>CM022303.1:493800966-494400966 GCA_011799875.1 Thinopyrum elongatum | reverse complement strand
TGTTTTTATATTTTCAGATTACAAAAACCTATATCTACCATCCATATTGCACTTGTATCACCATCTGTTCGCCGAACTAGTGCACCTATACAATTTACCGTTGTATTGGGTGTGTTTGGGGACACAAGAGACTCTTTGTTATTTGGTTGCAGGGTTGCTTAAGAGAGACCATCTTCATCCTACGCCTCCCACGGATTGATAAACCTTAGGTCATCCACTTGAGGGAAATTTGCTACTGTCCTACAAACCTCTGCACTTGGAGGCCCAACAACGACTACAAGAAGAAGGTTGTGTAGTAGACATCAAGCTCTTTTCTGGCGCCGTTGCCGGGGAGGTTAGTGCTTGAAGGTATATCTTTAGATCTTGCAATCGAATCTTCCAGTTTCTTGTTTTATAACTAGTTTAGTTTATAAAACAAAACCACAAAAAAATGGAATTGAGGTTGCCTCATATGCTTCATCTTTTTAATGTCCTTCATGAAAATAAAGATTCCGATAATTGTGCTCAATTGCTAGAGGAAGAATGCAATAAATAGTTGGCATAAAATATGTGAATGACGAGCATGATTGCAATGTTGTTAGTATGAATTCTTTGAATATCCATGATGCTAATGATATTCAAAGCCATAAGCTTGGGGATGCTATGTTTGATGAAGACGATATTTTTAGTCTCCCAAGTTTTGATATGCAAATTTATTATGATGATTGCATGCCTCCTACTTATGATGATTATATTGATGAAAGTGGGTTTGGAAGAGTGTCAACTTTAGGAAGTAATGATCCCACTATTTTGGAGGGTGTTGAATCTTATTGTGACAATTATGAAAGTGGATTTGTAGAGGTCATGACTTTATTTAGTAATGATTCCACAATCTTGGAAGAGGTTTCAATTGATTATGATAAGAACAAAGTTGCTATCTATGATGATTATTGTGATGACATGTACGCTATAAAGAATAATTATAACCATGAAACTTGTCATCATGATTTTAACTTTGAATTGGATTATGCCTCACATGATAGTTATTTCGTTGAATTTGTTCCTCCCACTACTATGAATGAGAATAAATTGGCTTATGTGGAGAGTAATAAAATTTCTATGCTTATGGATCATGAAAAGAATGCTTTATGTGATGGTTATATTGTTGAATTCATTCATGATGCTACTGAAAATTATTATGAGAGAGGAACATATGCTTCTACCTATTGCAATAATATCATGTTTCCTCTCTATGTGTTGAAAGTTTTGAAGTCATGCTTGTTTTGCCTTCCTATGCTAGTTGATTCTTGTTCCCATAAGTTGTTTGCTCACAAAATTCCTATGCATAGGAAGTGGGTTAGGCTTAAATGTGTTAGTCATATTCTTCATGCTCCTCTCTTTATGTTTCAATTCTTATCTTTTATGTGAGCATCATCAAAATTATCAATGCCTAGCTAAAAGGCTTTAAAGAAAAGCACTTGTTGGGAGACAACCCAATATTGTTTTTTGCTGTTATTGAATAAATAATTCATCTAGCCTCTGGTTAGATGTTTTTTTGTGTTTTTATTAGTGTTTGAGCCAAGTAAGACCTTTGGGATTGCTTACGGTAACAGTTGATTTGATCTTGCTGAAAAATAGAAACTTTTGCGCCCAGTGCAGAAAATCGTAAAAATCACCAGAGCATGATAAATCTCTGAATTTTTTACAAAAGATTTATATACAAATTGCCTCTGTTGTCCTAATATTTCAGAATTTTTGGAGTTACAGAAGTATTCGAAAGTTACAGATTGCTACAGACTGTTCTGTTTTTGACAGATTCTATCTTCTATGTGTTGTTTGCTGATTTTGATGAATCTATGAGTAGTATCGGAGGGTATGAACCATAGAGAAGTTGGAATACAGTAGATATTACACAAATATGAATTTATAATGAGTTCACAACAGTACCAAAATTGGTGATTTATTTTCTTATACTAACGGAGCTTACGAGTTTTCTGTTGAGTTTTGTGTTGTGAAGTTTTCAAGTTTTGGGTAAATATTCGATGGACTATGGAATAAGGAGTGGCAATAGCCTAAGCTTGGGGATGCCCAAGGCACCCCAAGGCAATATTCAAGGACAACCAAGAGCCTAAGCTTGGGGATGCCCCGGATGGCATCCCCTCTTTCGTCTTCATTCATCGGTAACTTTACTTGAGGCTATATTTTTATTCAGCATATGTATGTGTTTTGCTTGGATCGTCATTTTATTTTTTTTGTATTTGCTTCCTGTTATTCAGAGGCATGTTTTGTATCTTTTGTTTCAATAAAAATGTCAAGGATAGCCTTTACCATGCTTATTTTACATGTCTGTATGTTGCTATTTGAAAACAGAAAGTTTATCGCTGTTGCAAAAAATCCTTAGAAAATTCAGAATGTGATAAAATGTTGAAATTTTTTGCACAGTAAGCTATGATAAATTATCTACAGTGTGGTAAATTTTTTGAATTTTTTGAGTTACATAAGTATGGATTTTCCTTAATCCTTTACAGACTATCCTGTTTAGATAGATTGCTGTTATGTTTGCATTGTTTGCATATGTTCGCTTGTTTAATGATTCTATTTTAGGATAGGAGTATTAAATATCCAGAGGCATTTAGTATGCAATGTCAAATTATAATTTTAGTGATTTGCTACAGTAGAGAATGTTAAGGTTTTGATTTGATTTATACTAACTTATCTCACGAGTTCTTGTTGAATTTTTGTGTGCATGAAGTTTTTAAGATTCTGGAAACTATGATATGAGAGGAATTAAAGAGACACAAAAGCTCAAGCTTGGGGATGCCGAAGGAATCCCAAAATAATATTTCAAGAAGTCTCAAGCATCTAAGCTTGGGGAGTAAAAACTTTACCATTCTGTTTGGGAACTGCCTATAATGTATCTAGTATGGAAGATATTGGGAACTCTTGGTTGTTATGTTGACAATGAAAGCATATCTCTCAAAATTATTTTCATCTCTGTTTTAAAAGCATCGAGCTCTGGCACCTCTGCAAATCCCTGCTTCCCTCTGCGATGGGCCTATCTTTTACTTTTATGTAAGAGTCAATAGTATTCCTTCTCATTCCAACCTACTCTTTAGTTGGCAAGAATCATGTGATGGGGAAAGATCTAAGCATATATGGCCATTCAAATATATTTGATCATGAATTATTATTTTTCACAATTATCTATATGATAAATAAGTTGGGAGGCGAAACACTAAGCCCCTATCTTTCTCTGTGTTCGATGGATGCTATCTGTTCTAAAAATATGCTTTGAGTGGTAGCAATCATGGAAGACTATATGATAGTTGAGTATGTGGGATTTGCTAAATCAAAGCTCTTACATAGACCCTTCCTGAAAATAAGATGAATTGCAATTATTTGATGACTGAGAACATAGTTTGTTAGGTTTCAAGAAAGCTTATGGTCTCTGCTTTAACATGTGAATACCTTGTTACTTGATCATGAGAAGCTTTATTATATGAGCTACTATTATGATATATAATGATGCTAGAAAAAGTGATTGACATTATCATTGATCAAACTTGTGCACTTGATAGCATTCCACATCAAAAATTCTGTTTTTATCATTTACCTAGTCGAGGACGAGCAGGAATTAAGCTTGGGGATGCTTGATACGTCTCCAACGTATCTACAATTTTTGATTGTTCCGTGCTATTATATTATCCATCTTGGATGTTTTATATGCATTTATATGCTATTTTATATGATTTTTGGGACTAACCTATTAACCTAGAGCCCAGTGCAAGTTTCTGTTTTTTCCTTGTTTTTGAGTTTTACAGAAAAAGGAATACCAAACGGAGTCCAATTGACCTGAAAATTTACGGAGATTATTTTTGGACCAGAAGAAGCCCATGGAGCATCGGAGATGGACCAGAAGAGTCCCGAGGCCACCACGAGGATGGAGGGAATGCCCCCCTACCTCGTGGCCGCCTCGTGGACCCCCCTGACTTGTTCCCGACGCCAACACCTCTTATATATCCCCAAACCTCCAGAAAATAACCTAGATCGGGAGTTCCACCGCCGCAAGCCTCTGTAGCCACCAAAAACTAATCGGGACCCTGTTCCGTCACCCTTCCGGAGGGGGGATCCCTCATCGGTGGCCATCTTCATCATCCCGGCGCTCTCCACGACGAGGAGGGAGTAGTTCACCCTCGGGGCTGAGGGTATGTACCAGTACCTATGTGTTTGATCTCTCTCTCTCTCTCTCTCTCGTGTTCTTGATATGGCACGATCTTGATGTATCGCGAGCTTTGCTATTATAGTTGGATCTTATGATGTTTCTCCCCCTCTACTCTCTTGTAATGGATTGAGTTTTCCCTTTGAAGTTATCTTATCGGATTGAGTCTTTAAGGATTTGAGAACACTTGATGTATGTCTTCCGTGGGATACCCATGGTGACAATGGGGTATTCTATTGATTCACTTGATGTATGTTTTGCTGATCAACTTGTGGGTTCCGTGACCTTGGGAATCTATGCACAGGAGTTGGCACACGTTTTCGTCTTGACTTTCCGGTAGAATCTTTGGGGCACTCTTTGAAGTTCTTTGTGTTGGTTGAATAGATGAATCTGAGATTATGTGATGCATATCGTATAATCATACCCACGGATACTTGAGGTGACATTGGAGTATCTAGGTGACATTAGGGTTTTGGTTGATTTGTGTCTAAAGGTGTTATTTTACTATGAACTCTAGGGTTGTTTGTGACACTTATAGGAATAGCCCAATGCATTGATCGGAAAGAATAACTTTGAGGTGGTTTCGTACCCTACAATAATCTCTTCGTTTGTTCTCCGCTATTAGTGACTTTGGAGTGACCCTTTGTTGCATGTTGAGGGATTGTTATATGATCCAATTATGTTATTATTGTTGAGAGAACTTGCACTAGTGAAAGTATGAACCCTAGGCCTTGTTTCCTAGCATTGCAATACCGTTTACGCTCACTTTTACCACTTGCTACCATGCTGTTTTTATATTTTTAGATTACAAAAACCTATATCTACCATCCATATTGCACTTGTATCACCATCTCTTCGCCGAACTAGTGCACCTATACAATTTACCATTGTATTGGGTGTGTTGGGGACACAAGAGACTCTTTTTTATTTGGTTGCAGGGTTGCTTGAGAGATACCATCTTCATCCTATGCCTCCCACGGATTGATAAACCTTAGGTCATCCACTTGAGGGAAATTTGCTACTGTCCTACAAACCTCTGCACTTGGAGGCCCAACAGCGTCTACAAGAAGAAGGTTGTGTAGTAGACATCAAGCTCTTTTCTGGCGCCGTTGCCGGGGAGGTTAGTGCTTGAAGGTATATCTTTAGATCTTGCAATCGAATCTTCCAGTTTCTTGTTTTATCACTAGTTTAGTTTATGAAACAAAACCACAAAAAAAATGGAATTGAGGTTGCCTCATATGCTTCATCTTTTTAATGTCTTTCGTGAAAAGAAAGATTCCGATAATTGTGCTCAATTGCTAGAGGAAGAATGCAATAAATGGTTGGCATAAAATATGTGAATGATGAGCATGATTGCAATGTTGTTAGTATGAATTCTTTGAATATCCATGATGCTAATGATATGCAAAGCCATAAGCTTGGGGATGCTATGTTTGATGAAGATGATATTTTTAGTCTCCCAAGTTTTGATATGCAAATTTATTATGATGATTGCATGCCTCCTACTTATGATGATTATATTGATGAAAGTGGGTTTGGAAGAGTGTCAACTTTAGGAAGTAATGATCCCACTATTTTGGAGGGTGTTGAATCTTATTGTGACAATTGTGAAAGTGGATTTGGAGAGGTCATGACTTTATTTAGTAATGATTCCACAATCTTGGAAGATGTTTCAATTGATTATGATGAGAACAAAGTTGCTATCTATGATGATTATTGTGATGACATGTATGTTATAAAGAATAATTATAACCAAGAAACTTTTCATCATGATTTTAACTTTCAATTGGATTATGCCTCACATGATAGTTATTTCGTTGAATTTCCTCCTCCCGCTACTACGAATGAGAATAAATTTGCTTATGTGGAGAGTAATAAAATTTCTATGCTTATGGATCATGAAAAGAATGATTTATGTGATGGTTATATTGTTGAATTCATTCATGATGCTACTGAAAATTATTATGACAGAGGAACATATGCTTCTACCTATTGCAATAATATCATGTTTCCTCTCTATGTGTTGAAAGTTTTGAAGTCATGCTTGTTTTGCCTTCCTATGCTAGTTGATTCTTGTTCCCATAAGTTGTTTGCTCACAAAATCCCTATGCATAGGAAGTGGGTTAGGCTTAAATGTGTTAGTCATATTCTTCATGATGCTCTCTTTATGTTTCAATTCTTATCTTTTATGTGAGCATCATCAAAATTATCAATGCCTAGCTAAAAGGCTTTAAAGAAAAGCGCTTGTTGGGATACAACCCAATATTTTTTTTTGCTGTTATTGAATAAATAATTCATCTAGACTTTGGTTAGATGTGTTTTTGTGTTTTTATTTGTTTGAGCCAAGTAAGACCTTTGGGATTGCTTACGGTAATAGTTGATTTGATCTTGCTGAAAAACAGAAAATTTTGCGCCCAATGCAGAAAATCCTAAAAATCACCAGAGCGTGATAAATCTCTGAATTTTTTACACAAGATTGATATACAAATTTCCTATGTTGTCCTAATATTTCAGAATTTTTGGTATTACAGAAGTATTCGAAAGTTAAAGATTGCTACAGACTGTTCTGTTTTTGACAGATTCTGTCTTCTATGTGTTGTTTGCTGATTTTGATGAATCTATGAGTAGTATCGGAGGGTATGAACCATAGAGAAGTTGGAATACAGTAGATATTACACCAATATGAATTTAGAATGACTTCACAACAGTAACAAAAGTGGTGATTTATTTTCTTATACTAACGGAGCTTACGACTTTTCTGTTGAGTTTTGTGTTGTGAAGTTTTCAAGTTTTGGGTAAAGATTCGATGGACTATGGAATAAGGAGTGGCAAGAGCCTAAGATTGGGGATGCCCAAGGCACCCCAAGGCAGTATTCAAGGACAACCAAGAGCCTAAGCTTGGGGATGCCCCGGATGGCATCCCCTCTTTCGTCTTCATTCATCGGTAACTTTACTTGAGGCTATATTTTTATTCACCACATGATATGTGTTTTGCTTGGAGCGTCATTTTCTTTTGTTTGTATTTGCTTGCTGTTATTCAGAGGCATGTTTTTTATCTTTTGTTACAATACAAATGTCATGGATAGCCTTTACCATGCTTATTTTACAAGTCTATATGTTGCTGTTTGAAAACAGTGTGACACCCTGATTTTTGCCAACTTTTTCTTTTCAAAATTTGACTTGACTTTATTTGAATTTGAATGGATTTCAAATTCTTTCACATGGACTTGGTCATTTTTGAATCTTTGCCAAGTGGTTCCTAGCCTCATCATCTTGCAAATGTTCTACCAGGAACCTCAAGTACTCAAATTTCCATTCAAATCATTTTCAAAAGCTCTTTTCTGTTAATTGGGAAATTAGGGCAATGGCATAGGTTGTGAAGCAACCTATAGTTTAGATGCTCCTAAACTTCTCAATTAATTTCGAAAAATTCCTCGGACCATATCTCCACCAAATCTTCAAAAACATTCCTTGGTCATGTTCAAATATTTTGCTTAAAAATCCATTTTCCTCTCTGTCCAGAACCAGCCATTGTGAAGGAAGTGCATTTTTGGTTTGTCCAATTGCTACCAAATTTTTACAGCAATGAGACAACACCAAATGAGCACTCTCCAAAAATTTTCAGCTCTCCAAGAATTATCTTTTGATCAATACTTCCATTTGCAGATTCAGGCCAGTTTTGTGCATTTCACATGAGTTACCCTCAAACTTCAACCAAATGAGCTCAAACTTGGTCAGCTTGTAGATCATTCGACCAGGATCACACCAGACAAGCTCATTGGCTCCCCCTCATCTTCTCCTAAGCTCCAGAAGCCCCTCCATGTTTCTGTCAGAAACTGTTGTTGATGAAACCTCTCAGCACAGACCACTTCAAGCCAAACCAGAGCCTCAGGTGATGTGAATGGACCATGGTCGACACGCCAGACAAGGTCGCCAGGGCAACGTGGCCGTGGAGCGCAAGATGGCGTGGTGAGCACGGGCCTGGCATGGCTGTCGCCGCGCGCTGCGCAGCACCCGTGCCCGAGCCATCGCGTCCCTCTGCTCCCTCGCCACTATGGCTTGTCCACGCGTGCCGACTAGCTCCCTGGCTGCCGCGTAGCCCCTCAGGTCACCTCACCTGTGCCGGAGAGGCCCTCGCCGACCGCTGCGTCACCGCCGCCATGTTCGGCCCGTGACCACACTGTACGAGCGGCGCGTCCTCTTCTCCCCGCCTCGTCCTCTCCGCATTGAATGCTCCCTCTGCCCTCTCCGGTCTCGTCGCCGCTCGCGTCCAGCCAGCGAGGCGTACGAGCGCCGTCGCCATGGCCCGCATCGCCATTGTTCGGGAGAGATCGCCGCTCGGCTCCCCCGCCTATAAAAGCCCCTCCCCGGCCTCCCAGAGTTCCCCACCCCTCTTCTCCTCCACCCAAGCTCCTCCTGGCAGCCCCAATCGAAGCATAGAGGCCCCTGGCCTCGAGCTCGACCGGAGCTCCGCCGCCCGCCCCTCTCTACCTCCTCCTCGTTCTAGCCCACCTCCGCCCCAACCAAGAACACCAGCAAGCTCAGTGAGCTCCCGTAGTGCTCCCTGACCTCTTCCCCTAGCCAATTGGTGCCGGATTCGTCGAGCTCGTCGGCCACCCGAACCACGCTCCGCCGGAGACGAAGGGGACGACCCCGTCTGTTCACCTCCGGTGATGGTGCGGGTACGGGGTGGACCGCCGCTCGACGGCCGACCCATCTCGACCATCCTCAGCCCCTCCCGTTGCCTGGATCACCAGTGATCGCTGCCGCAGCTCCGCTTTCCCCCTCGGCCTCCTCTGCCCCTCTGTTTCATTTGAAACGAAGAGGTACGTGGGCCTGGGCCGGTGCGCTGTGGTCTTGGACCGGCCCAGTCTGTTTGCTCTGTTGTTTTAATTTTGATTTTTAATTAAAACAGTATTGAACAGAGACCTTTGACTGTTAATAACTTTTAACAGAAAGTTCCAATCCAAATAATTCTTTTTGCATTGGGTCCACACCTCAATGCTCTATTTTTCCACCAAATTTCACATTTTTCTTTTACTCATAGAATTTCTGGAACATTAAACAGTGTTGTTTGATATATTTCCTTGCTGTTTTTGGATTATTTTCAGAAGGTGAAAACCTTGGAGTTGAAGAACCAGAGTTTTTGAATAACTCAGCAGACCAAGGCAAGCCAGGATAACCATGTTTTGAAGCATGTCATAGCATTGCATTTTCATATGCATTTTGCATATTAAATTTAACCCCAAATAATTCCAAGTAAATTATAGATGACTAAGATGACCAATTAAGTTAACATGAGTTGATAACCTGCTGAATGTTTAACGAAACTTAGTTGGTTGATCGAGAGTCACCTGTCCGGGTTAAAACGTGCAGCCACATTTGCCGGTATGGGATGGCCTTGACTTGGGCTGGCTGCGTGCTCTTTCACCGGTACCTCCAAAGAGGGAGGGTTATGCGTGCGTGCTACCCTGATCAGGTAGACGACGATAACTCTGTGAGCCCAGTTGAGTTATTTGCCTGCGTCCCCGTTTGGGACAGTTAGTTTGGCCACGACGGTGGCAGGTGTCTTGAGGACACGGGGCCACCCAGGGCTTGACTCCAAGAGGGAGTGTGATGGCCGGTGGTACGATGGAAGAGTCACGGGTCAGACAGGTTTCGTCGGAACGTCGTTGGTCCACCCGAATGGGAGTACGAGGCCATGAGTTCCGTGGTGTGGGTAAAGTGTACAACCTCTGCAGAGTGTTAAATCTATTCGAATAGTCATGTCCACGGAATTGGACAGCCCGTCCAGACCTCTGTAGGAGATCAACCGTAATAATGATACTGATGAAAGAACTTGTCTTATGTGCGGAAGTACTCAGTGAGGTGGAGTACTCCGTGGGTTGTAAAGCAACCCGGATATGAGTAAGTTGATGACCGTGATCTCAGCATTTAAGACTCAACATGTTTATTGCCATGCTATTACTTGCTGCATTATTTGGTTGTCACGTTCTTGCGAGTACATTCAAAGTACTCACCTGGCGTATCATGCCAGATGCAGGAGAAGACTAAGACGCAGGTCTTGGAGGTTCGTGTTATAATGCCTAGGATGTGTCCACAGCAGTGTCCCTGTGGATGGAGTTGCTGCCATATTCCGCTACGCTTTAGCTTTCCGCTGTAGTATCGCTAAGTTATGCCGAGGCCCATCATGTTTGATAAATAATGTACATACTGTATAGCACTTGTTGTGCTCTGGCCTCGAGGATCTTGTAAGCTTGTACTCTTCGTTATCAATAAAAGTCAGCTATGTTTCTGTTGCCAAGATGTTGAGTGTTTCCAGAAGACAATGATCTCTGGGCTGGGAACACTGGCATTCCGGTTCTATGAGCCAGGGTGCCACAAACAGAAAGTTTATCGCTGTTGCAAAAAATCCCTAGAAAATTCAGAATGCGATAAAATGTTGAAACTTTTTGCATAGTAAGCTATGATAAATTATCTACAGTGTGGTAAATTTTTTGAGTTACATAAGTATGGATTTTCCTTAATCCTTTACGGACTATCATGTTTACACAGATTGCTGTTATGTTTGCATATGTTCACTTGTTTAATGATTATATTTGAGGATAGGAGTATTAAATATCCAGAGGCATTTAGTACGCAATGTCAAATTATAATTTTAGTGATTTGCTACAGTAGAGATTGTTAAGGTTTTGATTTGATTTATACTAACTTATCTCACGAGTTCTTGTTGAGTTTTTGTGTGCATGAAGTTTTTAAGATTCCGGAAACTATGATATGAGAGGAATTAAGGAGACACAAAAGCTCAAGCTTGGGGATACCGAAGGAATCCCAAAATAATATTTCAAGAAGTCTCAAGCATCTAAGCTTGGGGATGCCCCGGTAGGCATCCCACCTCTCTTCATCAACAATTATCGGTTAGTATCGGTTGAGCCTAAGTTTTTGCTTCTTCACATGATATGTGCTATCCTTGAAATGTCATTTTATTTTGCTTTGCTTGCTGTTTGAATAAAATACATTAGATCTGAAACTTTTATTTATGAGAGAGAGTCTTCACATAGCTACATAATTATTCAACTACTCATTGATCTTCACTTATATATTTTTGGAGTAAGTTTGTCATTTACTCGTGTGTTTCACTTTTATCCTAGAGTAAATGGTTGAATGAATTGAATATCATAAATCTGAAATTATATATGTTCCTTATGCTTATCCCATGGTGAGTAATGACTTCACATATAAGAAGTATTGGTGGTAAATTCTACAAGGAAGACAACATAATGAGTTATGCTTGGGTATATTTGTATAGAAGTTATATTGTTATGGATCCTCCAACATGTGGTGCATGCTATTTAGAATCTTTTGCTAGCCAAAATTTCTGTACTAAGCGGGAATATTGCTTGTGCATCCAAAATCCTTGAACCAAGTTTCTTCCATGAGTGTCCACCATATCTACCTATATGCGGTATTTACCTGCCGTTCCAAGTAAATTTGCATGTGCCAAACTCTAAACCTTCAAATAATAATCTGTTTTGTATGCCCGAATCGCTCATGTAGCGACTAGGGGCTGTCAGTATCTTTCATGCTAGGTGGGTTATTCTCACAATGAGTGTTTATTCACTTATCATTCACGAGAGAGTGGCTGGTAATTGGGATGCCCAGTCCTATGATCAAATGATCAAAAACAAAATCACAAATAAAGTAAACAAAACTCCCCCAGGATTGTTATTGGTATGGACGGTACCCATTGTTTCGGATCAGCCGTGGAGTGTGATTGTTGGTGGAGGGGGAGTAAAAACTTTACCATTTTGTTTGGGAACCGCCTATAATGTATCTAGTATGGAAGATATTGGGAACTCTTGGTTGTTATGTTTACAATGAAAGCATACCTCTCAAAATTATTTTCATCTCTGTTTTAAAAGCATCGAGCTCTGGCACCTCTGCAAATCCCTGCATCCCTCTGCGAAGGGCCTATCTTTTACTTTTATGCAAGAGTCAATAGTATTCCTTCTCAATCCAACCTACTCTTTAGTTGGCAAGCATCATGTGATGGGGAAAGATCTAAGCATATATGGCCATTCAAATATATTTGATCATGAATTATTATTGTAGACAATTATCTATATGATAAATAAGTTGGGAGGCGAAACACTAAGCCCCTATCTTTCTCTGTGTTCGATGGATGCTATCTGTTCTAAAAATATGCTTTGAGTGGTAGCAATCATGGAAGACTATATGATAGTTGAGTATGTGGGATTTGCTAAATCAAAGCTCTTACATAGACCCTTCTTGAAAATAAGATGAATTGCAATTGTTTGAAGACTGAGAACATAGTTTGTTAGTTTTCAAGAAAGCTTATGGTCTATGCCTTAACATGTGAATACCTTGTTACTTGATCATGAGAAGCTTTATTATATGAGCTACTGTTATGATATATAATGATGCTAGAAAAAGTGATTGACATTATCATTGTTCAAACTTGTGCACTTGATACCATTCCACATCAAAAATTCTGTTTTTATCATTTACCTACTCGAGAACGAGCAGGAATTAAGCTTGGGGATGCTTGATACGTCTCCAACGTATCTATAATTTTTTATTGTTCCATGCTATTATATTATCCATCTTGGATGTTTTATATGCATTTATATGCTATTTTATATGATTTTTGGGACTAACCTATTAACCTCGAGCCTAGTGCCAGTTTCTGTTTTTTTCCTTGTTTTTGAGTTTTACAGAAAAGGAATACCAAACGGAGTCCAATTGACCTGAAAATTTACGGAGATTATTTTTGGACCAGAAGAAGCCCACAGAGCATCGGAGATGGACCAGAAGAGTCCCGAGGCCACCATGAGGGTGGAGGGCACGCCCTACCCCCTGGGCACGCCCCCCTACCTCGTGGCCGCCTCGTGGACCCCCCTGACTTGTTGCCGACGCCAACACCACTTATATGTCCCCAAACCTCCAGAAAATAACCTAGATCGGGAGTTCCACCGCCGCAAGCCTCTGTAGCCAGCAAAAACCAATCGGGACCCTGTTCTGGCACCCTGCCGGAGGGGGGATCCCTCACCGGTGGCCATCTTCATCATCCCGGCGCTATCCATGACGAGGAGGGAGTAGTTCACCCTCAGGGCTGAGGGTATGTACCAGTAGCTATGTGTTTGATCTCTCTCTCTCTCTCTCGTGTTCTTGATATGGCACGATCTTGATGTATCGCGAGCTTTGCTATTATAGTTGGATCTTATGATGTTCCTCCCCCTCTACTCTCTTGTAATGGATTGAGTTTTCCCTTTGAAGTTATCTTATCGGATTGAGTCTTTAAGGATTTGAGAACACGTGATGTATGTCTTGCATGGGATACCCGTGGTGACAATGGGGTATTCTATTGATTCACTTGATGTATGTTTTGGTGATGAACTTGCGGGTTCCGTGACCTTGGGAATCTATGCATAGGAGTTGGCACACGTTTTCGTCTTGACTCTCCGGTAGAAACTTAGGGGCACTCTTTGAAGTTCTTTGTGTTGGTTGAATAGATGAATCTGAGATTGTGTGATGCATATCGTATATTCATACCCAGGGATACTTGAGGTGACATTGGAGTACGGTGACATAAGGGTTTTGGTTGATTTATGTCTTAAGGTGTTATTTGACTACGAACTCTAGGGCTGTTTGTGACACTTATAGGAATAGCCCAATGGATTGATCGGAAAGAATAACTTTGAGGTGGTTTTGTACCCTACAATAATCTCTTCGTTTGTTCTCCGCTATTAGTGACTTTGGAGTGACTCTTTGTTGCACATTGAGGGATTGTTATATGATGCAATTATGTTATTATTGTTGAGAGAACTTGCACTAGTGAAAGTATGAACCCTAGGCCCTTTTTCTTAGCATTGCAATACCGTTTACGCTCACTTTTACCACTTGCTACCTTGTTGTTTTTATATTTTCAGATTACAAAAACCTATATCTACCATCCATATTGCACTTGTATCACCATCTCTTTGCCGAACTAGTGCACCTATACAATTTACAATTGTATTGGGTGTGTTGGGGACACAAGAGACTCTTTGTTATTTGGTTGCAGGGTTGCTTAAGAGAGACCATTTTCATCCTACGCCTCCCACGGATTGATAAACCTTAGGTCATCCACTTGAGGCAAATTCGCTACTGTCCTACAAACCTCTGCACTTGGAGGCCCAACAACGTCTACAAGAAGAAGGTTGTGTAGTAGACATCAGCCCCCACAACCAGTCGGTCCTTCTAATCCGACTGAAGTAGACATCCCTGCGGTAATCGACCTGGTCCAAGAGATCCTTGTTATGACTCCCGAGTGGACTGAACCATATCTGGCGTACCTGCTCAGGCGAGAGCTCCTAGAAGATGAAGCTGAGGCCCGATAGATCGTCCGACGATGTAAAGCCTTCAATGTCATAGCAGATCAGTTGTACAAGAAAAGCACAATCGGGATTACTCAGCGATGCATATCGCCGGAGGAAGGGCAGCAAATTCTGCAGGAGATTCACTCGGGAACGTGTCGACACCATGTCCTCTTGTACCCTGGTCGCCAAAGCATTTAGAGCCGGGTTCTATTGGCCCCAAGCCAATGAGGCCGCCCGAGATATAGTGGATCAATGCGTCGGGTGCGAGTTCAATGCGTTGGGTGCCAGTTCTACGCGAATCAGTCGCACAAGCCGGTGTCTGCTTTGAACACTATTCCCCTCACCTGGCCGTTAGCCGTCTGGGGACTCGACATGGTCGGCCCACTCTGGACCGGGGCGAGTGGTTTCACACACCTGTTGGTGGCCGTCGACAAATTCACCAAGTGGATAGAGGCCAAGCCAAGAAAGAAGTTTGACTCAACCACTGCCATTCAGTTCATCAAAGATATAATCTTCAGATTCAGAGTCCCTCACAGCATTATCACCGACAACGGATCTAACTTCGACTCGGACGAGTTCTGTGAGTTTTGCTACACCCAAGGCACTCGGGTCGATTACGCCTCCGTGGTGCACCCGCAGACGAATGGGTCAATGGAGCAGGCGAATGGGCTCATACTCCAAGGGTTGAAGCCTCGCCTCATGCGCGACCTGACCGACGCGGCAGGGGCCTGGGTAATCAAGCTACCGTTGGTCCTCTGGGGCCTGTGAACGACCCCGAATCGATCCACCAATTGCACCCCATTCTTCATGGTGTACGGCTTAGAAGCAGTGTTGCCGAGTGACTTGCTCCACAATTCCCCCCGACTGCATCTTTACTCGGAAGACGAAGCTGAAGAGGCAAGGCAGACGGCCTAGATCTCCTAAGGAGGAGTGGGAGCTGGCGCTTATAAGATCAACCTTATAGCAACAAGACCTGCGCCGCTACCATGACAGACATGTCAGAGGGCGCGCTTTTCAGGAAGCAGACCTGGTCTTCCGAGTAGATCAGCAAAAACCTCACAAGCTGGCACCCCCTTGGGAAGGGCCATTCGCCATATTGAAGGTCCTGCATAATGGAGCATACCAAATTTAAAACTTTGCCAAAGAAACGGAAGAACCCAGAGCTTGGAACGCGGACCTGCTTCGCAAGTTCTACACTTAGAATAAAATTTCTCCTTTGTATTAGTTAGTCCGAATGAACTTAGATAAATAAAAGTCTTGCTTTTCCCGTATATTGTCCAGTTCGGCCCATGGCCCTATTTTCACTCAGGTGGCTAACCGCATTTGGAAACTAAGACACCCCCAGTGGGTGCATAGGAGAGAACTTAGCTGGGAACCAGCTTTCGCCTAAGTTAAAAAACAATCCGAGTGATGATCTACTCCACACTCGGAGGCTTAGCTACGAACGAGCTTTCGCCTAAGTTAAAAAACAATCTGAGTGAGGATCTACTCCACACTCGGGGGCTTAGCCGCGAACCAGCTTTCGCCTAAGTTAAAAAACAATCTGAGTGAGGATCTACTCCACACTCGGGGGCTTAGCCGCGAACCAGCTTTCGCCTAAGTTAAAAAAACAATCCGAGTGAGGATCTACTCCACACTCGGGGGCTTAGCCGCGAACCAGCTTTCGCCTAAGTTAAAAAAAATCCGAGTGACAATATTGTAGGAACGAAGTATTCCTACCAGAGGGGGGGGGGGTGAATGGGAGTTTTAAAAATTTCTTCGAAAATATCAAAACTCTCGTAACCCAGCAGCAGAGCGAATGTAAATAGTGTACAGCGAGCGAATACAAACTAACGAATCGAAACCAAAAGCATGCAACGAGACAAATCACATGAGTGAAACAGTTCAAATGTAAAACAGAGGAGTAGAGGTAACCAGTGATTGCTCGATGGCGACAAGGAATTTGGTAGACCAGTTCGTCCTTCTGCACAACAACTACATCTGGTTGGAGGGGTTGTGACTTAACATGGAAGATAAATTCTCTTCGCCCTATTCTCCTCGACAATTGGTTCGTCAACCAATGTTGATCACTTGTGGTAGATACTTGAGGCGATCACCAAACCTTTACAGACTTCTTCTTCGAGAACCACAATTATTCTTGGTCTCTGGAGAAATTGACACCTAACCATCTAGAGAGTTTACAGCTCTCAAGAGTAATAGGCGGAGCGTACTGGACTTAGATTCGAGTGATGCTGAACCACTATCTAATTATTCAGCTCTGGGTTTTTTCTCTCGGTGAATTTTAAACTCAAATGACTCACAAGAGGGGTTGCGCAACAGTCTTCTCACAATCAAACGGAGCAGCCACCGGACAACGCCGGTGCGGGGTGGCTATTTATAGTCGTAACCTTCCCTGGTGGGAAATGACCATTTTGGATACGGGGTCCAGCAAATGGCCAACCGACACGTTCACAACGGTCGGATTTCTAAAGCAACGGTAACATTACTTGAGGACCAAGTAATGCTAACTCCTTGGTCAGAGACAAATCTCTCGCAGCGAAGAAGATCACAGTCTCTTGGTGGCAAGTATTTGCTCGGAACACAAAGAGATTTCTCTCACAACTTTCATAGGATTTGGGTTTAGCATCAGAGAATCAAAGCTTCGAGCGCTACACCCCTCTTAGTCGTACAGTAGTCCAGTGACTCAATAAATAGAAGAGAAACAACGAAATAAATGCTACGTCTTCACTTCGTCATCAATCTTCTCGATCGCAGTCACTTCCTTCGGACGAGCACCGAACCAATTGCTTCTCGTAAGCAATTTTGAGGGGTCACTCTTGTTATAATCATCTTCGGTGATAACCTTCACTGCCACGCAGGAGATTATCTTTGGCGTTTGAATCAAACTCCTCATGACTCCAGGGATCGGTTACTCTGTGTGCACTAGCAATTACATAAGTCCCTGTCTGTTTATGTCAACAAACTCCAAAACATAAGAAGGCAAATTATTGCACCAACAATCTCCCCCTTTTCGGACGATTGTTAACAAAACAAATAATCATCGAAGTGAATACAGATATGTGATAAGTGATTCAAACAAGAGTGAATAAGTGTTACTTTGCTCGATGATGAAATAGACTCCCCCTATATGTATGCAGGGAAAAGGATATGAGATTAATTCTCCTGCAAGTATTGAAGTAAACAAGGGAAATTTCAATCATTCGAGACAATGATTCGCACTGATGACATATAATCCATCGAGATCGCAGTGCTATCATTCATAACTTCCGATAATAATTCCACATGCAAAAAATGCTTTGAGAGAATAGTGCAGCGGGAGGGGTTATTAACATTCCAGCACAGAAGTTTTACAACTTAGAGCAGATAAGCTTTAAATCAGAAGTTTCAAACTCGCACAAACCAACCAAAGAAACACATAGAGCAAATCTATCAAGACACAATGTAATTCTCCCCCTTTTTCTCAACTAGTGTCAAAAAGGTGACGTATAACATGAGTCCAAAAGCGCGGAACTTGGTTCACTCGGTGGCATCTCCAAAAGAACTGTCCTAGGTGATTTCATCTTCGGAAGTGACTGGATTGGCTTCGTCTTCAGCAGCAGTGGATTTTCCTTCAGGGATGACAGCTTGGCGCTGAGAGGACGATGGCATATCTGGGGCAACCACATGAGGAACATGGGATAGCACATTGCCTTCGGCAGGTTTCTCAGTCGGTCAGGTAGCTTCAAATTCTTCAAGCAGTTTACGAAGCTTGAGATGCAGAAGATCAGTGGTTGGCTCACGACTAGGAAGAGGAGGGGTTCTCCGATCTTGGAAATCTTCAATAGTGAAGCCTTTGTCAATATAATCATAGAGCTCTTGGAGATTGACATTCCGGAGTTGTTTATTGGTAAAGAACTTGCGAAGCAATTTCCAGAGCCTCTTCTTGTTCTCATCTGCAATCAGATGCATGATTTTGGTGCGATTGTTTAGAGCATTTAGCTCGGAGGCGAGACGTTCTTTTTCGCGTCGATCCTCAGCGATGTGGCTGCAGCAGCAGTTGTTGTGTACGCAAACTAACTTTGAGTTGCGATGGAGGTTGAGGCGAAATTTTTGGGTCATGCTGAGGGAGACGTGGCCCGTCGAATTGCTTGTGATAATCATCAGGGCTTGACGCGGGCGCTTTAGCCGAAAAAATATCTTCCATGATTTGCAAGGTATTGCGAACAGGAGGTGTGAAGCTTTTATGACTCTCCTTCGCTAGATACATTGTGCGCATAGCATAATCAATAACTTTCTGGATCCATGGCGCGAAAACTTTGATGCAGAAAGGATGTTGAGCAGAATCCTTTAGAATACGCAGAAACATATCCTCAACATCGAAGATATACCGCTCAGAGATTGCACAGATAGCATTCCAAAGAACATCTGAGATGGATTTATCTGTGTTCATCCCGGCCAGAGGGCAAATATTGTACGAGAGCATGTGAAATAGTGTCTAATTCTCGAACCTTAAATGCTCAGGATGGGGAGGACTATTGTAGTCATGAATATTTCCTTGATCCATAGTGCACTAAAAAGTTTCATCAGATATGAAATCAATGTTGTGCACTCGAATTTCATAGTCACCATGCACAAAGCGAGGGAAATGGAAGTGCGAGACAAAATCTGTTTAAGTGCATTTGATGCGTTTTCCTTCGGTCATCCATTCCATAATCCATTTTGTGATGTCGGATTCATCACCAGAGATATACAGAGTAGCATAGAACTGAAGAATAATCTCTCTGTTCCAAGGATGCTCGAATTTGAATACCTTGGTGAGGTAGAAATCATCCAGATCTTATAGAAACTGATGGAAGCAGCCAATATTTCGCATAGCGGGCATGTTCAGGTATTCATGCGGAAATATCTTTTTGCTCTCATAGAGAACCCGAGAGTAATATATATGGCATGTTCCTGTGTCCAGAAGCAAGGCGATTCCGAAGTGCGAGGCCCATCATACGGACTAGCTTGAAAGAATTTGGGATGCGCATTCCAATTGAAAAGAGGACCTTTGGCGCCAGCTCCTGACGAGAACAGAGGAAGTTCTTCACGAGGATATATATGGGTATGTGAGTTCAACTTCAAGTGAGAGAAATTCATCGCCATATACAACGGAGTCAGTATGGCCAGCAGAAACAGATGTTCATTCGGAGGGACCAACATCTGTCATTCTTGGCGCTGTGTCGATAGATAACTTAATTGGTGATGGAGCTGGTAGCACAATAGATGGAGCTGTAGAGGCAGTAGTCAGCATAATAAGTTCCTTTACTGTAGGCACGGAAGCCGAATCAAGCACTGGAGGTGGTTGAGGTTGTTCTACTGGAATCTGTTGTTGCTGAATAGTTGGAGAGGCCGAGACTTTTGGTGCTTCATGAGCCGAAGAAGCTTGGGGCCTGGAGCGCGGGATTTCACCTTCCTCAGAAACAGTTCACTGGGGCGGAATATCAGCATGAGCAGGGGAGGCCACAGGCACTGATTTCATTGGCCTTGGCGAGGTAGGAGCATCCGAGTCTTTGATTGGGGAGTGCGAATGAACAGCTGGCTCAGGAGATTTTTCTTTCTAAGACTGAGCCTCTGCGCGACCAGGTGACTTTACGGTCGGAGCATGAGGTACATTTTTCTTCCCAATTTTCTTTCGTTGCTTCTTCTTTTGTTGAGAAACTTGATCAATGTGGCCCTTGACCAGATCATTGTAACCAATAACCTTTGCTTGATGATCATCACAGATCTTGCGAACAATTTGATCTTGATCCGTGTGGAAACACAACCTTCTATGGCGGAGGAGAGTCATGGCACGATTGATGTCCTTGTAGGAGTCTTCGAGTACTTTAATGATAAATTTGGAAGTAGTAATTTTCATTCGACCATCAAGGCCATTTAATTCGGCAATAAGAGTGTTGATTTCAACTGCATCTTCTCTCATTTCTTGAACAATGGAAGTGGCCTGCGAAATAACTTCAGGAGGGATATACAGTGAGTCCACTTCACCATCGAATGGATTGTCCACAAACTTATCAAGAAGTTCCATGATGAACACATGATTATAATAGGAGCATCAGACTTGGCAACTGGAGAAGTTTGCACTGGAACTTGCTCGGAAGGAGGTTTAGAAGCCAACGGCTGAATTAATGTAGGAGCTAACTTAGCAACCTTTTCCTTCAGAGCAGTAGCTTGAGGAGCATTATGCTCGATAGTGGGCGCCTTGATTTTCTTCAAGTCAGGCTTGGGAATTTGTTCGCCTGGCTTAGCAGAACTCAGAGGAATGTCAACTACCAAATCCTTCAAATTTATAGCATCTGGATGAGTTGTATTCACATGTTGTTTCATTGTGATAGTGGTAGTTGGAGTTTTCCTAGCAGTGATCTTCTTTGGTGGTGCTTCTGACACGATAGGCACCCGAAGATCAGGCAACACCATTGAAGTAGTGATATTCACTTGCTCGCTAAGAGCAGCTGCAGCTTCTTCCTTTGTGGGCGGAGGATCATCATCATCTGACGAATCACTTTCAGCAAATTTATCAATTGGTTCAGACAGTTTCTTCTTTGGTGCACTCTTTCGCTTTGATGCAACAACACTTAGATCATGCTTGCGTTTAGAACGACCTTCAGATTTTCCTTTAGCCTTTTTCTTCTCTACATCATCTTTGAGAAGGCGACGGTTTTCCTCTTCACGAGCCTGTTGCTTTTCAGCCTTCAAGGCTCGCTTGATGGCATATCGCTGTCGCTTAGCAAGCTCATCGGGATAAGATTCCGGAGTGCGAAGGGAGGACACATGTCGGAGTAAATGACCACGGGTAGCCCCATCAGCCCCCCATGGTATTTCAAGACATCGGGGCCGGCTGCGCCCCTCAAAGCATCAAGAGCAAAGGGCCACCTTCTTAAAGCCGGCTTGTCCAAGCGGCCGGCTGCTGGAAGGCGGCGAAGCTAAGGAGGCGGCTACGAAGAGGGCTGACTCCTAGCAGGCGACCTTCAGAGAGGCCGGCTCCTAGCAGGCGGCCCCTCGTGCCCTTAAAGTTTGCACCCACATAATCACGACAAGACGGGGTGTGGCTACAGTGCAGCCTGCCACCCCCGAATCCAGGGCGGAGCGTGGCCACAGTGCAGCGTATTGGGCGGACATCCCTCGCCCGGCGTGGCACTGTTGCCACGCAGCCCATGACATCACCCATCGCAGAGAGGGCCATGCTCCCATGACAGGCTGTCGGTACGGCCCGCAGGCGGCGGGCCACCTGTCCGTGAGAAGCCAGAAGGCAGCGAGCCTTGACCAGTCGGCTCAGGGGAAGGCCGACTCCTCACCAAGCGGCCCTTCCCCTCCTCAAAGACTGTGCACCATTAATCAGAAGGGACGGGGAGTGGCTACAGTGATCGCCCACCAGGCGGCGGGACTGTAGCCACGCCTTCCCCGACAAAGCATGCATCATCAGCAGCACGGCTACAGTACTAAGCAGCCAGCAAGACCCGCGAGCGGCGGGCGCGGCCTGTCGGCCAGGTACGAGACAGCCGGCGGGTCCCACCAGGTGGTGGGCCCCAGCGGCCGGCGGAGAAGCCGGCGACCAGAGACACTGACGGCCCGGGCCTACACCCGGCCGGATTACCATTGTACCCCTGGGGGGTAGGCCTATATAAACCCCCCAGGGCACCCATGCAAAGGGTTCAGCTTCTTAGACACACACATAGAGAGAGGAGTAGAGCTAGCCTTGCCCTTCTTCCTCCTCTAGCCAAACAGCTCAAGGAGCAAGCTTGTAGCTTCTTGTCGATCTAGTGATCATGCGGAGACCCCGCAGAGCAGGATTAGGGGTGTTATCTCCTAGGAAAGCCCCAAACCTGGGTAAGATGCGTCGGCGTACATGTTTACGCCTTATTCCGTTTCCGGGCAACGGCGATGTCTTACTAGCTCCCACCATGATAAGCAATCCTTTGGCATATGTCGCACCAAACCCCCGACAACACATGAGCATCTGGTGGAGGCGGTGGTCTCTCCTAGGGATCATTTGGTTTTGTGAGAGAAATTTCCCTGCATTCACCCCATGGTGGATGAAATGCAAAGTTTTGGGAAAACCGAGGATGAACAAATTCATAATTTAACCATCTGCGCACCCAATGAAGTCGAATCCATTGCAGACGCTTATCTCTATGCTTCTTTGTTTCTCCTGGAACAATATCATAACAATCATGAGTGATATATTCAGTTGTGTTTGTAATCGCTTGTCTGCCATCTCTCTTCTTCTTCGGAGCATTCTCTTCTTGCTCGTCGGCATTTTGCTCAGCTCTTTTGCGCTTGCTGGTTGATGGGCCTACCATTGGGCCCTTAGCATCCGGAGCTTTGGATTCATCAGTTGTGCCCGGAACAGCATCATCTCCTTCAGTTTGGCTCACTGGTCGAGCCAAATCCTCAACTAAGTATTCCGTTCGTACGAGACATAACACAAACCCTAGATCAGAAAATTTTCGGATGCGAGGGACTTCTACAAACCACATCCTCACACTACTGGAATTTGGTAATTTGCCATCTGCCACCTCTTTGCAGTTCGCTTCGACATAGCGGACAACAAAGAATGTGCAGATGGCAAAAATGCTATTTGTCGTCAGCTGCTTCTTTGCCGTCGGCCAGCTAACGGCAAAGAGCTAGAAGGCAGACGGCAAAGAGCCAGGTGGGCCCCACAGGGCACAGCGTGGCTAGGTCAGATTCTTTGCCGTCCGCTAGCGGACGGCAAAAGAGGTGATTACTTTGCCGTCTGCTGGCGAACGGCAATGTTAGTCCTTTGCCGTCTGCTTGCGGACGGCAAAGAGGAGACGTGGGCCAGCCCTAACGGTGGCCCTCGTTGTCGTCTGCTAACAGACGGCAAAGAAGGCCCACTTAACGGGCCGAGCCATCTCCCCCCTCTCTCTCTTTCTCTCTCTCCCTCCCGTGCGCCCGCCTCTCTCCTCTGTCGCCGCCGGCGGCCATCCCCGCCCCGCCGCCCCGCCGCGACCCGTCGGCCTGCCGCGCCCCGTCGCCCCGCTGCCCCGCCGCGCCCTGTCGCCCTGCCGCCCCGTCGCGCCCCGTCGCCCCGCCGCCCCGCCGCGTCCTGTCGCCGGAGTGGCCTGCGTCGGGCCGCCCGGTGCCGGACCCCTCCCCGAGGTCCCTGCGCCGCCCCGCCCCGCTGCCGTCCTCCTCCCCGAGGTAAATTTTTTTGTTTTTTTTCCTGTTTTTTTGTTCTCTATTATTTTCATTTGTTTTAGGTTAGTGCTAGGTTTAATTAGGTGTAGTTTTGAGTTTTTAGGTTTAGGTGTAGTTTTGAGTTTTTAGGTTTAGGTTAGTACTAGGTTTAGGTGTAGTTTTTTCCTGTTTTGTTTTAGGTTAGTGCTAGGTTTAAGAAGAGGAAAAAGGAAAAGAAAAAGAAGAAGAAAAGGAAAAAAGAGAAAGAAGAAAAAGAGGGTTCCTCGGTGTCGATGGTACCCTAAATAGCAAGTATCGTCAGTGCGAGGTACATGTGGCCGTCGGTGTCGAATACTACATCCACGTCCCACAAGTGACACAGGGGTCCTGCGTCCAGCAGCAACAGTTCTCGGCATCGATAGCGGTCGAACACCATTGCAAATTTGTCTGGCAGCCTCAGAGATGACGATTGAAAGCTAAGTGTTGAAACTTGAAACACCCAAACTAACTCAAGTCGGTTTGGTTGTTTGAAATTTCAAAACTTGGCTTTAATCCTCATCGCAGAGGCTGCCAGACAAATTCGCCAAGGTGTTCGACCGTCATCGGCCACCAGAACTATTGTTGCGGGACGCCGGGCGCCGGCTTCACTTGTGGGATGTGGATCTAGTGTTCAACACCGACCGCTTCATATACCTTGCACCGATGGTAGTTGCTATTTAGTTTACCCGAGGACGAGCGGGTTAGAGGGTTCCTCGGTGTCGATGGTACCGTAAATAGCAAGTATCATCAGTGCGAGGTACATGTG
The DNA here is from genome assembly GCA_011799875.1 of Thinopyrum elongatum. NCBI lineage: Eukaryota > Viridiplantae > Streptophyta > Magnoliopsida > Poales > Poaceae > Thinopyrum > Thinopyrum elongatum. The sequence continues at coordinate 494,376,428 of CM022303.1, read as the reverse complement.
GCCGTCGGTGTCGAATACTTGCTATGTTATTCATCTTTCAATTTAAATGTGCAGTTATTTCGTCGCTGCGAGGGTCTGGTGTTCGACGAGCTCTGCCCCTCCGTTCGTTGGTGAGCACAAATGACATCTCCTCCTCCCCCCTTCATTTGCTCTGTTCCGGTCTTCGTGCCGATGAAACTTGCTAGCTATAGGTGTCAATCATCAGTATGCGTAACCACTATGCGTCTCCCGTTCGAAAGGGTTACATCTATAAATATGCATGCATTTGCATATTTATAATTGTGATTCTTTCGAATTGTCCAACGTTATCCATGGACAGCCCGAGTATGTGTAGATTGGGTTCGTTTTCCCATATGCTCAGCTCCGGATCCGATGCAGAATTTCGTCAGTGCCTCCCTGTTGTTCTCTGGGTACACATCCTCTCTGCTTATTGCCGAGACGTGTATCAGGAGAATAGCGGGGAGGTGCTGCCGAAATTTTGCATCGGATCCAGAGCAGAGCATGGGAAAATGAACCCGATCTACACATACTCGGGTGGGATTAGGACCTATCTTTACCTATTAGCGTGTAGGTTGCATGGACGTAATAAAACTAACAAACTCCATTAACTGATGGATATGATTTGCTTAATTATGTATATATTTCTTGTGTGTGCAGTAGGAAGTCAATATGAGTGATCGTGCATGGATGTACACTGGTTACACTAGTTAGAAAGTTTGGACCAAGGAATGGTTAACCAAAACCAAGGGGTTTGTTAGAGCCGCATTTGCAAATGGCTAGGAATTTAACTGGTGCCCCTATGCCCGTTGCGACAACTATAAAAAGAGGGACGAGCTTGAAATGAGTAAAGACCTGCAGAAGTTTGGTTTTATGCCTGGTTACACAGTCTGGACATTACATGGTGAGTCTGCCCAACGTGCCAGAGCCGAGGTTCATCGTCGCACCGACGAGCATGGTACCGGGACCGTAGACATGGTGCAAGACTTTGACGATGCTCGGGACTCCGACGAGGAGATGGAGGAATCTGCAAAGGCCTTCCCTGAAATGTTGGAGTCCTCAAAACGTCCTCTCCACGAGCACACTGAGCTTTGTCAGCTGGATGCCATCTCACAAATAATGGCTTTGCACTACAAGAAAAACTGCCAGTAGAGACGCCCAATATCATAGCTAGAGACGCGTTATTTCATCCCTAGCTAACTGTAGAGTCGTTTTAGTAAAGCGTCCTTGGAGCGTCTCCTTACGGACCGTCTCAAATCATTTTGACACGCTTTCAAAGCGTGTTTACATGGTGTGAGACATTATATAGTGACGTTCAAAAGCATGTCTATAGAGTAGAGACGTTTTGCTTGACATGCTCATATCGCGTCTCTACTCGCATATACACATTTTCATTTGAGATCTAAAGAAATATAGCGGTGTTTTATGTTTCATCATTACAAAATCAAATATTTATCATTCAATAGCCACATATGCAGACAAGGCATCATCGATGTAATTTGCAATCATCATAACTAAAAAGAATTGTTTTCTCACTATCACAAATCATAGAACAGGAAGGAAAATGCAAACCATCACAATAATAATGAAACTATATTAGCAAGGGCATTGATAGTTTACAACTGAACAGTACATTAATATACAATAATGTGTATGTCACCCAAAATAAACTTCTAATTTTAACTATCTGGAAGATGAATCAATCTAAAAAGATTCAAGTCCTCAGTTGAAATCTGTCTAAAGCTCTATAGCTAATTGTACATCAGATTCCCAACTTTCACAGCTTCTATGGATATTTCTTCTACAACAATATGAAGGCTTTCCTTACACATTCCTCTTCGAGATTTATTTCTCTGGAAAAACCTGTTATAACATGTCAATAGAATTTGTTTTGTCCTGTGAATCCTGCGATAAAACCACATAAACATCAGAAAAGAGGAAGGAAAAGAATGAGAAGCAGAGCTGGATGATGTTAAATAAACAATATATGTTGATGCCACTGAACATTTACAGCTTCAGTCAGTAGTGTTTCTTCTATAGACCTAAGATTTTTTGTAAAATACTAGGGTTGACTGGTTATGCTTGGCGACACTAGTAATCTTTAGCCCAATAAAAAATTATACACAAGTGAGGATGACAGAACAGAAAGTCTAAGTCAGACAATCTAGAGATAGCCCAACTGATGTGTCAATCAGATGACGAATACACTGTTCTCAGTTATCTTTGACAGTTAAAATGGTTGGACCTTAGATAAATCACACACCTTGTATTGATTCAACATTGAATGATATAAACATATATTCATTTCACTTGCAAAACATCATCCGTTGAATATTTCCCTAATGTTCAGTTCCTCCAATATCTGCAAACGACAACAAAACATTACTTCTTTATGGTAGTGTCTATATTGACCAGCTACTGTGCTGACAGAAAGAAATTACTAGGCTGTTTGGCCATAGCCAACAATAATCTGGCATGATTATAATCTTGTTGTCGTGTCAAAATCTAGCACTTAGAATTCTTAGTCAGCTTAAACTTAGAAACAGATGAATCAGGAGTATTTGTTTGAGGGGATGAATCAGCAGTATTTCTATACACTCTAGGAAAGATCCGAAGTATACTAAACAAGTAAATAGTGTTAGTGACACTGAGGTAATACTTTGTGAAAGTATTAATGTTCTCGTACTATAGATCCTCCCTGACACGTACGAAAACTTGAATCCCATCCATCATTCTGATAATAACAAGGTGACTTCGTCGAACACCCAGAATTAATGCTCTCCGATGGAATCGCTCATAGTAGTTTTAGTGTTTTACAGATCGAGGAAGGCGCAAAATATTCTAGTGGCAAAGACGAACTAAAAATAAAGAATGTTTCAAAGGAAAGGAGGATCATGGGGTGTGAGGTACCGTCCATGGGCGGGGATGGATTCACGGCTGCACCGTCGCTGACTCGCTGATGACTTGAACACCTACCGGCGCAGTAGGGAGCCGACGTTTGCCTGAAGGTAGTGGCATCAGCTACATCGGGCACCGGAACCTTGGGTCGCCGGCGAGCAGCATCCCCAGATGTGAGGAAAGTAGCCACGTTAGAAGTTAGCGGACCTAGCCTCCGGCGAGCCTTGGATGCGTCAGATCTGAGGAGAAAAAGGGATATGTCAGTTGCTTTTTTTTAGGCAAAGGATACGTCAGTTGCTGTACCAACGACTTCGTGGGGTAGGGTTTTTTAATGGGCTGGGCCAAGATCGTGAGACGCCATTATATTTCATCCCATATTACGTCTCAACACAATTTTTATTTACCATCTTCATTATCCCTCAAAAAAATTACCATCTTTATTTTTTTCCATCCAAGTTTGGGTCGCACCTTTGAACGTCTTAAAGAACGTCTCTACACGTCATAGCGATTAGAATGTTGAGACGTAGTAGAGGGCGCCAATATAAAAACGTCCCTAAGCGACTATTTTGTTGTAGTGTTGAAGGCTCAATTCAACTTGGGCAGAGAATGCTACGACGCGATGATGACAGTATTCGGACGATTTCTACCCAAAGGCCATGTGCTACCTCCAAACCTATACCAGTCAGACAAAATCCTCCATGTTCTTAAGATGCCCTATGAGAAGATACATGCCTGTGAGAAAGGATGTGTCTTATTTAGGCTTCAGTATGAGGACTTGAACTATTGTCCCATTTGCAATTCTTCCAGGTATGTTGTGGTAGACAACGGTATGGGTGAGAAGACGCAGACCAAAATACCCATTAATGTTCTTCGATATATGCCAATCGTACCAAGACTTCAACGTCTTTTCATGGTCGAAGAGATGGCTAGACAGATGACATGGCACAAAACGGGCAAAATTCTCTTTCATAACTATTTGTTGCATTTCGCATTTATGACAATTATGGCCATCAAGTTGACATAGAGATATTTTAATCTAGGAGGTATGTGAACCGGAATTTGAAACGGACCCTCTTGTCGAGAAGTTAAATTTAGTTGAAAAAGAAAATGAGTATTTGAAAGAAAAAATTAAAAGAATTGAAGAAGAGAAGATGACATTGGAGTTGTATGTTGCCGATGCCATCGATGATCACAAGATGAAGATGAATGCAATGCGCTTGAAGATGGATGCAATGCGCCTGAAGCTTAAGAAGATTAGAAAATATGCCATTGATAATGAGGCTTGGTATCATTATGCCGTTGGATCAATTGTTACCTTAGTTGCGATCTTCATCACATTTGTTGTGATGAGGGTAAGTTTTCTCTAGTGTTTTGCTTTACAAATGGATACTTAGCTTATTTTCCTCCTAAATGGCATAATTACCTAAGTTAGATAAAAAATAAGCTATACTTAGCTTATTCAGTTCATTTATGACATACTTAGCATACTTAGGTAAAAAATGGCATGATAATCTTTGTTAGCTCCAAAATGATATAGACTTAGCTTATTTTCCTCGAAAATGACATAATAACCTTACTAAGCTCCAAAATGACCTATTTACCTACCTTAGCTCTAAAATGACCTACACTTAGCATTTTTACCTAGCTTAGCAATAAAATGACATTTTTACCTACCTTAGTTAGAAGAAGAAGAAGATAAAGAAGAGGAGAGGAGAAAAAGAAAGAGAAGAAAAAACTCTTCTTCTTCTAACTAGTCTTCTTCTTCTTCTTCTTCTTCTTCTTCTTCTTCTTCTAACTAGTCTTCTTCTTCTTCTTCTTCTAACTTTCATCTTTCCCAATTTGCAGATTTGCTTTACATGAGGAAGTTTGGATTCATGGAGTGTACTATTCTTCTGGTGCTTCCTTGTTGTTTATGAAAACTTGTTTGGATATGTATGTCTATATGGATATGTTGTTGGAAACTTGTTTCTGGTTATGTATATATGGATATGTTGGACTTTGTTGAACTATGTTGTTGGATTGGATGAAATATGTTGTTGGACATGCTGTTGGATATGTTGGATATGTATGCATGTATATCTGTGTTTGAAACCATGTCTAATTAATGGGATTTAAATAAAAACAGGGGATATATAGCCTCTTTGCCGTCCGCTAGCAGACGGCAAAGAGGACACGTGGCAGTCACCTGTGCAAACTGGGAACACTAGCTGCCTATTTGGTCATTTTGCCGTCTGCTGGCAGACGGCAAAGTGACTAGCTATGTCGTCTGCCAGCAGACGGCAAAGATTCAAAACTCTTTGCCGTTTGCTGGTGGACGACATATCTGGACACGTGGTAGCTTCCCAGTGCTACCTAGGTGGGCTCTTTGCCATCTGTCAGCAGACGACAAAGATCTTTGACTCTTTGCCGTCCGCTGGCAGACGGCAAAGAGCGCCGTTAACCCCCTAACGGCTCTCACGCCACCGCACTGCTGTCCGCTATCTTTGCCGTCTGCTGGCCTCGGATGGCGGACGGCGTAATCCTTTGCCGTCCGTTTCTAAGAAGCGGACGACAAAGAAGGCCTTTGCTGGCAGGCGTTCATCCGGACAGTTTGCCGTCCGCTAGCGGACGGCAAAGAATTTTGTCGTCCGTGATCTATGCCTTTGCCGTCCGCCATGGCGGACGGCAAAGAAGCTGATTCCAGTAGTGTCATAAGTTACCTATCAGTAAAGATCTGAGAAATGCGGTAAATACAGGGAAATACTACCGCGGACGAACTCGAACACAGATGAAAGGAAGAACAAGTTTGCTCTACACATACCCTAACTCGGTGATGTGCAACAACTACGGCAGCGCGGGGAGGAAGATGATCCACGGAGGCGAGGAATGACTCCGGTGACCTATTTCCAGTAGCAAAGTGGTGAAGATGTTCGACGTCGTCGAGCTCGAGGAGGTGAAGTGCGGTAGGGCTTCGGAAGGTGATGGTGGAGAAGAGGCGAAGTGGATTTGGGGAAGGTTGAGGATGCAGTATATATATGCGAGAAGGAATAACCACATCCCATTAATCTGATTGGATGACCACAGTCAAAGGACTATTGCGATTCAATGGACGAGATATAACGGCAGTTGATGAAGAGCACGTGGCCACCGTCGTCAAAGATCATGGACCTGACTTGGGCGGGAAACCCCAAATTTTGGACGGCTTTCGCCAAAACAAGTTAAGTTTGGAACGAACTTTTAATGTGGTCAAGGACACAAGATAAAGTTTCGTTACCAGATGAAATTTTAGCATTCATAATGGAACATCATAGACTCGAAGAGATAGAATAGAGGGAAAACAGGGTCCTAGGTATTTCACTCAGACAAAGAAACACAAACACCCGAGAGAAAAACTATGAGTGAGATACATTCGGACTAACACAAAATCCTTCAACCGAAAGGCAACTCAACGAAGGTAAATTGTGGTGGTGTGACCCACCATATAAGAACTGTATGACCCCGAGCGTCGCACAATCATCGTGACACCCGTTTAGTCTAGTTCTTCGTTAATGTATTCACTCTCAGAAAGAAAATTTCACTTTGTCGAAATTTTCAAACTCTTCGAGTGTTGTGCACCCATTCCTTCTAAGATGTGGAAGTGATGGTACGAGTGCCGAGTCCAGCTTACTGCATGTTTGCGGAATCTAGGACATTTAGCTCACATCGTAACGCACAGAATCTTTTTCTCATCGAGAGGCTTGCTGAAGATATCAGTGAGGTTTTCTTCAGTACTGACGTGACTGATAACAATATCCTCTCGAGCAACATGATCGCGAAGAAAATGATGTCTGACTGTAATATGCTTGGTGCGAGAATGTTGCACTAGATTGTGTGCAATTTTGATCGCACTCTCATTGTCACACAATAGAGAATCTTGTTGACCTTTATGCCATAATCCTTCAGAGTCTGCTTCATCCATAATAACTAAGTGCAACACATGCCAGCAGCAATATATTCGGCCTCAGCCGCAGAGAGAGAGACACACAATTCTGCTCCCTTGACGACCAACATATCAAAAGATCTACTGAGGAAATGGCATGTCCCCGAATTAGATTCCCTGTCAACCCGGTCACCTGCATAATCTGAGTCTGAATATCCAACGAGATCAAACTATGCTCCCTTAGGATACCATAAACCTAAGGTGGGGGCGTGAGCCAAATATCTCAGAATACGCTTGACCGCTTGGTGATGCGATTCTTTCGTTGCAGCTTGAAAGCGAGCACACATACAAACACTCAACATAATATCAGGTCTGGATGCACATAGGTAGACTAAGGAACCAATCATCGAACGATAAGCTTTCTGATCGTAATCTTTACCGTACACATCTGCGTCCAGCTGACCATTCATGGGCATCGGAGTTTCGTAGCACTTTAGTTTGCAATCTTGCATTTTAAACTTCTTCGGACAATCTCTCGGATATTTCTCCTGAGATATAAAAATTCCATTGTCCTGTTGATGTATTCGCAGTCCGAGAAAGAACTTGAGTTCACCCATCGTAGACATTTGATATTTCTCGGACATCATTCGCTCGAACTCCATGCTGCAAGCATTGTTAGTATAGCCGAAAATGATATCATCCACATAAATTTGACACATGAATAGATCACCATCAATAGCACGAGTGAAAAGAGTGGAATCAGTGGATCCTGGCTTGAACCCTTTTTCGAGGAGAAACCTCTTCAAGGTGTCATACCAAGCTCGAGGGGCTTGCTTCAGCCCATATAGAGCCTTTTCAACCTAAAAATTTGTTAGGAAACTGTGACAGCCTGGTTTTTGCCCTCTTTTCTTTGCCTGATTTTCAGTTGGTTTGAATTTCAATTTGGAGTTTTGAATCTTTTCATATGGACTTAAACACTTGGGTACCCATTGGCTTTCACCCAAGTGTCCCATTTCCCTCTCTAACCATCATTCCCTCTCTGGTTCACCTCAAAATAATATATGGAATATTTTTCTTAAATGAAAAATATTCATTTCCCTCTCTTAAACCCTAGCTAGCTCAATGTGCTCCAAAGCAACCCCAATTTTTCTTGCCCACAAAAATCTGAGAAAATTCACAAATATTCTTTGAACCCTAGGGCACCTTCCTGAGCAAAAATATTGCATAACTTTTTGTAATATTTTTGCTACAGAAAATATTTTCTGTTCTGGACAGAAATGGTGGTTTCTACAGCAACTACCATTTTACTTGCTCCTTTGTGGCTGATTTTTCTTGTGCATCATCACCTTAGTAGATGATTGCTAGCCTCCAAAGCCCAGCCCTCAACTCCCAGCCGTTTGACCATAGTAAGCTCTCAAAGTTACTGATCAGAAACTTACTAGGCTTGTGAAATCTCTTCTACTGCGTCTGGGTCCAAACCAAAGTGTGGTAACCTTCAAAACTACCACAAACAACAAGCCAGACATAAATTTTGGACTTAGGTCGGCCTAAGGGCAAAGTTCACGCGGTGACCACGCGTGTACATGATGCCAACCTGCTTGTCGCCGCGCTCTGAGTGCCGCCGAGAGCTCTGTTTCGCGCGTGCTCGCTTCTCTGACTGCCTAAGCATGCCAACCCTCGCCACAATCTTCGTCCAAGCTCTCTTAACTCCCTCCTGGCGCTCGCCGACGCCGGAGCTCGCCGCAGCGAGCACGGGCGCGGTCCGGCCAATGCAACAGTGCGCTCTGCACTGTGCTCGTTGCCTTCCCCTCGATCCTATGCTCGTCCCCGTTCGCCCACAGTCCCCGCGTGAGCTGCGTCGCCTTCTCCCCCTCTCACTGATGCCGCTCGTCACCGGGCGCCGTGTCCTGGTGTCCACCGGCGGAGCACGAACCCCCCTCGATGCTCGCCTATAAATGGAGCCCTCCCCAGCCTCCTCGAGCACCATCCACCACTCCCACACACTCCACAACCTCATAGATAGCCGTAGCCCGGTCGGGCAGGCCGCGGGCCGCCGTCCCCGAGCTCGAGCTCGCCGGCAATCCCCCCGGGTCGTCTCCGTAGCTCCGGCCCCTCCTAGGCCTGGGCAACCCTTCCAGGGCCTCCGCCACTCTCCGGTGGTGCTATTCTGCCTGGTTGGAGCCCCTGGAGTCGCCTCTGTTCGCCGTCGTCTTCGTCTCTGGCGACCTCCGCTCTCTGCCTTCGCTAGAGAGGTTGATTCCGACACCGTCCGACCACCCCTAGCTACTCTACGGGTACGGGCAGGTGCGCCTCCGTCTCCTCTCTTGATCCCTCCCTCTCGTTTTGGCCAAGAAGCCCTCGTCGCCGGCGAGTGCTCCAGTGAAGCCGCGCCGTCCTCTGTTTCCTTTCCCCCCTCCCCCTCACCTGACTAGTGGGGCCCGCTAGTCAGCCACTCAGTACGCGCGCGAAGCGGTACGAGTGGTGGTGCCCTGAGGCTTTACGCGTTCGACGTCACCCCCAGTCTGTTTTTAATTAAATTCAAATTTCATATTTTTCCAGAGAGCTTCAAACAGCCAAAACTCTTTAACCATAAGTCCAAATGAATTGATTCTTTTTGCATTGTGTTCTTTGTACAGAAATCTAGCAGCTCACCAAAAATGAGATTTTTCTATGCTGTCTAGATTTTGTGCTGAATTTCAGAAGGGTTCTTGATATTTTCTTCTTGTGTTTAAAATTATTTTCAGAGGGTGAGGCTTGTCTTGAGGATCACCAAGAGGCTTGTGAACCTCATCTGCACTAAGGCAAGCCACATCAACATTTTCATGGTGCCATTACAATATTTGTGATTTTCCTACTTGAATGAATGATTTAATCCATGCATTTAAATCACTATTATGTTATTTATATTCTGTTAGTTGCTTGTTTAAGTTAATATGCTTGATTTGCAGAAAGTTAAAGCTAACTAAGTTGGTAAAGAAACTAGAATTAATTTTTGTTATGAAAGAGTAATATAGTTATGGATATAAGTAGTTATATGGAGTTAGTTTTCTTGAATGAGAAAAATGATAAATTTGCTAGATAAGATTCTGTTAAGAGTAAGGTTTAATCCTAACCAGAGGAGTGTCATGAGTTGTTGAAGTTTATGCTTAGTGTGGATATAGTTGACTCCGTCATTTCCGTTGATATGTGATGCATATGTTCGTGTTGCATTTCATGGCATACTATGACACCGGTTGTTTGCACTTTAAGTTGAACCTGATAATAACTCAACTTGAATATATTGTTGACCGGGTCATGGTGCCACTGAATCGAGTTTTTCCCAGTGCAACCACATTTGCCTTTATGGGAAGGCCTTTATTCGATCCGTTGTCATGCCTCTGGTCGGTGCCTCCAACGAGGGAAGGTTATGGGTGTGCGGTACCCTGGCCCGGTAAGCAGACATAACCTTGTGTGCCCGTTGTTGAGATTTTGGTACCGTGTCCCCGTGTGGGACAGTTTATGTTTTGGCCACGACGGTGGTCGTTGTGTCTTTGGTAGACACGGGGCCACCCAGGACTAGCCCAGTGGGGAGTGAGTCGGAGTGGCCGGGAGAGTGTCATGGCAATGGAGGGGTTTCGTCGGAATGCCGTTGGTCCACCCGAATGGGAGTGCGAGGCCATGGGTTCCGTGGTGTGGGTACAGTGCGCTACCTCTGCAGAGTGTATTAATCTATCGATAGCCGAGTACACGGTTACGGACACGCTCAAAAGTAGGTCACACCATGGGTCAACATTTAATAAATCTTGCACACTAAGTTATGAACTTTGCACTATTAATGATGGCGGGAAGGTCATCTTATTGTTTGAGACAAAGTGTTGGTCGTGGTTGTGATCGCCGGAAGGATCAATGTTTGAGACCAAATATTGGTCGTGGTTGTGATCGCCGGAAAGATCACGAGATATCCCTAGTAAAGACCTTGAGGTCGGTACGTTTGTGATCCAAGAGCGATCACCGGCGGTAAGCCAGTCCGAGGGATTTTTCTCTCAGGAGCATGATCACAGCATGTTGGCTATCTTGTTGCATTATTAATAATTGGTTAATTATCATGATATTGTTTGTCATTATGTTTATGTTTGTTGTGAGCTTGCAAGTACATTCAATGTACTGACCTGGCATGTCATGCCAGATTTCAGGAAAGTCTCGTCGGAAAGGAGTGCTGTCCGAGTCTAGATCGTGTCCACATCGGTGTCCCTGTGCTATGGAGTTCCGCTACGACGTTGTTCCGCTGCCGCATAGTTGTTATGATCGAGGCCCCTTTATGTTCACTAAATAATGTACATATTGTTCAGCCGCACCGTGTGTGCCGCTTGGCCTTGCTACCTGTTGTAATATAAACTTTGATCCGCTAGCATCAATAAAGCGGTCATTTTCTGTACCAAGATGTTGTGTGTTGCCAGAAGACATGGTCTCTGGGCTGGCAATGCATGGTAAACCGGTTGCTCTGAGCCGGGGTGCCACAACGCTTGGTATCATAGCCGCGCTGACTGTAGGCCACGCTAGACTACGACGTGTTAACTGGACGTTAGATACGAGTTTAAGTTGAGTGCCGATAGCATTGGTAGCTGGTTGTTGCATTGCATGCACTTGTTTTATTTTTATGCTAACCTACTAATGGTTGTGAGTGTAGATGGCTCCGGTGCCATATCCGTGCCAGGTGCAGCTGATGCCGTTCACGTCACCGCATCTCCTTCGTAACATGTGGCGTCGGCTGTACCCCCTCGGTGACGATCTAGTCTATCATCTGTACCGGGAGCGTCTAGCTGACTCATTGTATGAGTATCACGCCGTGGTTACTCTGCGCACCAATTCCGATTCCAGCACTTACACTCGTACCTCTCGGAGCGGTTACGCTTCTACCGCTTCTCAGGCTGTCCAGTTTGCTGCATTCGAGGTCCTTGTCGAGCTTCGTTATAATGAGGTCCGGATGCAGAACCACCCAGGTTTCTACTACTTTCCTTCTCTGCACGACAATGGTCATATCCGTTTCCCTATCATTGATCCGGAGTCTGATAGTGTTGCTAGCCACCTTGCTCGTTATATCACCGCTAGCTATCTTATGATCCACGAGCTGGCTCGAGAGCTGACTCGCGCTCGTACTGCTTTAGCCTCTGCTTTAGTCTCTTCTAGATCTGCCACTGTTCCATCCTCCCTGGGATTTACTCCTTATATTCCAGCTAGTTCTAGCTCCCCTGTTTCACCGGTTACTCCTCCGAGTAGCTCGGGCGCCTCGACCGTGAATCCTCTTAGTGCTCCTGCTGAGTGGGTTTCACTTCTCACTACTCCTGTAGCCCCGATGCCTCACCCTGCACCTGCCCCAGAGGGAGAGCCCTCGAGGCAGCGCCGTCGTGTTACCTTTAACCCGGAGGTCTCAGTTAACCTCGTCAGTTCAGGATCCGAGTCCGCTTCAGGAGAGGACCCCGCAGCACCAGCAGAGTAGTAGAGCTTCTGAGTATTCGCAGTCGTCAGGATGATGTACGAGTGTAGTCATACGAGTCATGAGGTTTCGTTTCATGTATGAGAGTAGTTGAACCTGGCATGTTGTTTATCTTTCATGTATGAGTGTATGTATAATTATGTTGGAACTCTATTTTATTTGCCGTATTTTCTTCGTCATTTTGGTTTTTCTCAGGCTTTTGTTGCTGGCTTTTCCCCAATTCATTTTGAATGTTTCTCATCTCGGTTGCGTTGCCTTGGGAAAAATTCACAATAGGATGCGTCGGGGAGGCAGCAGTAGCAACGTTCGCGAGGGTACTCCTGTTCGTCGTTCCGCACGACAGGCAGGACACTCCCCCGAGCCGTACGTTCCACCACCGCCTCCACCGCCAAATCCGCCCTTCACCGAGCAAATTCTGCGTATGTTTGAGGAAAGACGGAATAATGATCTGATTGAAATTTTAAGAAGTATGCAAGCTATGGTTGGGCAGAATGGAAATCAGAACGGTCATCACTCCAAGCTGTCAGATTTTCAAAGGACCAAGGCTCCTAGTTTCGGTCAGGTTATTGATCCCTTGGATGCAGACGATTGGCTGCGAACCATTGAGAGGAAACTTGATATTGCTCGTACTGAAGAAGATTATAAAGTTCCATTTGCAACTCATTACCTTGAAGGCGCTGCTGCCATATGGTGGGAAAATATAAAAGCCATGTGGCCTGCTGATGAAGAAATCACCTGGTCAAAATTCAATGATCAGTTCAGGAAATATCATATCCCTACTGGAATTATGAAGACTAAGAAGCGTGAATTTCCCGCGCTCCTCCAAGGAAATTAGTCTGTGGGTGAATATTTGCAAAAATTCAATCATCTGTCATGTTACTCCCTATATGACGTGGCCACTGAAGAAAGAAAGATTGACAGATTTCTTGGTGGATTAAACCCGCAACTCCGGTGTACTCTCAGTATGTTTGATTTCCCAGATTTCCAAACTCTGGTGAACAAGGCTTTCATTGCTGAAAGGGAACACAAGCTTGTATCAGATAATAGGCCTGCTAACAACGACCACAAGTGCAAGTTTGAGCCAAAGAAGGATGGGCAACCCGTGCAGAAGGCTCGTACCTGGCAGCAGACTCAGGTGGAATACAAGCCCAATTGGCAACAGAATGTTAACAAGACCACCACTCAAGTCAAGAATGTCGTGACCAACCCAGTGCACGAGGAGCGCCAGCGCAACAATTCTTGCTTCAGTTGTGGGCAAACCGGACATTATGCCAGACAGTGTCCCAAGAACAGCAAGGCGAATGCTCTATTCAGGCCACAAGTCAACTTTATGGAATCATGCCCGACCCAGCAAAACATCACTGGGCACGTTCATCACCTCTCCGCCGATGAAGCCCAAGAGAACCCTGAAGTCGTCATTGGTATGTTTTCTGTTAATAACATACCTACAGTAATTTTATTTGACTCTGGGGCTTCCCACTCTTTTATTTCTCGGAGTTTTGTTGCCCAAAACAAATTTCCTTGTTCTCTTTTGGGCAAGAATATGCTGGTACAAACCCCGGGATCCTTAATCAAGAGCAATCTGGTCTGCCATAATCTGGAAGTCAATATCAACGGAGTCTGCTTTCCAACTTCTTCGATAATTATTGAGTTTGCTAAGTTGGATGTTATCTTGGGTATGAATTGGCTGACTCAATATCAAGTATGCATAAATTGCGCGACCCGAGAAGTCACTTTGACCAGTCAGAAGGGGCAGGCTACCAAATTCTATGCTCGCAGAAGCATACCCAAGAAAGAAATGGTCTTCACCGCTGTGGCTGAATAGGAATTAATTCCTGTGGTCAGTGAGTTTCCTGATGTATTTCCAGAAGAGCTGCCAGGCATGCCACCAGATCGAGAGCTTGAGTTTGCAATAGATCTTGTTCCCGGAACCAAACCGTTATACAAGAAGTATTACCAGATGCCCTCATCAGAATTAGTGGAGCCAAAGAAACAGCATGATGAAATGCTCCAGAAATGATATATCCGTCCCAGCTCTTCACCATGGGGATCACCTGCTATCTTCGTGGACAAAAAGGATGGCAGCCTCCGCATGTGTGTGGATTACCGTCAGTTGAATGATGTCACAATCAAAAACAAATATCCGCTGCCAAGGATTGATGACTTGTTTGATCAGCTCAGTGGGGCCAAGGTATTCTCCAAGATTGATTTACGGACAGGATATCATCAGCTCAAGATTAAAAAGGAAGATATTCCTAAGACCGCATTCACCACTCGATACGGTCTTTATGAATATACCGTTATGTCCTTTGGTCTCACCAACGCCCCTGCCTTCTTCATGCATATGATGAACAAAGTATTCATGGACTTCCTCGATAAGTTCGTGGTAGTCTTCATCGATGACATACTTATTTACTCAAGGAGTGAAGAAGATCACAAAGAACACCTCCGAGCAGTGTTACAACGACTCCGCGACCATCAGCTATACGCCAAATTCAGTAAATGTGAATTTTGGCTCAAGCAAGTTGGATTTCTTGGACATGTGCTATCCGCCGAAGGTATAGCCGTGGACCCGAGCAAAGTAAAGGATGTGCTCGATTGGTTGCTGCCCACAACCGTATCTCAGATCCGGAGTTTTCTTGGATTAGCCGGATATTACCGTCGTTTCATTGAAGGATTTTCCAAGATTGCTAAACCCATGATGGAGCTGCTCAAAAAGGATAAGAAGTTTGAATGGACTGAGGACTGTGAGAACAGTTTCAATGAGCTAAAGATACGGCTGACAACTCCACCTGTGTTGACTCTTCCTGATATCTACCGCAGTTTTGATGTGTACTGTGACGCCTCCAGACAAGGACTTGGATGCGTACTTATGCAAGATGGCAAGGTAGTAGCCTATGCATCGCGACAGCTACGACCCCACGAGGGAAATTATCCTACTCATGATCTGGAATTGGCCGCGGTGGTTCATGCTCTAAAAATTTGGAGACACTATCTCATCGAGAAGAGGTGCCAAATTTTTACCGATCACAAAAGTCTCAAGTATATATTTACTCCGCCAGATTTAAATCTCCGTCAATGAAGATGGCTTGAGTTAGTCAAGGATTACGATCTTGGAATAAATTACCACCCGGGTAAGGCCAACGTGGTTGCCGATGCACTCAGTCGAAAGCCTGCAGCCTAAATGTCATATTGAAATCCTTGCCTCCTGAACTTCAAGAGGAGATTGCTCAGCTCAACCTGGTCATAGTTGATGCCGGCCTTGCTAATATTTTGGAAGTTGCCCACACACTTGAGGAAGAGATCCGCAAGGCCCAGCCAGCTGACACCGTTCTGCAGAAACGTGCCAAGAATATGGTAGCAGGACAGACTTCAGATTTCTCGAAGGATCAATCCGGTACCCTCCGCTTCCGTGGAAGGATTTGTGTACCCAATCAAGCGGATTTAAAGCAGAAAATCCTGTCAGAAGCACACGAATCTTCGTATTCCATTCACCCTGGAGGTACGAAAATGTATGAAGACCTTCGACAAATATTCTGGTGGGATGGAATGAAGAAAGACATTGCCTATTTTGTGGCCTGTTGCGACATATGCAACAAGGTGAAGGCGGAGCATCAGAAGCCAGCCAGACTTCTCCAACCGTTGCCAGTTTCACAATGGAAATGGGATGATGTCTGCATGGATTTCATCACAGGACTACCTAAGACTCAGCGAGGCAATGATGCAATCTGGGTCATAGTGGACACCTTAACCAAGGTTGCTCACTTTATCCCGATCAGAACCACATATCGAGCGGACCAACTTGCACAGCTGTATGTATCCAGAATAGTCAGTCTGCATGGAGTACCCTGAACCATCACTTCTAACCGAGGTTCACTTTTTACCTCCGCTTTTTGGTCATGTCTCCATCAAGCCTTGGGGACAGCGCTGAAATATAGTACCGCTTATCATCCTCAGACTGATGGACAGACAGAGCGGGTAAACCAAATACTCGAAGATATGCTGAGAGCCTGTGCTTTGGCCCAAGGACCTAAATGGGAAGACTGCCTGCCGTATGCCGAGTTCTCTTACAATAATAGCTTCCAGACCAGTCTAAAGATCTCACCATATGAGGCTTTGTATGGCCATAAATGCCACACTCCTTTAAATTGGTCTCAAACTGGAGATAGCCGCATCTTCGGAACAGATCTCATGATGGAAGCTGAGAAACAAGTTAAGGAAATCAGAGACAGATTGCAATTGGCCAAATCTCGACAGAAGAGTTAATATGATGCAAAGCACCGACAGATCAGTTTTGAACCCGGAGAACACGTATACCTCCGAATCACTCCTATGAAAGGAATCAAGAGATTCCAGACTCGTGGAAAGTTGGCACCCAGATTTATTGGTCCATTTCCAGTTATGTCTCGAGTGGGTACTGTTGCATATCAGTTGGAACTACCCCCTGAATTGTCGGACGTGCACAACGTGTTTCATGTTTCACAGTTGAGGCGATGCATATCGCCGCCTGAGAAAAAGACTGCTATGACTGAAATAGAGCTGGCAAAGGACTTAACATATGAGGAGAGACCAGTTAAAATTTTGGATCAGATGGAAAGGGTCACTCGTAGTAAAGTAAGGAAGTTCTACAAGGTTCAGTGGGAGCATCACACAGAGTCAGAATCAACGTGGGAACGGGAAGAATTTCTAAAGGCACATTATCCAGAATGGTTTTCCCAAGCAACCGAATCTCAAGGACGAGATTCATTCTAAGTGGGGGAGGTTTGTGACAGCCTGGTTTTTGCCCTCTTTTCTTTGCCTGATTTTCAGTTGGTTTGAATTTGAATTTGGAGTTTTGAATCTTTTCATATGGACTTAAACACTTGGGTACCCCTTGGCTTTCACCCAAGTGTCCCATTTCCCTCTCTAACCATCATTCCCTCTCTGGTTCACCTCAAAATAATATATGGAATATTTTTCTTAAATGAAAAATATTCATTTCCCTCTCTTAAACCCTAGCTAGCTCAATGTGCTCCAAAGCAACCCCAATTTTTCTTGCAAACAAAAATCTGAGAAAATTCACAAATATTCTTTAAACCCTAGGGCACCTTCCTGAGCAAAAATATTGCATAACTTTTTTGAATATTTTTGCAACAGAAAATATTTTCTGTTTTAGAAAGAAATGGTGGTTTCTACAGCAACTACCATTTTACTTGCTCCTTTGTGGCTGATTTTTCTTGTGCATCATCACCTTAGTAGATGATTGCTAGCCTCCAAATCCCAGCCCTCAACTCCCAGCCATTTGACCACAGTAAGCTCTCAAAGTTACTGATCAGTAACTTACTAGGCTTGTGAAATCTCTTCTACTGCGTCTGGGTCCAAACCAAAGTGTGGTAACCTTCTAAACTACCACGAACAACAAGCCAGACATAAATTTTGGACTTAGGTCGGCCTGAGGGCAGAGTTCACGCGGTGACCACGCGTGTACACGATGACAACCTGCTTGTTGCCGCGCTCTGAGTACCACCGAGCGCTCTGTTTCGCGCGTGCTCGCTTCCCTGACTGCCTAAGCGTGCCAACCCTCACCACAATCTTCGTCCAAGCTCTCTTAACTCCCTCCTGGAGCTCGCCGACGCCGGAGCTCGCCGCAGCGAGCATGGGCGCGGTCCGGCCAACACAACATTGCGCTCTGCACTCTGCTCGTCGCCTTCCCCTCGATCCTGTGCTCGTCCCCGTTCGCCCATAGTCCCCGCATGAGCTGCGTCGCCTTCTCCCCCTCTCACTGACGCCACTCGTCGTCGGGCGCCGTGTCCAGGTTTCCACCGGCGGATCCCGAACCCCCCTTGATGCTCGCCTATAAATGGAGCCCTCCCCAGCCTCCTCGAGCACCATCCACCACTCCCACACACTCCACAACCTCATAGATAGCCGTAGCCCAGCCGGGCAGGCCGCGGGCCGGCGTCCCCGAGCTCGAGCTCGCCGGCGATCCCCTCGGGTCGTCTCCGTAGCTTCGGCCCCTCCCAGGCCTAGGCAACCCTTCCAGGGCCTCCGCCACTCTCCGGTGGTGCTATTCCGCCTGGTTGGAGCCCCTGGAGTCGCCTCTGTTCGCCGTCGTCTTCGTCTCCGGCGACCTCCGCTCTCTGCCTCCGCTAGAGAGGTTGATTCCGACGCCGTCCGACCACCCCTAGCTACTCTACGGGTACGGGTAGGTGCGCCTCCATCTCCTCTCTCGATCCCTCCCTCTCGTTTTGGCCAAGAAGCCCTCGTCGTCGGCGTGTGCTCCGACGAAGCCGCGCCGTCCTCTGTGTCCTTCCCCCTCTCCCCCTCACCTGACTAGCGGGGCCCACTAGTTAGCCACTCAGTACACGCGCGAAGCGGTACGAGTGGTGGCGCCATGAGGCTTTACGCCTTCGACGTCACCCCCCCCCCCCAGTCTATTTTTAATTAAATTCAAATTTCATATTTTTCCAGAGAGCTTCAAACAGCCAAAACTCTTTAACCATAAGTCCAAATGAATTGATTCTTTTTGCATTGTGTTCTTTGTACAGAAATCTAGCAGCTCACCAAAAATGAGATTTTTCTATGCTGTCTAGATTTTCTGCTGAATTTCAGAAGGGTTCTTGATATTTTCTTCTTGTGTTTAAAATTATTTTCAGAGGGTGAGGCTTGTCTTGAGGATCACCAGGAGGCTTGTGAACCTCATCTGCACTAAGGCAAGCCACAGCAACATTTTCATGGTGCCATTACAATATTTGTGATTTTCCTACTTGAATGAATGATTTAATCCATGCATTTAAATCACTATTATGTTATTTATATTCTGTTAGTTGCTTGTTTAAGTTAATATGCTTGATTTGCAGAAAGTTAAAGCTAACTAAGTTGGTAAAGAAACTAGAATTAATTTTTGTTATGAAAGAGTAATATAGTTATGGATATAAGTAGTTATATGGAGTTATTTTTCTTGCATGAGAAAAATGATAAATTTGCTAGATAAGATTCTGTTAAGAGTAAGGTTTAATCCTAACCAGAGGAGTGTCTTGAGTTGTTGAAGTTTATGCTTAGTGTGGATATAGTTGACTCCGTCATTTCCGTTGATATGTGATGCATATCACTACAGGAATCAGCTTCTTTGCCGTCCGCCTTGGCGAACAGCAAAGGCATGGTTCATGGACGGCAAACTTCTTTGCCGTCCGCCAGCAGACGGCAAACTTTCCGGATGAACGGGTGCCAGCAAAGGCCTTCTTTGCCGTCCGCTTTTTAGAAATGGACGGCAAAGGATTGTGCCGTCCGCCATCCGATGCCAGCAGACGGCAAAGACAACGGACGGCAGTGCGGTGGTGTGAGAGCCGTTAGGGGGTTAACGACGCTCTTTGCCGTCTGCCAGCGGAAGGCAAAGATTCAAATCACTTTGCCGTCCGCTAACAGACGGCAAAGAGCTCAGCTAGGCAGTACTGCAAAGCTGCCACGTGGCCAGCTATGCCGTCTGCTGGCAGACGGCAAATTGATTTGAATCTTTGCCGTCCGCTGGCAGATGGCAAAGTGACCAAATAGGCAGCCAGTGTTCCCAGGTTTCACAGGTAGCTGCCACGTGTCCTCTTTGCCGTCTGCTAGCAGACGGCAAATAACTTTGCCGTCTGCTAGTAGACGGCAAAGAGGTTATATATCCCCTGTTTTTATTTGAATCCATTTAATTTCACAGGAATTCACACACAGATATACATATATATATTTTGTTCACAGGCACACACAGATATACATATATGATGTATCCAACACACAGATATACATATACATATCTATCTCCATCCATGACAACATACATATATGCATAAGAAACATAGTTCCATCCATATATAAATATTACATATCACAATGTTCATCCAACACATTGTTCCATGCATCCATATAACAAGTTCCATGTTTTTCATCGATACAAACGAAAAAAAGATAAGGGAAACAAGCACTCCATCCATGCAAGCTTCCATATAGTGAATTAAATCTGCAAAATGGAAACAAGAAAGTTAGAAAAGAAGAAGACTAGAATCAGAAGAAGAAGAAGAAAATGAAGAAGAAGAAGAAGTAAGCATACTTAGGTAAAATGGAGCTAACCTAGCTAATTGTGCCATTTTTGAGTGAACTAAGCATATTATGCCATTTTTGATATAACTTAGAGCTAACTTCCCATTTGTGAGAAGAAGAAAAGAAGAAAAGCTCCTTCTTCCTTCTCTTCTTCTTCTTCTTCTTCTTCTTCTTCTTCTTCTTCTTCCTCTTCTTTTTCTTCCTTCTTCTTCTTCTTTTCTCTTCTTCTTCTCTTTCTTCTTTTTCTTCTTCTTCTTTTCTTCTATTCTTCTTTTCTTCCTCTTCCTGGATTTTCTTCATCTTATTATGTCATTGTGGACTAAATAGGCTAAATTATGTCATAAATGGACTAAATAGGCTACATAAGAAGAAAAATGCCATTTTTGAGATTACCTAGCTAATTATGCCATTTTTTACCTAACTAAGCATATTATGAGATATAACTTAGACTAACTTCATTTTGGAGAAAAGAGAAGAAGAAAACTAGAAGAAGAAGAAGAAGAAAAAAGAAGAAGACTAGAAGAAGAAAAGAAAGAAGAAGAAAAGAAGAAGAGACAGAAGAAGCAGAAGAAGTTTCTTCTTCTTCTTTTCTTCTTCTTCTTCTTCTTTCTTCCTATTCCTTCTTTTCTTCCTCTTCCTTGATTTTTCTTCATCTTATTATGTCATTTGTGGACTAAATAGGCTAAATTATGTCATAAATGGACTAAATAGGCTAAATAAGAAGAAAAATGCTATTTTTGAGCTTACCTAGCTAATTATGCCATTTTTGACCTAACTAAGCATATTATGCCATTTTTGACTTCTTCTTCTTCTAGTATTCTTCTTCTTCTCCTTCTTCTTCTTCTTCTTCTTCTTCTTCTTCTTCTTCTCTTCCTCCTATTCCTTCTTTCCTTGCTCTTCCTTGATTTTCTTCATCTTATTATGTCATTTGTGGACTAAATAGGCTAAATTATGTCATAAATGGACTAAACACGCTAAATAAGAAGAAAAATACCGTTATCACGGAGGTGTAGGAATGTTCGGGGCTGCGCCAGTGCCAGACGGAGGTGAAGGACCGGTCGGGGTTCCGGCATTGGCAGAAGGAGTGGTCGATGCTTGTCGAGAGCCATGCTGCACCAAAGATCATTTCCAATAATGTCTCGTTAGCAAGTTCGCAAACTGAAATGTGAATAGTAGTAAGAAACGACCATTTAAATAAAACTCACCATGGTCGCCGGAGCAATATGGGCATCGGCGGAGGGGCCTGACCGTTTTTCTCGCACATGGTCTGCACATTTGGTTCTCACGAGTCAGTCATATTAGATAGTAATGCAAACATTATGTGCATGATTGGGCTAATTAATATGCACGAGAAACGTACCACGATGAGCTCGTATAGGGCCCGGTTAGCGCTGTCGTTCCGGTTCCTCTCCTCCTCCAACAGCTTAGCCGTCTTCTCCTCCATCTCCCTCTGCTTCTCCTCCGCCTCCCTTTGTGCCCCCCCTTTTTGCCTCCTCCACAAGCGCCTTCATCTTCAATCTCTCTTTCTCAACAATAGCCTGCAACACACCACTCCTCGTTAGCATTGTAATCATCGACGGACGCACACACAATGTAATGGAGGAAAGGTGAGAGAGTCCGTATAACTAACCGCCATGGCGATCTCCACGGGCCGTGCACGAGGAGTAATCTCAGGATCAGAGCTACTCAAGCGCTTCTTGATCTGCGGGAGAGTCTTAGGACAACGTATCAGTCCATCACCAATGGCTTGAGAGCCATGGGACCTCCCGCCACCAGATATCATCACCAGCTCTGTATCAAAAGGATCTTGGCTCGTGTTAAAGTCCTCCCCTTTCATCGCCTTCCCCTTGTCTCTATAACACACAAGCTTGTGGTGGGAGGTCTTGTTGGTGAAGTTCTCTGGATCATCTAGGTCAGACTCCGTGAATGGCTTGGCCTTCTTGTACGGGGCCATATGGGCCATGCCATAGAGGTCGAACAGACTTGGCACAGGCTTCTTGTGGTGGTGCGCCTGATATTGCTATGTAAATAGGTCATTTTGGAGCTAAGTTTAGGTCATTTTGTAGTTATGCCATTTTTTAACTAACTAAAGCATATTAAGTCATTTTATAGAGCTATCTAAGGTTATTATGTCATTTTAGAGCTAAATATGTCATAAATGAACTATCCAAGGTAGTTATGCCATTTTTTAACTAACTAAGCATATTAATTAAGTCATTTTGGAAGGGATAAATGCTAGCATGAAGAATGAATTGCATGAATCATGTAGCAAACCACATACCCAGTTATCCCCGTACTCAAACAGGTTGGAGCTCCCTTGATGGTGTGGCACACCTTCCATTTGGTCGCGCTTATCCTTGGCCCTTTGGTGTTCGACTTTCCATTGGGGAGAGCACCACGCATCCACCAACGCCTCCCAACAGTCCATCTTATTCACATACCATCTCGGGGGCACCTAAGTGAGTCAAGAGAAATTTCAGCGCTACGCCTACTAATCAAATCAAGAAAACTAAGTTCAAGGCCTTAAGAATAGGTAATTACCTGCATGTACTTCTCCTTACTCAGAAACTTGCCGCGACACTTCTTCTTGCCCCTCCTAATACCCTTCCAGGCGTAGTAGTCTCGAACGGCCTGCACCCGAGCCACGTGCCTTAAGTTCTGAAGTAGGCGCTTGCACTCGTTTTTGACAACCATACACGCGGCCTCCTGCTCTCCCTCTGAAACCCTGTAGAAGGTCTGCAATCAAACAAGACAACACTGAATAGTACAATCACTAGGTAGTGTTGATTTTTAATTTCGTAAAGGAGAAATTACCCAAAACCGACGAAACACAATGTCGGCCACCATCTCGCACAAGACACCGTCGACCCTCTCCTTTGGCGGGGCCGGGGCAACTGAGTACAGCTCCCAGGTCAGTGCTAGCTGTGGAACCTGACCCTCACCGAGCAACGTGACCCACCCAGGGAAGTGCTGCAGGCAAAGCACACCAAGGACCTGGTTGGGCCTACGGGCACCAGGGGGCGTACCCAGCCCCTGCAGTATGACAAGGCCAACGCATTAGATATTAATTTGAAGGAACATGAAGGAAAAGGTTAAAAAATAGTAAATGCACTTACTTCAACCCTTTAGGCGCAATAAACCACCTCTAGTCGGGGGTCGTCGGCACGGGCGGGAGCTTTGTACAGCCATGCTTGTAGACCTTCTTGCCCTTCTCAACCAGCTCGTCGTCGCTGTAGCTATCATCTGAAAAGGTGTCCTCGCTACCATCCTCCGGGCCACTAGCCTCCGGAGTCTCGTGGGCCGAAGACCCCGTGATCGGAGTCTTCTGGGACGAAGACCCCATGACCGGAGTCTTCTGGGACGAAGACCCCGTGACCGGAGTCTTCCGAGACAAAGACTCTGGGACCGGACTCACGTGGGGGGAAGGATCGGCGACCCGAGTCTGGTGGGGGGAAGGATCAGCGACCGGAGGCTCATGGACCAGAGTCCGAGACGGGTCCACGTCAGACGGAGCACTCCTGTGGTCGGGTGAATCAGCTGAGGGTGGCGGCGAGGAAGGCGTAACAGCCTTCCTACCTCTCCCGCTGCCACGTCCACCTCTAGTAGGCTTCTTCGTCCTCCCCCGACCTCTCCCAGCCGAAGAAGAAGCGCCCGCCGCAGTTGTCTGCATACTGTCTAGCAGCGCTCTCCGGAGGGGCTGGGCTGGAATAATGGAACCACCCCTCCCAGTAGCGCTCGCAGGAGGATCGGGGCGCTCTGGAGCCTTGCCCACCATCCTGTCAACACCTGCAATGACAAAAAGTAAACGAAATTAGTACAACATAAAAAATTTGGATACCTGACATGAACATAATAATATGTATATAATTTAAGTGTATCATAATCATGACCATAATAAAAATACACCCGATCAACACAAATATATATGGGGTCGGGGTGTGGTGTCGGGGTGTCGGGGTCGGGGTGTCGTGCTGGTGGTGTCGTGTCGGGGTCGGGGTGTCAGTTCGGGGTCGGGGGGGTGTGGTGTCAGGTGTGTCGGGGTGTCGGGGCGGGGTGTCGTGCCGGGGTGTCGTGTCGGGCTGGCGGTGTCAGGGTGTCATGGTCGGGGCGGGGTGTGGTGTAGGGTGTCGGGGGTCGGGGGTAGGGTGGGGGTGTGTGTCAGGTGTCGGTGGTCGGTGGTATCAGGTGTCGGGGTGTCGGTGGTGGGGTGGGGTTGGTGTCAGGGTGTCGGGGTGTCGTGCCGGGGTGTCGTGTCGGGGTCGGACCGGGTGTCAGGGTGTCGGGCTCGGGGTCGGGGTCGGGGTCGGGGTGTGTTGTCAGTGTATCGATTGGTCGGGGGTCGGGGTCGGGGTCGGGGGTGGTGTCGGGGGGGTCGGGGGTCGGGTCGTTCGGGGTGTCGTGCCGAGGTGTGGTGGTGTCGATCGGGTGGGTCGGGGGGGCGGCGCAAGGTCTCGTTGGTTTCCTGTTGTCTTCTCTTCTCGTCTTCGCTACTAGCCTAGTTAGGCGGAGGAGTAGGATTCGTATCAGAAAGAGAAAGAGGGGGAGGGGAGAGGAGTGAGGAGAGCGAGGGGGAGGGGCGAGGGGGCGGGGGAGGAGGAGAGGAGGAGGAGGAGAGGAGGAGAGGAGGAGGCAGGAGAGAGGAGGAGGAGGAAGGAGGGAGGGAGGAGGGGGAGGAGGAGAGAGAGGGAAGGAGGGAGGAGGAGGAGGAGGAGGAGGGAGGAAAGGCGGAAGGAGGGGATGGGAGGAGAGAAGTAGAGAAGTCGGTCGCTTCTCTTCTTCTTCTTCTTCTTCTTCTTATTCTTCATCTCCTCTTCTACTTATTCTACTTTTCTTCTTTCTTTTTCATCTTTTTTTCACTTTCTTTAATATGACTATTTAACTCAAACCTAACACTAATCTATGTAATTAAACCTAAAACTAAACCTAAACAAAAAAAAAAAACTAAATAACCTAAATAATTAAACCTAAATATTTAAACTAAATAAACCTAAACTAATTAAATTAAATAACCTAAACTAACTAAACTGAAAAACTTAAACTAAATAACCTAAACTAAAACAGAAAAGAAAAATTAAAAAAAAAAAAAGAAAAGAAAACATGTCGGGCAAGGGGGGGGTAAGGGGGGGCAGGTGAGTGGAAAAGGGTCGTGGAGGGGGAGAAGAAGGGATGGAGGAGAGGACTGGACCAATGGTGGAGATGGGGGGCGGAGGGCAAGAGTGCGACCCCCGGACAGGCTCCTCGGGGGGAGGCGGAGGAGGCCGGAGGAGGGGCGAGGCGACGGCGGGACGGGGGGTGGTGGGGACAGGACCACGCAGGAGAGGGTGGAGGGCGGCTGGAACGGCCGCGGCGCGGCTGGCCGGCGTGGAAGGGGCGGCGGGGGCGCGATGGACGTCGGGGCGCTGCAGGGGAGGGGTGTGGGGCGACAGGGCGAGGGGCGAGGGGGCGGCGGCGGGTGGTGGGGCGACGGGGCAAGGGGGCGGCGGGTGGTCGGGGCGGCGGCGGGTGGCTGGTGGCGGGGGCGGCGGCGGTTGGCGGTGGTCTCGTCGGGGAGAGAGGACAAAAAGAGAGGGAGAGAGGGAGGGGGCGGGGTGGGGAGCCGTTAGTTAGGTTATCTCTTTGTCGTCCGCCCCCCTTTGCCGTCCGCTTTTTTTCTCTTTGTCGTCCGCTCATAGACGGCAAAGAGGGGGCCGTTAGGTTTTTTTCTGAGCAGCTCGTTAGTGGGGCCCACCCCCCTCGGTGCCGTCCGCCAGCTGACGGCAAAGATTCTTTGCCGTCCGCTAGCAGACGGCAAAGAACTGTCTGATGGCAAAGACCTTCTTTGCCATCAGCCAGTTCTTTGCCGTCCATTTTTTGTAAGCGGACGGCAAAGACCTTCTTTGCCGTCCGCAAGCAGACGGCAAAGAATTGGCAGACGGCAAATAAGCAAATTCCAGTAGTGTATGTTTGTGTTGCATTTCATGGCATACTATGACACCGGTTGTTTGCACTTTAAGTTGAACCTGATAATAACTCAACTTGAATATATTTTTGACTGGATCATGGTGCCACTGAATCGAGTTTTTCCCAGTGCAACCACATTTGCCTTTATGGGAAGGTCGTTATTCCGTCCATTGTCATGCCTCTGGTCGGTGCCTCCAACGAGGGAAGGTTATGGGCGTGCGGTACCCTGGCCCGGTAAGCAGACATAACCTTGTGTGCCCGTTGTTGAGATTTTGGTACCGTGTCCCCGTGTGGGACAGTTTATGTTTTGGCCACGACGGTGGTCGTTGTGTCTTTGGTAGACACGGGGCCACCCAGGACTAGCCCAGTGGGGAGTGAGTCGGAGTGGCCGGGAGAGTGTCATGGCAATGGAGGGGTTTCATCGGAATGCCGTTGGTCCACCCGAATGGGAGTGCGAGGCCATGGGTTCCGTGGTGTGGGTACAGTGCGCTACCTCTGCAGAGTGTATTAATCTATCGATAGCCGAGTCCACGGTTACGGACACGCTTGAAAGTAGGTCACACCATGGGTCAACATTTAATAAATCTTGCACAATAAGTTATGAACTTTGCACTGCTAATGATGGCGGGAAGGTCATCTTGTTGTTTGAGACAAAGTGTTGGTCGTGGTTGTGATCGCCGGAAGGATCACCGTTTGAGACCAAATATTGGTCGTGGTTGTGATCACCGGAAAGATCATGAGATATCCCTAGTTAAGACCTTGAGGTCGGTACGTTTGTGATCCAAGAGCGATCACCGGTGGTAAGCCAGTCCGAGGGATTTTTCTCTCAGGAGCATGATCACAGCATGTTGGCTATCTTGTTGCATTATTAATAATTGGTTAATTATAATGATATTGTTTGTCATTATGTTTATGTTGTTGTGAGCTTGCAAGTACATTCAATGTACTGACCTGGCGTGTCATGCCAGATTTCAGGAAAGTCTCGTTGGAAAGGAGTGCTGTCCGAGTCTAGATCGTGTCCACATCGGAGTCCCTATGCTATGGAGTTCCGCCACGACGTTGTTCCGCTGCCGCGTAGTTGTTATGATCGAGGCCCCTTTATGTTCACTAAATAATGTACATATTGTTCAGCCGCACCGTGTGTGCCGCTTGGCCTCACTACCTTTTGTAATATAAACTTTGATCTGCTAGGATCAATAAAGCGGTCGTTTTCTGTACCAAGATGTTGTGTGTTGCCAGAAGACATGGTCTCTGGGCTGGCAATGCATGGTAAACCAGTTGCTCTGAGCCGGGGTGCCACAGAAACTGGGAGTTTTCAAAGCCAGGTGGCTGCCTAACATATATTTCCTCATCAATTACACAACTAAGGAAAGCACTTTTCACATCCATTTGATAAAGCAGGATATCATTTTAGTTCGCATAAGTGAGAAGAATATGAATTGCCTCAACGCGAGCAACAGGAGCATATGTTTCACCGAAATCAATACCTTCTACCTGTGTATACCCTTCAGCGACAAGACGTGCTTCATTTCTCACAACAATGTCATCTTCATCTTGTTTATTCCGGAATATCCATTTTGTGCCGATGATATTGTGCTTCTTAGGATTCGGTTTGTCGACCAATTCCCATACATCATTCAGTTCAAATTGCACCAACTCTTCTTGCATAGCATTCATCCAATCGGGATCATTCATGGCATCCTCATACTTGGTAGGTTCTGTCAATGAGACAAAGGAGAAACTGCCACAGTAGTTAGCCAAACGAGTGCGAGAACGAGTTGTGGGTCGATAACCAGGATTCTCGAGATCTTCGAGAATTAATGCAGGGTCAACTCGATTAGCCACTCATGGGTGAGGATTTTCATCTTGACGATCATTTTCATTTTCTTCAGCATTAGCATCGGGATGAGCGTTTGTTTTGCCAT
Source organism: Thinopyrum elongatum (assembly GCA_011799875.1). NCBI lineage: Eukaryota > Viridiplantae > Streptophyta > Magnoliopsida > Poales > Poaceae > Thinopyrum > Thinopyrum elongatum. The sequence continues at coordinate 494,348,239 of CM022303.1, read as the reverse complement.
TTTCATCGGGATTGCCATTTTTATTGGCATTTGCATTCTGGTTACCATTTGTGTTCGGAGCGGCATTTTCTTCGGCAGTGGCTTGGCGTGTTGTGCTTGGAGTCATGGGGGCATCATCATCATAAGAGTCGAGTACATTTCTTTCAACTGGCCTGACGGTCCCAATGGCCATTTGCCAAATAGCATCTAAAATCGGTGGTTCATCTATCACATTAGGCAGGTGCTCCTTTTGGGAGCCGTTAGATTCATCAAACCGCACATTTACCGTTTCCATAACTTTCTCGTGGTGAGAGTTATAGACATGATTAGTATGCGAGTTCAAGCCATAACCAAGAAGAAAAACTTCATGTGCCTTAGGTGCAAACTTGGAATTATGATTCATGTCACGAATATAGCAAGGTGCACCAAAAATACGTAAATAAGAAACATTTGGTTTCCTGCCAGTGATGAGCTCATATGAAGTTTTCTTAAGGAATTTGTGAAGATAAACACGATTCACAATGTGACAAGCAGTGTTAATAGCATCAGCCCAGAAGAGAATAGGAGTTTTATACTCACTGAGCATTGTTCTTGCCATCTCAATGAGAGTTCCATTCTTTCGCTCAACAACTCCATTGTGTGCGGGAGTGTATGCGGCAGAGAACTCATGAGTTATACCATTTTCGTCGAGAAAATCTTCGATATGAGTATTTTTGAATGCAGTACCTGATAACCCACAAGTATAGGGGGTTGTTAGTAGCCTTTTTCGATAAATAAGAGTGTCGACCCCAACAAGGAGCTAAAGGTAGAACAAATATTCCCTCAAGTTCTATTGACCACCGATACAACTCTACGCACACTTCACGTTTGCTTTACCGGAAACAAGTATGAAACTATTTTGTAGGTGTGATGCTAGAACTACTTTGCAAGAATAAAACTAGAAGTACTTTGCAAGATAATAAAAGTGGATAGCTTTTGTCAACAAGAAAGTTATTTGTCCCTAGGCAATCGATAACAAGTACCGGTAATCATTCTTGTAATTTTATATGAGGGAGAGGCATGAGCTAACATACTTTCTCTACTTGGATCATATGCACTTATGATTGGAACTCTAGCAAGCATCCACAACTACTAAAGATCATTAAGGGCGTGAAACACAACCATAGCATTAAGTATCAAGTCCTCTTTACTCCCATACGTCATACCCCACCTAATCAGGTTTAAGTTTCTGTCACTCTCGCAACCCACCGTAAGCGAACCATGAACATATTGCAACACCCTACAGCGGGGGCCCCTCACGTTTGCGCGAGACGGAGGGCACCGTAGGACAACACCATAAATGAAATATACAATCATACCAACCAAGATCACGATTAACCATAGGATAAAGCGGATCTACTCAGACATCATAAGATAACCATAGATCATTGGGAAATAATATATGGAGTTGAGCACCATGTTTAAGTAGAGGTTACAGCGGGGGGAAAGAGGTGTTACAACGCTGCAATGATGGGGAGAGAGTTGGGTTTGACGGTAGCAAGATTGTTGATGTAGATCGCCGTCCCGATCGTTGCCCCCGGCGGCACTCCGGCGCCACCGGAAGTGAGGGGGAGAGAGCCCCCCTCCTTATTCTTCTTCCTTGGCCTCCTCCCTAGGTGGGAGAAGGGTTCCCCCTCTGGTCCATGGCCTCCATGGCTCTGGAGGGGCGAGAGCCCCTCTGAGATTGGATCTGTCTCTCTATCCTCTTCTATTTCGCGTTGCCCTGATCTGGCCAAAAACCGTTTCTTATATTTCGGAAGATTCGTAACTCCGATTGCACTGAGATTTTAACATGATTTTTTCCAGATATAAGCTTCCTTGCGCCCGAAGTAGAGCTCCAACCGACGTTCGAGGAGGGTACAACCCACCACCGCGCGCCAGGGGCCTCTGGCGCGCCCTGGTGTCTTGTGGGCTGTGTGGGCCTCCGTTTGCGGTGATTCCAACTCCCAAAAATCACATATATTCCAAAATAATTCTCCGTAAAATTTTATTGCATTTGGACTTCGTTTGATATGTATTTCCTGTGATACAAAAAACATGCAGAAAACAGGAACTGGCACTGGGCACTGGGTAAGTAAGTTAGTCCAAATAAATCATATAAAAGTTGCCAAAAGTATGTAAAAGTTGAATAATGTTGGCATGAAACAATCAAAAATTATAGATACGATGGAGGCGTATCAGCATCCCCAAGCTTAATTCATGCTCGTCCTCGAGTAGGTAAATGATAAAAAAGATAATTTTTGATGCGGAATACTACCTAGCATAAACTTGATTATATATCTAGTCATGGCATGAATATTAAGACATAAGTGATTCAAAGCAATAGTCTATAATTTGACATAAAGACATCAATACTCAGGCATCCCAACAAACAATCATGTCTTTCAGAATATGAAATGCTAAAGAACGTTATCCCTACAAAATCATATAGCCTTGTCATGCTCTGTCTTCCCAGCTCAAAGCATAAATCATGTACTACCCCGGTGTCAGCCAAGCAATTGGTTCATACTTTTTAACGCGCTTCAGCATTTTCAACTCTCACGCAATACATGAGAGCGAGCCATGGATATAGCAATATAGGTGGAATAGAGTGCGGTGGTAGTAGACAAAAGAAGGGAAGAAAGTCTCACATCAACTAGGCAAACTAATGGACTATGGAGATATCCATCAATCGATATCAATGTGAGGAGTAGGGATTGCCATGCAACGGATGTAGTAAGAGCTATAAGTGTACGAAAGCTCAATATGAAACTAAGTGGGTATGCATCAAACTATACTACGGAAAATTCCCACTAGTATATGAAAGCGACAACATAGGAGCCTCTCTACATGAAAAACATTGTGCTACTTTGAAGCACAAGTGTGGTAAAGGATAGTGGCAATGCCCCTTCTCTCTTTTCTCTCATTTTTTTGTTTTCTCTCTTTATATATATATATATATATATATATTAGGTGGGCTTCTTTGGCCTCTTTTTTTTATTTGGGCTTCTTTGGCCTCTTTTATTATTTTTAAATTCCGGAGTCTCATCCCGACTTGTGGGGGAATCATGGTCTCCATCATCCTTTCCTCACTAGGACATGCTCTAATAATGGATAATGATGATCATCACACTTCTATTTACTTATAACTCAAAAGAAATAAGAATTACAACTCAATACCTATGACATAGTATGACTCTAAATGAATGCCTCTGGCAGTGTACCAGGATGTACAATGATCGAGCATAGCAATGCTATCAAAAAATGGATAAGCCATGAAAATATCGTGCTAGCTGTCTTACGATCATGCAAAGCAATATGAAAATGAATGCTCAAATCAACTATATGATGGAAGTGCATGGCAATATATCTCGGAATGGCTATGGAAATGCCATAATAGGTAGGTATGGTGGCTGTTTTGAGGAAGGTATAATAGAGTTTATGCACCGGCGAAAGTTGCGCGGCACAAGAGAGACTAGCAATTATGAAAGGGTGAAAGTGCGTATAATCCATGGACTCACATTAGTCATAAAGAACTGATATACTTATTGCAAAAGTTTATTAGCCCTCAAAGCAAAGTAATACTACGCATGCTCCTAGGGGGGAGGTTGGTAGGAGTTAACCATCGCGCGCCCCCGACCTTCACACAAAGATAGACAATCAAGAATAAATTGTGCTCCAACTTTCATAGCATAACGAGAGACTATACGTGCATGCTTCGGGAATCACAAACCTTAACACCAATATTCCTACTAACCACAACCGTTTACTAGTACCTCCCACATATTATCATCTCTATATCGCAAAACTATTGCAAGGAATCAAACATATCATATTCAGTGATCCACAAGTCTATGTAGGATTTTATGACTAACCATGCAATTGACCAATTCCCTTTGTCTCTCTAAATAGATATAAGTGAAGCATGGGAGTTCAATTCTTTCTACAAAAGATCATGCTCTAACAAATATAAGTGAAGCAAAAGAGCATTCTACGAACATCGCTTTTCTATGTCAAGAGAAACAGGTAATCCAAACTTCAAATGATATAAGTGAAGCACATGAAGCATTCTACAAAGCCATACTCAAAAGATTTAAGTGAAGTGCAATGAGCATTCTATAAATAAACCATGGACTATCTCATACCAGCATGGTGCATGAAAGAAAAGTGAAAAAGAAACAAAAAAGACGCTCCAAGATTTACACATATCACGCGAACGAAACGAATCCGAAAACATACCGATACTTGTTGAAGAAAGATCGGATGCCTTCCGGGGCATCCCCCAGCTTAGACACTTGACTCTCCTTGAATATTTACTTGGGGTGCCATGGTCACCCCCAAGCTTGAGCTCTTTCCTCTCCTCCTTCTCCTCACATCGAGACCTCCTCGATCTTCGAACACTTCATCCACACAAAACTTAACCGAACTTTTAGTGGCGGGGTTAGTCAACATGGCAATGAAATCCCATCATGTACTGCTGTAACATTATTGTATAATTATAAACAAACATTACCCACTGTATGCTATCACAATTCTACGTCCCCAAGTTAAGGAGGCTTCAATAAGAATTCAAACATATGCAAATAATGAAGCTATAACAGCAATCTGTGAAAACAGAACAGTCTGTAAAGATTTAAACATCCACCATACTTCTGTAACTCTAAAAATTCTGACAAATTAGGACGAAATGAAAATTTTGTTTAGAAATACTGTGCAAAAAGTTTCAGAACCATTTGATGTCCCAGTAAAAAATGTCAAATTCCGCACTACAGCCAAAGTTCTGTTTTGCACTGCACAAACCAACAAGCAATCTAATCATCCTAAAGGCAAACCTTGGCACATTATTTTTATAATACAATGGAATTGTACAAGGGGATAATTATTTTTGTTGAAAAGTTTCTGTAATTCAAGATTTGCAAAGTTTCCATGGGCATGAACAAAGTTCAAGGAGCTCCCCCATTTCAACGGTGCTCGTCCTTCTTACTTTCACTTTTCTTTTTGAAAAGTTTTAGGTTCCCCTCTATATTTTTTGTTTTTAAACTTTATAAAAATCACTCAACAGAAATAAACGACACTTTTTTTTAAACTTCCGGGTTGTCTCCCTGGCAGTGCTTTTTTAAAGCCATTAAGCTAGGCATAAAGTGCTCAAGTAATGAATCCACCCGGATCCCAAGGTATATCAAAGCCAATTTTAACTAGCAATGATTTGGCATTTAGTAGTGAGCACAAAGTGATATGTGTCATGGAACAACGAAGTCTAACTCTCTTCCTATGCATCGGCATGTCATACGAGAACAATTCATGCACATCAAGTAAAGACCAACGCATAGTATAAGCAGTTTCTTGCAATTTTATCGTGTTGGAAAGATAGAGAGGTGGAGATGTAGTTCCTCTCTCATAATAATTGCAAGTAGGAGCAGCAAGCACATGCATATTATACTCATCAAAATCATCATGTGTAATGGTAGAATGCAACCCATCAATATAATCCTTAATAAGAGCAAACTTCTCCGATATAGTGTAGTTTGGAGAATTCAAAAAGATAATAGGACTATCATGTGTGGGTGCAATAGGAACAATTTCATTCTTGACATATGGGACTATAGCAATTTCATCTCCATAAGCATAATTCATATTGGCATCTTGGCCACAAGCATAGCAAGCATCATCAAAAAGAGATATTTCAAAAGAATCAATAGGATCATAGCAATCATCATAGCATTCATCCTTCGGTAAGCACGAAGGGAAATTAAACAATGTATGAGTTGAGGGGTTACTCTCATTAGAAGGTGGGAACGGGTGATCAATCCGCTCTTCCTCCTTTTGTTCTTCGCTCTCTTCCTCATATTTTCCATCCAATGAGCTCACAATGTCATTAATTTCTTCTTCCATAGACTCCTGCAAAATATTAGTCTCTTCTTGGAAAGCGGAGACTTTCTCAAGAAATGCATTAATATTAGCATTATTTTCATAGTTCTCATAGCAATATTCAAATATATTTTATTTGAGATCTATAAACAGCATCATCACAATCTTCATACTCTAGAAACAGACATTCAATTTCATAAGCACCCTTAAAATTAAAAAATTCTTCTATTCGTTCCACATCATAATAATCATATATACCATTAGCATAAGAAGCTAAGGTTTTATTATCATTGAATTCACATGAAAAGGGAAGATGTGGAGCATTCATCGTAGAGCAACCAGTATAATCATATCTTTGGCAATAGTCCCAAGCATACCATTGCAACATAGAAATTTGATCCCATAAAAGTTTCCCTTTTTGTGTCAAGCGGTAATGCCTAAAGTATTCACGTTGATCCAACGTTACTCCCATTATATAAATGAACAGGGTTTTCTCAGGATTATCAAAGTGGTGCATAATATCTTTCACATAACGAGCATCGAGGGTTTTAGGAGGTTCCCCATCTCCATGAGTAGCAAGTACAACTTTTTTTTTGGTGTTTCGTCTTCCATATCCATAACTAAAGATAGAGAACAACTTAGAACAGAAAATAAAAACTACTTAGTGATAAAGCAAACAAGCACACACAAGAATATCACCCCACACTATAACTCCCCGGCAACGGCGCCAGTAAAAGGTCTTGATAACCCACAAGTATAGGGGATTTTTTGTAGCCTTTTTCGATAAATAAGAGTGTCGAACCCAACTAGGAGCTAAAGGTAGAACAAATATCCCCTCAAGTTCTATCGACCACCGATAGAACTCTACGCACACTTGACGTTTGCTTTACCGCCAAAAAGTATGAAACTATTTTGTAGGTGTGATGCTAGAACTACTTTGCAAGAATAAAACTAGAAGTACTTTGCACGATAATAAAAGTGGATAGCTTTTGTCAACAAGAAAGTTATTTGTCCCTAGGCAATCGATAACAAGTACCGGTAATCATTGTTGTAATTTTATATGAGGGAGAGGCATGAGCTAACATACTTTCTCTACTTGGATCATATGCACTTATGATTGGAACTCTAGCAAGCATCCGCAACTACTAAAGATCATTAAGGTCGTGAAACCCAACCATAGCATTAAGTATCAAGTCCTCTTTACTTCCATACGTCATACCCCACCTACTCGGGTTTAAGTTTCTGTCACTCTCGCAACCCACCATAAGCGAACCATGAACATATTGCAACACCCTACAGCGGGGGGCCCTCACGTTTTCACGAGATGGAGGGCACCGTAGGACAGCACCATAAAAAAAATATACAATCATACCAACCAAGATCACGATTAACCCACAGGACAAAGCGGATCTACTCAAACATCATAAGATAACCATAGATCATTGGGAAATAATATATGGAGTTGAGCACCATGTTTAAGTAGAGATTACAGCGGGGGGAAAGAGTTGTTACAATGCTGCAATGAGGGGGAGAGTTGGTGTTGATGGTAGCAAGATTGTTGATGTAGATCGTTGTCCCGATCGTTGCCCCCGGCGGCACTCTGGCGCCACCGGAAGCGAGGGGGTTAGAGCCCCCTCCTTCTTCTTCTTCCTTGGCCTCCTCCCTAGGTGGGAGAAGGGTTCCCCCTCTGGTCCATGGCCTCCATGGCTCTGGAGGGGCGAGAGCCCCTCTGAGATTGGATCTGTCTCTCTATCCTCTTCTATTTCGCGTTGCCCTGATCTGGCCGAAAATCGTTTCTTATATTCCGGAAGATCCGTAACTCTGATTGCGCTGAGATTTTAACACGATTTATTTCCGGATATAAGCTTCCTTGCACCCGAAGTAGATCTCCAACCGACGTTCGTGGATGGCACAACCCACCACCGCGCGCCAGGGGCCTCTGGCGCGCCATGGTGTCTTGTGGGCTGTGTGGGCCTCCGTTTACGATGATTCCAACTCCCAAAAATCACATATATTCCAAAATAATTCTCCGTAAAATTTTATTGTATTTGGACTTCGTTTGATATGGATTTCCTGCGATACAAAAAACATGCAGAAAACATGAACTGGCACTGGGCACTGGGTAAGTAAGTTAGTCCAAATAAATCATATAAAAGTTGCCAAAAGTATGTAAATGTTGAATAATATTGGCATGAAACAATCAAAAATTATAGATACGACGGAGACGTATCAGCTGTAACACCCCCGGTGGTTAACTATAGTAATCACCCTTTTGATTATGCCATGTCATCATGTTTAACAGTGCATGATCATCATTAACATCATATTGCATTTCAACTCCTAACTCAAAATTCAAATTTAGATGAAAGTGGAAAATAAAAGTGGTCCAACATAAAAAATAAATTGTTCATTAGATGGCAAATATTCCAGAGACCATTCTAAAATTGTAACCAACATTAATTAAATTTATTAGGTGACCCAAACCTCTTTTAACAGTGGCTGAAAATAATATTTACAAGCCTTTTAATTAATCTAAACTAAATATGAAATTATATTTTGTCCAAACTAATTTTAGGTGTTAGGGAATAAAGCACTGGTATTTATGAACTAGGTCTCATGTTTTGCAAAACTCATATGGTGGCCTAACTATTTACAAAACAGAGTGTACAAATAAAGAAAAGAAAAAGGAAAAGAAAATAGAAACAGAAAAGGAAAGAAAAGAGAAACCCCAGCCCCCCCCCCCGGCCCAACTGGGCCAAAGCCCAGCCGGCCGGCCCACCCGCTTGCCCCCTGGCCTATAAGGCCCCGACCGAAACCCTAGCTACCCCACCCTCGCTCACTCCCCCCCCCACCCGATCCAGAACCGGATCGGGAGCCGGCCGACGCGCTCGCGCCGACCCCGCGCCCCGACGCCGCCCCGCCGCCCACCGTCGTCGGCGCCGCCTCCCCGTCACCGCCGTCGTCCTCGGCCTCCTCCCCAAGTCGCTCCCCGCGCCCCACTGCCCCTGACCCTACGACCCGCCGTGAGGACCCCCCCTCTTCTTCCCCTTCCCCTAGGTCGCCGCCGTCGCCCCGCACCGCGCCCCGTGCCGCCGCTCCGCCCGCGCTCGCCCGCGCCTGCTCGCGCACGCGCCCGCGCACACGCGCTGTCGCCCACGGTCGCCGCGCCCACCCCCGCTTCTGCTGCCCGTCGCCCGCGCCTGCTCGCGCACGCGCCCGCGCGCATCGCCCGCTCCCGCACGCACCGCGGCCCCGCCACGCTCTGCCGCACGCGCGCGCGCCCCGCCCACTGCCCTCGCTCGCGCGTCCAAGTCGCTCCTCGCCGCCGACCGCCCGCGCGCGCACCGCGCGCCGCGCGCCCGTCGCCGCCCGTGGCCCTCTGTGCCACGGACCGGTGGGGCCGAACCCCCCTAGCCTATGACAAGGGGGCCCCGCCCCAGAACTTTTTTATAAAAGGAAATTAAAAATAAGAATAATTAAAATAGATAAATAGATAAAAATAATTAATAAAAATAATTAGTTAATTAAATAATTAATTAGTGATTAATTAGTTTAATTAATCCTGATTAGGTTGATCTAATTTAATTAATTAGTTTAATTAAATGCTAATTAACTTAATTAACCTTGCTGACATCAGCATGATGTCATGCTGACATCAGCGAGCACTATTCTGGATAATGTTAGATTTAAATAATAAAAATAAATTTCAGAAATTAATAAAACTTTAGAAAAACATATCTTTTAAACCGTAGCTCCGATCGAAAAACTTTATACATGAAAATTGCTCAGAACGATGAGACGAATCCGAATACGCGGTCCGTTCGTCCGCCACACGTCCCTAACTATCCGAACATGCAACCGTTCCCCTCTTTTCGTCTGTCCGAAATGCCGGACACTGGGAATACTTTCCCGGATGAATCCCACCTTCGCCAGTATCACCCGACACTGCGTTAGATCACCTCCGTCACCGCGTATTGCCATGTTATGCTTTGTGCTGCACTTGATCGCTGTGTATTTATATTGTTTCCTCCCCTTCTCTCTCGGTAGCCCCCGACACCGACGTCGTCCCCGAGGCCGACACAGCTCCGGAGACCAAATCCACCGTTGACGACCTTGCCCTTGCCGCCGAGCAACCAGGCAAGCCCCCCCTTTGATCATCCCGATATCGCCCATTCTAATTTCCCATGCTTGCATTAGAATTGCTGCTGCTACTGCTTTACCTATTCTGATGCATAGCCTGTTTATTGTAACCTGCTGTTGATAATTACCTGCATATCCTAAACTGTTTAGTCTAGGCTGGGTAGAGACCTATCAGTGACCCCACTTATCCCGACTGCCGCACTGGATTGTCAGAAGACCCGATCAACGAGAATTGAAGACCAGGCCCCGACACCGCACATCACCCCCCTTTAGTTGTAACGACACTGCAGCGTTACTATCGAGTGCTGAGGGTGAAACCTCTTCTAGCACTTCTGATGTTAACTCTGTAGAGTAGCTATTCGGTCGTGGTCGTCGAGGGTGATTCCTCCTTCACCACTTCCGGTAACGACGCTGTCGTACAACACCTCAAGTGTGAACCCAGCGAGGGTGATTCCTCCGAGTTCACCTTGACGGATACATCGAGTGGGAAATCAAACGAGGGTGATACCTCAGATTCCCCTGATGTTATGGACACACGGATACTTGGACTGTACTGTTGATTACTTGGAAAGGCGGGTCGACCCTGAGGGGTACCCGCGTGCGCCTAAGTGGCGAGTGTTGTGAAGACGGGTGCCAGTGTGGTGCCCGAGTGGTGAATACGAGGCGCGGCCGGGCATTCTTAACCCTTGCAGCAAGTCCTCGAGACGGGGCGACGGGGTCACATCTTTCGTGAGTCTCTGCTCGTTACCGCAAGCCCCTAGTCCTAACGATTTGGATATTTGATCCGAGCAGGCCTCTGGTCTGATAGCACTAACCATCACGTGGGCATAGTATGGGCGTTCTGCATCGTAGCATCAGCCGAAAGCTTTGTCAGACGTCCAGTTCAGCATTGTGGCCGGGTCGGATCGTGCCGTTGGTGCTGGTATCCACCCTGCTCACAACGACCAGGAGGGCGAGGGGCGATGGCCAAGACCCCCTTGCGCTTAGGATGTAGACCGGCGGGGACCTCTCTGATGAGCTGTAGGTAGGGTTGCGATGTGTCGTTTGGCCGAGGCCGGGCATGACCCAGGAAAGTGTGTCCGGCCGAAGTTAATCGAGCGTGTTGGGTAAGTTGGTGCACCCCTGCAGGGAAGAACACTTCTATCGATAGCCGGTCCTACGGTAAAGGACACTCGGAGTTGTATCCTGATTGATACAATTTTTAGAACTGGATACTTGGATATGAGGCTCTGGGATTGCTTCTCGCAGGGAGTCGAGAAGGGATCTCCGGACGAGGTTGATGACTGTATGGCTCTGGGATTGCTTTCTCGCAGGGAGTCAAGAAAGGATCTCTGGGTGAGGTTGAGACTTAATGATACTGCTACATTATATTGAACTGTTCTACTCTCTTCTACTGCTGCAAGACCTCTGAAGATGCTAGTCTTCGATAGGACTAGGCCTTCTCTCTATTCTGGCATTTCTGCAGCCCAGTCCACATATACAGCCTCTCATTGAAAATGTTGCATATGTAGTGTAGATCCTTGCTTGCTGAGTACTTCTGAGTACTCACGGTTGCTTTGTTTACCTTTTCTCCCCATATCAGTTTGTCGTGACCAAGATGACGGAGCCCCTAAGACAGATGCCCCGTCGATCGACTACTACTACTACCCAGAGGATGGATACTACTACGAGTTGACTGACGACCAGGAGTAGGATCGGAGGGTCCCAGGCAGGAGGCCTTCGCCTTTCGATCGTAGTGTTTTATTTTGCCCCGCCTTTCTAAAGGCCTTTCTGTTTCTGTTTCATATCTGTACTCAGATATCTGATGCTTCCCCTGACGCTTGTACGCAAGCTTATGTATTCGAGCCCTCGAGGCCCCTGGCTTGTAATATAAAGCTTGTATGACTTTATTTATGTTTTAGAGTTGTGTTGTGATATCTTCCCGTGAGTCCTTAGGCTTGATCGTGTGCATTTGCATGTATGGTTAGTGCACGATTGGGCCGGGGGCGTCACAAGTTGGTATCAGAGCCGACTGCCTGTAGGAACCCCCTTTCCAACTCCTTGGCCGAAGTTGAGTCTAGTACTTGAAAACTGTTTTACTAACTTGGCTGTGTGGCTTACGGGCCCAAGTCGCCAATTGGGTGGTATTAGTATCTTTTATTCCTCGTCAATACTCTGGGACTCTGATCTCTCTCCTATTCGGGTTAAAATTTTACTAACTCCAACATTAGGTTCTCGTGCTCACATCCACCCGGAGTTCTGAAAATATCCCCCCTTGCTTCTAAATTGTGGGCCAGGTTCTGCTTACAGGATCCTTTTATCGAGGGCACCCTGTGTTTCACTTGCAGATTCCTCGCTCCAATAGTTTTCTCCGACGTTGATGTAGCCTTTGCTATGTCTCGTTGTGTACTTCCCTACCGCGTGCCTGCGCGCCGCCTAGATGTCTAGCCCTCCCTTTTCTACTGTCATAATGCCGGATTCTAACCGAGGCTATGTGTGGATTTGAATGTCTGGTGCAAATATGATGAAGTATCTATTGCACTTCCTTCTGTTGTGCGTGATACTTCATGAATCATTCCATACACATGTAGTTTTTCTTGCTAAACTGCCCCTGTTGATTTGGCAGGATGGCTGACGATACTCCACCTCCACCATATATTGCTGAAATGAGGCAGCAGTTTGAACTCAACCGTCAGTTTATGATCGGAGTATTGGCTCAGTTTCCAACTCAGAATGCTCAGCAACAGTCTTCTACAATAACTCTGCCAGAATTCGTGCGCCTCAACCCGTCTGTTTTTCGCAGCTCCACCAATCCTATGGATGCTGATGATTGGCTTCGTGACATCATGTTTGAAATGGAGTCAGCTAATGTTGCCCCTGACAGTTACGTCACCTTTGCGACATTCCACTTAAAGGGTCCAGCTGCTCAATGGTGGGAAAGCCACAAGGGTATGTTGCCTGCAGAGACTGTAATTACTTGGCAGGAATTTCAGTCAGCTTTTCATGCACGTTACATTCCTCAAGGTCTGATGGACCAGAAGAAGCAGGAGTTCCGTAAACTCTCACAGGGCACAATGACTGTGGATGAATATCAGAGGAAATTTCTCGAGTTATCCCGCTATGCTGAGGATGACGTTGACACTGACGCCCGCAAGCAGGAGAAATTCCGTGAACGACTCCGTACTGACATAAAACTCGCACTTGCAGTCCTTGATTGCACAGACTTCGCAACGCTTGTCAGCAAATCTTTCCAAATTGAAACAGCTCTGACTGAATGCCAGGAGTCGCTCAAGCACACTCATGGCGCTGGCTCATCCTCGGGTCAGCCTGTTCAGAAGCGTCGAGTCTGGATTCCCCACAATGTTTACCACCGACCTGCTCCAACACCAAGGCCGTCATATGTTGCACCTCGTCTGCCTTCACCGCCGAGACAACTAACGGTTCATGATGAACCGCCTAATGTTATGGCTTCTCCTCAGGATGCACCATGTCCTCCTGATGGTCGAACGAAGGGCCATCGAACCCATCGTTGCAGAAATCGTAAGGCCAGGATGTCTGCTATGGACCGAGGCCAGGTTACTCACATCAAAATGGGAGAAGCTCGTGAGTCCCCTAAAATCGTGATGGGAACTCTCTCAGTTAATTCAGTTGCAGCTTCTGTCCTTTTTGACTCAGGAGCATCACATTCCTTTGTGGCTCAACAATTTGCTCAGCGGCATGAGCTACCTCTAGAGTTATTGCCCACACCATTAGAGATTATCACTCCCCGTTCCAGGTGGCAAACCAAGATGGTAAGTCACAGCAATCAGATCAGAATTGAAGGGTTGATGTTCTCTGCTTCCCTTATTGCTCTTGGACCTTCCGACATAGACATCATTCTCGGTATGGACTGGTTGACAGCCCATAATGCTTTGATTGACTGTGCTACTAAGACAGTCCAGCTCACACACCCTTCTGGCCAGATAGTCAGATACTCAGCCCGAATAGCTCAAGATGCTGAGAGCCAGATATATGTTCTGAATGCATTGAATGCTTCACCTCTTGAAGGCATCGAGAATGTTCCAGTTGTTCGTGATTTTCAAGATGTCTTTCCAGAAGAACTTCCAGGAATACCCCCTACTAGAGCTGTTGAGTTCGTCATCGACTTGAAACCTGGCACTACCCCTATTGCGAAGCGCCCTTATAAGATGCCTCCGCATCATCTTCTTGAACTTAAGGAAGAAATCGACACATCACTTAAGAAAGGTTTCATCCGCCCCAGTTCCTCTGCTTGGGGAGCACCTTCACTCTTCGTTAAGAAGAAGGATGGAACTAACCGATTGGTTCAGGATTATCGGCCCATTAACCAAGCTACAATCCAAAATAAATATCCGCTTCCCCGGATCAATGATTTGTATGATCAACTTGCCGGTTCCTCAGTATTCTCTAAGCTTGATTTGAGATTGGGATACCATCAGATCCGTGTTCGTGAAGAGGATATTCCCAAGACTGCATTTGTTACTCGTTATGGCTCCTACGAGTACACCGTCATGTCATTTGGCTTAACAAATGCTCCAGCCACATTCTCCCGTCTGATGAATTATATCTTCATGGATTACCTCGACAAGTTCGTCGTGGTATATCTGGATGATATTCTAGTCTATTCAAAGAATAAAGAAGAACATGCCGAACACCTCCATCTTGTACTGGAAAGGCTCCGAGAACACCAGCTGTATGCCAAATACTCCAAATGTGAATTCTGGCTTTCTGAAGTAACGTACCTTGGTCATGTGATTTCCCAGGATGGAATTGCTGTTAACCCAGAACGAGTTCAGGCTATTCTAGACTGGACTCCTTCAAAGAACGTCAAGCAAGTGAGAAGTTTTCTTGGCCTTGCAAGCTATTGCCGTTGATTTGTCGAGAACTTTTCCAAGATTGCTAAGCCCCTGACTGATCTGCTTCACAAGGGCATTAAGTTTGAGTGGACAGAAAAATGTCAGGAAAGTTTTCAGACACTCAAAGACAAGCTGACATCTGCCCCAGTACTATCTCCTCCAGATTCCCGCAAAAAATTTGTGATCTATTGTGACGCATCCCGTGAAGGATTAGGCTGTGTCCTAATGCAAGAGCGTAAGGTGATTGCTTATGGCTCTCGTCAGTTGCGCCCACATGAAGAGAATTATCCAGTACATGATCTAGAACTAGCTGCTGTCATCTATGCACTGCAGTTGTGGCGACATTACCTTCTCGGTAATCGTTGCGAGATCTACACGGATCATAAAAGTCTGAAGTACTTGTTCACTCAGCCATCTCTGAACCTCCGTCAGCAAAGATGGATGGAGACCATTGCGGACTATGATTTGGGTATTTCTTATACCCCTGGCAAGGCTAATGTAATGGCTGATGCCTTAAGCCGCAAGTCCTATTGTGACAACCTCATGGTTAAGCGAGCTCAACCTCGTCGTTTTGAAGAACTGCGCAAGCTGAATCTGCGTATTGTTCCACAGGGTTCTCTTAATAACCTTGTGATACAACCAGATCTTGAGAAAGCTGTTAAGATTGCGCAAGCTAAAGATGCAGAAGTTGATCTGATGAAGAAGAGTCTTCACCTTGAAAAGTACAGGGATTTCTCGCTGTCTGAAGATGGAACCTTGTATTTCAGAAACCGCATTGTCGTACCTCGCTTCGAACTCATGACTGACAAGGTTATGAAGGAGGCACATGATACACCGCTGTCTATTCATCCGGGAAGCACCAAGATGTATCGTGATCTCCGTCAAAGGTACTGGTGGTCTAGAATGAAGCAGGACATTGCTCGCTATGTTGCTGAATGTGATGTGTGTTGTCGCGTTAAAGCAGAACATCAGAAGCCTGCTGGAATTCTGCAACCGTTACCTATTCCTCTATGGAAATGGGACAAGGTTCAAATGGATTTCATTACTGGACTTCCCAGGTCACAGAAGGGTCACGATGCTATTCTTGTCTTTGTCGACCAACTCTCTAAAGTTGCACACTTTCTGCCTGTCAAGGAGACGATCACTGCTAGTCAGTTAGCAGAGTTGTATATCTCCAGAATTGTATCACTCCACGGTATTCCGAAGGAGATCAGTTCGGACCGTGGCGGTCTTTTCACTTCCAAATTCTGGGAAAGTTTTCAAACAGCTATGGGAACTCATATCACCTGGAGTTCAGCTTATCACCCCCAATCCCAAGGCCAAGTTGAACGAGTTAATCAAGTGCTTGAAGACATGTTGCGAGCTTGTGTTATATCGTTTGGCAAGAAGTGGGAAGAATCTCTTCCATATGCCAAGTTCTCCTATAACAACAGCTATCAAGCCAGTTTGAAAATGGCCCCCTTCGAAGTACTCTATGGACGTAAGTGTCGAACCCCTCTGAATTGGTCAGAAACTGGGGAACGACCGCTCGTGGGTCCGGATATTATTCAACAAGCCGAAGAACAAGTTCGTATTGTCCGGGAAAATCTCAAGGCGGCTCAGGACCGCCAGAAGAGCAACTATGATCGCAAACGATGGGGTTTGACTTATCAACCTGGTGATCAAGCTTATCTGCGTGTCACTCCTATGAAGGGCACTCACCGTTTTGGAATCAAGGGCAAACTAGCTCCACGCTACATTGGTCCTTTCCGCATAATTGCTAGACGTGGTCAGGTGGCATATAAATTGGAATTGCCGCCGCAATTCTCTCATATCCACGACGTCTTCCATGTGTCACAACTTCGGAAATGCTTCAAGGAATCTCCGCACCGAGCTGTCGATCACGAAATGCTCGAATTGCATGATGATCTTTCTTATAAGGAGCATCCGATCCGCATTCTCGATGAAGCTGAACGTCGGACCCGTCAGAAGGTTACCAAGTTCCTCAAAGTGCAATGGTCAAATCATACTGAAGATGAAGCCACTTGGGAACGCGAGGATAATCTTCGTGCGGAATACCCCGAACTTTTTCCTTCTACTTCTTAATTCTCGGGACGAGAATTCTTGTTAGTAGAGGAGATTTGTCACACCCCCGGTGGTTAACTACAGTAATCACCCTTTTGATTATGCCATGTCATCATGTTTAATAGTGCATGATCATCATTAACATCATATTGCATTTCAACTCCTAACTCAAAATTCAAATTTAGATGAAAGTGGAAAATAAAAGTGGTCCAACATAAAAACTAAATTGTTCATTAGATGGCAAATATTCCAGAGACCATTCTAAAATTGTAACCAACATTAATTAAATTAATTAGGTGACCCAAACCTCTTTTAACAGTGGCTGAAAATAATATTTACAAGCCTTTTAATTAATCTAAACTAAAAATGAAATTATATTTTGTCCAAACTAATTTTAGGTGTTAGGGAATAAAGCACTGGTATTTATGAACTAGGTCTCATGTTTTGCAAAACTCATATGGCGGCCTAACTATTTACAAAACAGAGTGTAGAAATAAAGAAAAGAAAAAGGAAAAGAAAATAGAAACAGAAAAGGAAAGAAAAGAGAAACCCCACCCCCCCGGCCCAACTGGGCCAAAGCCCAGCCGGCCGGCCCACCCGCTCGCCCCCTGGCCTATAAGGCCCCGACCGAAACCCTAGCTACCCCCCCCTCGCTCACCCCTCCCACCCGATCCAGAACCGGATATGGCGCCGGCCGACGCGCTCGCGCCGACCCCGCGCCCCGACGCCGCCCCGCCGCCTCCCCGTCACCGCCGTCGTCCTCGGCCTCCTCCCCAAGTCGCTCCCCGCGCCCCACTGCCCCTGACCCTACGACCCGCCGTGAGGACCCCTCTCTTCTTCCCCTTCCCCTAGGTCGCCGCCGTCGCCCCGCACCGCGCCCCGTGCCGCCGCTCCGCCCGCGCTCGCCCGCGCCTGCTCGCGCACGCGCCCGCGCGCACGCGCTGTCGCCCACGGTCGCCGCGCCCACCCCCGCTCCTGCTGCCCGTCGCCCGCGCCTGCTCGCGCACGCGCCCGCGCGCATCGCCCGCTCCCGCACGCACCGCGGCCCCGCCACACTCTGCCGCACACGCGCGCGCCCCGCCCACTGCCCTCGCTCGCGCGCCCGCGTCGCCCCTCGCCGCCGACCGCCCGCGCGCGCACCGCGCGCCGCGCGCCCGTCGCCGCCCGTGGCCCTCTGTGCCACCGACCGGTGGGGCCGAACCCCCCCTAGCCTATGACAAGGGGGCCCCGCCCAGAACGTTTTTATAAAAGGAAATTAAAAATAAGAATAATTAAAATAGATAAATAGATAAAAATAATTAATAAAAATAATTAGTTAATTAAATATGTAATTAGTGATTAATTAGTTTAATTAATCCTGATTAGGTTGATCTAATTTAATTAATTAGTTTAATTAAATGCTAATTAACTTAATTAACCTTGCTGACATCAGCATGATGTCATGCTGACATCAGCGAGCACTATTCTGGATAATGTTAGATTTAAATAATAAAAATAAATTCCAGAAATTAATAAAACTTTAGAAAAACATATCTTTTAAACCGTAGCTCCGATCGAAAAACTTTGTACATGAAAATTGCTCAGAACGATGAGACGAATCCGAATGCGCGGTCCGTTCGTCCGCCACACGTCCCTAACTATCCGAACATGCAACCGTTCCCCTCTTTTCGTCTGTCCGAAATGCCGGACACTGGGAATACTTTCCCGGATGAATCCCACCTTCGCCAGTATCACCCGACACTGCGTTAGATCACCTCCGTCACCGCGTATTGCCATGTTATGCTTTGTGTTGCACTTGATCGCTGTGTATTTATATTGTTTCCTCCCCTTCTCTCTCGGTAGCCCCCGACACCTACGTCGTCCCCGAGGCCGACGCAGCTCCGGAGACCAAATCCACCGTTGACGACCTTGCCCTTGCCGCCGAGCAACCAGGCAAGCCCCCCCTTTGATCATCCCGATATCGCCCATTCTAATTTCCCATGCTTGCATTAGAATTGCTGCTGCTACTGCTTTACCTATTCTGATACATAGCCTGTTTATTGTAACCTGCTGTTGATAATTACCTGCATATCCTAAACTGTTTAGTCTAGGCTGGGTAGAGACCTATCAGTGACCCCACTTATCCCGACTGCCGCGCTGGATTGTCAGAAGACCCGATCAACGGGAATTGAAGACCAGGCCCCGACACCGCACATCACCCCCCTTTAGTTGTAACGACACTACAGCGTTACTATCGAGTGCCGAGGGTGAAACCTCTTGTAGCACTTCTGATGTTAACTCTGTAGAGTAGCTATTCGGTCGTGGTCATCGAGGGTGATTCCTCCTTCACCACTTCCGGTAACGACGCTGTCGTACAACACCTCAAGTGTGAACCCAGCGAGGGTGATTCCTCCGAGTTCACCTTGACGGATACATCGAGTGGGAAATCAAACGAGGGTGATACCTCAGATTCCCCTGATGTTATGGACACACGGATACTTGGACAGTACTGTTGATTACTTGGAAAGGCGGGTCGACCCTGAGGGGTACCCGCGTGCGCCTAAGTGGCGAGTGTTGTGAAGACGGGTGCCAGTGTGGTGCCCGAGTGGTGAATACGAGGCGCGGCCGGGCATTCTTAACCCTTGCAGCAAGTCCTCGAGACAGGGCGACGGGGTCACATCTTTCGTGAGTCTCTGCTCGTTACCGCAAGCCCCTAGTCCTAACGATTTGGATATTTGATCCGAGCAGGCCTCTGGTCTGATAGCACTAACCATCACGTGGGCATAGTATGGGCATTCTGCATCGTAGCATCAGCCGAAAGCTTTGTCAGACGTCCAGTTCAGCATTGTGGCCGGGTCGGATTGTGCCGTTAGCGCTGGTATCCACCCTGCTCACAACGACCCGGAGGGCGAGGGGCGATGGCCAAGACCCCCTTGCGCTTAGGATGTAGACCGGCGGGGACCTCTCTGCTGAGCTGTAGGTAGGGTTGCGATGTGTCGTTTGGCTGAGGCCGGGCATGACCCAGGAAAGTGTGTCCGGCCGAAGTTAATCGAGCGTGTTGGGTAAGTTGGTGCACCCCTGCAGGGAAGAACACTTCTATCGATAGCCGGTCCTACGGTAAAGGACACTCGGAGTTGTATCCTGATTGATACAATTTTTAGAACTGGATACTTGGATATGAGGCTCTGGGATTGCTTCTCGCAGGGAGTCGAGAAGGGATCTCCGGACGAGGTTGATGACTGTATGGCTCTGGGGTTGCTTTCTCGCAGGGAGTCGAGAAAGGATCTCTGGGTGAGGTTGAGACTTAATGATACTGCTACATTATATTGAACTGTTCTACTCTCTTCTACTGTTGCAAGACCTCTGAAGATGCTAGTCTACGATAGGACTAGGCCTTCTCTCTATTCTGGCATTTCTGCAGCCCAGTCCACATATACAGCCTCTCATTGAAAATGTTGCATATGTAGTGTAGATCCTTGCTTGCTGAGTACTTCTGAGTACTCACGGTTGCTTTGTTTACCTTTTCTCCCCATATCAGTTTGTCGTGACCAAGATGACGGAGCCCCTGAGACAGATGCCCCGTCGATCGACTACTACTACTACCCAGAGGATGGATACTACTACGAGTTGACTGACGACCAGGAGTAGGATCGGAGGGTCCCAGGCAGGAGGCCTTCACCTTTCGATCGTAGTGTTTTATTTTGCCCCGCCTTTCTAAAGGCCTTTCTGTTTCTGTTTCATATCTGTACTCAGATATCTGATGCTTCCGCTGACGCTTGTACGCAAGCTTATGTATTCGAGCCCTCGAGGCCCCTGGCTTGTAATATAAAGCTTGTATGACTTTATTTATGTTTGAGAGTTGTGTTGTGATATCTTCCCGTGAGTCCTTAGGCTTGATCGTGTGCATTTGCGTGTATGATTAGTGCACGATTGGGCCGGGGGCGTCACATCAGCATCCCCAAGCTTAAATCCTGCTCGTCCTCGAGTAGGTAAATGATAAAAAAGATAATTTTTTATGTGGAATGCTACCTAGCATAAACTTGATCATATATCTAGTCATGGCATGAATATTAAGACATAAGTGATTCAAAGCAATAGTCTATAATTTGACATAAAGACATCAATATTCAGGCATCCCAACAAACAATCATGTCTTTCAGAATGTGAAATGCTAAAGAACGTTATCCCTACAAAATCATATAGCCTTGTCATGCTCTGTCTTCCCAGCTCAAAGTATAAATCATGTACTACCCCGGTGTCAGCCAAGCAATTGGTTCTTACTTTTTAACGCGCTTCAACATTTTCAACTCTCACGCAATACATGAGCGCGTGCCATGGATATAGCAATATAGGTGGAATAGAGTGCGGTGGTAGTAGACAAAAGAAGGGAAGAAAGTCTCACATCAACTAGGCAAACTAATGGACTATGAAGATGTCCATCAATCGATATCAATTTGAGGAGTAGGGATTGCCATGCAACGGATGCACTAAGAGCTATAAGTGTACGAAAGCTCAATATGAAACTAAGTGGGTATACATCAAACTCTACTACGGAAAATTCCCACTAGTATATGAAAGTGACAACATAGGAGACTCTCTACATGAAAAACATGGTGCTACTTTGAAGCACAAGGGTGGTAAAGGATAGTGGCAATGCCCCTTCTCTCTTTTCTCTCATTTTTTTGTTTTCTCTCTTTATATATATATATATATATATATATATATATATTAGGTGGGCTTCTTTGGCCTCTTTTATTATTTTTAAAGTCTGGAGTCTCATCCCGACTTGTGGGGGAATCATGGTCTCCATCATCCTTTCCTCACTGGGACATGCTCTAATAATGGATAATGATGATCATCACACTTCTATTTACTTATAACTCAAAAGAATAAAAATTACAACTCAATACCTATGACATAGTATGACTCTAAATGAATGTCTCTGGCAGTGTACCAGGATGTACAATGATCTAGCATAGCAATGATATCAAAAAACGGACAAGCCATGAAAATATCGTGCTAGCTGTCTTACGATCATTCAAAGCAATATGAAAATGAATGCTCAAATCAACTATATGATGGAAGTGCATGGCAATATATCTCGGAATGGCTATGGAAATGCCATAATAGGTAGGTATGGTGGCTGTTTTGAGGAAGGTATCATAAAGTTTATGCACCGGCGAAAGTTCCGCGACACAAGAGAGACTAGCAATTACGAAAGGGTGAAAGTGCATATAATCCATGGACTCACATTAGTCATAAAGAAATCATATACTTATTGCAAAAGTTTATTAGCCCTCGAAGCAAAGTAATACTACGCATGCTCCTAGGGGGGGAGGTTGGTAGGAGTTAACCATCGCGCGCCCCCGACCTTCACACAAAGATAGACAATCAAGAATAAATTGTGCTACAACTTTCATAGCATAATGAGAGACTATACGTGCATGCTTCGGGAATCACAAACCTTAAAACCAATATTCCTACTAACCACAACCGTTTACTAGTACCTCCCACATATTATCATCTCTATATCGCAAAACTATTGCAAGGAATCAAACATATCATATTCAGTGATCCACAAGTCTATGTAGGATTTTATGACTAACCACACAATTGACCAATTTCGTTTGTCTCTCTAAATAGATATAAGTGAAGCATGAGAGTTCAATTCTTTCTACAAAATATCATGCTCTAACAAATATAAGTGAAGCAAAACAGCATTCTACGAACATCGCTTTTCTATGTCAAGAGAAAAGGGTAATCCAAACTTCAAATGATATAAGTGAAGCACATGAAGCATTCTACCAAGCCATACTCAAAAGATTTAAGTGAAGTGCAATGAGCATTCTATTAATAAACCATGGTCTATCTCATACCAGTATGGTGCATTAAAGAAAAGTGAAAAATAAACACAAAAGACGCTCCAAGATTTACACATATCACGCGAACGTAACGAATCCGAAATCATACCGATACTTGTTGAAGAAAGATGGGATGCCTTCCGGGGCATCCCCAAGCTTAGACACTTGACTCTCCTTGAATATTTACTTGGGGTGCCATAGGCACCCCCAAGCTTGAGCTCTTTCCTCTCCTCCTTCTCCTCACATCGAGACCTCCTCGATCTTCGAACACTTCATCCACACAAAACTTAACCGAACTTTTAGTGGCGGGGTTAGTCAACATGGCAATGAAATCCCATCATGTACTGCTGTAACATTATTGTATAATTATAAACAAACATTACCCACTGTATGCTATAACAATTCTATGGCCCCAAGTTAAGGAGGCTTCAATAAGAATTCAAACATATGCAAATAATGAAGCTATAACAGCAATCTGTGAAAACATGACAGTCTGTAAAGATTTAAACATCCACCATACTTCTTTAACTCTAATAATTCTGAAAAATTAGGACGAAATAAACATTTTGAATAGAAAGACTATGCAAAAAGTTTCAGAACCATTTAATGTTCCAGTAAAAAATGTAAAATCGCGCACTACAGCCAAAGTTTCTGTTTTGCACCGCACAAACCAACAAGCAATTCTAATCATCCTAAAGGAAAACCTTGGCACATTATTTTTATAATACAATGGAATTGTACAAGGGGATAATTATTTTTGTTGAAAATTTTCTGTAATTCAAGATTTGCAAAGTTTCCATGGGCATGAACAAAGTTCAAGGAGCTCCCCCATTTCAACGGTGCTCGTCCTTCTTACTTTCACTTTTCTTTTTGAAAAGTTTTAGGTTCCCCTCTATATTTTTTTGTTTTTAAACTTTATAAAATAACTCAATAGAAATAAATGACACTTTTTTTAACTTCCGGGTTGTCTCCCTAGCAGCGCTCTTTTAAAGCCATTAAACTGGGCATAAAGTGCTCAAGTAATGAATCCACC
The DNA here is from genome assembly GCA_011799875.1 of Thinopyrum elongatum. Taxonomy (NCBI): domain Eukaryota; kingdom Viridiplantae; phylum Streptophyta; class Magnoliopsida; order Poales; family Poaceae; genus Thinopyrum; species Thinopyrum elongatum. The sequence continues at coordinate 494,324,444 of CM022303.1, read as the reverse complement.
CGGATCCCAAGGTATATCAAAGCCAATTTTAACTAGCAATGATTTGGCATTTAGTAATGAGCACAAAGTGATATGTGTCATGCAACAACGAAGTCTAACTCTCTTCCTATGCATCGGCATGTCATACGAGAACAATTCATGCACATCAAGTAAAGACCAACGCATAGTATAAGCAGTTTCTTGCAATTTTATCGTGTTGGAAAGATAGAGAGGTGGAGATGTAGTTCCTCTCTCATAATAATTGCAAGTAGGAGCAGCAAGCACATGCATATTATACTCATCAAAATCATCATGTGTAATGGTAGAATGCAACCCATCAATATAAACCTTAATAAGAGCAAACTTCTCCGATATAGTGTAGTTTGGAGAATTCAAAAAGATAATAGGACTATCATGTGTGGGTTCAATAGGAACAATTTCATTCTTGACATATGGGACTATAGCAAGTTCATCTCCATAAGCATAATTCATATTGGCATCTTGGCCACAAGCATAGCAAGCATCATCAAAAAGGGATATTTCAAAAGAATCAATAGGATCATAGCAATCATCATAGCATTCATCCTTCGGTAAGCACGAAGGGAAATTAAACAATGTATGAGTTGAGGGGTTACTCTCATTAGAAGGTGGGAACGGGTGATCAATCCGCTCTTCCTCCTTTTGTTCTTCGCTCTCTTCCTCGTCTTTTTCATCCAATGAGCTCACAATGTCATTAATTTCCTCTTCCATAGACTCCTACAAAATATTAGTCTCTTCTTGGACAGCGGAGACTTTCTCAAGAAATGCATCAATATCAGCATTATTTTCATAGTTCTCATAGCAATATTCAGATATAGAAAAAATTTAAGATCTATAAACAGTATCATCACAATCTTCATACTCTAGAAACAGACATTCAATTTCATAAGCACCCTTAGAAGTAACAAATTCTTCTATTCGTTCCACATCATAATAATCATATATACCATTAGCATAAGAAGCTAAGGTTTTATTATTATTGAATTCACATGAAAAGGGAAGATGTGGAGCATTCATCCTAGAGCAACATGTATAATCATATCTCTGGCATAAGTCCCAAGCATACCAATGCAACATAGAAATTTGATCCCATAAAAGTTTCCCTTTTTGTGTCAAGCGGTAATCCCTAAAGTATTCACGTTGATCCAGCGTTACTCCCATTATATAATTGAACGGGGTTTTCTCAGGATTATCAAAGTAGTGCATAATATCTTTCACATAACGAGCATCGAGGGTTTTAGGAGGTTCCCCATCTCCATGAGTAGCAAGTACAACTAATTTTTTTGGTGTTTCGTGTTCCATATCCATAACTAAAGATAGAGAACAACTTAGAACAGAAAATAAAAACTACTTAGTGATAAAGCAAACAAGCACACACGAGAATATTCACCCCACGCTATAACTCCCCGGCAACGGCGCCAGAAAAAGGTCTTGATAACCCAGAAGTATAGGGGATTTTTTGTAGCCTTTTTTGATAAATAAAAGTGTCGAACCCAACGAGGAGCTAAAGGTAGAACAAATATTCCCTCAAGTTCTATCGACCACCGATACAACTCTATGCACACTTGACGTTTGCTTTACCGGAAACAAGTATGAAACTATTTTGTAGGTGTGATGCTAGAACTACTTTGCAAGAATAAAACTAGAAGTACTTTGCACGATAATAAAAGTGGATAGCTCTTGTCAACAAGAAAGTTATTTGTCCCTAGGCAATCGATAACAAGAACCGGTAATCATTCTTGTAATTTTATATGAGGGTGAGGCATGAGCTAACATACTTTCTTTACTTGGATCATATGCACTTATGATTGGAACTCTAGCAAGCATCCGCAACTACTAAAGATCATTAAGGTCGTGAAACCCAACCATAGCATTAAGTATCAAGTCCTCTTTACTCCCATACGTCATACCCCACCTACTCGGGTTTAAGTTTCTGTCACTCTCGCAACCCACCGTAAGCGAACCATGAACATATTGCAACACCCTACAGTGGGGGCCCCTCGTGTTTGCGCGAGACGGAGGGCACCATAGGACAGCGCCATAAATAAAATATACAATCATACCAACCAAGATCACAATTAACCCACAGGATAAAGCGGATCTACTCAGACATCATAAGATAACCATAGATCAATAGGAAATAATATATGGAGTTGAGCACCATGTTTAAGTAGAGATTACAGCGGGGGGAAAGAGGTGTTACAATGCTGCAATGAGGGGGAGAGAGTTGGTGTTGACGGTAGCAAGATTGTTGATGTAGATCGCCGTCCCGATCGTTGCCCCCGGCGGCACTCCGGCGCCACCGGAAGCAAGGGGGAGAGAGCCCCCCTCCTTCTTCTTCTTCCTTGGCCTCCTCCCTAGGTGGGAGAAGGGTTCCCCTCTGGTCCATGGCCTTCATGGCTCTGGAGGGGCGAGAGCCCCTCCGAGATTGGATCTGTCTCTCTGTCCTCTTCTGTTTCGCGCTGCCTTGATCTGGCCGAAAACCGTTTCTTATATTCCGGGAGATCCGTTACTCCGATTGCGCTGAGATTTTAACACAATTTTTTCCGGATATAAGCTTCCTTGCGCCCGAAGTAGAGCTCCAACCGACGTTCGAGGAGGGCACAACCCACCACCGCGCGCCAAGGGCCTCTGGCGCGCCCTGGTGTCTTATGGGTTGTGTGGGCCTCCGTTTGCGGTGATTCCAATTCCCAAAAATCACATATATTCCAAAATAATTCTCCGTAGAATTTTATTGCATTTGGACTTCATTTGATATGGATTTCCTGCGATACAAAAAACATGCAGAAAACAGGAACTGGCACTGGGCACTGGGTAAGTAAGTTAGTCCAAATAAATCATATAAAAAGTTGCCAAAAGTATGTAAAAGTTGAATAATATTGGCATGAAACAATCAAAAATTATAGATACGACGGAGACGTATCATTACTATTGTCTCTTCTGACATGCTTAATTCCCACATCATATTCATTTTGGGACTTCTTAGAAAATCTTTTGAAGATGTCTTGGGTGCAGGTTTTGTCTTCGAGAAAAAATACCCAAGTGCAACGAGAGAAATCATCAACAATAACCAGACCATAATGACTGCCTCCGAAACTAGCATAGTTTTGAGTTCCGAATAAATACATATGAAGAATCTCCAGAGGTCTTATTGTGGTCATGACTGTTTTTTATGAATGATGCTTCTTGGCCAATTTACCAGCCTCACACGCACCACGAAGACGACCCTTGTCGAACTTTACATCAGCAATGCCATGGAGATATTTTTTCTTCACTAGAGTCTGCAAATTTCTCATACCCACATGACCAAGTCTTCGGTGCCACAGCCATCCTTCGGTTGCTTTTGCAAGCAAACAAGTTTGGACTGACAGACCCTTAGAGAAATCCACAATATATAAATCACCTTTTCTATTTCCCTCGAAGATGAAGGAATTGTCAGAGGCCATAAAGATGTTGCATTTGGATATAGAAAATAGAACTATCATGCCTAGATCACAAAGCTTGTCAACTGACATGATATTGAATCCAAGAGACTGAACAAGTAAAACATCATCAATGCTCTTGTCATTGGATATAGCAATTTTACCTAACCCAATTATCTTTCCTTTGTTTTTGTCGCCAAAAGTAATATATTTCTGAGATGAAGCAGTTAAGTTGGGGTCGACAAACAACGACTTGTCTCCGATCATATTACTAGTGCATCCATTATCCATTCGCTACATCCGGAGACATAGTCCTGCAGAGGAATTAGGCTTTCTTAAACACCCACATCTTTGTAGGTGGCTTCGAAACAATAGGGCGAGCAGGATATAATTTCTTTCGATAAACATAATTGTTATTCGAAGGAGTGCGAGCATAATCGAAAGAATAGGCATTGAAATTCTTTCCAGACGAATGAGTATAGTGGTTGAATGAGGTGTGCATGCACTCATTCTGTCGAGCCTTTTTAAGAAAGTAACGAGCATTTTCTGCCTACATGGTTAGTAATGTAGTAATAGGAAATGATTTCATAGTTTTCCTGGGCACCCAAGTAGCTTTCTTTGGGGGCCATTCCTGCTGTTTGGTCCAACATAGCAAGCAGCAGCCTCACCACGCTGGTTTTTGAACAGCTTATAGTTGTCCAGAGAATCATCATAAGAGTATTCTGGGATAGGAGAGTCATATCCCAAAAGTAAAGCTGGATCGAGCGTTTTGCTCTTGGCAGGCACCCACACAGTGCGAGGATATTGATCAGGTTCCCAGTAGGAGCCATTTTCATTCAGTTTCCTTTCGAAGCCGATACCTTCCTTCCTGGGATTTTTGTGAAGAATGGATTTCTTCAGGAAATCACAAAAGGTTTGATGCCCTTGGAGAGCTTGAACATTCCTGTCTGAATGAGGTCCTTCAAGCTAGCATTTTCATCAAACACAGAACCATTTTCCTCGACAGAGGGGTTAGCATTCACAGAAGATTCAGCTTTTGATTCAGCATTGCTGCGTTCAAGGCATTTTAAGCAAGGTGGTATAAACACTTTAGGTTTCTCTTTGAGTTGTTGGGTGAGAAGAGAATTTTCTATGATCAAGTCATCATGAGCCCCTCTCAGCGACTCGAGTTCCTGTTTCCTTTTCAGGTAATCAAAAGTCAATCTCTCGTGGTCGGCCGAGAGAAAATCATGCCGATTTGATACTTCTTCCATTCGTGACTTGAGAGCGGAATGCCCTTCTGTCTATGACTGATTTTTTTCCATCTCCTCAATAACAACCCTTCATATTTGCTGTGGGTTTCCTCAATTTTCTCAAGAGAGTTTTGCTGTATATTAGTGATTTTGATCAGTTTAGCATGGTCATCCTCATCCAAAGAATATTGATCACTAGAGTGAACCGTGTGATGTTTGGAGGATACCTTTTCTTTCGAAGCTTTGGCCATGAAGCAGTAAGCAGGAGATAAGTCGTCGCTTGAATGACTCTCGAAGAAGTTTGATGCAGGGGTGGAGGCACATGCTATACCAGTCATGCCGAAATCAGAATCCTCATCGGATTCATCAGCTTCTTCGGAGTCAGACAACTCTTCTTCATCGAAGTCCATCTCCTTTCTGATGTATGCCTTGGCCTTGCAAGAGGTATTCTTGCGGCTGGAGGAGGACTTGGAGGGATTCCTTGAAGAAGATCTTATCGAAGACTTGGAGGCCAAGTCGTCCTTCTTCTTGAAGAACTTCTTTGTTTTCTTCTCATCATCGAAGTCGTAGTTCTTGCTCTTGCCTTTGCCATGGTTGTTTCTTGAATCATATCTTCCACTGGCACGGATTTCAGCTTCTCAGAGAGGGCAGTATGAAATGAATGTCCTGGCTTTTGCACTTGAAGTAGGTGTAATCTCCAGTAGGTTTTGATGAAGATTTTGAACCTCCAGAGTTGTTGAATCCTTTCTTCTGAAACTGGTTCTTCCTATGAAGGCGCTGGAGTCTCTTCGTGATTAATGCGAGATCTTTGCTGATCCTTTTTGGGTCATCTGAATCTTCTTCGGCATTTCCTTCTGAGGAAGAATCAGCCACAGCCTTGAGAGCATGGCTTTTGCGGTGACTTGAGCCATAGAGATCTCTCTTTTCTTCTTATTGTTCCTCGTGGGTCTTTAGCCTTTCATTGATATCAGCAAAGTCGAGATCTTTGAAATCAGGTCGTTCCCTAATCATCAGGACTAGTGTGTCGAATGAGCTGTCAAGACATCGGAGCAATTTCTTCACAACTTCGTGATCAGTGGTGTCTTTGGTGCCGAGACCTTGCAGCTCGTTTGCAATGTCACTCAGACAATCGAACATTTGCGAACAACTTTCATTTCTGATTCGCTTGAACCAATTGAACTTCGCTCGAAGAGTATCAATGCAAGCTTCTTTCTGAGTTGAAACACCCTCATTTATCTTTTCGAGAATGTCCCACAATTCCTTTGCAGTTTCACACAGACGATAGCGAAGAAATTGAGAACGAGAGAGATGGCCACCAATTTCATCTTTAGCTTGAGCGTCCATCTGAATGAGTTTCTTCTCTTGGTCAGTGGGGACCTGGGGCACTTCAACCGTGAATCCATTCTGCACCACGTTCCACATATCATCATCAATAGCTCGGAGACGCATCTTCATCTTCTCTTTCCAGAAGGAATAGTTGCTACTTCTTGAGCTTGCATTGGTCTTTCCCTTGAAGAGGAAAGGGTTATGTAGCAAAGTAGAGGTAAGTATTTCCCTCAGTTAAGAACCAAGGTATCAATCCAGTAGGAGGTACAAGCAAGTCCCCAATAGATGCACCTGCACAAACTAACAAACACTTGCACACAACGCGAAAAAGGGGATGTCAATCCCATCACGGTCACTTGCAAGAGTGAGATCTAATAGAGATAGATGTAAAATAAATAAAAGTAAAAAAACTCAGCAAGGTATTTTTGTGTTTTTGATTTTATAGATCTGAAAATAATATGATAAAAGTAGACCCGGGGGCCATAGGTTTCACTAGAGGCTTCTCTCTTGAATGAAAACATATGGTGGGTAAACAACTTACTGTCGAGCAATTTTATAGAAAAGCCAAAAGTTATGATGATATCAAAGGCAATGACAACGAATACAGGCATCACGTCTGTGACAAGTAGACCGACTCCTGCCTGCATCTACTACTATTACTCCACACATCGACCGACTCCTGCCTGCATCTAGAGTATTAAGTTCATAAGAACAGAGTAACGCTTTAAGCAAGATGACATGATGTAGAGGGATAAACTCAAGCAATATGATATAAACCCCATCTTTTTATCCTTAATGGCAACAATACAATATGTGCTTCGCTGCCCCTTCTGTCACTTGGTGAGGACAACGCAAGATTAAACCCATCACAAAGCACCTCCCCCATTGCAAGAAAAATCAATCTAGTTGGCCAAACCAAATCGATAGATCAGAGAGAAATACAAAGCTATCAAATCATGCATATAAGAATTCAGAGAAGACTGAAATAATATTCATAGATAATCTGATCATAAATCCACAATTCATCGGATCTTGACAAACGCACCGCAAAAGAAGATTACATCGAATAGATCTTCAAGAACATTGAGGACATCGTATTGATGATCAAAGAGAGATAAGAAGCCATGTAGCTACTAGCTATGGACCTGTAGGTCTGTGGTAAACTACTCACACATCATCAGAAGGGCAGCAAGATTGATGTAGAGGCCCTCCATGATCGAATCCCCCTCCGACAGAGTACAGGAAAAGGCCCCAAGATGGGATCTCACGAGGTCAGAGGCTTGCGGCGGTGGAAAAGTATTTTTGGTGAGCCCTCTGGTATATGGGGAATATTTCAAGATCTATAGTGCGAAGATTAGTGTTGGAAGGTCTCGGAGGGGCCCATAAGCCCTGGGGGAGCCCCCCTGGGGCGCGCCCCTACGGCTTGTGGCCGCATCGTAGGTCTTCTGGCCTCCTCTCCAAGTCTCATGGGTTTCTTCTGGTCCAAGAAAAATTACCATAAAGTTTTATTCCGTTTGGACTCCATTTGATATTCCTTTTCTATGAAAGCCAAAAACAAGGAAAAAACAGAAACCGGCACTGGGCACTAGGTTAATAGGTTAGTACGAAAAAAGATATAAAATAGCATATTAATGCATATAAAACATCCAAAACAAACAATATAATAGCATGGAACAATCAAAAATTATAGATACGTTGGAGACGTATCAAGCATCCCCAAGCTTAATTCCTGCTCGTCCTCGAGTAGGTAAATGATAAAAACAGAATTTTTGATGTGGAATGCTACCTCTCATATTTATCAATGCAATATTTCTTATTGTTGCATGAATATTCAGATCCATATGATTCAAAACAAAAGCTTAATATTCACATAAAAATAATAATACTTCAAGCATACTAAAAGCAAAATCATGAAACTTCAAAATAACATGGCTAAAGAAAGTTATCCCTTGATACGTCTCCAACGTATCTATAATTTTTGATTATTCCATGCTAATATATTATCTATTTTGGATGTTTAATGGGCTTTATTATACACTTTTATATTATTTTTGGGACTAACCTATTAACCAAAGGCCCAGTGCAAATTGTTGTTTTTTTGCCTATTTCCATGTTTTGCAGAAAAGGAATATCAAACGGAATCCAAACGGAATGAAACCTTCGGGAGCGTGATTTTTGGAACAAACGTGATCCAGGGGACTTGGAGTGGATGTCAAGAAAGAAGGGAGGAGCCCACGAGGCAGGGAGGCGCTCCTGCCCCCCTGGGTGCACCCCCCACCCTCGTGGGCCCCTCGCAGCTCCACCGACCTACTTCTTCCCCCTATATATACCCATATACCCCAAAAACATCCAAGAGCACCACAAAACCCTATTTCCACCGCCGCAACCTTCTGTACCCGTGAGATCCCATCTTGGGGCCTTTTCCAGTGCTCCGCCGGAGGGGGAATCAATCACGGAGGGATTCTACATCAACACCATAGACTCTTCGATGATGTGTGAGTAGTTTACCGCAGACCTTCGGGTCCATAGTTATTAGCTAGATGGCTTCTTCTCTCTCTTTGGATCTCAATACAAAGTTCTCCTTGATCTTCTTGGAGATCTATTCGATGTAACTCTTTTTGTGGTGTGTTTGTCGAGATCCGATGAATTGTGGGTGTATGATCAAGTTTATCTATGAACAATATTTGATTCTTCTCTGAAATCGTTTATGTATGATTTGTTATCTTTGCAAGTCTCTTTGAATTATCAGTTTGGTTTGGCCTACTAGATTGATCTTTCTTGCATTGGGAGAAGTGCTTAGCTTTGGGTTCAATCTTGCGGTGTCCTTTCCCAGTGACAGCAGGGGCAGCAAGGCACATATTGTGTTGTTGCCATCGAGGATAAAAAGATGGGGTTTATATCATATTGCTTGAGTTTATCCCTCTACATCATGTCATCTTGCCTAATGCATTACTATGTTCTTATGAACTTAATACTCTAGATGCATGCTGGATAGCGGTCGATGTGTGGAGTAATAGTAGTAGATGCAGAATCATTTCGGTCTAGTTGTCGCGGACGTGATGCCTATATACATGATCATGCCTAGATATTCTCATAATTATGCACTTTTCTATCAATTGCTCGACAGTAATTTGTTCACCCACCGTAATACTTATGCTATCTTGAGAGAAGCCACTAGTGAAACCTATGGCCCCCGGGTCTATCTTCTATCATATAAGTTTCCATTCTATTTTACTTTGCAATCTTTATTTTCCAATCTATATCATAAAAATACCAAAAATATTTATCTTATTATCTCTATCAGATCTCACTCTCGTAAGTGACCGTGAAGGGATTGACAACCCCTTTATCGCGTTGGTTGCGAGGTTCTTATTTATTTGTGTAGGTACAAGGTGACTTGTGTGTAACCTCCTACTGGATTGATACCTTGGTTCTCAAAAACTGAGGGAAATACTTACGCTACTTTGCTGCATCATCCTTTCCTCTTCAAGGGAAAAACCAACGCAAGGTCAAGAGGTAGCAAGAAGAATTTCTGGCGCCATTGCCGGGGAGGATTATGCTAAGTCAAGTCAAGATTTGATCTCCCGTCAACTAGCTAATTTCTGGCAACGTTGCCGGGGAGATCTACGCCAAGTCAAGACATACCAAGTACCCATCACAAACTCTTATCCCTCGCATTACATTATTTGCCATTTGCCTCTCGTTTTCCTCTCCCCCACTTCACCCTTGCCGTTTTATTCGCCCTCTTTTCCGCTCGCCTTATTCCGTTCTCCTCTTTTTCGCTCACTCCTTGTGTGCTTGTGTGTTGGATTGTTTGTCATGATGGCTCAAGATAATACTAAATTGTGTGATTTTTCCAATACCAACAATAATGATTTTCTTAGCACTCCGATTGCTCCCCTTACCGATGCTGAATCTTGTGAAATTAATACTGCTTTGTTGAATCTTGTCATGAAAGATCCGTTTTCTGGCCTTCCTAGTGAAGATGCTGCTACCCATCTAAACAGCTTCGTTGATTTGTGTGATATGCAAAAGAAGAAAGATGTAGATAATGATATCTTAAATTGAAGCTATTCCCGTTTTCGCTTAGAGATCGTGCTAAAACTTGGTTTTCGTCTTTGCCTAAAAATTAGTATTGATTCTTGGAATAAGTGCAAAGATGCTTTTATTTCTAAGTATTTTTCTCCCGCTAAGATCATCTCTCTTAGAAACGATATTATGAATTTTAAGCAACTTGATCATGAACATGTTGCACAATCTTGGGAGAGGACGAAACTAATGATACGTAATTGCCCTACACATGGTTTGAACTTATGGATGATCATACAAATTTTTTATGCTGGATTGAATTTTGCTTCTAGAAATCTTTTAGATTCGGCCGCGGGAGGCACTTTTATGGAGATCACTTTAGGAGAAGCTACCAAACTCCTAGATAATATTATGGTTAATTATTCTCAATGGCACACCGAAAGATCTACTAGTAAAAAGGTTCATGCTATAGAAGAAATTAATGTTTTGAGTGGAAAGATGGATGAACTTATGAAATTATTTGCTAATAAAAGTGTTTCTTCTGATCCCAATGATATGCCCTTGTCTACTTTGATTGAGAATAATAATGAATCTATGGATGTGAATTTTGTTGGTAGGAACAATTTTGGTAACAACGTGTATAGAGGAAACTTTAATCCTAGGCCTTATCCTAGTAATTCCTCTAATAATTATGGTAATTCCTACAACAATTCTTATGGAAATTCTAATAAGATGCCCTCTGATTTTTAATCTAGTATTAAAGAATTTATTAGTTCGCAAAAGAGTTTCAATGCTTTGATTGAGGAAAAATTGTCTAAGATTGATGAGTTGGCTAGGAACGTGGATAGAATTTCTCTTGATGTTGATTCTGAAACTTAGATCTATTCCACCTAAGCATGATATCAATGAGTCTCTCAAATCTATGAGAATTTCCATTGCTGAGTGCAAAGAAAGAACGGCTAGGATGCGTGCTAAGAAAGATTGCTTTATGAAAGCGTGTTCTTCTAGTTTTCATGATAATAAGGATGAAGATCTAAAAGTGATTGATGTGTCTCCTATTAAATATTTGTTTTTCAATATGAATCTTGATAATGATGGGACTGGAGATGAGTCAACTTTAGTTAAAAGGCGTCCCAATGATTCGGAGTTTTTAGATTTTGATGCAAAAATTGGTAAAAGTGGGATTGAAGAGGTCAAAACTTTACATAGCAATGAACCCACTCTTTTGGATTTCAAGTAATTTAATTATTATAATTGTGCTTTAATAGATTGTATTTCCTTGTTGCAATCCGTGTTAAATTCTCCGCATGCCTATAGTCAAAATAAAGCTTTTACCAAACATATTGTTGATGCTTTAATGCAATCTTATGAAGAAAAGCTTGAATTAGAAGTTTCTATCCCTAGAAAACTTCATGATGAGTGGGAACCTACTATTAAAATTAAAATTAAAGATCATGAATCCTATGCTTTGTGTGATTTGGGTGCTAGTGCTTCCACGATTCCAAAAACTTTGTGTGATGTGTTAGGTTTCCGTGAATTTGATGATTATTCTTTAAATTTGCATCTTACGGATTCCACCATTAAGAAACCTATGGGAAGGATTAATGATGTTGTTATTGTTGCAAATAGGAATTATGTGCCCGTAGATTTCATTGTTCTTGACATAGATTGCAATCCTACATGTCCTATTATTCTTGGTATACCTTTCCTTAGAACGATTGGTGCAATTATTGATATGAAAGAAGGGAATATTAGATTCCAATTTCTGTTAAGGAAAGGCATGGAACACTTTCCTAGAAAGAAAATTAAATTACCTTATGAATCTATTATGAGAGCCACTTATGGATTGCCTACCAAAGATGGCAATACCTAGATCTATTCTTGTTTTTATGCCTAGCTAGGGGCGTTAAACGATAGCGCTTGTTGGGAGGCAACCCAAATTTGTTTTTGTTTCTTGCTTTTTGGTTCTGTTTAGTAATAAATAAATCATCATGCTACTGCTATGATTGTGTTTTTTGTGTTTTAATTAGTGTTTGTGCCAAGTAAAGCCTTTAGGATCTTCTTGGATGATAGTTGTTTGATCTTGCTGTAAAAACAGAAACTTTGCCCTCACGAGAATAATTTTCATAAATCACACAAAAGAGCTTTTACCCTGATTCTTTTTGCAGTAGATTAATATACAAATTACCCAGGTCTTACTAATTTGGTTGAATTGTTGGAGTTCCAGAAGTTTACGTTTGATACAGATTACTACAGACTGTTCTATTTTTGACAGATTCTGTTTTTCGTGTGTTGTTCGCTTATTTTGATGAATCTATGACTGGTATTGGAGGGTATGAACCATAGAGAAGTTGGAATACATTAGGTTTAACACCAATATAAATAAATAATGAGTTCATTACAGTACCTTGAAGTGGTGGTTTGTTTTCTTTCGCTAACGGAGCTCATGAGATTTTCTGTTGAGTTTTGTGTTGTGAAGTTTCCAAGTTTTGGGTAAAGATTTGTTGGATTATGGAATAAGGAGTGGCAAGAGCCTAATCTTGGGGATTCCCAAGGCACCCCAAGGTAAATTCAAGGACAACCAAAAGCCTAAGCTTGGGGATGCCCCGGAAGGCATCCCTCTTTCGTCTTCGTCCATTGGTAACTTTACTTGATGCTATATTTTTATTCACCACATGATATGTGTTTTGCTTGGAGCGTCTTGTATGATTTGAGTCTTTGCTTTTTAGTTTACCACAATCATCCTTGCTGTACACACCTTTTGGGAGAGACACACATGAATCGGAATTTATTAGAATACTCTATGTGCTTCACTTATATCTTTTGAGCTAGATAATTTTGCTCTAGTGGTTCGCTTATATCTTTTAGAGCACGGTGGTGGTTTTATTTTATAGAAATTATTGATCTCTCATGCTTCACTTATATTATTTTTAGAGTCCTTTAGAATGGCATGGTAATTTACTTTGGTATAATAAAAACTTTCATAAAAAGGTGCATTGAATACTATGAGAAGTTTGATACTTGATAATTGTTTTGAGATATACAGATGGTGATATTAGAGTTGTGCTAGTTGAGTAGTTGTGAATTTGAGAAATACTTGTGTTGAAGATTGCAAGTCCCGTAGCATGCACGTATGGTAAACGTTGTGTAACAAATTTGAAACATGGGGTGTTCTTTGATTGTGTTCCTTATGAGTGGCGGTCGGGGACGAGCGATGGTCTTTTCCTACCAATCTATCCCCCTAGGAGCATGCGCGTAGTGCTTGGTTTTTGATGACTTGTAGATTTTTGCAATAAGTATGTGAGTTCTTTATGACTAATGTTGAGTCCATGGATTATACGCACTCTCACCCTTCCATCATTGCTAGCCTCTTCGGTACCGTGCATTGCCCTTTCTCACCTTGAGAGTTGGTGCAAACTTCGCCGGTGCATCCAAACCCCGTGATATGATACGCTCTATCACACATAAACCTCCTTATATCTTCCTCAAAACAGCCACCATACCTACCTATTATGGCATTTCCATAGCCATTCCGAGATATATTGCCACGCAACTTTCCACCGTTCCGTTCATCATGACATGCATCATCATTGTCATATTGCCTTGCATGATCATGTAGTTGACATCGTATTTGTGGCAAAGCCACCATGCATAATTTATCATACATGTCACTCTTGATTCATTGCCCTTCCCGGTACACCGCCGGAGGCATTCATATAGAGTCATATTTTGTTCTAGTATCGAGTTGTAATCATTGAGTTGTAAATAATTACAAGTGTGATGATCATCATTAATAGAGCATTGTCCCAAATAAAAAAAAGAGAAAGGCCCAAAAAAAAGAAAAATAAAAAAAGGGACAATGCTACTATCCTTTTTTCCACACTTGTGCTTCAAAGTAGCACCATGATCTTTATAGTAAAGAGTCTCTTGTTTTGTCACTTTCATATACTAGTGGGATTTTTTCATTATAGAACTTGGCTTGTATATTCCAACAATGGGCTTCCTCAAATGCCCTAGGTCTTCATGAGCAAGCAAGTTGGATGCACACCCACTTAGTTTCTTTTGTTGAGCTTTCATATATTTATAGCTCTAGTGCATCCGTTGCATGGCAATCCCTACTCCTTGCATTGACATCAATTGATGGGCATCTCCTTAGCCCATTGATTAGCCGCATCAATGTGAGACTTTCTCGTTTTTTGTCTTCTCCACATAACCCCCATCATTATACTCTATTCCACCCATAGTGCTATATCAATGGCTCACGCTCATGTATTGCGTGAAAGTTGAAAAAGTTTGAGATTACTAAAGTATGAAACAATTGCTTGGCTTGTCATCGGGGTTGTGCATGATGAGAGCATTTTGTGTGACGAAAACGAAGCATGACCAAACTATATGATTTTGTAGGGATGAACTTTCTTTTGCCATGTTATTTTGAGAAGACATAATTGCTCAGTTAGTATGCTTGAAGTATTATTGTTTTTATGTCAACATTAAACTTTTTTCTTGAATCTTTCGGATCTGAATATTCATGCCACAATGAAGAAAATTACATTGAGAATTATGCTAGGTAGCATTCCACAGCAAAAATTCTGTTTTTATCATTTACCTACTCGAGGACGAGCAGGAATTAAGCTTGGGGATGCTTGATACGTCTCCAACGTATCTATAATTTTTTATTGTTCCATGCTATTATATTATCTGTTTTGGATGTTTAATGGGCTTTATTATATACTTTTATATTATTTTTGGGACTAACCTATTAACCGAAGGCCCAGTGCAAATTGCTGTTTTTTTGCCTATTTTAGTGTTTCACAGAAAAGGAATATCAAACGGAATCCAAATGGAATGAAACCTTTGGGAGCGTGATTTTTGGAACAAACGTGATCCAGGGGACTTGGAGTGGACGTCAAGAAAGAAGCAAGGAGGCCACGAGGCAGGGAGGCGCGCCTGCCCCCCTGGGCGCCCCCCCCCACCCTCGTGGGCCCCTCGCAGCTCCGCCGACCTACTTCTTCCTCCTATATATACCCATATACCCCAAAAACATCCAGGAGCACCACGAAAAACTATTTCCACCGCCGCAACCTTCTGTACCCTGAGATCCCATCTTGGGGCCTTTTCCGGCGCTCCGTCGGAGGGGGAATCAATCACGGAGGGCTTCTACATCAACACCATAGCCTCTCCGATGACGTGTGAGTAGTTTACCGCAGACCTTCGGGTCCATAGTTATTAGCTAGATGGCTTCTTCTCTCTCTTTGGATCTCAATACAAAGTTCTCCTCGATCTTCTTGGAGATCTATTCGATGTAACTCTTTTTGCGGTGTGTTTGTCGAGATCCGATGAATTGTGGGTTTATGATCAAGTTTATCTATGAACAATATTTGATTCTTCTCTGAAATCTTTTATGTATGATTTGTTATCTTTGCAAGTCTCTTCGAATTATCAGTTTGGTTTGGCCTACTAGATTGATCTTTCTTGCAATGGGAGAAGTGCTTAGCTTTGGGTTCAATCTTGCGGTGTCCTTTCCCAGTGACAGCAGGGGCAGCAAGGCACGTATTGTATTGTTGCCATCGAGGATAAAAAGATGGGGTTTATATCATATTGCTTGAGTTTATCCCTCTACATCATGTCATCTTGCCTAATGCATTACTCTATTCTTATGAACTTAATACTCTAGATGCATGCTGGATAGCGGTCGATGCGTGGTGTAATAGTAGTAGATGCAGAATCATTTCGGTCTACTTGTCGCGGACGTGATGCCTATATACATGATCATGCCTAAATATTCTCATAATTATGCACTTTTCTATCAATTGCTCGATAGTAATTTGTTCACCCACCGTAATACTTATGCTATCTTGAGAGAAGCCACTAGTGAAACCTATGGCCCCCGGGTATATCTTCTGTCATATAATTTTCCAATCTATTTTACTTTGCAATCTTTATTTTCCAATCTATATCATAAAAATACCAAAAATATTTATCTTATTATCTCTATCAGATCTCACTCTCGTAAGTGACCGTGAAGGGATTGACAACCCCTTTATCGCGTTGGTTGCGAGGTTCTTATTTGTTTGTGTAGGTACAAGGCGACTTGTGTGTTACCTCCTACTGGATTGATACCTTGGTTCTCGAAAACTGAGGGAAATACTTATGCTACTTTGCTGCATCATCCTGTCCTCTTCAAGGGAAAAACCAACGCAAGCTCAAGAGGTAGCATCCCTACAAAATCATATAGTCTTGTTATGCTCCCTCTTCTCAACAGGAAGTATAACTCATGTACTACCCCGGTGTTAGCCAAGCAATTGGTTCATACTTTTTATGTTCTGAAGCTTTTTCAACTCTCACGCAATACATGAGCGTGTGCCATGGATATAGCACTATAGGTGGAATGGAAGGTGGTAGTAGACAAAAGAAGGGAGAAAGTCTCACATCAACTAGGCAAATTAATGAACTATGGAGATGTCCATCAATTGATATCAATGTGAGTGAGTAGGGATTGCCATGTAACGGATGCACTAGAGCTATAAGTGTATGAAAGCTCAAAAGGAAAACTAAGTGGGTGTGCATCCAACTTGCTTGCTCATGAAGACCTCGGGCATTTGAGGAAGCCCATCATTGGAATATAGAAGCCAAGTTCTATAATGAAAAATTCCCAGTAGTAATATATGAAAGTGTCAACATAGGAGACTCTCTATCATGAAGAACATGGTGCTACTTTGAACATGGCGGAAAAGGATAGTAACATTGTCCCTTCTCTCTTTTTCTCTCATTTTTTTATTTTTTCTCATTTTTTCTTTTTTTTCTTTTTGGGTCCTTTGACCTCTTTTTTTATGTTGGGCTCTTTGGCCTCTTTTATTTTATAAACCTCACATGGGACAATGTTCTAATAATGATGATCATCACACTATTATTTACTTACAAATCAAAAAATTACAACTCATGGTGAAAACTCATAATAACGGAACGGTGGAGTTACATGGCAATATATCTCGGAATGGCTATGAAAATGCCATAATAGTTAGGTATGGTGGCTGTTTTGAGGAAAGGTATAAGGTAGGTTTAATGCACCGATGAAAGTTGCGCGGTACTAGAGTGGCTAGCAAAGGTGGAAGGGTGAGAGTGCGTATAATCCATGGACTCAACATTAATCATAAAGAACTCACATACTTTTTGCAAAAAGTTTACTAGCCCTCGAAGCAAAGTACTACTATGCATGCTCCTACGGGAGAGGTTGGTAGGAGTTAACCATCGCGCGCTCCTGGCTTTCACACAAAGGAAGACAATCAAGGATAAATTGTGCTCCAACTTCATCACATAATGGGAAGACCATACGTGCATGCTACGGGAATCACAAACCTTAACACAAGTATTCTTACTATTCCACAATTTACTACTAGCATGACTCTAATATTACCATCTTTACATATCAAAACAATCGAAAGGAATCAAATTTCTCATATATCCAATGCTCTTTATGAAAGTTTTTATTATATCTTTCTTGGATGCCTATCATATTAGGACTAAATTCATAACCCAAGAAAATTACCATGCTGTTTAAGACTCTCAAAATAATATAAGTGAAGCATGAGAGTTCATCAATTTCTACAAAATAAAACCACCGCCGTGCTCTTAAAAGATATAAGTGAAGCACTACAGCAACTACGTAGCTCAAAAGATATAAGTGAAGCACCTAGAGTATTCTAATAAATTCACGATTAATGTGTGTCCCTCTCAAAAGGTGTGTACAGCAAGGATGATTGTGGAAAACTAAAAAGAAAAGACTCAATCATACAAGATGCTCCAAGCAAAACACATATCATGTGGTGAATAAAAATATAGCCTCAAGTAAATTTACCGATGGATTGAAGACAAAAGAGGGGATGCCTTCTGGGGAATCCCCAAGCTTAGATGCTTGGTTGTCCTTGAATATTACCTTGGGGTTCCTTGGGCATCCCCAAGCTTAGGCTCTTGCAACTCCTTATTCCGTAGTCCATCAAATCTTTACCCAAAACTTGAAAACTTCACAACATAAAACTCAACAGAAAACTCGTGAGATCCGTTAGTATAATAAAGCAAATCACCACTTTTAGGTAGTTTTGTAAACTCATTCTAAATTTATATTGGTGTAATATCTACTGTATTCCAACTTCTCCATGGTTCATACCCCCCCGATACTACCCAAAGATTCATCAAAGTAAGCAAACAACACAATGAAAACAGAATCTGTCAAAAACAGAACAGTCTGTAGTAATCAGGAAACCACGTATACTTACATAACTCCAACAATTCTTAAAAATTAGGAAAACGTGGGTAATTTGTATATCAATCTTGTGTAAAAAATTCAGAAATTTAGCACGCTCTGGTGATTTTTAGGAATTTCTGTACTGGGCACAAAAGTTTCTGTTTTTCAGCAAAATCAAATCAACAATCTTCCAAATCATCCCAAAGGTTTTACTTGGCACAAACACTAATTAAAATCATAAAAACACATCTAACCAGAGGCTAGAAGATATATTTATTGCAAAACAGAAGCAAAAAGGTAAAAACAAAATAAAATTGGGTTGCCTCCCAACAAGCGCTATTGTTTAACGCCCTTAGCTAGGCATATTGCATAGATCTAGGTATTGTCATCTTTGGTATTCAATCCATAAGTGGCCCTCAAATAAGATTCATATGTCAACTTAATTTTCTTTCTTGGAAAGTGTTCCATGCCCTTCCTTAACGGAAATTGAAATCTAATGTTTCCTTCTTTCATATTAATAATTGCACCAATCGTTCTAAGGAAAGGTCTACCAAGAATAGTAGGGCATGTAGGATTGCAATCTATATCAAGCACAATAAAATCTATGGGCAAATAATTCCTTGCAACAATTAGAACATCCTTAATCCTTCCCATAGGTTTCTTAATAGTGGAATCCACTAGATGTAAATTCGTACAACAATCATCAAATTTATGGAAATCTAGCACATCACAAAGAGTTTTTGGAATAGTTGAAACGCTAGCACCCTAATCACATAAAGCATTACACTCATAATCTTTGATTTTAATCTTAATAGTAGGTTCACATTCACCATAAAGCTTTCTAGCGATTGAAACTTCCAACTCAAGTTTTTCTTCAAAAGATTTCATCATAGCATCAACGATATGTTTAGTAAAAGCCTTATTTTGATTATAAGCATGAGGTGAATTAAGCATGGATTGCAACAAGGAAATACAATATATTAAAGAACATTTATCATAATTAAAGTCCTTGAAATCCAAAAGAGTGGGTTCATCACTAGTTAAAGTTTTGACCTCTCCAATCCCACTTTTATCAATTTATTCATTAAGATCTTCACTCTCCAAATTATTGGGACGCCTTCTAGGTAAAGTTGACTCATCTCCAGTCCCTTTCTTATCAAGATTTATATTAGCAAACAAAGATTCAATAGGAGTCAAGCCAATCATCTTAAGATCTTCAGCATTATTATAAGCTTCAGTTTTAGCTGCCATATTATTTACTAAAGTAGATTGCTTATCGGAAATTTGTCCTACCAAATTTTCAATATGAGCAAGTTTAGATTTAAGACTGAATATTTCCTTAGTGGCATCATCAAGCTCTTTATTGATATATTCCATCATAGTTTTTTGTTCTTTAAGCTCATTCATGAAGAAACTATTTATGCTCAAATTGTAAGGACATGAAACTTTTCATATTTTTTTTCAATTTCTTCCAACTTTCTAAAGTAAAAAATCAAGGTTCCTGGGTTGAGACATGATGGCAAGCAAGCAACCTAGCACACAAGCAAACAAAAAGCAAACGAAAAGACGAAGGAAAGAAGGCAAATAAAAAGGAAAATATTTTTGTGTTTTTCTGAAAACGTTTTAGAAGTGGGGGAGAGGAAAACAAGAGGCAAATGGAAAATAATATTAGTGCAAGAGATGAGAGTTTATGATAGGTACTTGGTAGGCTTGATGTAGAACCTCCCCGACAAAGGCACCAGAAATTCTTCCTTCTACTTCTTGAGCTTGCGTTGATTTTTTCCTTAAAGAGGAAAAGGTGATGCAGTAAAGTAGAGATAAGTATTTCCCTCAGTTAAGAACCAAGGTATCAATCCAGTAGGAGGTACAAGCAAGTCCCCAATAGATGCACCTGCACAAACTAACAAACACTTGCACACAACGCGAAAAAGGGGTTGTCAATCCCTTCACTGTCACTTGCAAGAGTGAGATCCGATAGAGATGGATGTAAAACAAATAAAAGTAAATAAAACTCAGCGATGTATTTTTGTGTTTTTGATTTTATGGATCTAAAAATAATATGATAAAAGTAGACCCGGGGGCCATAGGTTTCACTAGAGGCTTCTCTCTTGAAAGAAAACATACGGTGGGTAAACAAATTACTGTCGAGCAATTGATAGAAAAGCGCAAAGTTATGACGATATCTAAGGCAATGATCATGAATATAGGTATCACGTCTGTGACAAGTAGACCGACTCCTGCCTGCATCCAGAGTATTAAGTTCATAAGATTAGAGTAACGCTTTAAGCAAGATGACATGATGTAGAGGGATAAACTCAAGCAATATGATATAAACCCCATCTTTTTATCCTTAATGGCAACAATACAATACGTGCCTCACTGCCCCTTCTATCACTGGGTGAGGACAACACAAGATTGAACCCATCATAAAGCACCTCTCCCATTGCAACAAAAACCAATCTAGTTGGACAAACCAAATCGATATATTAGAGAGAAATACAAAGTTATCAAATCATGCATATAAGAATTCAGAGAAGACTCAAATAATATTCATAGATAATCTGATCACAAATCCACAATTCATCAAATCTCGACAAACGCACCGCAAAAGAAGATTACATCGAATAGATCTCCAAGAACATCGAGGAGAACATTGTATTGAAGATCAAAGAGAGAGAAGAAGCCATGTAGCTACTAGCTATGGACCCGTAGGTCTGTGGTAAACTACTCACACATCATCGAAAGGGCAGCAAGGTTGTTGTAGAGGCCCTCCGTGATCGAATCCTCCTCCGGCAGAGTACCGAAAAAGGCCCCAAGAAGGGATCTCACGAGGTCAGAGGCTTGCGGTGGCGGGAAAGTACTTTTGGTGTGCCCTCTGGTATATGGGGAATATTTCAGGATTTATAGTGCGAAGATTAGGGTTAGAAGGTCTCCGAGGGGCCCACAAGCCCGGGGGCGCCCCCTGGGGTGCCCCCCTACAGCTTGTGGCCACCTCATAGGTCTTCTGGCCTCCTCTCCAAGACTCATGGGTTTCTTCAGGTCCAAGAAAAATCACCGTAAAGTTTTATTCCTTTTGGACTCTATTTGATATTCCTTTTCTATAAAAGCCAAAAACAAGGAAAAAACAGAAACTGACACTAGGTTAATAGGTTAGTCCCAAAAATGATATAAAATAGCATATTAATGCATATAAAACATCCAAAACAGATAATATAATAGCATGGAACAATAAAAAATTATAGATACGTTGGAGACGTATCAATAGTCCGTCCCATCAAAGATGGGAATCTTGAGATGTGACTTGTAGCTCACTGAAGATATACTTAAACTCCAAGGTGGTTAGACCAAAATGAGCAGAGTCAAGGAGTACCTTGCTCTGATATTACCATAGGGGGGTGAATGGGAGTTTCAAAAATTTCTTCGGAAATATCAAAAGTCCTGTAACCAAGCAGTGGACAGGGAGCGAATACAAACTAACGAATGGAAACTAACAGCATGCATCGAGAAAAATCACATGAGTGAAACAATTCGAATGTAAAACAAAGGAGTAGAGGTAACCAGTAATTGCTCGATGGTGACAAGGAATTTGGTAGACCAGATCATCCTTCTACACAAGGACTACATCTGGTTGGAGGGGTTGTGACTTAACACGGAAGATAAACTCTCTTTGCCCTATTCTCCTCGACAATTGGTTCGTCAACCAATGTCGATCACTCGTGGTAGATACTTCAGGCGATCTCCGAACCTTTACAGACTTCTTCTTTGAGAACCACAATTACTCTTGGTCTCTGAAGAAATTGACACATAACCGTCTAGAGAGTTTTTAGCTCTCAACAGTAATTGGCAGAGCGTACTGGACTTAGATTCGAGTGACGCTGAACCACCATCTAATTTTTTGGCTCTATGGTTTTTCTCTCGGTGGATTTTAAACTCAAATCAATCAGGAGTGGGGTTGCTCAATAGTCTTCTCACAATCAAATGGAGCAGCCACCGGACAACACAGGTGCGGGGTCGCTATTTATAGCTGTAGCCTTCCCTGGTGGGAAATGACCATTTTGGACACACGGTCCAGCCAATGGCCAACCGACATGTTCATAACAGTCGGATTTCAAGAGCAACGGCAACATTACTTGAGGACCAAGTAATACTAACTCCTCGGTCAGAGACAAATCTCTCGCAGCGAAGAAGATCATAGTCTCTTGCTGGCAAGTATTTGCTCGGAACACAAAGAGATTTCTCTCACAACTTTCATAGGATTTGGTTTTAGCATCAGAGAATCAAAGCTTCGAACGCTACACCCCTCTTAGTAGTACGGTGGTCCTGTGATTCAATAAAGAGAAGAGAAACAATGAAATAAATGCTACGTCTTCACTTCGTCTTCAATCTTCTCGGTCGTGGTCACTTCCTTTGGACGAGCACCAAACCAATTGCTTCGCGTCAACAATTTTGAGGGGTCACTCTTGTTATCATAATCTTCGGTGATAACCTTCACTCCCACACAGGGGATTATGTTCGGTGTTTGAATCAAACTCCCCTTGACTCCAGGGACCTGTTACTCTGTGTGCACTAGCAATCACATAAGTCCATTTCTTTTTATGTCAACAAACACCAAAACATAAGAAGGAAAATTATTGCACCAACAGATATACTCCACACTTAGAGGCTTAGCTGTGAACCAGCTTTCGCCTAAGTTAAAAATAAATCCGAGTGAGGATCTACTCCACACCCGGAGGCTTAGCTACGAACCAGCTTTCGCCTAAGTTAAAAAACAATCCGAGTGAGGATCTATTCCACACTCGGGGGCTTAGCCGCGAACCAGCTTTCGCCTATGTTAAAAAACAATCCGAGTGAGGATCTATTGCACACTCAGAGGCTTAACTGCGAACCAGCTTTCGCCTAAGTTAAAAAACAATCCGAGTGAGGATCTACTCCATGCTCAGGGGCTTAGCCGCGAACCAGCTTTCGCCTAAGTTAAAAATAATCCGAGTGCGGATCCGCTCCACACTCGGGGGCTTAGCTGCGAACCAGTTTTTGCCTAAGTTAAAAAATATTTCGAGTGAGGATCTGCTCCACACTCGGGGGCTTAGCTGCGAACCAGCTTTCGTCTAAGTCGACCGAAGCACAAGAAGCCAATAAGAAATTAAGAGTTCGCAAACCAAGGATTTGATCCATCCGAATATTTCAAGCAAAAGTAAAACAAGCCCAAGGCTCGGTGAAGTATACAACTACATCAACCACCCAGCATTCCGGGACAAATTTAACCAAGTGTTTTAAGCCTCGGGCGGAGGGCTAGCCGGGTCGACGAAGGTCTCCAAGTTGATCCCGTCGGCGATGCGTGTGGCAGCTTCGGCAAAGGTCTCCATAAAGTCCTCGAACTTGAGGTTCTTCTTGTTCATCACTCGAAGACCCTTCAGGTTCTCGTCATCCACCGTCTTGCAATGAACACGGATGAGTGACAATGCCACACAAGCACCACTTCGGGCAGCCGACTTCTTCCAAGCCTTCACTCGAGCCGGGACTTCATTCAGCCGCATCATGACGGATTCTAGATCCATCTGAGTCTCCCCACCCAACTGCAGCTCCTTTTCGATCCGACCCAAGGCGCCCCTCGTCCAAATAATATAGCCTAAGGTGTTCTCCAGACGGTCTTGCATTCACAGGATGGCGAGAGCTGCCTTGTCGGCGACGAGTGACCTGGAGGGCTCCAGGTCCCTCTCAAGCCTCTCCAACTCCAGCTCCGTGTTGTAGCAATGCTCTGGTTGGAGGAAAGCAGTCCGTGAGCAAATGATTGGGGAAAACTTAGTGACAATTCGATTTCATTCGGCCAAGGGAGACTTACCAGCAAGCTTCTCACTAAACTCCACGCACAACTCCTCGATATATGACTCCAGGGATTTCTTCTTCTCTTTGAGCTGCGCAACCTCCTCCTCTAGGCTTTACTTCTCCTGTGCAAAGACACTGGCTTGATCATTTAATTTCTTCTCCCATTCGGAAGACTCGCCTTTGGCTGCGGCGACTGCTGCCTGGAGGTCATAGATCTCCTCCTCCAATTTGCCGACTGAAGCCAGCTTCTCGTCAGCAAGCTTGGTCTTGGTCTTGGCTTCCTTCTGAGCCATCGCCAAGTCTTTGTCCTTCTTCTCCAGGGCCCGCTTCATGGTTTCTAAAAAAATAGAGGTCCTGAGCCTCGTTACGATTAGGCACTACTGGAATTAGCTTATTTGCCGTCTACCAACTCTTTGCCGTCTGCTTCCGCAAAGCGGACGGCAAAGAAAGTGCAGATGGCAAAAAGTCTATTTGTCGTCCGCTGCTTCTTTGCCGTCAGCCAGCTGACGGCAAAGAGCTAGAAGGCTGATGGCAAAGGGCCAGGTGGGCCCCACAGGGCACGGCGTGGCTAGGTCAGGTTCTTTGCCGTCCGCCAGCGGACGGCAAAGAGGAGACGTGGGCCAGCCCTAAACGGCCGCCCTCTTTGTCGTCTGCTAGCAGACAACAAAGAAGGCCCACTTAACGGGCCGAGCCGTCTCCCCTCTCTCTCTCTTTCTCTGTCTCCCGCTCCCGCGCGCCTGCCTCTCTCCTCCCCCGCCGCTCTGCCGCCGCCGCCCGCCAGCCCCGTCCCCCGGACCCAGCCCTCGCCGCCGTCCAGCCCTCCCCCCTACCGCCCCCGCGCCCCGTCGCCCCGCCGCCCCGCCGTGCCCCGTCGCCCCGTCCGCCCCGCCGCACACCCCTCCGCGCCCCGTCGGCCGAGAGGCCTGCGCCGGGCCGCCCCGGTGCCGACCCTCCCCTCTCCCTCTCCGCCCCCCCCGCTCTGCCGCTCCTCCCCCCTCTCCCCCTTCTCCTCCCCCCCCCCACGCCGACCTCGCCCTCCACTGGCGATCCCCTACAGGTTTGTTCTTTCCCCCCCTTTTTTTTTAGTTTAGTTTTTTAGTTTCTTTTAGTTTAGTTTCTGTTGTTTTTTTTTCTGTTTTAGTTTTAGATTTAGTTTTAGTTTAGTTTTTTTTCAGTTTAGTTTTAGTTTTAGTTTTAGTTTTATTTTAGATTAGTTTTAGTTTTTTAGTTTAGCAGAAGAAGAGGAGTAGAAGGGGAGTAGGAGGGAGAAGAGAAGGATGGAGAAGAAGAAAGAAGAAAAGAAGAAGAAAGAAGAATAAGAAGAATATACGAAGAGAAGAAGAATCTGATAATAATAAACTAATAGGACGACTAGTAAGCCAGCAATAAGAAGAAGCAGAAGATAAAGCGCGACTAAACGAAATATAATAAGATGAAGTCGAATAAAAGAGAAGCAGACGAATACGAATAAGAATACGAATCTAAGAAAGAAGCAGAAGATACTAATGAAGAAGAAGAAGACGACAGCATAATAAGAATAAGAAATAAATACGAAGAAGAGACCGAATAATAAGAATAATAAATAATAATACGAAGAAGAAGAAGAAGAAGAAGAAGAAGAAAGAAGAAGAAGAAGAAGAAGAAGAAGAAGAAGAAGGAAAGGAAAAAAGAGGGCGCCCGGGGATGAGCGGGTTAGGGGTTCCTCGGTGTCGATGGAACCCTAAATAGCAAGTATCGTTGGTGCGAGATACATGTGGCCGTCGGTGTCGAACACCACATCCATGTCCCACAAGTGACGCCGACGTCCGGCGTCCCAAAGCAACTGTTCTCGGCATCGATGGCGGTTGAACACCTTGGCAAATTTGTCTGGCAGCCTCTGCGATGACGATTAAAAGGCAAGGGTTGAAACTTGAAACACCCAAACTTACTCAAGTCGGTTTGGTTGTTTGAAATTTCAAAACTTGGCTTTAATCCTCATCGCAGAGGCTGCCAGACAAATTCGCCAAGGTGTTCGACCGTCATCGGCCACCAGAACTATTGTTGCAGGACGCCGGGCGCCGGCTTCACTTGTGGGATGTGGATCTAGTGTTCAACGCCGAGCGCCACATGTATCTCGCACCGATGATACTTGCTATTTAGGGTTCCATCGACGCCAAGGACCCCCTAACCCGCTCATCCTAGTGTAAATATTTAGTTATGTCGACGGAAGAAACAAAATTGCTATGTTATTCATCTTTCGATTTAAATGTGCAGTTATTTCGTCGCTGCGAGGGTCTGGTGTTCGACGAGCTCTGCCCCTGCGTTCGTTGGTGAGATAAAAATGACATCTCCTCCTCCCCCCTTCATTTGCTCTGTTCCCGTCTTCGTGCCAATGAAACTTGCTAGCTATAGCTGTCAATCATCAGTATGCGTAACCACTATGCGTCTCCCGTTCGAAAGGGTTACATCTATAAATATGCATGCATTTGCATATTTATAATTGTGATTCTTTCGAATTGTCCAACGTTATCCATGGACAGCCCGAGTATGTGTAGATTGGGTTCGTTTTCCAATATGCTCTGCTCCGGATCCGATGCAGAATTTCGTCAGTGCCTCCCTGTTGTTCTCCGGGTACACATCCTCTCTGCTTATTGCCGAGATGTGTATCAGGAGAACAACGGGGAGGTGCTGCCAAAATTTTGCATCGGATCCGGAGCAGAGCATGGGAAAACGAACCCAATCTACACATACTCGGGTGGGATTAGGACCTATCTTTACCTATTAACGTGTAGGTTGCATCGACATAATAAAACTGACAACCTCCATTAACTGATGGATATGGTTTGCTTAATTATGTATATATTTCTTCTGTGTCCACTAGGAAGTCAATATGAGTGATCGTGCATGGATGTACACCGGTTTCACTAGTCAGAAAGTTTGGACCGAGGAATGGTTAACAAAAACCAATGGGTTTGTTAGAGCCGCATTTGCAAATGGCCAGGAATTAAGCTGGTGCCCCTGTGCCCGTTGCGACAACTATAAAAAGAGGGACGAGCTTGAAATGAGTAAAGACCTGCAGAAGTTTGGTTTTACGACTGGTTACACGGTCTGGACATTACATGGTGAGTCTGCCCAACGTGCCAGAGCCGAGGTGGTTCGTCGTCGCACCGACGAGCATGGTACCGGGACCGCAGACATGGTGCAAGACTTTGAAGATGCTCGGGACTCGGACGAGGAGATGGAGGAATCTGCAAAGGCCTTCACTGAAATGTTGGAGTCCTCAAAACGTCCTCTCCATGAGCACACTAAGCTTTGTCAGTTGGATGCCATCTCACAAATAATGGCTCTGAAGGCTCAATTCAATTTGGGCAGAGAATGCTACGATGCGATGATGACAGTATTCGGACGATTTCTACCCAAAGGCCATGTGCTACCTCCAAACCTTTACCAGTCAGACAAAATCCTCCGTGCTCTTAAGATGCCCTATGAGAAGATACATGCCTGTGAGAAAGGATGTGTCTTATTTAGGCTTTAGTATGAGGACTTGAACTATTGTCCCATTTGTAATTCTTCCAGGTATGTTGTGGTAGACAATGGTATGGGTGAGAAGACGCAGACCAAAATACCCGTTAATGTTCTTCGGTATATGTCAATCGTACCAAGACTTCAACGTCTTTTCATGGTCGAAGAGACGGCCAGACAGATGACATGGCACAAAACGGGCAAAAGAACCGAACTAGATGCAGATGGGAATGTGATGATGGTGCACACATCGGATGGAGAAGCGTGGAAGCGCTTCGATGCATTACATAAGGAAAAAACGGCAGATCCAAGACATCCTCGAGTCGCCGTCAGCACAGATGGGTTCAGTGTGTTTGGTCAGATGGCAACCCAATACAGCTGTTGGCCTGTGTTTGTCATTCCACTCAATCTCCCCCCCGGGCAGATTATGCAAAGAAAGAACATTTTCCTGACGTTGATAATTCCAGGGCCCAACTATCCGGGGAAGAATATGAATGTGTACATGCAGCCGCTTAAGGACGAATTGCAAGAAGCTTGGGATAATGGGTTCAAGACATACGACGCCTTTAGCAAACAGAACTTCATAATGCGTGCCTGGTACATGTACTCAACGCATGACTTGCCGGCGTATGCGCTATTCGTTAGCTGGTGTGTGCATGGAAGGTTCCCGTGCCCCACATGCAAGGGAGCTCTTGAGTTTCGTTGGATGACGGCAGGGCACAAGTATAGTTGCTTCGACTTGCATAGACCGTTTCTACATCCTGGCCATAAGTTCAGGAAAGACAAGAAGAACTTCATCAAAGGTAGAGTTGTCAAACACTCTGCACCACCTGCGTTGACAGGCCAACAGACCCTAGATCAGTTAAACGCTCTCGAGCCAGATCCAGAGCGTCCAGGGTATTTCAAGGGGAATAATAAGGAACACGCCTGGACTCACAAGACATGCTTCTGGGATCTGCCTTACGTCAAAGACCTCCTTTGCCCACACAACATCGACGTGATGCACAATGAAAGAATATCGCCGAAGCCATTTTTGGTACATTGTTCGGCATAGAGGGGAAATCAAAGGGTAATACTAAGGCTAGAGTCGATCAGGAGGAGCTATGTGATAGACCGTTACAAAACATGAAAGAACCGAAAGGAAAGGGGAACTGGAGGAAGCCAAAGGCATGGTTCAATCTTGGAAGGCCAGCAATGAAGGAAATTATTTTGTGGGTGAAAATGCAGTTGATGTTCCCCGATGGGTATGCAGCAAATCTAAAGAGGGGAGCGAGTCTTGAAAAATTGAAAATATTTGGTCTAAAAAGTCATGATTGGCACATATGGATTGAGCGGATAATGCCGGTGATGTTGCGTGGCTTCATCCCTGAGGATGAATGGCTAGTACTGGCAGAGCTGAGCTATTTCTTCCGTGTTCTTTGTGCAAAAGAACTATCGCCTGGCCTCCTAGAAGAAATGGAACAGTTGGCGCCGGAGTTGATCTGCAAGTTAGAGAAGATATTTCCGCCAAGCTTCTTTAATCCAATGCAACACTTGATTTTGCATCTCCCGACCGAGGCACGATTGGGGGGGCCCGTGCAAAATCGTTGGTGCTACTCAACTGAGAGGATGCAGAAGACGCTTCGAGCAAAATGTAAAAATAAACGTAGAATAGAAGCATCGATGGCGGAGGCATTCATCACTGAGGAGGCGGCAAACTTCGTGACAGCACACTACGAAGCCAAAAATCGTCATTTGCATAATCCGAAGCCTCGGTACAATGCTGACGAACCTCAAAAGGGTCAATCCAACCACAACCTATTCAAAGGGAATCTCGCACCAGCCAGTGGTTGGAAACCAGTAAGGTTGGATGTTGAAGAATGGCGGACCATTTCGCTGTATCTCTTCAACAACCTAACAGAAGTGAGGCCATACATCGAGTAAGATCTCGGTACATTGTTTCACAACTTCTAATTCCTTTGAACTTCTCTTATTCCTGGATATTTGATGCAGTCGATACGTCGCCATATTCTCGTATGGAGCGGTGATCCAAAAGGATTCCGTCGAAGAGTATGAGCTTCTGGCAAAACAACAAGGAGCGGAATATCCCGGTTTCATCTCTTGGTTCAAAAAAATGGTAATTTCCATTAGACCCTTTCTTTTCTTTGGCTAATTTGCGACTAATGCAACAATCCTTTCGTTTTAAACTTGTAGGCTAATTCAGAGAGTATGGATGCCGAATTGAGACAAGTAGCTAATGGTTTTGACTATAAGGTCCGTTCATTTGACAAATACGACATCAACGGGTATCGCTTTCGTACCTATGGCAAAGAGCTATCTATGGCAGACCGAAAGACTACAAATTGTTGTGTCTCTGCTATCAGTGAAGGAGGTATCGAGTATTATGGAAGAGTTGAAGCAATTTATGAACTTGAATTATATGGTGAAAACCCACCAAACGTCGTAGTCTTCAGATGTTATTGGTTCCAGCCGAGGGAGACTAGAAGGACTCATGAACATATATAGGGCTAGTCGAAATCAAACAAAGCACCCATTTGGATGTTCCCGATGTCTATATTACGGATCAACAGGCAACCCAAGTTTTCTATCTACCGTGGGCCTGTCAAGTGAAACAAATCTCAGTGGTTGGGACGTCGTTAATGAAGTGCCGCCACATGTTAGACCACCTCCCCCCAATGAAAAGGATTATGAACCTCACATTAACCAAGACACACATGACAAAGGAGAATTCTTCCAAGAAACACGTCTTTCCAAAAAACATTTCAAGAACCGCTCTACTCCACCCCAGAACATTGAAGTAGACAACGATAGTGAATCCGACTTCACCCCTGAGCCGGAACAGGAAGAGCCGGAAGAAGAAGAAGTTACTGCTGCAGATGACCTGTCAATGCTTGAATGATTACGTAAAGGTGGCCTTCCACATGATGATGCATTTATTAATGATGATGATGAGCACGTCATTACCGATAGTGATGATGATGATGCTTTTATTAATGTTGATGATGAGCACGCCATTACCGATAGTGATTATTAGGTATTCAAATTTTTATGTTGTACTTGATTTATATAGTTATTTGTATGTTTGTATGATTTATATAGTTGGTATTTATAATTTTCTTACTTTGTATGATTGTTTCTTATACATAGTGCCATGGTCTTGATTTCCGTCCCGGTCGACCCTCGCCCGCTTTATGATTCGAATGTGGTAAATTCTCTTTCATAACTATTTGTTGCATTTCGCATTTATGACAATTATGGCCATCAAGTTGACATAGAGATATTTTAATCTAGGAGGTATGTGAACCGGAATTTGAAACGGACCCTCTTGTCGAGAAGTTAAATTTATTTGAAAAAGAAAATGAGTATTTGAAAGAAAAAATGAAAAGAATTGAAGAAGAGAAGATGACATTGGAGTTGTATGTTGCCGATGTCATCGATGATCACAACATGAAGATGAATGCAATGCGCTTGAAGATGGCACTACTAGGGAAAACCCTAGCAGTAGCGCGTGTTTTAAGCATATCAGTAGCGCCGGGTGGGGCGCTACTAGTAAGGCGCTACAGGTAAAGGTTAGCAGTAGCGTGGGTAGGACCGCGCTACTGCTATATCGACTTAGTAGCAGCGCCTTGTAATATGAGCGCTACTGGTAATTAGTAGTAGCGCTTCTCCTGGAACGCGCTACTACTATTATTCCGTATTTCTTTTTATTTCATGTTGTATTCATACACCTTTATACAAGTTTTCATACCGCAGCAATTTAGAGAATGATTTTACATCATAATGAGTTATTACATCTCTGGGAGAAAGAACCGTGGACTAGTTTCAAGTGGATGGACATCCACTTGAAACTAATCCGCGGTTCTTTCACCCAATGACCTAATATATCATCATCATCATCATATCATTAACAACTTATCATCATAATACATCATTGTCATATAACACCTCCTCATGATCATTGTTTTCATCAATGAGACATCACATACAAGTTGGTCACTAGACATAATCACAACTACTCATCGTCTTCAACTCTCATAAACATATTGTACCTCATAGGACCTTACTACATTATCTTAGGACCTACTACCTTAGCACATGATCATGAGTATTAGCTAGGACCTACTACATTCTCCTAGGTAAAATAGCATAAAACAAGATAGCCCCTGACTCTCCATTATGGAGAATGGAGATTACCCTGTCTCCAATTCTTGCCTTTCGCACAATCTTGCTTCCAAGAACCTCCTTACGACTGTCCATCATTTTTTCCATTCTTTGATTACCATGTCTCCACTTCTTTTAGAAATCCGGTATGGACAGTTGAGATTCATAGGATGACCTGGTTGTATGTTCAAAACATGAAGGCTACCATACACATACATCAAATGAGGCACACAATCCGTCGGGATTCTCTGTTGAAAAACATAGTAATAACTTCATAGTTAGCAATGATGTACTAGTTTTAGAAGTATGCAAAAGATGCACGGATGTCATAATAGTAAAAAATCTTACCAGGATATCTCCATGGAAGTTATCGTGGTTCAACACGTGCACTAGTGGCACGTATTGACCATAATGTTGAGGAGTTTGATAGTAGACATTGTAATTCTCAAGATCAGTACAATATGCGACCAGATGACTTTTCTCCTGATAAGTTAACTCAGAGCCTTCGGTGTAGTTGGTTCTGTCTACCATCTTCCGCACATTATTTGAAGAATGAAAGTAAGCTATCAATGGAAATAAGCTGTCAACTATTTTGAAATAAACAATATAAATTACTTAATAACTATGTTTGAGAAGCTCACATAGGGGAAGAATTGGAAGCGTATCAACAAGGACCCAAATGTCCAAATTGTCTTTGGCGGTGTCAGGATCACCAAGGTCCATGGTGAGAAGCATACCCTCATAAAAACCTTACATCTCGCAAAGTGCTTCCCAATTCTTGCAACCAAAATGGGTTACGCTCTCAGAATTGTATAGATTTACTTCAAAATCCATACCATGATGGGTCCTTAGGTGAATTTTCTTCGTTTCCATACTTTCATGGTCTTCAAAACCCATCCTCTCCAAGACATAGCGTCTTGCATAGCATGGGATAAGCTAGTCGAATTGCAAAAGATGAAAAGTACACATTGAAATAGTTGAAGTCGTGCTTAATTACGAAAAAAAACACTTGTCGTCGTTGCGTACCGTTTCAACATCGAAGGTCTCCTCGAGCTTAATGCTGAAGCGCCGATCTTCGTCCAGGTCAAGGAACCTATCGCACATACCTCGGTCGTCGTGGTACCAGTCGCACTCCCCCGGGAGACTTTCGTCGTCCGAGTACGACATTTCCTATGTTCATAATTCAAAGATTAAACTTGTACAATTAAATATATGTACACAAAAACTAAATTAAAACATTATTATTCATCACGGGTTGACTATTGGTCAGTCGAGTCTTTTCTTGAAAACTCTCAGCTCACGTGGTGTATACATTCGACCGTTGGTGATGGTCGCTCCTCCATTCGTCCCCGAGTGCATTACACCAAAATGTCTAGCACACGGGAACGAAGGAGAAGCGACCCCCACGACAACAGTCGGGATTCTTCGTCCTCTCATATATGGTGGAGACTCTCCCTCACTGATTCCTCTCTGACATTTGCGACCGTCGGTGATGGTCGTTACTCCTCCTTCCCCTAGTGCATAACAAAGGTCTAGCACAAGGAGAAGAAGGAGAAACGACCCCCACGACAACAATCGGGATTCTTCGTCCTCTCATATATGGTGGAGCCTCGACAGACTTAAAGTCAACCCGAAATATCGTTTAATTATCTTTCTAGAAAATCCAGGCACTCGATATTTCCTACATATTCTAGCACAAGTTATGCCAAAATTCACGGAAAAATCCGGCATGACCTTTGCTAAAAAAGGACATATCGAGCGCCTGAAATTTGCCGGAACAGAAATTAATCAACACTCCGGCAAAACATAGGCCACTCGGAGGTGTAACCTAAATATGACCGGCAAAACATCCCGAATAATTGCTTAAACTAAAAAAATAACAAGAAATATACATGTTCAAATAGTTCTATTAATTCAACTAGTTCTTACTAAATATAAACTTACTATAAATAGAAAAAAACTAGTTCTTTCTAAAAATAAAGTAGTTCAACTAGTTATATTAATTTTCTTACTAAAAATACATTAGTTCTATTAATTCAACTAGTTCAACTAGTTTATTAATTTACTTACTAAACTAGTTCAACTAGTTCAACTAGTTTACTAAAAATACATTAGTTATATTAATTGAACTAGTTCAACTAGTTTACTAATTTACTTACTAAACTAGTTCAACTAGTTTATTAATTACTTACCATCACTACTACTAATTAACATCTATACTACTAAAATCATTATCTATGAACCCTAAATTAACATCTACTACTACTAAAAAACATCTACTAATAAGCAGAGAGAGAGGGGGTGGGGGGCTTACAGAGAGGGGAGAGATGGTGGGGGAGGTGCTCGGCGACGGAGGTAGGTAGGGGGGGGAGGGGCGGGCTCGGGATCTGGAGGCGGCGGTCCTGGGCGGGAGTCGGGCGGCGGCGGTGAGGTCGAGGGGCGGCGGCGGTGAGGTCGAGAAGGAGGCGGGAGGCGGGTGAGGTCGAGAGCGGCGGCGGGCGGCGGCGGTGAGGTTGAGGGCGGCCTCGGGCGGCGGCGGTGAGGGCAGGCTTGGGCTCGGGCGGCGGCGATAGAGGAGTAGGGGAATAGGAGGGAAAGGAGAGGACTTAGCAAAATTTTGAGCCCGCGCGGGGTGGTCAAGTCGAACTAGCAGTAGCGCTCTTCAGTAAACGCGCTATAGCTAACTTAGCTATAGTGCGTTTCAGAGAAAAACGCTACTGCTAAGTCTAAGCACGCATCAAAAAATATACATTGGTCATCATTGATCTTTTTGTGTAGAATCTACATAGTCAACATGAATCCTCACACTACCTGTATAGGTACTGGTGAAGATTCATATTGCAGCCACAAATCCTACACATATAGTTCAATGAAGACCAAGTGCTCGAGATAGTTTGAGAAGTAACATATTTAAGGTGGTAAACACCTTGTTCGCTTAATAGTATGGGACTAAACTTAATTAATTAGGTGCAATACTTACCAGCAGCGAGTTTTGAAGAAAAACGCTGCTACTAAGTACTTTAGCAGTAGCGCGTCCAGGGAAGGGCGCTACTACTATGTATAGCCTCGGGGCAACGCCGTGGCAATTATAGTAGTAGCGCTTGTTCCAACTAGAGCGGTGCTGCTACCTGTGTATTAGTAGCGCGGTTTACAGAAGCTCGCTACTGCTAAGTAGCAGTAGCGTTTGTTTTTAAACCGCACTGCTGCTAAAATTTTGTGTATAGTGTTTTCCCTAGTAGTGTGGATGCAATGCGCCTGAAGCTTAAGAAGATTAGAAAATATGCCATTGATAATGAGGCTTGGTATCATTATGCCGTTGGATCAATTGTTACCTTAGTTGTGATCTTCATCACATTTGTTGTGATGAGGGTAAGTTTTCTCTAGTGTTTTGCTTTACAAATGGATACTTAGCTTAATTTTCCTCCTAAATCGCATAATTACCTAAGTTAGTTAAAAAATGAGCTATACTTAGCTTATTCAGTTCATTTACGACATACTTAGCATACTTAGGTCAAAAATGGCATGATAATCTTTGTTACCTCCAAAATGATATAGACTTAGCTTATTTTCCTCGAAAATGACATAATAACCTTACTAAGCTCCAAAATGACCTATTTACCTACCTTAGCTCTAAAATGACCTACACTTAGCATTTTACCTGCCTAGCTGAGCTCTTTGCCATCTGTAAGCCGATGGCAAAGAGCTTTGACTCTTTGCCGTCCGCTGGCAGACGGCAAAGAGCGCTGTTAACCCCCTAACGGCTCTCACGCCACCGCACTGCCGTCCGCTCTCTTTGCCGTCTGCTGGCCTCGGATGGCGAACGGCGTAATCCTTTGCCGTCCGTTTCGAAGAAGCGGACGACAAAGAAGGCCTTTGCTGGCACGCGTTCATCCGGACAGTTTGCCGTCTGCTGGCGGACGGCAAAGAAGTTTGCCGTCCATGATCTATGCCTTTGCCATCTGCCATGGCGGACGGCAAAGAAGCTGATTCCAGTAGTGAGGGTATTCTCACTACGAACATCTGTTGGAGTGGAATGACTCGGATCAAAAAGTAAGAAATAGTGTGCAACTACCAACTGAAGGAAATGACGTACCTACCATAACCTTCCTCTCCTTCTCCAGTCGGGCACTCTTGAGCTTCTCTGCCTCCAGGTTCAGCCGGAGCAATATCACCTCCTTCTCTAGCGCAAGGTAGAGGGTCCCCAACTCATAAGCTCTCTACATCACACCAAGAACAGTCAGTCGGAAGGCACGAAGGAAAAACCAAAGTATTGGCTCGCTACCACTCGGTCGTACACTACTGGGAGGAACAAGCTAGACTAGTACCAGATCCTCAAGTATTGGCTTGCTACCACTCGGTCGTTGATAACCCACAAGTATAGGGGATCGCAACAGTTTTCGAGGGTAGAGTATTCAACCCAAATTTATTGATTCGACACAAGGGGACCCAAAGAATATTCTCAAGTATTAGCAGTTGAGTTGTCAATTCAACCACACCTGGATAACTTAATATCTGCAGCAAAGTATTTAGTAGCAAAGTAATATGGAAGTAACGGTAACGGTGGCAAAAGTAACAGTAGCAGTTTTGTAGTAATTGTAACAGTGGCAACGGAAAAATAATTAAGCAAAGATCAATATGTGAAAAGCTCGTAGGCAATGGATCAGCCATGGATAATTATGTCGGATGCGATTCCTCATGCAATAGTTATAACATAGGGTGACACAGAACTAGCTCCAGTTCATCAATGTAATGTAGGCATGTATTCCGAATATAGTCATACGTGCTTATGGAAAAGAACTTGCATGACATCTTTTGTCCTACCCTCCCGTGGCAGCGGGGTCCTATTGGAAACTAAGGGATATTAAGGCCTCCTTTTAATAGAGTACCAGACCAAAGCATTAACACTTAGTGAATACATGAACTCCTCAAACTACGGTCATCACCGGTAAGTATCCCGACTATTGTCACTTCGGGGTTAACAGATCATAACACATAATAGGTGACTATAGACTTGCAAGATAGGATCAAGAAGTCACATATATTCATGAAAACATAATAGGTTCAGATCTGAAATCATGGCACTCGGGCCCTAGTGACAAGCATTAAGCATGGCAAAGTCATAGCAACATCAATCTCAGAACATAATGGATACTAGGGATCAAACCCTAACAAAACTAACTCGATTACATGATAAATCTCATCCAACCCATCACCGTCCAGCAAGCCTACGATGGAATTACTCACGCACAGCGGTGAGCATCATGAAATTGGTGATGGAGGATGGTTGATGATGACGACGGCGACGGATTCCCCTCTTCAGAGCCCCGAACGGACTCCGGATCAGCCCTCCCGAGAGAGGTTAGGGTTTGGCGGCGGCTCCGTATGGTAAAACGCGATGAATCCTTCTCTCTGATTTTTTTCTCCCCGAACATGAATATATGGAGTTGGAGTTGAGGTCGATGGAGCACCAGGGGGGCCACGAGGCAGGGGGGCGCGCCCCCCATCCTCGTGGACAGGGTGTGGGCCCCCTGGTCTTGATTCTTTCGCCAGTATTTTTTATAAATTCCAAAAATATTCTCCGTGAAGTTTCAGGTCATTTCGAGAACTTTTATTTCTGCACAAAAATAACACCATGGCAATTCTGCTGAAAACAGCGCTAGTCCGGGTTAGTTCCATTCAAAACATGCAAGTTAGAGTCCAAAACAAGGGCAAAAGTGTTTGGAAAAGTAGATACGTTGGAGACGTATCAACTCCCCCAAACTTAAACCTTTGCTTGTCCTCAAGCAATTCAGTTGACAAATTGAAAGTGATAAAGAAAAACTTTTACAAACTCTGTTTGCTCTTGTTGTTGCAAATATGTAGAGCCAGCATTCAAGTTTTCAGCAAAGATTATGAACTAACCACATTCACAATAACACTTAGGTCTCATGTTTACTCATATCAATGACATAATCAACTAGCGAGCAATAATATTAAATCTCGGATGACAACACTTTCTCAAAACAATCATAATATGATATAACAAGATGGTATCTCGCTAGCCCTTTCTGAGACCGCAATACATAAATGCAGAGCACCTCTGAAGATCAAGGACTGACTAAACATTGTAATTCATGGTAAAAGAGATCCAGTCATAGTCATACTCAATATAAATTAATAATAATGGATGCAAATGACAGTGGTGCTCTCCAACTGGTGCTTTTTAATAAGAGGGTGATGAATCAACATAAAAGTAAATAGATAGGCCCTTCGCAAAGGGAAGTAGGGATTTGTAGAGGTGCCAGAGCTCGGTTTTTGAAATAGAGATGAATAATATTTTGAGCGGCATACTTTCATTGTCAACATAACAACCGAGAGATCTCGATATCTTCCATGCTACACACATTATAGGCGGTTCCCAAATAGAATGGTAAAGTTTATACTCCCCCACCACCAACAAACATACTCCACGGCTGGTCCGAAACAACGGGTACCGTCAATACCAATAAAAGTCCTGGGGGAGTTTTGTTTGCAATTATTTTGATTTAAGCATGGGACTGGGCATCCCGGTTACCGGCCATTTTCTCGTGAATGATGAGCGGAGTCCACTCATCTTGAGAATAACCCAACTAGCATGGAAGATATAGACAGCCCTAGTTGATACATGAGCTAATCGAGCATACAAAACAGAATTTCATTTGAAGGTTTAGAGTTTGGCACATACAAATTTACTTGGAACGGCAGGTAGATACCGCATATAGGAAGGTATGGTGGACTCATATGGAATAACTTTGGGGTTTATGGAAGTGGATGCACAAGCAGTATTCCTGCTTAGTACAAGTGAAGGCTAGAAAGAGACTGGGAAGCGACCAACTAGAGAGCGACAACAGTCATGAACATGCATTAAAATTAATCAACACTGAGTACAAGCATCAGTAGGATATAATTCACCATGAACATAAATATCGTGGAGGCTAGGTTGATTTTGTTTCAACTACATGCGTGAACATGTGCCAAGTCAAGCTACTCGAATCATTCAAAGGAGGATACCACCCTATCATACCTCATCACAACCATTTTAATAGCATGTTGGCACGCAAGGTAAATCATTATGAACTCCTAGCTAATTAAGCATGGCATGAGCAACTATAATCTCTAATTGTCATTGCAAACATGTTTCATTCATAATAGGCTGAATCAGGAACGATGAACTAATCATATTTACAAAAACAAGATAGGTCGAGTTCATAACAGCTTCTCTCATCTCAATCAGTCCATCATTTATCGTCATTATTGCCTTTCACTCGCATGACCGAACGGTGTGGATAATAATAATAGTGCACGTGCATTGGACTAAGATAGAATCTGCAAGCATTCAATACAGAGGAGAAGACAAGGTAATATGGTCTCTTGGTTAAATCAACAATAATACATATAAGAGCCACTTAACATTATCATCATGGTCTTCTCCTCTCGACCCACTAAGAAAAGAAAAGAAATAAAACTATTTACACGGGAAAGCTCCCAACAAGCAAAAAGAAGAATGAGAAATCTTTTTGGGTTTTCTTTTAATTACTACTACTACAAACATGGAAAGTAAACTAGCTAAAAGTTACAACTAACTTTTTTTGGTTTTTCTTAAGGTTTTTCAAACACACAAGAAAAAGACTTAAAACAGAAAATAAACTAGCATGGATAGTACAATGAAAAAGTATGAGCACCGACAACTGGAATGAGTGTGTGAACATGAATGTAATGTCGGTGAGAAATACGTACTCCCCCAAGCTTAGGCTTTTGGCCTAAGTTGGTCTAGTCCCACGGATCGAAGCTGCCCTCTCCGGTATGCAGAGGAGTGTCATCTGGGTGCCACTGGTTGGCAATCTCCTCCAGATCCCACTGATAAACAGACTATCAATAAGGGTCCAGGGGTGGCTCCGGCTCAGGTTCCGGAACTGGTGTCAGGCTCCAGTACGCATAAATGGCCTCCAACAGGATAAGGTACATGCGTGAAAATATGTTAAACAAAGAGGGCGTAGGCAAGGTAATAATCTCACAATAATTTTTATCAAATATCATTTTATACTTAAGCATCTTCTTCTTATCTTTAACAATAAAGTCATGTGCTACCATACTCTTATAATCTAGAAAGAGAGGGGGCAGCAACTTTTCTTCTTTCTCATAA
This sequence comes from Thinopyrum elongatum, assembly GCA_011799875.1. NCBI lineage: Eukaryota > Viridiplantae > Streptophyta > Magnoliopsida > Poales > Poaceae > Thinopyrum > Thinopyrum elongatum. Next base: position 494,284,529 of record CM022303.1, on the reverse strand, counting down.
TGCCTAATAGGTATGTTAAAGTGTGCAGCGAGGTGCGAGGCAAAGATGCCACCGAGAATGGGGCCCATTGTACGGTTCAGACTCAACCGTTTAGCAATAATAGCGCCCAAACTGAAAGTTGTATCACGAAACAAAGCATGGCGCAAAATAACAATATCAGGAGCACTAAGATTTCCACTGTTCCCGCGACCAATTAAACATCTACTAGCAAATATTGCAAAGTAACATAGAACAGGAAAATGTATGCTAGTAATTCTTGCACCTGAAACTTTCCTCGTTTCCCCTACAGCAATTTCATTAATAAATCCCTCCACGTCATTACGGTGTGGTTGCTCTATGCTGCCTTTAAAGGGTATCTTGCATACCCGACAAAAATCATATAGGGACATCTCCTTAACTTCATCATATAAATGAAACTCCACTGAAGGTGGTGATTTCTTAGCATGGAAATAAAAATTTTGCACAAAAATATTAGTGAGTAGGAGATACTATTCGCGCTGGTCGCGGAGAAAGTCGATGCGGCCCGCATTCTCAACCAAATAGTAAAAATCATCATGAATCCCGGCTACTTTCAAGAACTCATCACAGGGCCATTCACACGGCCGAACCTCCGCGGTACGAGGAAGATTATATTTGGGCTTCTTATTCTCTTCACTTTGCTTATCCTTCGAGCTTCGGCTCGAAGAGCCCCTCAGGAACCTCTTCATCATTTTTGTTTCTCTGAAAAATTTCTGAAATTTTTAGCGACTCAAAATAAAAGTGAACCAAACTCAACAAGATTGATAGCAACTACTCGCACAAGTTCCTAGAGACTATATCATGCATTAGAACTACTTGGGACCAAATAAATTTGACATGCAAGCTCAAGAACAGGGTCACCTTAGCAGCAAAAATTTGCAATAAATAAAGCACTACAACAAAAACTAATTGGACCATTGGAGGAGTCACATACCGAAGAATAATCCCCCAAAGCAGTTTTGTAAGTGGAGCTTTGAGCAAGGAGATCGAAAATCGCAGCAAGATGAGCTAGAACACGGGTTTGAGCTAGCTGGTGATTTTTTCTAGAGCAAGACGGAGTGTGTGGGTGCAAGAATAAGTGGAGGGGGGCCATGTGGGGCCCACGAGGCAGGGGGCGCGCCTAGGGGGGTGGGCGCGCCCTGGACCCTCGTGGCCAGGTGCTGGCTCCCCCTGATGTGTTCTCAGTGCCAGATATTCTTAAATATTCCAGAAAAAAATCATATTTCAATTTTGGGACATTTGGAGAACTTTTATTTTCAGGGTATTTTTTTATTGCAGGGATAATTCAGAAAACAGACAGAAAATACTATTTTTGCTTTATTTAATCTAAATAACAGAAAGTAAAAGGAGGGTACAGAGGGTTGTGCTTTCTAAATTCATCCATCTCATGCTCATCAAAAGGAATCCACTAACAAGGTTGATCAAGTCTTGTTAACAAACTCTTTCCGAATCACATGAAACCGGAGAATTTTCGAATAACACTAGGTTACCTCAACGGGGATATGCATGTCCCCAACAATAAGAATATCAAATTTCTTCTTGACAGTAGGGAGAGGAAATTCAAAACCTCCAATAGTAATTCTTGAAATTTTTCCAATAGAATTGATACTGTGGACTTGAGGTTGTTTCCTCGGAAAGTGTACTGTATGCTCATTACCATTAACATGAAAAGTGACATTGCCTTTGTTGCAATCAATAACAGCCCCTGCAGTATTCAAAAAGGGTCTACCAAGAATAATAGACATACTATCGTCCTCGGGAATATCAAGAATAACAAAGTCTGTTAAAATAGTAATGTTTGCAACCACAACAGGCACATCCTCACAAATACCGACAGGTATAGCAGTTGATTTATCGGCCATTTGCAAAGATATTTCAGTAGGTGTCAACTTATTCAAATCAAGTCTACGATATAAAGAGAGAGGCATAACACTAACACCGCCTCCAAGATCACATAAAGCAGTTTTAACATAGTTTCTTTTAATGGAGCATGGTATAGTTGGTACTCCTGGATCTCCTAATTTCTTAGGTATTCCACCTTTAAAAGTATAATTGGCAAGCATGGTGGAAATTTCAGCTTCCGGTATCTTTCTCTTATTGGTAACAATATCTTTCATATACTTAGCATAAGGATTCATTTTAAGCATATCAGTCAAACACATACGCAAAAAGATAGGTCTAATCATTTCAGAAAAGCGCTCAAAATCCTCATCATCCTTTTTCTTGGATGGTTTAGGAGGAAAAGGCATGGGTTTCTGAACCCATGGTTCTCTTTCTTTACCATGCTTCCTAGCAACAAAGTATTTCTTATCATAACGTTGATTCTTTGATTGTTGGTTATCAAGATCAACAGCAGGTTCAATTTCTACATCATTGTTATTGCTAGGTTGAGCATCAACATGAACATCATCACTAACATTATCACTAGGTTCATGTTCATTACCAGATTGTGTTTCAGCATCAGAGATAGAAATATCTTTGGGATTCTCAGGTGGGTCAACAACAGGTTCACTAGAAGCATGCAAAGTCCTATCATTTTTCTTTTACTTCCTCTTAGAAGGACTAGGTGCATCAACATTAGTTCTCTGAGAATCTTGCTCAATTCTCTTAGGGTGGCCCTCAGGATACAAAGGTTCCTGAGTCATTTTATCCCCTCTAGTCATAACTCTAACAGCATTATCATTTTCCTTATTATTTAATTCATTGAGCAAATCATTTTGTGCTTTAAGCACTTGTTCTACTTGAGTGGTAACCATAGAAGCATGTTTACTAATGAGTTTAAGTTCACCTTTAACTCTAGACATATAATCACTCAAGTGTTCAATCATATAAGCATTCCGTTGCAATTGTCTACAAACATAAGCATTGAGTTTTCTTGTTTAACAATAAAATTATCAAACTCATCCAAGCATTGGCTAGCAGACTTATAACGAGGAATATCACCTTCATCAAATCTATAGAGAGAATTTACCTTTACTACCTGTGTCGGGTTATCAAGACCATGAATTTCTTCAATAGGTGGTAAATTCTTAACATCTTCAGCTTTAATACCTTTTTATTTCATAGATTTCTTTGCCTCTTGCATATCTTCAGGATTGAGAAATAGAATACCACTTTTCTTCGGAGTTGGCTTAGGAGTTGGTTCAGGAAGTGTCCAATTATTTTCATTAGTCAACATATTATTCAATAGCAATTCAGCTTGATCAACGGTCCTTTCCCTGACAACACAACCAGCACAACTATCCAGGTGGTCTCTGGAAGCATCGGTTAGTCCATTATAAAAGATATCAAGTATTTCATTTTTCTTGAGAGGATGATCAGGCAAAGCATTAAGTAATCGGAGAAGCCTCCCCCAAGCTTGTGGGGGACTCTCTTCTTCAATTTGCACAAAATTATATATTCCCCTTAAAGCAGCTTGTTTCTTATGAGCGGGGAAATATTTAGCAGAGAAGTAATAAATCATATCCTGGGGACTACGCACACAACCAGGATCAAGAGAATTAAACCATGTTTTAGCATGACCCTTTAATGAGAACGGAAATAATTTAAGGATATAGTAGTAGCGAGTTTTCTCATCATTAGTGAATAGGGTGGCTATATCATTTAATTTAGTAAGATGTGCCACAACAATTTCAGATTCATTGCCATAAAAAGGATCAGATTCAACAAAAGTAATTATCTCAGGGCCGACAGAGAAATCATAATCCTTATTGGAAATACAGATAGGTGAAGTAGCAAAAGCAGGGTCATATTTCATTCTAGCATTCAAAGATTTTTCTTTCAGCTTAGCTAATAATTTCTTAAGATCATATCTATCATTGCAAGCTAAAAAGTCTCTAGCAGTTTCTTCATCCATAACATAACCCTCAGGCACAACAGGTAATTCATATCTAGGGGGAGAATCTTCATCATCACTTTCATCAATACTATAAGTTTCAATAATTTCATTCTCTCTAGCCCTAGCATGTTGTTCATCAAGAAATTCACCTAATGGCACAGTATTATCAAGCATAGAAGTAGTTTCATCATAAGTATCTCGCATAGCAGAAGTGGCATCATCAATAACATGCGACATATCAGAATTAATAGTAGAAGCAGGTTTAGGTGTCGCAAGTTTACTCAAAACAGAAGGTGAATCAAGTGCAGAGCTAGATGGCAGTTCCTTACCTCCCCTCGAAGTTGAGGGATAAATCTTGGTTTTCTCGTATTTCAAATTCCTCATAGTGATCAGCAGATATAAATCCCAAGTGACTGAAAGAATAGAGTTATGCTCCCCGGCAGCGGCGCCAGAAAATAGTCTTGATAACCCACAAGTATAGGGGATCGCAACAGTTTTCGAGGGTAGAGTATTCAACCCAAATTTATTGATTCGACACAAGGGGAGCCAAAGAATATTCTCAAGTATTAGCAGTTGAGTTGTCAATTCAACCACACCTGGATAACTTAATATATTCAGCAAAGTATTTAGTAGCAAAGTAATATGGAAGTAACGGTAATGGTGGCAAAAGTAACAGTAGCAGTTTTGTAGTAATTGTAATAGTGGCAACGGAAAAGTAACTAAGCAAAGATCAATATGTGAAAAGCTCGTAGGCATTGAATTAGTGATGGATAATTATGTCGGATGCGATTCCTCATGCAATAGTTATAACATAGGGTGACACAAAACTAGAACCAGTTCATCGATGTAATGTAGGCATGTATTCCGAATATAGTCATACGTGCTTATGGAAAAGAACTTGCATGACATCTTTTGTCCTACCCTCCCGTGGCAGCGGGGTCCTATTGGAAACTAAGGGATATTAAGGCCTCCTTTTAATAGAGTACCGGACCAAAGCATTAACACTTAGTGAATACATGAACTCCTCAAACTACGGTCATCACCAGTAAGTATCCCGATTATTGTCACTTCGGGGTTAACAGATCATAACACATAATAGGTGACTATAGACTTGCAAGATAGGATCAAGAACTCAGATATATTCATGAAAACATAATAGGTTCAGATCTGAAATAATGGCACTCGGGCCCTAGTGACAAGCATTAAGCATGGCAAAGTCATAGCAACATCAATCTCATAACATAATGGATACTAGGGATCAAACCCTAACAAAACTAACTCGATTACATGATAAATCTCATCCAACCCATCACCGTCCAGCAAGCCTATGATGGAATTACTCACGCACGGCGGTGAGCATCATGAAATTGGTGATGGAGGATGGTTGATGATGACGACGGCGACGGATTCCCCTCTCCGGAGCCCCGAACGGACTCCAGATCAGCCCTCCCGAGAGAGATTAGGGCTTGGCGGCGGCTCCGTATTGTAAAACGCAATGAATCCTTCTCTCTGATTTTTTTCTCCCCGAACATGAATATATGGAGTTGGAGTTGAGGTCGGTGGAGCACCAGGGGGCCCACGAGGCAGGGGGGCGCGCCCCGCACCCTCGTGGACAGGGTGTGGGCCCCCTGGTCTTGCTTCTTTCGCCAGTATTTTTTATAAATTCCGAAAATATTCTCCGTGAAGTTTCAGGTCATTCCGAGAACTTTTATTTCTGCGCAAAAATAACACCATGGCAATTCTGCTGAAAACAGCGTCAGTCCGGGTTAGTTCCATTCAAATCATGCAAGTTAGAGTCCGAAACAAGGGCAAAAGTGTTTGGAAAAGTAGATACGTTGGAGACGTATCAGTCGTACACTACTGGGAGGAACAAGCTAGACCAGTACCAGATCCTCAAGTACCCTCTGACTACCACTCGGTCGTACAGTACTGGGAAGAACAAGCTAGATCAATACCAGATCCTAAAGTACCCTCTGATCCACCTACACTCGGCCGATTTCCGAGTCAGCTATGAAGAAGATCCTACCTATTTCTCACCAGCGAACGAGTGTTGCCGAATGCCCCGAGTGCCCAGCAATGGTTCGAAAGATCGCCGCTGATTGCCCGCAATCGGTGGCAGTCTCGGGAACTACACCAAGTGGGTGCACTCAGCGTGCCCCCACTGGAAAGTGACTCGTCGATGAGCTTAAAAAACTACAAACAGCCACAGTTCTGAGACTACAACCGACTGCATCCAGTCAGCAGTATCCTCGGGGACTACACCCAGTGGGTGCACTCAGCGTGCCCCCACTGGACCGTGATCACTTGGAAACGCCCCGGCTAGACCCCGAGTGATAGCAACAGAAAAACACAAAAAGTTCAAAGATTCCTGCTGACTGAATTCGGTCAACAGGAACCTCGGGGACAACACCTAGTGGGTGCACTCAGCGTGCCCCCACTGGATCATGAACACCAAGTGGGTCTGCACCGTGCAAACCCACTGACAAAAATTCTAACGCTGAAAAAGAAAAAAACTCGACTGGAAATCATACTCACAATGGTACTTACTCGGACGTTGGTCTGCAGCGCTTCGCTGGCATCATAAGCCCCTTCAGTTGGCTGCACATCAGCCCCACCTGGATCAGAGCCTTCTTGTAGGCCCCCACTTGATCTTCAGAGACATGGTACAGGGGGAAGGGGGTGGCTGGGACCGACGGAGACGCTGATGCAGGCCTCGGGGCCGGAGCAGCCGCGGAGCCGCTTAGAGGAGCGGGTATAGATCCCGCGGCCGGGACCACTGCAGCTGAAGAAGACAAGCCACCCTGGGCCAGAGGACTCGGCCCTGTAGCTCTCGCGGTGGCCCACACCAGGGAGACGCGAGCCACTCGGCGGGGGGAGACACCCTGCATGGTCACATCAATGCCCGACGTCTTCTCCTTGCGGGCCTCTCGGTTGGGCAGGTCGGTCCTCTCGTCATCGTCCAACTGAATGACCTCTGGTGGAGCTGCGCGAATACACTAACCAAAATAATCAATGAAGAGCAGTCGGAAGGAACCCAACCGTCCTAATCACTCGGCAAAGTATACCTTTGGAAGTGGCGGCGTCCGCCGCGTCAACGTCACCCTTGCCCTGCTGGTGAGCATGCGGGTCCGCCGACATCGTCGATGTGTCGTTGCTACAGGGATCAAACAGCACTGGGTCAGCAACCGAGTCAGCGCAAAAATAGGCAAAGGACTGACAAGAGCACTCACGTCGAAGCCACGGGCACTGCCACCTCAATCCGGGGCACCGCAGCCTTCCGAGGCTTAGCGAAAATCTGCTTGGGCAGCTTTGGCTGCTTCTCGGCAGAGCTCTCCACCTCGGTGCGAGCACGCTTGAAGCTGCGAGTCGTCCACCCCGACACAGTCGACTACTAAGCCCCACCTGCCTTACCACTCGGATCGTGTTGCGCCTTTGATCGAGGTTCCCTGGAGGCCTCGTAGGACGGGGAGGACTCGGCCTCCTCCCCTTCTTCAGAGCTTTCGTCCTCGTCGCTTTCTTCTTCATTGTTGTCGTCGGACGCCATCGAGTAGTGGCGCTTAGTGTCACTCACCATGTCCTCAGGCGACCGGTCAACCGTCGTGATGTCAGAGATCATGTTCAGGAAATCCTGAAGGACGAGTTCACCACAATGTCAAAATCAGGCATGCGAAGAACAATACATGTGCAATCTGATTGAACATCGTATTCGTAACTCTAGGGGCTGCATGTCCTTGGAGTATGGAGGCACTCTCTTGGCCCGCCTTAGGTTATCCCGGGCACAAGTGATCGCTCGGATCTTGGCCCCCACGTCCTTCTCGGTGAGGTCTTCAGGATGCACTCGAATAGGGTCACTCGGCCCTTTATACATCCACTTCGGATGGGCCCTCGGCTGCAGCAGCTGGATCCGCCGAGTGAGGAACGTCTCCAGCATATCCTTCCCGTTCATGCCGGCATTCACGGCACTGACAAGGGCGATGGCCAAGATGCCGACGTCCGCCTTCTCCTTCTTCATTACCGTAAGGGACTCTGGAGCTCGCATCCTCTCCGCCAAGTAGGGGGGAAGGCTCGACTGGTTGTTGGCCCCAGGAACGTCTCTGCGATAGAACCAGGTTCCCTGCCACCCATTAACCCAGTCGAGGAAACTCATTTTGGGAAGGCGTTGCCGCCCCTAAGCTGGATAGCCAGACCCCTGCAAAGCTGAGTGACCCGGGCCTTCTCCCCACTCGGCAAATCCTTCTTGACGGCCATCGACTGGCACGTGAAGATGTGCTTGAAAAGACCCCAGTGGGGGTGACAACCGAGGAAGTTTTCACAAAGAGAAACAAAAGACGAGAGGTAGACGAGGGCATTGGGAGGAAGATGGTGGAGCTGTGCACCGAAGTATTCGAGAAAAGCTCAGAAGAAAGGGTGAGGAGGCATCGAGAAACCTCTCTCGATGTGAGTAACCAGAAGGACGCGTTCGTCCTCCTGTGGCGCCGACTCGGCCTCCCCCGTCGCCAGGCGACGCAATCCATCTTGCGGAATGAGCCCCTCCGCGGCAAGCTCTTCCAATCAACGGGCCGAGACGCGCGAGGGAATCCACTCCCTGGACGTGCCCCCGGCCGCCGCGCCGGAGCCTGAGGAAGAAGCTCTCCCGGCCTTCTTCGCCTTCTTCGCCTTGTCCGCCTTGGCCGTGGAGTCTCTCGCCATCGCCGTGAGGATTTCGGGCACTCAGGTGAAGAGGAGAAGCCGGAGCAGAAGAAAGGGGATCTGAGGTCCCGACCTCAATCTCCAAACCTTTTATATCACGAGGTGACTCGTGAACCGGATCTTACACTGCAGATCGCTGGATCAATGGCCCGCGATACAGAGCCTCACGTAGAGCAAGCGCGGCACGTGGCGGATACCATGCGTGAAAATCGAGGAGCCATGCCCCCACTTTCCCCACTAACGCACGACGTTGCCGCTTCACGCGCGCACGCACAAATTTAAATCCCGTGATTTTTGGGGCGAAACAATCCGATTGATTACCCGCGATCCCTTTCCTAAAGGACGCATATCAGTCCGACTGATCACCCTCCGCGGGGACCCGTGCACTGGGCCACGTTAACACCTGACTGAAGTCCTCTTCAGGATCGTTATGTGACGAGCTTGATGCCCCTTCGCGGGTTCACTTGTGAAGGAAATATGCCCTAGAGGCAATAATAAAGTTGTTATTCATATTTCCTTATGTCATGATAAATATCTATTATTCATGCTAGAATTGTATTAATCGGAAACTTCATACATGTGTGAATACATAGACAAAACAAAGTGTCCCTAGTATGCCTCTACTAGAGCTTGTTAATCAAAGATGGTTAAGTTTCCTGACCATAGACATGTGTTGTCATTTTATGAACGGGATCATATCATTAGGAGAATGATCTGATGGACAAGACCCATCTGTTAGCTTAGCATAATGATCGTTAAGTTTTATTGCTATTGCTTTCTTCATGACTTACACATATTCCTCTGACTATGAGATTATGCAACTCTTGAATAGCGGAGGAATACCTTGTGTGCTATCAAACATCACAACGTAAAAGGGTGATTATAAAGATGCTCTATAGGTATCTCCAAAGGTGTTTTGTTGGGTTGGCATAGATCGAGATTAGGATTTGTCACTCCGAGTATCGGAGAGGTATCTCTGGGCCCTCTCGGTAATGCACATCATAATAAGCCTTGCAAGCAATGTGACTAATGAGTTAGTTACAGGATGATGCTTTACGAAACGAGTAAAGAGACTTGCCGGTAATGATATTGAACTAGGTATGAGGATACCGACGATCGAATCTCGGGCAAGTAACATACCGATGACAAAGGGAATAACGTATGTTGTCATAACGGTTCGACCGATAAAGATCTTCGTAGAACATGTGGGAACCAATATGAGCATCCAGGTTCTGCTATTGGTTATTGACCGGAGAGGTGTCTCGGTCATGTCTACATAGTTCTCGAACCCGTAGGGTCCGCACGCTTAACGTTCGATGACGATTTGTATTATATGAGTTATGTGTTTTGGTGACCGAAGGTTGTTCAGAGTCCCGGATAAGATCACGGACATGACAAGGAGTCTCGAAATGGCCGAGAGGTAAAGATTGATATATTGGAAGGTAGTATTCGGACACCGAAAGGGTTCCGGAGTGTATCGGGTACATACCGGAGTACCGGAGGGGTTACCGGAACCCCTCGGGGAAAGATATGGGCCATATGGGCCATACGAGGGAGGCTAACCAGCCCACAAGGGGCTGGCACGCCCCCCCCCCCCCACAAGGGAGGAAGCCGAATTGGATTAGGGAAGGGGGCGGCGCCCCCCTTTCCTTATCCTACTCCCTCTCCTTTCCCCCTCCGGAAGAAGGAACAAAAGGGGGGCTGAATCCTACTAGGAGTGGAGTCCTAGTAGGACTCCCCTCTCTTGGCGCGCCCCTGATGGCCGGCCTCCTCCTCTCCCTCCTTTATATACGTGGGCAGGGCATCCCTTGGAGATACAACAATTGTTCCAAGCCGTGTGTGGCGTCCCCCTCCACGGTTTACACCTCAGGTCATATTGTCATAGTGCTTAGGCGAAGCCCTGCGTGGATCAAATCACCATCACCGTCGCCACGCCGTCGTGCTAATAGAACTCTCCCTCGACCCTCTGCTGGATCAAGAGTTCGAGGGACGTCATCGAGCTGAACATGTGCTGAACACGGAGGTGCCGTACGTTCGGTACTTGGATCGGTTAGATTGTGAAGACATTCTACTACATCAACCGCGTTAACCTAACGCTTCCGCTTTCGGTCTACGAGGGTACGTGGACAAACTCTCCCCTCTCGTTGTTATGCATCTCCTAGATAGATCTTCCATGATCGTAGGAATTTTTTTGAAATTGCATGCTACGTTCCCCAACAGTAGTATCAGAGCCAGGTCTATTCGTAGATGATATGCACAAGTAGAACACAAAGAGTTGTGGGCGATAATGGTCATACTGCTTACCACCAACGTCTTACTTTGATTCGGCGGTATTGTTGGATGAAGCGGCCCGGACTGACATTACATGACCGCGTTCATGAGACTGGTTCTACCGACGTGCTTTGCACACAGGTGGCTGGCGGGTGTCTATTTCTCCAATTTTAGTTGAATCGAGTTTGACTACGACCGGTCCTTGTTGAAGGTTAAAACAACACACTTGATGAAAAATCATTGTGGTTACGATGCGTAGGTATGAACGGTTCTTGCTAGAAGCCCGTAGCAGCCACGTAAAACTTGCAACAACAAAGTAGAGGACGTCTAACTTGTTTTTGCAGGGCATGTTGTGATGTGATGTGGTCAAGACGTGATGAGATATAAGTTGTTGTATGAGATGATCATGTTTTGTAAAAGTTATCGGCAGCTGGTAGGAGCCTTATGGTTGTTGCTTTATTGTATGAAATGCAATCGCCATGTAATTGCTTTACTTTATCACTAAGCAGTAGTGACAGTCGTAGAAGCAATAGTTGGCGAGACGACAACGATGCTACGATGGAGATCAAGGTGTCAAGCCGGTGACGATGGAGATCATGACGATGCTTTGGAGATGGAGATCAAAGGAACAAGATGATGATGGCCATATCATGTCACATATTTTGATTGCATGTGATGTTTATCTTTTATATATCTTATTTTTCTTAGTACGGTGGTAGCATTATAAGATGATCCCTCACTTAATTTCAAGTTATAAGTGTTCTCCCTGAGTATGCACCATTGCTACAGTTCGTCATGCCGAGACACCACGTGATGACCGGGTGTGATAAGCTCTACGTTCACATACAACGGGTGCAAGCCAGTTTTGCACATGCAGAATACTCAGGTTAAACTTGACGAGCCTAGTATATGCAGATATGGCCTCGGAACACAGAGACCGAAAGGTAGAACGTGAATCATATAGTAGATATGATCAACATAGAGATGTTCACCATTGAAAACTACTCCATCTGACGTGATGATCGGACATGGTTTAGTTGATTTGGATCACGTGATCATTTAGATGACTCGAGGGATGTCTATCTAAGTGGGAGTTCTTAAGTAATATGATTAATTGAACTTTAATTTATCATGAACTTTGTCCTGATAGTATTTGCATATCTATGTTGTAGATCAATAGCTTGCGTTGAAGCTCCCCGTTTATTTTCTGTTCCTAGAGAAAAATAAGTTGAGAGATGATAGTAGCAATGATGCGGACTGGGTCCGTGATCTGAGGATTATCCTCGTTGCTGCACAGAAGAATTATGTCCTTAATGCACTGCTAGGTGACAGACCTATTGCAGGAGCAGATGCAGACGTTATGAACGTTTGGCAAGCTCGGTATGATGACTACTTTATAGTTTAGTGCGCCATGGTTTACGTCTTAGAACCGGGACTTCAAAAATGTTTTGAACGCCACAGAACATATAAGATGTTCTAAGAGCTAAAATTGGTATTTCAGACTCATGCTCGAGTCGAGAGGTATGAGACCTCTGACAAGTACTTTGCCTACAAGATGGAGGAGAATAGCTCAACCAGTGAGCATGTGCTCAGAATTTTTGAGTACTACAATCGCTTGAATCAAGTGGGAGTTGATCTTCCAGATAAGATAGTGATTGACATAGTTCTCTAGTCACTATCACCAAGTTTCTGGAACTTCGTGATGAACTATAATATGCAAGGGATGATGAAAACGATTCCCGAGCTCTTCGCGATGCTAAAATCGGCGAAGGTAGAAATCAAGAAAGAGCATCAAGTGTTGATGGTTAAGAAAACCACTAGTTTCAAGAAAAGGGGCAAAGGAAAACAAAGGGAACTTCAAGAAAGAATGGCAAGCAAGTTGCCACTCCCGTGAAGAAACCCAAAGCTAGACCTAAGCCTGAAACTGAGTGCTTCTACTGCAAAGGGAATGGTCAATGGAAGCGGAACTACACCAAATACTTGGCGGATAAGAAGGATGACAAAGTGATCAAAGGTATATTTGATATACATGTTATTGATGTGTGCTTTACTAGTGTTCATATTAACCCCAAGGTATTTGATACCGATTCAGTTGCTAAGAATAGTAACTCAAAATAAGTATTACAAAAAGAACAGAGACTAGTTAAGGGCGAGGTGACGATGTGGTGTTGGAAGTGATTCCAAGGTTGATAAGATCACCATCGCACACTCCCTCTACATTCGAGATTAGTGTTGGACCAAAATAAATTTTATTTGGTGTTTGCGTTGAGCATGAATATGATTGGATCATGTTTATTGTGATACGGTTATTCATTTAAGTCAGAGAATAATTGTTGTTCTGTTTACATGAATAAAACCTTCTATGGTCATACACCCAATGTAAATGGTTTATTGAATCTCGATCGTAGTGATACACATATTCATAATATTGATGCCAAAAGATGCAAAGTTGATAATGATAGTGCAACATGTTTGTGGCACTGCCGTTTAGGTCATATTGGTGTAAAGCGCATGAAGAAACTCCATGTAGATGGACTTTTGGAATCAGTTGATTATGAATCATTTGATGCTTGCGTACCATGCCTCATGGGCAAGATGACTAAAACTTCATTCTCCGGAACAATGGAGCAAGCTACTGACTTATTGGAAATAATACATACCGATGTATGCGGTCCAATGAGTGTTGAGGCTTGCGGTGGGTATCGTTATTTTCTGACCTTCACAGATGATTTGAGCAGATATGGGTATATCTACTTAATGAAACACAAGTCTGAAACATTTGAAAAGTTCAAAGAATTTCAGAGTGAAGTGGAGAATCATCGTAACAAGAAAATAAATTTTCTACGATCTGATCGCGGAGGCGAATATTTGAGTTACGATTTTGGCCTTCATTTAAAACAATGTGGAATAGTTTCACAACTCACGCCACTTAGAACACCACAGCGTAATGGTGTGTCCGAAAGTCGTAACCGTACTTTATTAGACATGGTGCGATCTATGATGTCTCTTACCGATTTACCACTGTCGTTTTGGGGTTATGCATTAGAGACAGCTGCATTCACGTTAAATAGGGCACCATCTAAATCTGTTGAGATGACACCGTATGAACTGTGGTTTGGCAAGAAACCTAAGCTATCGTTTCTTAAAGTTTGGGGTTGCGATGCTTATATGAAAAAGCTTGAGCCTGATAAGCTCGAACCCAAATCGGAGAAGTGCGTCTTTATAGGATACCCAAAATAGACTGCTGGGTACACCTTCTATCACAAATCCGAAGGCAAGATTTTAATTGCTAAGAATGGATCCTTTCTTGAGAAGGAGTTTCTCTCGAAAGAAGTGAGTGGGAGGAAAGTAGAACTTGATGAGGTAATTGTACCTTCTCTTGAATTGGAAAGTAGTTCATCACAGAAATCAGTTCCAGTGATGCCTACACCAATTAGTGAGGAAGCTAATGATGATGATCATGAAACTTCAAATCAAGTTACTACCAAACTTCGTAGGTCAACCAGAGCACTTTCTGCACCAGAGTGGTATGGTAATCCTGTTCTGGAAGTCATGTTACTAGACCATGACGAACCTATGAACTATGAGGAAGCGATGATGAGCCTAGATTCCGCAAAATGGCTTGAGGCCATGAAATCTAAGATAGGATCCATATATAAGAACAAAGTGTGGACTTTGGTGGACTTGCCCGATGATCGGCAAACCATTGAGAATAAATGGATCTTCAAGAGGAAGATGGACACTGATGGTAGTGTTACTATCTACAAAGCTCGACTTGTCGCGAAAGGTTTTTGACAAGTTCAAGGTGTTGACTACGATGAGATTTTCTCACTCGTGGCAATGCTTAAGTCTGTCCGAATCATGTTAGCAATTGCCGCATTTTATGAAATCTGGCAAATGGATAACAAAAATGCATTCCTTAATGGATTTATTAAAGAAGAGTTGTATATGATGCAACCAGAAGGTTTTATCAATCCTAAAGGTGCTAACAAAATGTGCAAGCTCCAGCGATCCATCTATGGACTGGTGCAAGCATCTCGGAGTTGGAATATATGCTTTGATGAGTTGATCAAAGCATATAGTTTTATACAGACTTGCGGTGAAGCCTGTATTTACAAGAAAGTGAGCGGGAGCACTACAGCCTTTCTGACAAGTATATGTGAATGACATATTGTTGATCGGAAATGATGTAGAATTTTCTGGAATGCATAAAGGAGTTTTTGAAAGGAGTTTTTTCAAAGAAATACCTCAGTGAAGCTGCTTACATATTGGGCATCAAGATCTATAGAGATAGATCAAGACGCTTGATAAGATTTTTCAATGAGTACATACCTTGACAAGATTTCGAAGTAGTTCAAAATGGAACAGTCAAAGAAGGAGTTCTTGCCTATATTGCAAGGTGTAAAGTTGAGTAAGACTCAAAACCCGACCACGGCAGAAAATAGAAAAAGAGAATGAAAGTCATTCCCTATGCCTCAGCCATAGGTTCTATAAAGTATGCTATGTTGTGTACTAGACCTATTGTGTACCTTGCCATGAGTTTGGCAAGGGGGTACGATAGTGATCCAAGAGTGGATCACTAGACAGCGGTCAAAGTTATCCTTAGTTACCTAAGAGGACTAAGGAAATATTTCACGGTTATGGAGGTGATAAAGAGTTCGTCGTAAAGAGTTACGTCGATGCAAGCTTTTACACCGATCCGGATGACTCTCGGTCACAATCTGGATACATATTGAAAGTGGGAGCAATTAGCTAGAGTAGCTCCATGCAGAGCATTGTAGACATAGAAAATTTGCAAAATACATACGGCTCTGAATGTGACAGACCCGTTGACTAAACTTCTCTCACAAGCAAAACATGATCACACCTTAGTACTCTTTGGGTGTTAATCACATAGCGATGTGAACTAGATTATTGACTCTAGTAAACCCTTTTTGGTGTTAGTCACATGGCGATGTGAACTAATCACATAAAGATGTGAACTATTGGTGTTAAATCACATGACGATGTGAACTAGATTATTGACTCTACTGCAAGTGGGAGACTGAAGGAAATATGCCCTAGAGGCAATAATAAAGTTGTTATTTACATTTCCTTATGTCATGATAAATATCTATTATTCATGCTAGAATTGTATTAACCGGAAACTTGATACATGTGTGAATACATAAACAAAACAAAGTGTCCCTAGTATGCCTCTACTAGACTAGCTCGTTAATCAAAGATGGTTAAGTTTCCTGACCATAGAGATGTGTTGTCATTTGATGAACGGGGTCATATCATTAGGAGAATGATGTGATGGACAAGACCCATCCGTTAGCTTAGCATAATGATCGTTAAGTTTTATTGCTATTGCTTTCTTCATGACTTATACCGATGACAAAGGGAATAACGTATGTTGTCATAACGGTTCGACTGATAAAGATCTTCGTAGAATATGTGGGAACCAATATGGGCATCCAGGTTCCGCTATTGGTTATTGACCAGAGAGGTGTCTCGGTCATGTCTACATTAATCTCGAACCCGTAGGGTCCGCACGCTTAACGTTCGATGACGATTTGTATTATATGAGTTATGTGTTTTGGTGACCGAAGGCTGTTCGGAGTCCGGATGAGATCACGGACATGACGAGGAGTCTCGAAATGGTCGAGAGGTAAATATTGATATATTGGAAGGTAGTATTCGGACACCGAAAGGGTTCCAGAGTGTATCGGGTACATACCGGAGTACCAGAGGGGTTACCGGAACCCCCCAGGGAAAGATATGGGCCATATGGCCCATAGGAGGGAGGCTAACCAGCCCACAAGGGGATGACATGCCCCCCACAAGGGAGGAGACCGAATTGGATTAGGGAAGGGGGCGGCGCCCCCCTTTCCTTCTCCTACTCCCTCTCCTTTCCCCATTTCCCCCTCCGAAAGAAGGAAAAAATGGGGGGGCCAAATCCTACTAGGACTGGAGTCCTAGTAGGACTCCCCTCTCTTGGCGCGCCCCTGATGGCCGGCCTCCTCCTCTCCCTCCTTTATATACGTGGGCAGGGCACCCCTTGGAGATACAAATATTGTTCCAAGCCGTGTGCGGCGTCCCCTTCCATGGTTTACACCTCAGGTCATATTGTCGTAGTGCTTAGGCGAAGCCCTGCGCGGATCACATCATCATCACTGTTGCCACGCCTTCGTGCTGACGAAACTCTCCCTCGACCCTCTACTGGATCAAGAGTTCGAGGGACGTCATCGAGCTGAACGTGTGCTGAACACGGAGGTGCCGTACGTTTGGTACTTGGATCGGTTGGATAGTGAAGACGTTCGACTACATCAACCGCGTTAACCTAACGCTCCCGCTTTCGGTCTACGAGGGTATGTGGACACACTCTCCCCTCTCATTGTTATGCATCTCCTAGGTAGATCTTGCGTGATCCTAGGAATTTTTTTGAAATTGCATGCTACGTTCCCCAACAACTTGGCCCTTAGGCTCCAAGGCGCATGAGTCATAAACCTGGACTCGTAGAAGGCCCACGCTGGTGTTCCTCTGGGATAAGGAGTGGCATCTCTCCAGAGAGTCAGACCACGCACCGGCGTCGCCACTCAGGTTTTAATGGCAAGCCCTCACTCTGGCCCCAAGTCTATCTCCTCCAAGAGACAAAACGAATGCCACCGTGTTTTTCTCGACGATCGACGACACCCGGTCAACTGGGTAAACCTGAAGTCCAGAGTGTGTTGTGTTTTCGTGCAAGGAACAACAAGCCACGACTCAGAAACATATTTCGAACGCTCCCACATCACTTGGACTTAACCGAAGGATCGACTTGTTTGTCCTATGAAATCCCAACCGATTCGGGGGCTAATGATGTGGTCACCTATTACAGGTAGGGTCAAGGACCCGTCATTTGGGACCCACATCGGGCCCATCACCACCATGGGTAGTCCCTGGACCATGCTGGAGTTTGGATGCATACATCAGGAAGTTCACTCAGTCGACTGAATTAGACTCGGACGACCACCCGCCACTCGGCAGACGAATCATCACTCGGACCAAGATTTCAAGCAGGTGGCGTGGGAGCTACAACGGTCGAGGAATCCTAAGTCATCCACTAAATAGATTCATGGCTACTGTTACCTGTAACTGCTGTAGTAGGGGCTCGTTATACTAGTAACTGACTCATTCAGTGTCATTTAATGCCCAAACGGCATGGAGGACGTGGGGCTACGGCGCAATCTGTATAAGCTGCATCCCCCACCATGATCGGGCACGAACAATCTTTGTAACCATACCCATCAAATCAAAGTAAGCCTCCGGGCACGAGACGTAGGGCTGTTACCTCCGCCGAGAGGGGCCTGAACTCGCTAAACACCGAGTGTTACACCTGCGCCGTAGCTAGGTTCTGCCCCCTATTCGTACCCCTAGTACTCATTGTCAGGATCGTAACCCCGACACCCATGGCCATCTTGGTTATCCGGGAAGCCAGGCGGGCCGTTATCTGGACTAGCCATCAGAACTTCCATCGAGGACTCTACACTCTCGCAATCGACTTTGCTTTCCGACCCCTCATGGAGAGTGGCCAACAGATCATGGAATGACTCATCAGGCTCAAGTGCAGCTACCTGCTCGGCCACAGTCTAAGAGCTATGGCATGTTTGATCCACCTCTGGAGCCGCGATCAGCCGGAGCGCTTGCGACGGCGTCCAGTGAGGGGTTGGGGAGTTGTTTGCTATGGGACCGACGGTTGTCGAAGAAGAACTCCGTACCAGCTTGCATGGAAGTGCGCCGCGCCACGGATGGGCAGCGACTCCGCATCCAGCAGGGCTTCTTGAAGCCATGTCGAATCATCGGCGATGAAGTGAAAGGCGTCGAGATGGATCTCGTCGCCGAGCACCAACTCACCATCGAAAACCATGTCGGATAAAGAAAATTCCACCTGCGCCGTATAACGCTAGACACGCAGCCCCATGGTGGGTGCCAACTGTCATGGGAATGATTCTGATAGTAGAAGAGGGTAGGATAAAGGAGCGTGGTCTTGCTACGGCGAAGATGTGACACAAGGGTTTACGAGTTCAGGCCCCTCACGGTTGAGGTAAGGACCCTACGTCTCAAGCTCTGGAGCTATTTTTTCTTCTTCTTGCGTATGGAAGATTACAGAGAATGTGAACCCCTGTCAAAGTGCTAGGGGGTGTCTTATATAGAGTGCGCCACTCCTTTGTCTTGCTGTGTTACAAGGGGATTGATGAGTCAAGTTTATTACAAGTGTTACTACTACTAACTGAAGCATTGATTGCTAGTAACGCTCGTAGACGTGTGCCTCCGGATGCTCTAGATTCCATGTTGGTTGTTCATCTCCCTTGTCCGAGTGCTGGTGGGGTAGCCGACTAGATGGAGCGGTGTCCGAATGGATCGCCAGCTTCCGAGTGGACAAGTTATGTTCGAATGGATGAATGACATCCGAATGGAATGAGCCTTCATCATCATTTGAATGTGCTTGTGGCTCAAAGGCCTTAATGCTTGTTGATGTGGGGCCCTAGGTAAGATCCAAGATGCATGCCTTGTGACCCTACCCGTAATAGGTGACCCCAACAATCGCCATCGCCGTCCACGTCGTCATCGTCGTCTGTCCAACGATAGAAGGTCGCCTGAGGGCCATGAAAGCCTTGTCCGGTGGTAGCCTGCCGCTTGTGGCGTACCTGCTCCGCCTCTTGCTGCGCGGTGCAGGGTGCCACCGCAGCCATTGCCGATGGCGCAGGCGGAGGCCTGGCGTCAGCCTTACCCTTGCCAGCGTCGGAGGTCTCGCTGAGAGACCACTCCTCGCCGTAGTTGGCGATCCTGCTGTCGAGCGGGCGTCAACGCCTGGCGTTCGTGTCATTGGTGGTGACGGAGCGGTCGAGAGCCCACGCGACGGCGAGGTCCGGGTCATTGCGGACCCATTCCGGTGCTGCATCGGTCTTGGCGAGCGAGGACCAACGGGCAGCGTTGTGCCGGTCATACCGCGCTGCACGCTCCTCCTCACACACAATGCCCTCGAGCCCGAGGGACCACCGACATTGCCACCTCCGAGGTAATGGAGTATGCGGTCGCGCGCCTTCCTTATCTCCGGCGGCAACTCCTCCTTCACAGCTTGGGGGCGATAGTGGCGGAGCGGCGAGGTCGGCCCGTCAATGCGCGCGTACCGGCTGTGCGCCTTTGGTGATGCGGGCTCGTCCTTGACGCGGCATCCAATCTGGATGTCGCGGCTATGCGGGGGGAGGCGGGCTCCTCCTTGACCCGCTGGGGTAGGGACGCCGGCTCCGGCTTGATGCGGTAGCGCGGCGAGGACGGTGGCTCCTCCTTGACCTACGCCGGTGATGGTGGCGTCGGGCCCATCTGACGGAGCGAGCGCTACATCATGATCTCCATCTGCGGACAAATTCTTCGTCTTTTAGAGCCACCTCCGCGGGTAGGCGCACCCGCTGCTCTGGCTGCTCCGGCGGTTTCTGGTCCTCCTCGTCACCGGAGGAGATGACGATCTCCTATTTACCGGATGAGCCGGCAACCGTGGACGCCGAGGGGCCCGGAGAGCGTGGGCGGCGGCGCTAAGATGCACCGGAGGATGAACTCCCTCCGCCACTGCCTGCGGCGCGGACCACCACGACTTCGGCATTGTCGCTAAAGGAGAAGGGGCTCGGAGAGGTAGAGGACGGGCTCGAGAGGAGGAGGGGAACGCATAGGAGGAGGTACAAATGTGCATCGCTGGAGCATGGCTTATATAGCTGCGCCTAGGCCAGGCGAATAGGCGGTCAGCCCGCTTCAATGCGGCGGGGGCCGGAGTTGGTTTCTCGGGACGTGGCATCCGCATTGAAGCAGCGACGCCCGGAAGGTCGGCACCGCCTTCACGTCCGGTCGCGTCGCTCGGCATCAATGACGGCCGCTGCATCCTCTGGGACGGCATGAATGCGGGTGAGCTAGGGCCGTCAGGCACGGCGTGGCAGCCGTCCGGACGCCCGCAAAGTCCGCCCTAGTTTGTCACCGTTTACAGGGAAAATGCGTTCAGACCATCTGGCAGACCAATACAGATTCACGTTGAATAGCACAACACGTCTCGAGACGTACGCGGGTCGTTCGAGGGTCTGAGTTGGAAATGCCTTGATAACACTTCGTAGCAAAAGAGACTGAGGCTCACCGTGACGTGGTCGTGCATTTTCGTCTGCAGTTCTGGTTCCACCTCGAGAGTAATGCAGTTCTTACGTGGAGGTTCTAAAAAAAGGTTTTACGTAGTAGTAGTTCAAATTGAGGATGGTTGGCACAACCGTCGGGCAGTTATCCCGAAAATGCTAGACTAACGAAAGGCTATGTAAATTTTCATACTTAACTAATCTGCTCCCTGATATTTTTTCCCTCATAAATAAAATCTGCCCCCTGATTTTAACTGGTGGTGGAGCCCTGCCTAATTCCTCTCCAATCAAGTCTTTCCACCTAAGCACACCGGTATACGTTAGAATAATTTACGTAGGTGTAGCGTTACCCCAGACCCATTTATCCCTTAGTCCAATAGTATACTGTTATAATAATATCTCATATTGTTAGACAAAGTGAGTTGTACGTATAGTTTTTGTAAAAGTCTTGCATATAAACATGATTTTCGGGTAACAAATTATCTCATTATTCGTGGACGGTTTGACGTGACGTTCTATCAGCCATTTGCGACTCTTTGATAGCCACACAAATTAAGCGTCAAGGACAAACATAGTTCGATTAGAAGCTGAGGGGGTGTTTGTTTCCAGGGACTTTTTGGTGTAGGGACTAGAAAAAGTCCCTCTTAAAGGCTTTTTAACCAAACAGGAGGGACTACTAGGGACTAAAAGTTGCTTTTTGAGACTAAATAAGAAGACTCTCAAGGAGAGTCTTTTTTGGGATTTTTTGGGACTTTTCCAACAATGCCCCTCCCTGCACCCATTGCCCTGCCGCCCCATGGTGTTTTTTGGTTGTTATTTTTCTGTATACTAGGGATAACATGATCATTTAATAACCTCTAGGGAGAGACTAGGGATTTTTTAGTCCCTAAAAACAAACAGGGAGGGACTTTTTAGGGACTAGAGACTTTTTAGTTGAGACTAGAAAAAGTCATAGGACTTATGAACCAAACAGGATCTGAAAAGAAAATCTTTGGCATTTAATGCCGGTTGGCATTATATGCATATGACCAACGGGGATGGTTCCCTCTTTACCTGACACGTGCAAAGCACCACTGTACGCCTTGCGTTTCTTGGAAGAAAGCAAGCAGCCAGGGTTTCTGATTCTAGTAACTGGTCTATAATCTTTTAGATCTACGATTAGTACCATTTATGCCCTGTTCAAGGAAGGTCATGGTCTGTTATTTATGAGCGAAGGGTGTATGCATGGAAATTTCAGAGAGCACCGAGCAGCACTCAACGTGAATCCGTATCTCCATTGACCTAGAACAGTGCTTGTACTACTGTACACTGTAGAACTGAAGTTGTAACATATACAAACATCACATCACATTTATTGCTTTACCAAAAATGAACTCCGGCCTGAGTACTACTTTGCACCAAAGTTGTAGACTTTTAACGATGTTTGGTAGTCCTTATTCAAAGTTGTTCTTTCACGAAATTCTTATTCAAAGGGTGTTGGGTTTATTTATAAGTTCATAATGCCTTCGTCTCTCTAAATAAAGAGCTCCTTTACGGTGATTGGGGTAGTACTGGGAGTACTTTCGAGTACTTACCCTCGGATTTTTATTAGCCGTCCGATCTGGTGAGGGATTAAAAATGAATTAACCTAATTAGTTTAATCAGAGAAGGGCATAATGGTCCAGGGTAAAATATTCTGTTTTGAACCGATCACGTCCACGACGTCTAGATCCAGTCCTCGTTCTCGTCCTCTTCCTTGAGTCCGACGAGCACGGCGAGAGGAACCAACACCGTCGTCAGCGTCGTCCTCGTCCTCCACCTCATCCCCTTCACTATAAACGACGTGCCCGGCGGCAGGAAGAAGATTAAGGCGCGACATCTGTGGCGGCAGTGTCGGCGGCGGCGGCGGCGGCGCTATAGGAACTCGCCCCCGCCGATCGCATCGCTTCCGGGCTTGCATCCTAAGGTATGAATCGCCCGAATCTCAACTCCTCCCTGTTTGATTGGCACGTTGGAAGTGACTCTTGGCAGGAACTCCAACTTCCTCGTAGATGGATCTATACTCTGCGGTTGGCCCCTCGGTTAGGCCGCCGGGAGATATCAATGCTTGTTCTGAAAGTAGGCTTGTTTTTCTTGATGCAGCAGGAGATATCAATGCCTGCGGGAGATATCGCCATAAACTTATTTTGTTTCGTAGCCTGCACTTCCTACTTAGATTTGTTTAGTCATCATTGATTTAGGTTTCCCTGGTGCATGCAATTCAATTTAGAATTTTTCATCATCCATGGTCACTTCACTAGTTTATGGGGGATCCAGTTTATGGACGTTTATGATCGTTTTCCATAACATGTAAAAGGAGCAAAGTTTAAAATTCCACGCAAGATTTCGTACTGGGTTTTGCATGCATTTATGTTTGTCCTTTCAGATTTTTATTCGTCTGAATTGTGATGCAGGAAGACATGGCGGATGTAAGTCATGAGTCAATGATGGAGTACTATCATATTGCCAACAAGATGTTTAATAGTGAGGATGAAGGTTATACATTCTATAACAAATATGGTCTTGAGAAAGGTTTTAGTGTCCGAAGAAGCTATGTCGAGTGGGATGGATCCAACTGCCATATAATTTTAAGGAAATTTGTGTGTAGTCGTGAAGGGGTTCGTGAAGAGAAGCACATGAAGAGGAAGATGGAAGATATAAGAGGAGGCCACGGAGTATAACTCGTGTAGGGTGTAAAGCTAAATTGGTAATTGCAAGATAGGAGGAAACAGGTCAGTGGTTTGTGAAGGATTTTCATCGATGAACACAACCATCCTCTAGCCCCACGGGATCTGTCGTGTCTTTTGCGTTCACACAGAAGAATTAGCGATGAGCAGAAAGCGGACATTGCAGACATGGAAAAATCTGGGATCAGAAAACACCATATTATGGATATTATGTGCATGCAATACGGTGGATATGACGAGGTTGGATGCATTATGAGGGACATTTACAATTTCTGCCATGCTAACAAGCAGGAAACAATTTCTTCCGGGGATGCTCAAACGGTGATCAATCACATGGTGGCGAGGCAAGAGCGAGATTCAGATTTTTTTCTTCAGGTACTTGGTTGATGAAGCTGGCCATCTGAAGGGACTGTTCTGGTGTGATAGTCAATCCCGACTTGACTACGAGGCTTTCGAAGACGTTATTGTTTTGATAGCACATACAGAACCAATAAGTACAATCTGCCATTTGTGCCGTTTGTCGGGTTGAATCACCACCGCAGCACCGTTATTTTTGCATGTGGTATCATTTCACATGAAACAAGCCAGGCATACGAGTGGATGTTGCGGACCTTTTCTGATGCTATGGGACAGAAGCATCCTATATCTGTGATCACGGATGGGGACCTTGCAATGCAGAAAGCAATCAGGGTTGTGTGGCCTGACTCAAACCATAGGCTCTGTATATGGCACATTCAGCAGAACATTGTACGCCATCTGCATGATGACGCGGTAAAGGAGGAATTCAGATCTTTCATATATGATACATCTTCCATTGAAGAGCATGAGAGAAAATGGTTCCACTTCTTACAACGGAATAAAGTAACAAGTGAGGACTCCTGGCTGCATCATATGTATAAGATGAGAAAACTGTGGTGTGCTCCATATCTTGAGGGCCGTTGTTTCCTAGGATTGAGCAGCAATCAGCGGAGTGAGAGTTTAAACTCGGTGCTACATACGCATCTTGAGGCTAAGATGACATTGTTTCAAATGCTAGAGCACTATGAGCGTTGCCTTGCGTCGCGACGCTTGAACGAGGCTCTCCAATATGTCGAGGCCTTGCAGTCTGTTCCGTTCACAGAGGAAAATGCTTTAGTTCTTGAGAAACACGCCACGAAAGTGTTCACTCCTGCTATGTTTAATTTGGTCTTATGGAGCATAGATGCTATCAAAAAATGTGAGATCAGAGAGGTACTTGATGCAGCAGAAGTTACCACATACGTTGTGTCTAAGAAGGAAAGAATGGATAAAAAGATCGAAGTGCGCACGGAGTCGAAGGAAGGTCTGCTTCGCAGTATCAGTTGTTCTTGCCGCAAATTGGAATGTGCAAGCACACCATGTGCCCACATATTTTACATATTGGGAATTTTACAAGAAGAAACACTGCCCATGTGTTGTGTTCCCACTAGGTGGACAATGAGTGCAAAATGTGCATTCACACCGACCAGAAAGAGCGAGATGTATGCATACTCTGCAGCCCTACAAAGGTACCGTAAGCTAAGGAATTTTGGTCACGCAGCATGTTTCAAGGCATGCCACTCTAATGAGGCGCTTCAGCATCTAAAAATGGTTTTGGAAGGACAAGATGTTTGCAAGGGATCAATAAGTGAACAAGATGATAGCAAGGGATCAACTAATGCTCAGGGTAACAACATTAGGTTTGGCCCGTTGATGCCACAATCGGCTTACCTTGATGGTGAAGGTTTCGAAAAGGTTCTGGATCCCGTGCATGTGCCAGGCCGAGGTGCTCCGAAGAAAAGGCTACAGGCAAAGATGAAGAAAACAAGAACAAAGGGTTGATGTAGCTATTGTCATGAGGCAGATGGTCACAATCGACGTACGTGCGCTAATTGATAGAGGTACCTAATATGCCGTAATTTAATTTTTTCATGTGTCCAAATATATTCCATGGCATTAATAATATCCTTATGTGTAGGATCTCAAAGCAGAACTATGATAGCTACAACATTGTGCGCACGGTCAGACAGCAAGTACGTCGACGATCAACCTGATGTTGACG
Source organism: Thinopyrum elongatum (assembly GCA_011799875.1). NCBI lineage: Eukaryota > Viridiplantae > Streptophyta > Magnoliopsida > Poales > Poaceae > Thinopyrum > Thinopyrum elongatum. Next base: position 494,258,813 of record CM022303.1, on the reverse strand, counting down.
TGTGCATTGTTGTCAATGTCTAGTATCGTGTGACCTTTTCACTAAAATACTTCATTCTGTTAGTTAGTGACTTCCTCATAATGTATGACTCAGCTATTTGGTTGTCCACTCCCTTATAACAGTATGAGTTTGGGATTTTTTTTGCATTTTATATGTGAGTTTTTGAAGTGCAACCTCAAGAATCATGGTTTCTTCGTGGACAACGTGTAGCTTGTTTATGTTGCACGATAAATTTTGGAAATAGATGTACTGGAGGAATTATATTTCGCTCCCGAAAACAAAATAAAAGCCGATACATCCGAAAAATACATTAGTCATCCATGCTCTCCAATTGAAGAATATACAGGATGAATACAGATGATGAATCATACTCATCCTACATATCCTCCACGTAGAGTGCAAGGAAGACCAACGCTTGTAATAATCAAATAGATGAAGGTATTTAAGCAGGTGCAGGACTTGCTCAGGGGGCGAGGTGGGACTAAAAATGTTAAGTCCTGGCAAGAGAAAAGGTGATTTTTTTGAACTCCTCCAAATCACCCCAAATTTGTTCTACATGCTCAAATAGATGAGCCAAACATGTCTATGAAAGAAATTTTGAAAAAAATATATCCTACAATGCCCCCTTAAGGTGTAGACCGATGTTTTGATCACTCAGTCTACAGGGCAGAATAAATTCAAAAAAAATAAAAAATTATAAAACCTTGAAAACCTAGCTATGTTTGTGCAACATATCAAGTGTACAAAATTATAGGTGATTTAGATAAGGTCGAAAAAATCACGCTTAAACACGAGGGACCATTTGGTCTCACTTAAGCCAGTTTTTGTAGAAAATGTGATTTATTTCCATCACCTCCAAATCACCCCAAATTTGTTCTACATGCTCAAATAGATGTGCCAAGAATGTCTATGAAAGAAATTTGGAAAAACTGTATCCTACAACGCCCCCTTAAGTTGTAGACTGATGTTTTGATCAGTCAGTCTAGAGGGCAGAATAAATTCAAATAAAATTTAAAAAATTGTAAAACCTTAAAAACCTAGCTATGTTTGTGCAACATATCAAGTGTGCAAAATTATAGGTGATTTAGAGAAGGTCGAAAAAAATCACGCTTAAACATGAGGGACCATTTGGTCTCACTTAAGCCAGTTTTTGTAGAAAATGTGATTTTTTTCCACCACCTCCAAATCACCCCAAATTTGTTCTACATGCTCAAATAGATGTGCCAAGCATGTCTATGAAAGAAATTTGGAAAGAATGTATCCTACAACGCCCCCTTAAGGTGTAGACTGATGTTTTGATCAGTCAGTCTAGAGGGCAGAATAAATTCAAATAAAATTTTAAAAATTGTAAAACCTTAAAAACCTAACTATGTTTGTGCAACATATCAAGTGTGCAAAATTATAGATGATTTAAAGAAGGTCGGAAAAATCACGCTTAAACACGAGGGACCATTTGGTCTCACTTAAGCCAGTTTTTGTAGAAAAGGTGATTTTTTCCACCACCTAAAAATCACCCCAAATTTGTTCTACATGCTGAAACTGGTATGCCAAACATGTCTATGAAAGAAATTTGGAAAAAAAATGTATCCTACAATGCCCGCTTAAGCTAGTTTTTGTAGAAAATGTGATTTTTTCCACCACCTCCAAATCACTCCAAATTAGTTCTACATGCTTAAATAGATGTGACAAGCATGTTTATGAAAGGAGTTTGGAAAAAATGTATCCTACAACGCCCCCTTAAGGTGTAGACCGATGTTTTGAGCAATCAGTCTAGAGGGCAGAATAAATTCAAAAAAAAAATTGAAAAAATTTAAAACCTTGAAAACCAAGCTATGTTTGCGCAACATATCAAGTCTGCAAAATTATAGGTGATTTAGAGAAGGTCAAAAAAATCACACTTAAACACGAGGGACCATTTGGTCCCACTTAAGCCAGTTTTTGTAGAAAATGTGATTTTTTTTTCCACCACCTATAAATCACCCCTAATTTGTTCTACATGCTCAAACTGATGTGCCAAACATGTCTATGAAAGAAATTTGGAAAAAAAAATGTATCCTACAATGCCCCCTTAAGGTGTAGACCGATGTTTTGATCAGTCAGTCTACAGGGCAGAATAAATTCAAAAAAAATTAAAAATTTATAAAACCTTGAAAGCCTAGCTATGTTTGTGCAACATATCAAGTGTGCAAAATTATAGGGGATTTAGAGAAGGTCAAAAAAATCACGCTTAAACACGAGGGACCATTTGGTCTCACTTAAGCCAGTTTTTGTAGAAAATGTGATTTATTTCCATCACCTCCAAATCACCCCAAATTTGTTCTACATGCTCAAATAGATGTGCCAAACATGTCTATGAAATAAATTTGGAAAAAATGTATCCTACAGTGCCCCTTAAGGTGTAGAGCGGTGTTTTGATCAGTCAGTCTACAGGGCATAATAAATTCTCAAAAAATTGTAAAACCTTAAAAACCTAGCTATGTTTGTGCAACATATCATGTGTGCAAAATTATAGGTAATTTAAAGAAGGTCTAAAAATCACGCTAAAACCCGAGGGACCATTTGGTCACTTAAGCCAGTTTTTGTAGAAAATATGATTTTTTCCACCACCTCCAAATCACCCCAAATTTGTTCTACATGCTCAAATAGATGTTCCAAACATGTCTATGAAAGAAATTTGGAAAAAAATGTATCCTACAATGCCCGCTTAAGGTGTAGACCGATGGTTTGATTAGTCAGTCTAGAGGGCAGAATAAATTGAAAAAAAATAAAAAAATTGTAAAACCTTGAAAACCTAGCTATGTTTGTGCAACATATCGAGTGTGCAAAATTATAGGTGATTTAGAGAAGGTCGAAAAAATCACGCTTAAACGCGAGGGACCATTTGGTCTCACTTAATCCAGTTTTTGTAGAAAATGTGGTTTTTTCCACCACCTCCAAATCACCACAAATTTGTTCTACATGCTCAAATTATGTGCCAAGCATGTCTATGAAAGAAATTTGGAAAAAATGTATCCTACAAGACCCCCTTAAGGTGTAGACCGATGTTTTGATCAGTCAGTCTAGAGGGAAGAATAAATTGAAAAAAAAAATAAAAAATTGTAAACCTTGAAAACCTAGCTATGTTTGTGCAACATATCAAGTTTGCAAAATTATAGGTGATTTAGAGAAGGTCGAAAAAATCACGCTTAAACACGAGGAACCATTTGGTCTTCACTTAATCCAGTTTTTGTAGAAAATGTGGTTTTTTTCACCACCTCCAAATCACCCCAAATTTGTTCTACATGCTCAAATAGATGTGCCAAGCATGTCTACGAAAGAAATTTGGAAAAAATGTATCCTACAAGGCCCCCTTAAGGTGTAGACCGATGTTTTGATCCGTCAGTCTACAGGGCAGAATAAATTCAAAAAATTTAAAAAGTTGTAAAATCTTGAAAACCTAGCTATTTTTTGCAACATATCAAGTGTGCAAAATTATAGGTGATTTAGAGAAGGTCGAAAAATCACGCTTAAACACGAGGGACCATTTGGTCTCACTTAAGCCAGTTTTTGTAGAAAATATAATTTTTTTTCACCACATCCAAATCACCCCAAATTTGTTCTACAGGAGGTTATTTGTGCAAGATATCAAGTGTGCAAAATTAGAGGTGATTTACAGGAGGTTATTTGAAGAAGGTAAAAATATTGACTTGTGACATATGCAAAAAATAAATTAAAAGTTGAAAAATGCCCGCCTACTACTATTCCCACAGAACACTCATGTGTATTACATGTAAGTGAGCATGTATAAAAATGGATAGGGGGTTATTTGAAGAAGGTAAAAAAATATTGACTTGTGACATATGCAAAAATTAAATTGAAAATGAAAAAAGTGCCCGCCTACTAGTATGCTCACTTAACACGGCCTGCATACGACTAGAAACCCAACAGCATTTGGGCCAGGATGCAGGACCATGTTGCATGAATGAACTTCCTAGAAGGCCCCAAGGGCAAGGAGGGACCAGGTTGTCATGCATGATTTAGAGAGGAACTTGTGAGAGAGCTGTCAGCCGTGTATATAAACCGGTGCGAGCTCCTCTCGCTTGGCGAGGTGGGACTAAACTCCCACCACAACTCGGCTGTGCCCGCCACAGCTCTGGCTTGGGCCCAATTCGGGTGGGCTGACCCAGGCCAGCCTCACCCACGCTCTGGCTTGGGCCCAATTATTTTCTGTTCTTTATTGTGTGTTATTTCACTTGTCCAATATTTCTTTTCTTTTATATATTTACAATATTTTAAAATCAAATATTTTCTATTTTTCATTTCTTACCGTTTTAAAATCCAAAAATGAAATAAAAGTTGTGCTAGTTCTTTTCTTTTTAATAGTCCACACCTTTGTAACAGTATGAGTTTGCGATATTTGGTTTGTATTTTCTATAAATCCAAAAAAATACATCAGTCATCCATGCTCTCCAATTGAAGAATATACAGGATGAATACAGATGATGAATCATATTAAGCCTGCATATCCCCCAAATAGAGTGCAAGGAAGACCCATGCTTGTAATAAGCAAATAGATGAAGGTATTTAAGCCGGTGCAGCACTTGCTCGGGGGCGAGGTGGGACTATTAATATTAAGACGTGATCCTGGCACGAGATCGGCGCAACGTGGGCCGGCCCGTGCTGAATTGCTTGAATGGGTTGGGCTTTGGGGGAGGAGGCATGGCGGACGTGGAAAACCTACGTGCATGCATGGCGTCGGTAATCACGCATGCACGAACGAACTCAACAGCAGGCGGATCACACGGGATTATCGAACTGGGCCCGACAGGCGTACATGTGCGGGGCCCGCACCGATTAATTCGGTTGGCCTGTCTCCGGGTGACGACGCGCGCGCGTGCGATGACCCTTTCTCGAGCGCTTTGGCGGGGATCCGCCTGCTCTTCGATGCGCCCTGACACCGCACCGATCCTGGAGCAGATCTCGTCAGGTCTGACTCTGCGGATCCCGAGGATGATTCGCCAGCACTTTTGTCATGTTGTGCCACATAAAATGTCCGTTTGGTTTATTTCCTGCTCTGTTTTGCAGCAAAAAAAATTCAGTCGCAGTTGTACATGATCCGGCAGCACCTGTCGCGGGGTCTTCTACCGTGTACACAAACATCGCTAGCACATGTGCGGACAGATCGACGGCCACGTAGCATGAATGTACATAAATGTTCTGAAGTGACAAAAGGGCTACTCACTAACAACTACTCCCTCCGTTGGTAAATATAAGACTTTTTTGAGATTTCAGAATGAAATACATACGGAGCAAAATGAGTGAATCTACACTCGAAAATACGTCTATATACATCTGTATGTAGTTCATACTGAAATTATCTTAAATGACATATATTTAGGAACGGACGGAGTGTACAGTTGGGTATAAACACATGCATGTCGCGTCGGAAATGGAAATCACATTCTATCAAAAATGTTGTTACAAGACGTCCATCGTGAATGAATTGTTCCATAACTGCAAACATTCCTAAAAAAACCAAAAAATGTTGTCTCCAGCTTAAAACATTTCAAATAACATTAGCCCTCGTACGGAAGCTCGTCTCCGGTGCCAAAATCCAGTGACTTCTTCGTATTGGTCGTTGGAGTTTGCGTCAGGATTGGCGACGACCCACATTCTCCCATATTTTTACACGGTACATCAATGTAACCTAAGGAGTTCAGTTGTTCCTTTGCCTCAAGCTCTCTAGCCAGAGCCTCCTCATGCTGCATGTCTTGGATGCGCAGTTCCTGACAAAAATCATACGAACGTATTAGGACAAACTTAAGGATGATGAAGCCGTAAAATTAATGTAACATGAAGAATAGGAACCTCTGAATCCATGTCCGACCACCACTCATAATCATCTTTCGGTGGACGATTATACACCAAATACAAATGACATGTCTTGCTGCCGTTCAGACGGGAAATCATCTTTGCAAAATCACCTGGTCCTGAAATCAGTAACATTCCTTCTGGTAGTTTGCACGCATAGTCAGGTAAGAAGTGGTACAAATCTGAATCCTTTTTATAACCATATCCAGCCACTTCTTTCATGAGAAAATCATAGTCCAATACGCCGGGTTCAAACAATCTCATCTCAATGGGTCTTTCGTCAAAGTATCCTGTCGGGACATGCGAAAGCTCACAATCCCTATGAATGAAAAATTCCATTACCAGCACCTACATACGAGTATCTCACGTCCAATTTAATACATTGCAATCACCAAAGTACCATAAATAATTTTGGATGTGCGTAGCAACATCGCGACAAAGTTACCTCATTATATGGGATGTAATCTTCATCTGCGAGGATTCGGGATTGTTCCGTCACTGGATGCTTAGCCTACGTATGAATCGCTGACATAGAGTTACACACGAATTAAATATGGTCATACAAAATGTTGGATGTGAATGTTTACCATGGGTGGGGAGAATTGAAGACATGTTCTTTGAGTGGAGAACTGTGGCATTCAACGGGTGACACCGACATCACTAGGCCTTTAGTGTTTGGAGATTGTGTCGCGTAACGCTTCTTGGACTGCATATGAATAGCTTACACAAAGTTACTCACAAAAAAAACTATTCATACACAATATCGGTCGTGATCGTGACTGAATAGCATCGTTGCAAGGTACCCACTGAGGGAGTACTGAAGACATGCTCTTGCGGTTGACTGTTGTGGCATTGAACGTGGGATTGAAACATCGCACGGTCTTCCAGCATCTTTCCTTCCATCATGACCTGCTCCACCATAGCCTTGTAGCTCATGTCCTTGCGCTCCTGTTGCAGCCTAATGTCCATATTGGCACGTGCCTGCAACACATTCGCGTCCATGTTGACATGCTCTGTCTGTATAAGGCCGTCGACAACCTTCCGGTACTTTTGCAATTTAAGCCGCATCTCCTTGTACGCCAGCTAGAATTTCTTTTCCATGACCTCGTGGTCCTGCTTTAACTTTTTTTCCATCTCTTCACGCATCTGCTTAATCTTTTGAGACATATCAGCACGCTCATCCTTAAGCTTCCTATCGACATACGCGCATTCTTGTTTAAGTGCCCTGTCCATCTCATCATGTTCGTGTTGGACCTTCGCGTCGATCTCCCAGCGGGCTTCACGCAACAACATGTCGTACTCCGCACGCTTATTGCCATGCACGTGTGAATCCATGGTGCCTACAACACCAGATAGTAGAATGCAATTAATGAGATCCAGATTGTCAAAATATACCGATTCTCACTAAAACATAGGACTATTTAAATACCTCGTAATATAGAATAGCATGGTATGTGTGAGACAAACTGAGTCCTGAATTTCCAGCAAAAGCTCTAATCTCCTAAAATTCGTATTCCTAATTTGGTATGAACAACTTCATCCAAATCAGTCCTAAATAATCCAGCAACTCCTTCAACAGCACCTCCTTTAATGTAGTATTTAGAACAAGTCTTTGTACGCCACATCTAAGTGGCTAAATCAAACATCATCCAAATCATTCCTACTAATGCAACATAGCCTAAAGGTCTAGTAAAGTACGACAAAAAATATATATATCCATAACTAGATCATATGATCAGGATCCCCTAACAACCAACCGCAAATCTCTTGCATAAAATTCTTCACTCCAACCTTATGAAAATAATTCATAGTAATCCAGTATAGTAGAAAGGGCTAGAAAATTAGCTCCACCAACATAATATTTCCGTAACCAGATCGTATTATGAACTACTGTGAACTTACAATCACATCTAATCTCATAACGGCCTTTACTCCAAGTAAAGACAAGCACACACAATCTTGCACCAAAAAAGTACCTTCGACGAAAAACTAATCCGCCAGGAACAAATACGAAAGATCTTGCACACAAATATGGCATCTCTAATCTCATCACAACCTCCTTTTTGGTCCAATCAACAGAAAAAAGTATGAATGTTTCAAGAGATGGGAGGAGACGTGGAGGATGATACCTTTTTCTTTTTACTCCGGCGTCGGCGTGGGCTTCCGCAGAGCGATGGCGCGATCACCTGTGATGGCTACCTCTGGACACCAAAACTTGCTGGGCGGTTAAGGAAGGAGCGATATGCGGAAAAAAAAGATGGGAGGGATATGCGGTACGATGGAAGGGTACATATCTCCCGTGATATCTGACGATATATTTACAAGTAATGCGCATGGATGGTCCGTCCGTGATTTTAGGGTTGGTTAGTCGGTTGGAAGATTTGTTAGTTAGCCTATTTAGAGGGAGCACGATGCTCTGGTGCTGGTGTTAGGGTTTGTTAGCCCAGCGGAGGAGTCCCTAGTTCTTCTCTTACCCAAAGGATTACGACCACCATCTGTCATTGCTGCAGTCGCCTGACACCAAATCAACCATGTCGTTGTCGAGCTCGATTAGGTGCGCGCCGAGGGGCCGATCAGTTGATGTGCCCCTGATCCCTTGCCCTGACTGTGGCGAAACGGTTAGATTCTATCTCTCCAGTACCGAAGAGCACGATGGTTGGGTGTTCTACAAGTTCAAGCACCACGATGTACAATCCCTTTACACTTTGGGTTGACATTTACTGCATGAGTAATTTTTTCTACTGTTTCGTTAGTGCTGGTTTGATTTGAGTTCACTTGATTCATAGGATCCATGTGATTTCTGGCGCTGGGAACTAGAGTACGTGGATCATCTTGTTGGTACAAGTGTCCTTGTTCGTGCTTATGCCCTTGATGCAATTTCTGCGGCACAGGATAGAAGGGAACAGCTACAACGCGCAAAAAAACAATGGGAAAATAATGCATGTACCAAGAGTGGCAACATTGGAGGCAGGACAAATTACAGTCAGAGCAATGTGGCAACCATTACGAAGCACCAAGCTTATACGATGTTAGGACTAGGGAGACAAATTGTTTTCATGCTGAAGCTGTTGACGGCTAGTGTAATGGTGTTGTCTGTGTTCTGTGTGATGTTGATTGTGAAGAAATAATATATTTGTGATCGTATCAAGGCGATTATCATGGTCACATGTAATAACAGCTTAATAAGAAGAGGTGTTCTAACATGATACCTCTTACACCCCCCGCCCCCCACCCCCACCACCCCTCTTTTAACATGACAGGTAAGAGTAAGAAATAAATCTTACACGATGATTGCATGAAATAGTTGTTTTGATTATTTCTTACCTTCTTGACTATTATGAGAAAATAAGGGGTAAGACGGAGCATGTTAAAATTGCTAAAAAAGAATGAATAAACCGAGTTCCAATGAAGGCAATCGAATGGAAAAACGTAAACAACCATTTAAATTCTTGCCCATTATCTTGTGCACGAACACAAGAGTACCATGAAATAAAAATAAAGTACGTCATTACAGCAATGACTTATAAATCCCTTAATTTATTTTCGCACACTACATTTTGCCAAAACTACTCGAGAGGCACATCAGGAACATGGGAAACAAACAGATAAATCCCATGATCTCCCAGGTACAGCAACATCAGCACCTTCTGTCCTAACAGCAAGATTTTTTTTCCTTCTTCATGAATTCATTCCATTTGTTGACGCAGACACGGCCGTCAATATCAGATATGGTGTATGTACTTGACAAAGTACTGTGTGGCTGACAAACAATGGTTATGGCACCATATTCCTACATTTCTTCGGGGACAACACGATTAGGCAGTTTCTGTTTGAAAAAAATATTTGTTACATCAACACGTGGCAACTTATTGTTATGTAGTAAAGGAAGAACAATTAATTTGGAACAAAGCTAAAAACATACTGAAATGACACAAAGTAAATGAAGAACAGAAAGATGGTTACCGAGAAGTTCTTGTTGCAATCTGACCATGTCAACGTATGGAGGAATGCATATGCTCTTCCTTGATCATAGTTTCCAGCATCATGATGCTCCACTAACTTGTCAAGGTCCATCACTTGGCGTATGACATACTCCATCATTCTCCAGTTTAAGCTTGTCCCCTCAGTTACAGCGAGATTGTCAATAATATCTCTTTTCTCATTGGACAATTGGTAGTATGCTACAATATTATAGCACAGACAATTTAATTTATTATATATGGTATATGATAAAGTTAGAGTAATAAAACTTGCAGGAGCAAAAAAGTATCTTACTTGGATGTATGATAGGCAAATTCCCAGTTGTCACAATGCTACTTGGTACTTCTGAATTGTCCACTACTAGGAAAAGGCTAATTAGTGGCGCACCTGTTTTGGCCATTCATGGCGCACTATAGGTGCGCCACTATCATCAAGCCACTAGTAACAAATACTAATGGCGCACCCCTGGTGCGCCATTAGTATACCAAACAATAGTGGCGCACCTGGCAGTGCGCCATTAATATGTCAAACGGTGCGCCATTACTATGCCTCCCAGGGGGCCATATTTACCTTGTGCTCTAGGTTACTAATGGCGCACTTCTAGATAATGCGCCACTAGTGTGTTTATTGTAGTGCGCCACTAAAGTGCAGTATGGTGCGCCACTAGTATGAATATTAGGATTTTTTTTTCTTTTCTGATATTTGCACAGGTTACAAAATATATTACTGCACAGAATATAGACAGCACAATATATAAACAGCAGATTTATCGAATACAATAGAAGATTAGTCTCCGAATACAATTCATCATATTAGTCTCCGAATTCAAAATACCGAACAAAGTTAGAACATTACAAGTCTCGAGAAAGTGAGTAGCGAGTTTGTCTTCACATTACAAGTCGATATCTAAACTACCATCACATAGAAGAGAGCTGCTGTCATCACGATGAGCATCATCGCGATGAAACTGGTCTTCATCCGGTTCCTCCTCCGCTCCCTCCTCTCTCCCGCTAGATAGCGCCTGTATCTAGCTTCCGCCTCCGCCCTAGTGGTGTACCCTTTGTAACTGTTACCGCTGAAACGGTGAACCTATCTCCGACACTCCTCCCAGTCGTCGTAGACTCCAGGAACCTGACCCTTTTACACGACATACGATGGCATCTCTATGCACTAGACAAACAAAACGTTAGTAGCAATTCACAGACAATACATAAGCAATATATAAGTATGCAACAAAAGGATCGGAAGAGAAAAGCAACACATTAATAGCACGATTCATGGTCCTACTAATAAATAGCATCGATTACATATAAGTTGAATGACTGTCCAAACTAAAGAGACATACAAGTTCATTAAAGTTTAATTACAACATGAGCTAATCGATATTTCAGAACTACATAGCATCACTACTTTCGACTCGACTCAGGGACCGGAGCGTGGATGAAGCCGCCGTCTTTCGTGATGGTCATGAAATCGCGGGCGTTGTCAGCCTGCATTTGTAGCATTGTTTCTATCTCATTGTTGGACGGTTGATATCTGAGGTAGAACTGCCCCGAGGTACGAAGGACATCTTGATGGATGATTTCCGCAAACTCCGACTGGATGCGAAAGAATTCTTGTCTGATGTCCGCGTCCTGGATTGCCGACAAGCGTGCGGCCCAATCTTTGAGATTATTTGGTAGCAGAAGGTGATTATGGTCCCGTACGATCGCCCGCATGTGATGGAGGGCATAGTAGGCATCCTTCTGACCGCCAGGCGGCTGCTTGACGCAGGGGAACGTCGTATTGTGGGTGAACACATGCTTGCCGTACCTACGAATTGGCCTACTGAAGGTGCCTCCAGATCTGGCGTAGCCGGGGAGAACATCATCAAGAACTTTCTTGATATTTGTGTAGTCTTTCTTCGACTGACGGTCCGAGTCGAAATACGTGGCCATGGAATATTTCGGGCTTAAGAGGATGAGTGTGCAATGTGTGTCACTGCACAAAACACGGAATGTTAGAAAAAAAAGAACGATCAAAATCTAAGAAATCATATGTTACGGGGCGGTGAGGGGATGAATTACTCGGGAAAGTAAGGCACGAGGAAGTTATCCTTATCTGGGTTCGCCAGAATGACGCCTTCGAGGTATGAACTCGCGACTTGCCGGTCCCCAGCGCTGCCCAAGATCTTGGCACGCATGTAGAAGGGATCGACTATCACGATGTCCGGGGTCTTGTCTCTAATGATCCGCATCTCCATACTCAGTGAAAATAGCCGAACGAAGGTGTAGTGCAGCGGATGAAGGTTAAACATAGCGAAGATGTCATCAAACCGCAGGACGATCATACCCCCGATGGCGCTATCCACAAAGCCCTTGCCCTCTGGCACCTTGGCCACGAAAACCGGGTATGCCACATCATTCTCGGAGAGACGCCGCTTCTCCAAAGAAAGAACACTGTCATGCAGACTCTGCATAGCACCGGTTGCAGCATTGAGCAGATTAGTCGGTTGCATCGCCCAACCTGCCACATGCACCCTCCTCGAGATATCCTTAGGTGAAGGTGGCCCGTCCTGAGCACGGATCATACTCGGTGCCGGTTGGCTCGCACCCTTGTTATTCTTTCTTTTCCGTCCCTTCTGCTTCTTCTGCTGTAATGGGATCGAGTTCTGCTCAGAGACCACCTTCTTGAGTGTGTTGGGGCTGATAATATTTCGCACGTCGGCTATCTGAGGCTCAGTGAAGGCGGCAGCTGGAGGCGTCTCCTGAGAACTGAACGCCAGACGACGCCTGTTGCAATTGGGTTTCTCCGCGGTACCAGCTAGATCGCGATCGTCTTTTGCAGGGTTGGGTTCTTGAGACGGAGGCCCCATGAATTCGTCATCGTACCCATGTTTGTTGAAGTACTTATCGACGTTGGTAAATGTACTGTCATCGTCGTCTGGATCCTGTGCCATATGCATGTCCGGATCAGCTGACGGCGGTAGCGTTGCGGCGGTCTTGCCATGGCTTGGCGCCGGCATGACTGGCGGTGTTGTCTGTGGGGTGGTGTCCCCCGCCCCCAAACGAATCTGGCTCTTCGGACAAAGCATGGGCCGGCTTATGCAGGCGCTGAGGGTCATCACATCATCTTTGTCGGCCCCAGGGGGTCGATATGGAGGTAACAAGTCGTCGAAGCCTCGCAGCACCCGAACCAGTTGAACCCTATACACGGTGGGTGGCATCGGATTACCGTGGAACACGCGGCTGCCCGGTTGAACGATTCTGGCCTTAGCGACATCGATCAACTCGCCGTCCACAAAGTGCAGGAGAGTGCATGGAACGTCGGCGGTGCCCTGCGAAAACATGTAGGGCGTCAGGGATGCCCAGTCAAAGGCAAGGAGATGAAGTCATCGGCCGAGAGGCTTAATTAGTTACCGTGATGGCGTCGATCTCGGCTAATGTCGAGGCACCGCCAACGGCGGGCGTGCAAGTGACGGAGGGGCCGCTTGCTGCCGAGGTGCCGGCCGGCGTATTCTTCCCACACCCGGGTGCATTAAGCTCCAATGCCGGCGCCGACGCCGGAGACACCAATGGCGCCGCCGGCGCGTTGTGCGAGTTACTGCCCGTGAAGCTGGGAATCGGGGGCGGCCCCTGTTGGCTGCCCGCAATCCACGCCTGCAGCCCCTCAATCAAGGTAGGCACAATGGCGGTGATCGTCGCTCACAGTTGTTCTCGCACTTGCTCTTTGACTATCTCCGGAATCCGTGCCACTTGTGCGTTGAGTTCTTGAACCTCGCGCTCCTGGCTTTCCGAGCTGGCCGTCTATCTCTCCTTTCGCCCAGTGCTATAGTATTCTGACCATTTCGTGGACAAGCCTTTGCCGGCCACATGACCAGCTGACGACGGCTTACTGAACTTATCCTTGTGTTTCATTATGTTCAACGCCCTATTTAAAGTGGTGTCCCAAGGGGATCTCTGAGACGACCCCGCGCTACTGCTTTCAGTGTCCTGCGGAAGGAACATGAACCATTTAGAAATTTGGCTTCATTAATTAGAATGCAACCATATGGAGCTAAGTACGCGGGGGTGTATTCCTTACCAGAACAAGCTCAAGCGCCTTGGTCTTCGCATCCGTGGTAAGCTCCTTTGTTACCGGGTCCACCTTGTACCGGGCCCTGACATAGTTCCTGGTCTGCTTGTCACGGTATTTATCGAAGCGGGGCGGTAGGCCTTGCTCGGCACGCTCCGAGTCCTCCTTGTCCCATATAGGTTCCTCCACTCTGTAACCGCTGGGACCGAGTGTGTGGACCCCTAAGTTCAAGTCCCGCATATCTTTCCCCCACTGACTTGATTCCTCGGATGCGTTGCTCTTGCACTTGATCTTGAACTCTAGGTAGTCAGCTTCGCTGATCGAAGGATTTTTCTCCTTGATCTTCTCATAACAATCACCTCTTAGAATCCTACTCTTCACCGCGGCTCTCCAAGTAGCCAGGGCCGTGCTCATCTTCGTGAGGGCGGCACTGTTCACTTTATTCCCTAAGAGGCGTGTGTTTGCGCAGTCACCGGGGAACTTGTATCGTTCATGCAGCTTCGTGAAGAGGAGGTTGCGCAAATTCCCTCGGTCACGATGCCTTAGGTTCTCCGTGTTGATCGAGACAGTGCTCCGGAGAATGCACCCGAGCTGTCCCGCGTACCCCTTGACTAATTCTTTGGGCGCCGTTGGATGCCCACCGGCGGACACTTCAGTAAATTCCTCCTTGATGGTGCCGAGCATGTTCGGGCACCGGTCCTTCCGTTGCCTCTTCGGTTGGCTGCCATCTGTGCGTGCGCTGCCATCATCAGTGGTGGCATCCTCGGCGGCACCATCAGTGGTGTCATCCCCGACGCCACTAGGGGTTGTGTAGTCAGGATCGGTGTCTTCCGCGACGTCCTCATAGCGGTGAGGTTCTTCCTCCATCTCCTGGGACAGCTCCCAGAATGCCATATCGCCCGAACCGCCGGCCTCATTGTTGTGGGCCATGTTCGCTCTAAATAGGAAAAAAGTTGGTTATTGTCAAGGAACAAGATCTCTAAGTTGACCAAATAACCTAATTCTCGAGGAATGTCGCCAAAAAGTTGGTTATTGTCAAGGAACAATTGAGAGATGTTTGTGATATTGCCTAGGTGTTTTGGGATGGAACCTGTTAGTGTGTTGTTGCTAAGGTCCAAGTCCCTTCCTAACCCCCTTCTTCTTGTCTCCTCTCACTATCTCTCTCACACACATGGCAAGCAAGGGTGTCTGAGTGTGTGAAAAAATACTAAACTAATCCAAGGGCTGAAAATTGATCATCTGTTTCAGATTGCAGTTTTCTTTCTTGGGGCTTCGGTGTGCGGTACAAAACTGAATTTTGGAAATCTACAGAATGAACAAGCTAAGGGCTGCAAATGCCCGCAAGGCTTCAAGGGTGACGGCATAATGGCTCAGTGTTATTTAAGGGTTGGTTTGTGAGGAATTATCATGGTCTCATCATTTAGGGTTTGTCGACACCGAGGCATCCTAAAAGCGAAGCTTTTATCATTTAGGGTTTGTCGACGCCGAGGCACCCTAAAAGCCTAAGCTTTCATCATTTAGGTTTTTAACGACACCGAGGCACCCTAAAAGCCATGGTTTTATCATTTAGGGTTTGTCGACGCTGAGGCACCCTAAATGCTAAGTTAAGTTTTCATCATTTAGGGTTTATCGATGCCGAGGCACCCTAGGTTGACTGATATATATGGGTATCTTCTAATAATATACCCTGTCAAGTATGGCGCAATAGTTAAAAAAAATAGCCAACAGTGACATGCAAGTGCTGACAGAAAAGGGAAGGAGAATTCTAAGTTGGGCCTAATCACTTGGCTCTATTGCCACCTATGGCAGTTGCATATTAGTTGTGCAAAAAAAATTAAGAGCGGGCAGTAATGAATAATATTTAATGGGATACCTCAAAAAGCTAATCTAGTATCTCCATTTAACAGTTTTCAACTAGAAAGTGCACAAAGTGCAACAAACAGATTATTTCAACCCCCCAAACAATAATGATAACATTCTTTTCCTGAACTATAAACGACTCATGGTTTCGTCTGTCCACACATGAATTCAGCATATGTGTTTAATGCAGCAAGAATAAAGGGACACCACATGTCAAAAATTTCACAATTGAGCCTAACGTGAAGTGCATATATAACCAGGCTTATGGTGCATTCTACTTTCTACCTGTCCAAACTGTATTTGTCAGACTTAACTAAGTTAACTGTTATCTGCACACCCTAATCTTTTTATCTGATTAACACAAAATAGACATCTCAACACTTGCATTTGCAAATATAACACAATGAGACACTTCAACTAGGTACTTCTCGAAGGACAAACACCAAGAGACAGTAAACATATCAGCCGTTGATAGAAGATTCAGAACTAGTCCTTAGCTTGAGCTTCTGAACTAGTACTGGCAAACCTAGAATAATGGCTCAAATGCTGAACTGTTTGAGCTTCTGAACTAGTACTGGCAAACCTAGAATAATGGCTCAAATGCTGAACCTAGAATAGATTATACCATTAGTAATAACTATGCATTGCTCATGTTGTAAAAAGGCACAGAAAGAGAGCAACTGACATTAGTAATAACTATGAGTTGATATCACACTTCTATATGTATAACACAAGAGGCAGTTGATCCTACTTAATTAAGTACTAAGATACCCCGGCCCATGCATTAGTCGCAAGTACCCCATATGTCCTATTTTTAGCAAAGTCATACTAAAATTCACGGAAAATTTCAGCATGACCTTTGCTAAAAATAGGACATATGGAGTACCCGAATTTGCCGGAACGGAAGTTAATCGACATTCCGGCAAACTCAAGGGCCTCTCGGGATACCTGCAAAATCATTATCCCACCCCCGCCCCGCTGCAACCCCACAACACCCCACAATATCATCACGACACGATGGTATTAGACAAAACCCCCCAATATCATCACGACACGATGGTCGAAGACAAAACCCAGCAATATATCTTCTAGCCATGAAACCCTACCCTGATTCTCCTTTCTTCCTCTTTTTTCACTTAAACCTGCAAACATGTAGGGAAAGCAATTAATACAAGGCACAAAAATGGCATGCTATGTAGCCTTAATGCTACAGAACATATGAAATACATGCCAGCAATATATATGATATAAACTCCAATAATTTTTGAATAAAAACAGTAGCTAAAAAAAGTAGCAAGCAAGCAATTCATTTGACTAACTATTTAAGTGTTCTGGACTCCAACAACCACTTTGCAGACAAGCAGGAAAGTGGTTCTTCATGGATAGCTGAAAGTGGTTCTTCCTTGAGGGATGTGTGATCTATGATGGTGCTGTCTTTTGCTTAATTGGCTTTGCTTAATCCTATGAGGAGCACTGGATTGAAGCAATGGCTCAGAACATGTCAACGGCCTATGCAGGCATAAAGCATGTTGTTGGGATGGAGGTGGTGGAATCCACTTGTTGTCTGGCTAAGAGGTTGAAGTTGGCACTGATTAGTGCTGAAGTTGGCACTCTTTAAATTCAGAAAAGAAAAGGCACCACATAATATTGATGGACAGGGGAAAGCTTTGCAATTGCACCCACAAGTGTCAAGCACCAACTTAATAGCCACTCCTAATAAATCCTTCCCATGACAGTACGACGCTCACTCTCGGTTCGACACATAATATTATTCATTGGTGGTGGTGAGATTCAGTGTGCAGAGGACATGTTTAATATTATATTTACCAGCATTTCTCATGGAAATTTTGAAAGTGAGGACAAACTACTTGTAGAAAGATCATTTCAGATAGTCAAGTACTCTACAAGCACAAAATGAACTAACTATTTTACATGATACTGTATCACCATGGAGAATTTCAGGCATACTGCACATCATCTTGCACAATTATGCCTTATATATGCTAAACTGTCGTAGGGAGAAGTGCAATTCCCTTTTTTATAACCTGAAAGTTAGGTGCTTTAGCTATGTAACAGAGGCATTTCATAGATAGTTGCACAAGGTAGCATCTGCACTCTTAGTGATAGCTCTACTCTCTGTATGCGATTAATAAGAACTACAGGCACATACTTACAGGGGAGGGATCAAACCAACCTCCGCAGCGCAAGAACGGCAACCCTCCGGCGGCTCACCGAGCCATGGAAGAAGGTTGGATGGATGGATGGGTCCTTGGATTTCGATGCCTCCTCCTAGTGCTCCGGCGGCGGAGCGGGCGCGGGGGTCGTCGGGTGCGGGAGGTCGTCGGCGGCGGTGGAGAGCGGTCGCGGGGGGTTTGCTTGGCGGCGGTGGAGAGCGAGAGCGGGCGAGGGGGATCTGGCGAGGGAGGGGGATCGATCTGGCGAGGGAGGGTTAGCGAGGGGGGAAGGTTAGCAATGGCGCACCTCCCAGGGGTGCGCCATAAGTACTTTGATAGCAATGGCGCACCTCCCCCTGGTGCGCCATTACTAACCTTTTTTTTTTTGGATTTTTAGTTGCATCTAATATTTTTTTAGAAAATGACGATCAAATTTGAAAACATTTATGAATGTGAAAAAATAGCAACAAATTTGTTATTTGAAAATATTTATGAAAATGAAAAAATATCATCAAATTCGTTATTTGAAAATATCATCAAATTTGTTATTTCAAAATATTTGAAAAAATATGATAAAAATTTGTATACCAACGGCGCACCTCCTAGGGGTGCGCCATAAGTACTTTGATAGCAATGGCGCACATTCCCCTGGTGCGCCATTACTAAGTTTTTTTTTTGGATTTTTAGTTGCATCTAATATTTTTTTAGAAAATGACGATCAAATTTGAAAACATTTATGAATGTGAAAAAATATCATCAAATTTGTTATTTGAAAATATTTATGAATATGAAAAAATATCATCAAATTTGTTATTTGAAAATATCATCAATTTTTTTTGGATTTTTAGTTGCATTCATTTGTGAATTGGTAAAACATTTATGAATATGAAAAAATATCATCAAATTTGAAAAAATATTCATGAATTCAAAAAGTGCCCATGAAATTTAAAAATATTCATGAGTTCAAAAAATATTAACAAATTCAATACTTTTTGTGAGTTAGAAATTCAATACCAGAATAAACATAAATAAATAGTCATGAGGACTAGAACAGAAGAAATATCATTTCAATATGTTGAAATACAATCGAGAAATGAAGACTACAATTTAAATACAATCGATCTTAGCTAGCTATCTTTTCACAATCTTCTTGCCCTTCTTTTTCGCAAATGGAGTTCTTCTGTTGAACGGACGTCCTTTAGGTAGGGTGGTCCTGCTTCTTCTTGTGGTGTATGGCACTTCATCGTCGTCGTCATGTTCCATCTTCGGGTCGCCGTACTTGTCGAAGTCTTGCTCATTGGCGACTCCATCCATTCCGATGATCTTCCTTTTGCCTCTCCTCACGACAACACGACTGGGCTTTGACGGGTCGGTAATGAAGAAGCATTGGTCCACTTGGGAAGCCAGTACCCATGGCTCATTTTTCGCGGTGACGTTTGCGCCCGCGGTCTTGGATTTGGCTTCGGGTATAACCATGGTGGTGAAATACCGGTCTTCTTTTAGGACGCTCTTGGCCCATCTGACACGGAACATCGGGACCTTCTCTCCAGCGTAGCTCAGCTCCCAGATCTCCTCGATCCTTCCGTAGTATATGTCCTTGTCGTTACCGGTGTAGGATTCCATCGTTACCCCGGAGTTCTGATAACCATCGCTCTTCATGTCCTTGTCCTCGGTGTAGAATGTGTAGCCGTTGATATCGTACGCCTCATAGGTCATCAGGTTGTGCTCGGCGCCCTGTGACAAGGCGAATATGAGTTTTTCTTCCGCGGAAGAATCCTCATGTAAAGGGTACGACAGAAGCTTCTCCTTGAACCAACGCGTGAAACATGAGTTGTGCTCTTTGATTATATCTCCGTCCGTCCTTTGTTGGCCTCGGTCATTGTACGTCTTCTCAATAAAGGTTTTGTGCTCTACCACCCAAGGATCGACCACGTCTATGTGTTGTAGCGCGACTAGGTTTGCTCTTTCAAAGTCGGCGAGTCGACCCTCGAAGTCGACATGCATTTCGCGGCGACCATCGCGGTGACCCCATCCAGCGAGCCTGCCGAGGTGCCTGTTGACGGGCAGACCAACGGGGTTCTCGATGCCTAGATAATTCGTGCAGTAGGAGATGCACTCTTCGGTCAGAAAGCCCCTGGCTATGCTTCCCTCTGGACGTGACATGTTGCGAACGTATCCTTTGATGACACCATTCATCCTTTCGAATGGCATCATGCTGTGCACGAACATCGGCCCGAGTTGGATGATATCCTCCACGATATGGACCAGCAGATGCACCATAACGTCGAAGAATGCGGGCGGGAAGTACATTTCAAGCTCGCATATTATCACCACGATCTCTTCTTGTAGCCTTCTGAGTTGCCTCACGCCAACCGACTTCCGAGAGATGACGTCGAAAAAGTTGCATAGGCCAAATAGCGTTTCACGGACGTGCGCGTCCATGATCCCACGGATTGCAACTGGAAGTATCTGCGTCATCAGCACGTGACATTCGTGAGACTTCATCCCGCTGAACTTCTGCTTCGCTGAGTCTAGGTATCTGCTTATCTTCCCCGCGTAACCGTAAGGAAGTTTTACTCCTACGAGGCAGGTGAAAAACTGCTCGATCTCCTCCTGACTTAGAGTGAAGCACGCGGGAGGGTAGTCATTTCCGATCTTCTTGGCCTTTTTGCCTTTGCGACGACTTTCCATGTCCTTCGCCTCATCATCATTAGCGTGAAGCTCCTCCCTGATGCCCATTGATTTCAAGTCCGCCCTTGCTTTCGGCCCATCTTTGGTCCTCTCTGGCATGTTGAGCAGGGTACCAAGCAGACTCTCGCACACGTTCTTCGTGATATGCATGACATCAAGGCTGTGAGGCACACGGAGGATCTTCCAGTACGGCAAGTCCCAGAAAACAGACCTCGTTTTCCATACCTTCAGCAGTGGCTCTGGCGCCTTTCGCTTCTTTCCCGGCAGTGGGCACTCTTTCCAATTTTTCAACAGCTCGTCTATTTCCTCGCCGCTCCTCGTACGTGGGCGTCTTCGGGGTTCGGTTTCACCATCGAACAGATCCTTGTGTTTTCTCCATGAGTCATCATCGTGAAGCCACCTTCGATGTCCCATGAACACGGTTTTCGAAGACCCGGGATCTCTATCTAGCTGGCGATACGTTGTGTCATCCATGCACCTGACGCATGCACGAAATCCGTGGACCACCTGCCCCTCGACATATCCGTAACCGAGATAGTCTTGCACCGTCGTGAGCAGTGCGGCTCTCATAGGGAAATATTCTTTCTCTACGGCGTCCCACGTATTAGCTGGCGTTTTCCACAGCGTGTCTAGCTCCTCTTTCAGCAGCCCCAAATACATATTGATGTCGTTCCCTGGTTGTTTCGGCCCTTCAATTAGCATACTCATGTGAATGTACTTCCTCTTCATGCACTTCCAGGGGGGAAGGTTGTACATCCAAACAAACACAGGCCAGGTGCTATGTGTGCTTCTCTGGCTGCCAAACGGATTGACTCCATCGGTGCTCGCGCCAGCACGATGTTCCTTGGATCGTCCCCAAATTCTGGGTGTTCGAAGTTCAACGCTTGCCACTGGCTTGCATCCTTAGGGTGACTCAGCATCTTGTCTTTTTTATTTATCTCCGGATCATTTCCGTCATCTTCTCGCTTCTTCTCCTCCCTATCCGTGTGCCAACGCAGGAGTTTTGCTACCTTAGGGTCCGTGAAATACCGCTGCAGACGAGGAGTGATCAGAAAGTACCACACCACTTTTCGAGGAGTTTTCTTCCTCTTCTTGTATCGAGTGACGCCGCACACCGGACATATGGTAGACTCCGCGTGCTCGTCCCGATAAATGATGCAATCATTCATGCACACATGGTATTTCACGTGCGGTAAATCCAGAGGACACACGATTTTCTTCGCCTCCTCGAAACTGGTCGGGCACTTGTTCCCCTTGGGAAGACGTTCGTGCCAGAATGACATGTTCTCGTTGAAGCATGCGTCGGTCATTTTGTGTTTTACCTTCATCTCCAGAGCCATGAGCGTTACTTTCAGGCGGGTATCCTCGGGCCTGCATCCTTCATACAATGGAGTAATCACGTCTATCTCCAGTTGATCCAGCTTGGCTTTCTCTCGGGCGGCAGCTCTTGCGTTATCCGTCTGCTTGAGAAGCAGCTCTTGAATATGAGGGTCCTGCACCCAGCCCATCGATGGTCCTTCATCGTCTGCTCCGGCATCTTCATCTTCATGATCATGCCCTTCGTCTGCTCCGGCATCTTCCTCATCATCATGTCCGGCATCTTCTACATGATGACTGTGTACTACATCTACTTCGTGATCATGTCCTGGAGATTCTTCGTCTTCTCGCCCGCCCTCGCTGCGGTTGTCTTGCTGCCCTTCCTCATTTCTTGCCCGCCCCCCATGGACGACTTCATAATCATCTTCATCACCTTGCCACCGATAGCCATCCATGAAACCATGCAAGAGCAGGTGGTCCCGCACCTGTCCGGAATCCGGGTCCGTAATAAGGCTCTTCAGCTTGCATCTTCGACACGGACATCTTATCTCCGTCTCGTTCTTTTGAAGCATCTCGGCCTTCGCGGAGCTCAAAAACCTATTCACGATGCCTTCGGTCATCGTGCGGACCATGGTCGCCTGCGGGGTAGAGCAAAATGATATTTTAGAACCAAAAAAAAAATTGGCATGACTTTGCCTAAAAATAGGACCAAAAAGAATGCATAGTGCCAAATTCTCGCCGAAACGGAAATGAATCAACATTCCGGCAAAATATTGGCAACTATCGCATTTCAAATACCGGTACCTGCAAACACAAACATATGCAACACCACGAACGTATGCAACACCACAAACATATGCAACACCACAAACATACGTAGATCTAGGCCATAAAAAGTGCATGTGCACGTTGTTGGAGGGAGAAAAAAGTAGATCTACAACATAAAGAAAGCTTTCCCCTTACTTACCTATCAAAAAAAGGAAATTTAACCACTTAATTTGGGTGAATCTATGGTGCAAATGAGGTGAGGAGGAGGAGGCAGCCGAGACAAGCTTGGAGGAGGAGGTGGAGAGAATGAAGTGGGGAAAGTGAGTGTGGTAGGTGGCTGTCCAAAATATCTAGCTGCTCTCAGGTTAACAATGGCGCACCACCTAACAATGCGCCATTAGTAACACTGGTTACTAATGGCACACCTGTTATGTGGTGCGCCATTACTAGTTTTGCAAAAAAAATAAATAAAATAATTGTTAGCAGTGGCGCACCGTGGTTGTGGTGCGCCATTACTAGTTTGAACTAGTAATGGCGCACTATAACCTGGTGCGCCATTACTAGTTTTGAAAAAAAAAAGTAAAAAAAAAATTGTTAGTAGTGGCACACAGGGTGTGTGGTGCACCATTACTAGTTAAAACTAGTAATGGCGCACTATGCCCTGGTGCGCCATTACTAGTTTTGGAAAAAAAAATTGTTAGTAGTGGCGCACCGTGGGTGTGTTGCGCCATTAGTGATATGGACACTAATGGCGCACCTACACATGGTGCGCCACTGCTATATAGCAGTGACGCACCACATATGTGGTGCGCCATTAATGTCCATATTAGCTATAGCCCTTTTCCTAGTAGTGGTCAGTACTGAACGTAATCTCCTAACCCACATGTAGCGTGTAAACTCTAACAAATTCCTTCCAAGACTCCCCTGAAATGTATGTCAACTCATTGTCACTGGTAATCTCACATGGGAATTCAAACCCCTCATTGGTACTGAAACTTGCTTCAAAGTTCCCATATTTTTCGAAGGGCACTCCAAATTTCTGCGAGAAACTGTATCTGTCGTAGCAGGGGATTACCTGAGTAGCATATGTACGATTGTTAATATATATGAACTACCTGTTAATCTAAAGAATTTGTCCAACCATAGATGACTAGCATAGTAGTTCACTACTTCTTAGCAGTATTATCATATAACCCCATAGAAGATTTAAAAAATACATGCACGTACACAAAACCATTTTATTATCTAAGAAATCAACATGCAATATAACTCTTTTTGCAGTAAACATTACAAACAACTGACTGAGTACATAGGGCCTGAGTACAATATTCGTTCAATATTACTGCCCCCGTCCAAAAATTTGTGGACAAAGAATTGTACATACGGATGTATCAATGAAGAAAACATGTATCAATGAAGAAAACATGACTAGATACATGCGCATCTACATTAATTTTGGATTGGACGGAGTACTAAATTTCTCATGATATTTGCTACGGGTCATGTCAGACTGGATCTTACTGTCTTGTTTGCAAATCCCGCGCGCAGGGTGACGGTACAAAACTCCCTCATACGATGCTCACCGGGGCACAAACCCTTGGTGTCCAAACAAATGACACACTGCGAATCGAGATCAATCTCATTACTAGTACGTACAGTCTTAAAGATTAGTGCTAGCAGTTGAATTCAGATCTGACAGATTCTATAGTGCAAATACGTACCGCGCTGATCTCCTTAACCATTTTCGCTCGAGAGAGGGACGTGAGGAGGAGGGGCCGAAAAGAGCAGTCACTTCCGACCCCTAAGCTGACGATGGCGGCAGCGGCGACCGGAGATTTCGAAAAGCGCGTACGCCCGGCGTCTCTAGTCTTATATTGGAGCGGACGTGGCGGTGGTAGGAGGCCCCGATGCCACGGGTGGTTAGGAGGAAGGCGGTGCAATCACGGGATTTCGGGAGAGGTGGCGTGCGTGAGTTATGGGATCTTTTATCCTATATCATCAATATTAAAAAAACATTATGTTGTGATAAAAAATACATTTCATAAGGGTGAACTAGGTTTTTGGTTCCAAACAAGTATGAACGATATATAATTCCAAAATTGGCCTTGTCCATTTTCCAAATAAGTTTCACAACAATACATGCCATGACCAATGCAAGCAAGCATGCAAAATGGTTTTTAGTTTAGCGAAGTTTTTCATTTTCGGATGAAAATGCCCGAATGTGGCTGCATGTGACAACACTTGCAATCATTGCCAAAAATGGTTCAAACTAGGCATGGAGGCGTACAATGGCCATGAATTGTCACCGCAAAAAAGTTCGGTTGACTTATGATATGTGAAGAAACCATCGAGCATTTTCGGAGGGTGCCAGGCTAGCCCGGAAGGGCGAGTCTGGGAGCACCTCCATGTTAACACCACATACAAATGATTCCAACTTTTTTCATGGCCTCCCATGAGCAAATCAAGCAAACATGCAAATATGGTTCTCAGTTTCGACCACTTCTCCACGTATTGGGATTTTTTTATCGAAAATGCCCGAAAACTGGCCCCACGTGACATTAGTTGCAAACTTTACTAACAATACTTCAAACTTGGCATGGAGGACTAACACGACCATGAGTTGTTACCCCAAAAATTTGTGTTGATTTAAGAAAGGTCAACAAACCAGCATGTGTCTTCTCAGAGGATGCCATGTTAGCCCAAAGGAAGGGCGCGTATTGGAGCACCTCCGTGTTTACAATATCCACAAATGATGCCAACTTTATTTCATGATCTCCCATGAGAAAATCAAGAATGCATTCACAATGGTTTTTAATTTGGCCAACATTTATAATCCTTCTGCAATTTCACTTTGTTTGTCTGCATGGTCTACCCCCCTAGCCACACATCGAAAGCAGGGGGCACATGATGCATTACACTTTGTTTGTCTTATGGTGGACCTAATTGACACACCAATCCTAGTTGGATCATTGGCCTACACCGGATTCCATGTCATATGAAAGCTCGGGTACATCAACTGCTCCCGTCTAGAACCTTCGAACTGCACTGTCCACTTTGTGAAGCAAGTACAACATGAAATATGTGAAATTCCCCCAAGATTTTAAAGTGCATCTCATGACAAAATCAAGCAAGCATGCAAAAATGCTATTCAGTTTACACAAAATTTAGCATGTACGGTAATTTTCTCGGCCGAAAATACTCGAAAACTGGCCGCACGTGACAAAACCTGCAAACTTTACAAAAAATGGTTCAAACATGGCATGGAGGCCTAACATGGCATTCAATAGTCACCCCAAAAAGTTGGGTTGATTTCATACAGGTCAGGATCCATTCCCTTATACAAGGCCACAAACTCAAATTACAAGTACCAAGGTAAAATTTAATGACTGCTTTTCAAGTCAATTATTATTTTCATTAACCGGGATCATTAATACGCCCGCATGCATGCAAAGAAGGAATGAGAAGGAAGTAGCACATTGTTATTATGACTACATGCATGCAAGTATTAAACAAGTTGGTAGTACGAGGAAACATCATTAATTTTAGCCTCAATTACTGTTAGTAGCATCTGCTCTCAAAGGGCGCCAGGCTCGGCCGGAAGGGCTTGTGTCGGGGAACCTCCATGTTCACACCATCTTCATATTTTGTCAAATATATTTCATGGCCTCCCATGACCAAATGAAGCATGCATGCACAGTGGTTGTAAGTTTCTACTAGATTTTCCATTTTCTTCCTTTTTTTGATCATAAATGCCCGAAAAGTGGCCACAATTGCCAAAACTTGCAATTTTTGCTGAAACTCGTTTTAATGTTGTCCTGGAAGCCTGTAATGTAACCTTTTCCGTTGCATGTTAGAAGTTGGGTTCATTACACATGAAGCATGATCTACTTGGTTTGTACATTCGACAGTGTAGCACGAAGGTTCTCGACGGAGGCAGTGCGTGTACCGCATCGACTCCATGGATGGAATCCAGTTTGAACCAATGTTCGCACTTGGTATGGTGTCAATTAGGTCCACCCTTAGGCAAAGAAGCTTGAAGGCATCATGTGCTACCCCTTTCGATGGTTGTCTAGGGGGGTAGACCGTCTGGGAGAAAATGAAAAAATCATGAAAATCATGTGTAACCTTGAACGCACTGAGCATGCATGCTTGATTTGGTTCATGGGATGGCATCAAAATAACTTGGAATCCTATGTAGATGGTGTATTGAAGGAGGTGGCCCGAGACGGGCCCTTCCGGGCTATCCTTGTACCCTCCGAAAGCACATGTTGGTTTATTGACCTATATTAAATGACCGCCAAGTTTTTAGGGTTATAATCCATGGCCATGTTAGGGATACATATGCCAAGTTTGAACCATTTTCATCTAAATTTGCAAGTTTTTTCACATGTAAATCTTAGTCTAAACTGAGAAGCATTTCGCATGGCAGCTTGTTTTGGTCATGGGATTCAATGGGAAATAGTAGGCATCATTTTGTATTGTAGACAATCTACTAAACTTGGGGGTTCCCCCAAACACGCCCTTGCGGCCTTGACTGCCACCCTCTGAAATCACATGCTGGTTTGTTGACCTACCTGAAATCAACCCAACTTTGCAGGGTTGCAAGCCATTGTAATTTTTGGGGTACATCCAAGTTTCAACCATTTTCAGCAAAGTTGCAAGTTTTGTCACGTACGGCCAATTTTCGGGCATTTTCAGAACAAACAACATATTTTACCACTTAAAAAATGCATTCCTTTCTTGACGACACATTTGCTTTTTCTTCGGAACATTACATGCTAATGTTTCAACCTCCCATAACTCACGCCGCCCAGATCTCCCGAAATCCCACGATTACAGCTCCTCCCTCGTAACCACCCGCGGCATCCAGGTCCCGTACCACCTCCCACGACCGCTGCAAGATCAGATTGTAGCCGCCGCCCGCCGCCCACCAGCCCACCGCCCACCGGGAACGTCGCCTGAGGGGTCAAACGGCAGTGGTGTTGTCGCCGCCTCCTACGCGCGTCAACGCGCCGCTGCTCCTGTTGCTGCCGTCGAGTGCCACACATCCACATCTAGTGTCGAACGAACTATCCGCGTGGAGCATTGGGCCGGCACCGTCGACGACACAAGGTTACGTGATCATAGCTCTTTTTAATCTTTCTCAGACACGCACATCTACTAGTAAAGCCCTAATAGGTTTCCCACAAGTTATTCCAGTCGTCAAGTTTACTTGATCATAGCTCTCATTAATAACTATCTTGTAATCAATCTTGGCACACTACACGAACGTCCGAAGAGGTAATACCACAACAAGTGTATCTCTTTCATGAAATAACATGTCGTATGTTTATGCAATCCCAAAACCCTAGTTGAACTGTCCCAATGTTATGCATGACCAAAATCTGTAGTGTGCTTAAAGTTACATCTAGTTCATATTATTTAATAAACTCATCCGTGCCTGCGTATTAGATTTTATTTTTGTTATACATTTCTCAACGTGAAGGTCAAATAAATTGAACCGGTTTTTCTTCTGTTCCATAGGTACCAGTAAAATGGAAACTACTGTTAAAAGTGCTGCTAATGGAGAAAAACACATCTCCGAAATGACCGATGAGGTACGTAGTTGACATTTCGTTTGAAAACTGTACTTGCACACACTTCTTTCATACTCAATAAAATCTAATGCCACTTTTGCAGGAACTCTTTTCGAAGCAAGGCCATATGAAGTTAGTGTGCTCACCGTCAAGGCTCGCCAAAGTCATGAAATTGTTGTCACCAAAACACATAGAGAAAATCATAAGCGACGGTCTTGGGGGTCTAAACAAGATTCATGAGTTTAAACTCCGGCGCATTATGTTGATAAGACTAGCAAAGAGCTTCGATAGTGAGACATCATCCATTACCATAGGTAAAACACCCATTCCTATCACCGCAGAAGACGTGCACCATATATTTGGCCTTGCGATAGAAGGGGAGCACACCGGATCCAAATTTGTTTAACACATTTCAAAACAATGGGAGCATTGATCTGGCTGACCTTGAGACAGTGATCTTACGTTCCAAAACTCCGGACGATGATTTCCTGGCGCGGTTCGTTCTTTTTGCTATTGGTACAGTTTTAGCACCAACAGCACAATGTTATGTCGACGCGAAATATCTTAAACTTGTTGTGGATATTGAAAGCCTTCGGAGATTGAACTGGGGTTGTTTCACAATGAAACACATGTTCAGGTGCATACACAAATTTAACTCTCTTGATCAAGTATCTCTACAGGGAAATCTACCTCTGCTTCAGGTTAGTTCAACATCACTATTTAACATTCTACAATTGTTTTTCTTTTCTACATCTCTCTATATTGACGAAGTAATTTATTGTGAAGATTTGGTACTGGGAGCACCTGCGTTCCGGCAATGGTCGCACAATGGGACGAATGCACGTGCGTAATAAGAGCAGAAGCTTACACCTCAGGAGGTCTTCATAAAGGACTGGTGTGTTTGTTGATCTGACCCATGTATATATCCGGTTATTTATTTGCTACTACTGATTCATTCTACCTGATTCAAAGGTTGTGATGGAAATTTATGCTCCACAACCAGAGGCCAACAATAGAAAGGATCTAGGAAGCAAAAAAATTGTACATGTGGATGAAGGTGATTCATCTCGAGCACAATCACGAGGTCAAAATATGAGTAGCCACCAAGTAAGCCCAACAAAGACAATTTTCATTTTCCAAGATCAGTAAAAGGTCGCATCGAAACTCATTCATTTTGCTTTGTTCTGAACGGGGTGTTATTTCATTTGCACAGGTGGAAATGATAGTTGCATCCCTGAATGCACGTTGTGCTGAACAAGAAAAGAAGATAGGCAGACAGTTAATGGAATTTCAGCACAGATTTGACGCGAAATTTCTCACCCTAAGCGAAGAGTTAATTGACATTAAGAGTAAATCTGGCAGTAATCCTAGGCTCTCGCTGCTCGAGGACGAAATTAAGGACTTAAGGAGGGAACTGAAGGTATGTCATGTTGTGCAGATTTTATTGTTATGAATATGTTCCTCCATATTCATTATTGTATAATTGTTACAGGAATTAAAAAACCAAACTAAAGTCAGCCAACAATCCGAGTCACAGAAAACAGGCGTCGAGGTAATAATTATGGCCCACCACATAAGTAGTATTACAAAACTAATTATAATTGACCATTTTTTTGTTGTTGTAGGAACAAGTCAATGTGTGCACTGATCCCTTCATGGCGACTCCTAAGTTCGACGCATACACGCCACGTACTTCGACTCCAACACCAAGTGCCAGACACGTACTGCCAAACAAGGAGGATCCTCGAATCACACCGTTGAAGCCTCTGTTTGATAATGATTACGTGCTCACCGCTGAGGACAAAGAGGCAGCCATTTTCATCCGGGGAACACACGGCCCTGTTGAAGTCATTCAAATCGGAGACATTCCCCTAAGAGCGGAACAACTGAAGCCAATTTACGATAAAAAATACATCTATGGTGATGTAAGCCCCTTGTACTCCATTGTACATCAACTATTTGAACTGTTGGCACATCATTATATGATTACAAATTTGGCAGGTTATTATGGCGTATGCTCACATTAGTGGAGTTGAGACTGATACTACCTCAGTCATATCCCCCAATGAAACCAGAAAGCTTTTAGAAACAAAAGGGGTTATTCCAAAGGGCCGTGGAAGCTCATGGGTTCAGCGTGTTGCAAATAAATTTGTAGGACGCCGGTAGGTACCCGTTTTCCTCACTTTCATATATCGTAATAGATAGTGTAGATGAAATATTTTAGGGGTCCCCCGAACCATAATTGTTACCATATCTACATTATTCCATGGAATGAGTCCTCTTTGACTTTACGGCAGGTGCACATCCCATTGAATGTGCATGATAACCACTGGATGGCAATGGTGTTCAATTTCGACAAAGAAGATATTCAAATCCTAAACTCCTTGAAAAATCATTTTGACGAGTCCAAGGAAACTGCTCTTGTAAGCTTTATCTTGCTGCCTCTTTACCGTCGCATGGCACATCAACTCCAAAATCACCGTAACACTTTGTAATACTCGTATTATGCTAGGTGGAGTCGATTCAGGCCTTCATGGATGAAGCGGTGAAGGATGGCTTGGTAACACCAGGTAAGCCCATCAAATTTACCAACTGGAAAGTAGTATGCTATGACGACATACCGCAACAGAATGATGGGTACGTACGACCTCCTAAATTATTCCTCGCCGACACGTCCAAGTTTACTAAAACCTAAACTAAACACTGCAGGCATTCATGTGCGTTTTTCACACTAAAGTACATGTTGACATGGAACGGTGAAAAATTTACCGACAAAGTGGAGCAGGTGAGTCAAACACTATATTTAATTTTAGAATATCTTATGACTGAACACTATGCTGACATATGTGTCGCTTATCAAATTTAGTCACAGATAGATATTTTCAGCTGGAAAATAGTTTCAAGCTTGCTGTGTTCAGATTGCAACAGTCTTCGCATGGAAACATACAAGTACCCCATAACGGTTAGCGAAAAAGCACGGATATTTTATTTTATTCACATGTGTCATGATGCTACCGAATGCACTGATGTCCGTTGTACAGGCGGAGACGTATGAAGCCCATGCTGCATCGCAACCTATGGATTCATAAGACGATGTCCAAGAAGTTATCGGTACTGTTGAGTGCAAGAAATTAGACACGTCGAGCTCCCCAAAGGATCCCGACACCCTGAGCTCCCCAAAAAAGCGGAGAGCAGGTGGAAGCCCGAGGAAGCTTGTCGATGAAGAGCAAGCTAAAAAAACAAAAACTATTGATGAGCTCAAAGTGAAATTTGATAGCAAGACCATTGCTAAACAAGTGTCTTCGATATCAAGACGAGCACGCAAGCCATCACAAGCTGTATTGAGCCCATTCAATAAAACCAAATGGTAGTTTAGGTACGTACTGGGTAGCACTGTAGTTAGCACTACTTATGATACATTTGTCATTTACGATTTGGTGATCGTACTTTATCAAACGTGCATCGACGAGCGGCGAAAGATGGCTTTCTAACACCAGCTAAGACCGTAACAAAGTAGGGTATGATAACATACCACAATATAGCAATCTCTGCTTTCGCAGTACATACTTTTGGCAATCATGAACATTATATACTTTTGGCAATTAGGGATACATGCTTAGTTCTTTTGGTTGAACTGCCAATAGGTCATTCTGCCAATCATTTGCATGATGTACTTTTGGCAATATCTTATACAACCTAAGTGCATGTCAAAAAGTGGCAATAGGTACTTTTGGCAATCATGTGCATGCTACATTTCTGGCAATTACTAATGCATGCTCATTTGTTTTGTTTCAAATGGCAGTATGTACTCCTGGCAAACATTTGTGTGCTCTACTTTTGGCAGCTATTAATACAAGCTCATTTATAATGGTTTAACTATCCATAGAAATAACTTGAATGTCATTATTTCTAAACATACCAAATTCAGTGCAAGATATAGCATTAGCATCTTCAGTTAGAGTCATAACATATATGTACCATATATCACCATAGTGGAGGTATTAGGCAATGTTGACCGCAATGCACTTAGGTAGGTGCTTACAAGATAAACAATAGTTTAATGAAGCAACGACGCTTATTAGTACAGGGTAGACACTTAATTAGGCGCCTATCATGTACAAATTGGCACTGCTGCTTCAGAAATCCATGTTTATTATTGTTAGCATGTACCTAAGCACGTAGCATTGGAAGTTGACCATTACCAGAAATGAGCAATGTACTACCAAACACTTAAAACATAGCATGTTAAACAGTCGCAACCCAAAATATAAACCGGCGCATAAGTTCAAGCAGTACGGTGGGGCAGAAGTATCACACGACAACCAAAACATAAAAACAGTCTTAACTAGGGTGGGCCAGCAGTAACAACCAAGCAGCGCATCAGATCCTTGGCATCTTGGCCAGACAAGGAGGCCTCAGGAGGTAGAATGGCAGATGCCCCTTCGCGTACTTCCTGAGGAAGGCACCAAAAGCGGCATGTTTAGCCCGGACGTGGGGCTTGCGGTTCCTCCCATTACCACGGCCGATATCGGTGCCATGCATGATTATGCTGTCATAGTCGTTCTTGTTGCTCGCGCAGCAGAAAGGGCAGGCTATGTTGCCGTAGAGCCTGTTGGAGCCGCTATGGTATGGGATTTCCCCATTCCGCAGCCTCCTGAGGACGTAGCGGCTCTTGCTATCCCTGCTCTCCTTACTATCATCCATGTCTTCGTCATCTTCCTGTGTGTTAGTTGATCCACAGCTATGTCAGATTAGGAATACAGAAATGTAGCATTTCATAAGAGTATCAAGTACATTCCGAAAGTAGGAATACAAAAATATGATCAATCAGATGATTCACACAACATGTACCTCATGTATTGCAATATATGTTGATGTACTATTTGTTATCTTTCTTGTTCTTTTTTCTTTGCTTTGCATGCGTAGTTGTTCTCCCCTCTAAAGAAGTACTCCTATTTGTACAATCTAAGTTGACAATTAACTAAAGGGTTCAAGTTTTAGGGTATGAACAAATCATTTTACTGCATTCAAGCACATATTTTATTTCATACTGAAAATAGATAATTCCAAAAACAGGATCATTTCTTGCCATTTCTTGCAACAATATTTTGTATGATCTGGTTTTATCATAAAGAGATACCAGACAATATCTAATTTAAGGACATTCAAACTAGATGAGTACATACTACAAAGTAAAACTACCGCATCAACAAAGAAAAGATTGCCCTCACTTGATATTTTGAAGACAACAAAACATATGAATCATGTCATGAATTATGTATAAAAAAAGAGAAAATTTGGATTGAGGTACATCGGTTGTGAACATAAGAAATTATGGCTTTAATTAGTCATCCTTGTTGCTAATAATTACATAGGGTGCGTACATAAGAAACTCTGCAATGAATTACTGATCTTTATTAAAGGAGAAGTACTGACTGCAATCAGAAAATGTCTTCACAATATAGCTGTATGGCTTCATGATTTTCATCAAATAAACTAGTTTTTCTGACAACTAAATAAATGCACTATTTACTAGGTCTCAACAGATTTAGTAATCAAATTGAAAATAAGATGCATAGTCCACTTCATTATATGGAAATCATGAAGCAGATAGAAAAAGTTTGCACTGTTAAGGTATGAAAGATTCTATAAGAAAGGAGAAAATGTGGTATCAGCTTTGTGCATATGGAGCATTATGATTACGCTTAGTCATGAAAAATTCTATATAGTAAGAATGCAATAGAAAATCTTGTTGCTAGAAATGTACTGTTGCATGGACTTGGCATGCATGATTACTGATGTGGCATAGTTTCATGGATTGATTTGTGCAAGAGAAGAACTAATCCATGTTTGTTGTTAATGGCAGGCAGTGGCCGTAAATTGTTACTGCATGCATCAGTACTGACCAGATGCATGACTCGATGATGTGGCCCAGTTTCATGCATACCAAAACCAGATAATGAGTTGCCAGTATTGAAGAACGGAGCATAGTTTCATGAATAGCAAAACCAGATAATGGGTTGCACAATTGAGGAACAAAGCATAGTTGTAACAGGGGTTCTACTGATTTCAACTCTCATCATTCATACTCTTGTTGGTACTAGCGAGGCACACGTGCATTGGGCGTGAAAGCAACAATTAATGTCAATTATTTCAGATGCACTTTACATTGCTATGCTACTGTAGCGATGGATTTTTGTGTGTGTTTTCTTTAATAAAGTGATAATGTTTGTGCATATTATGCATTCAGATTCACAAAGTTCAAAGCATTAGCAATTCATTTAAAAGAAAAGAGTTTGCGCTGTTAAAGTATCCAACATTCTAGAACAATGGAGAAACTGTGCTTAAGCTTACAAATGGAATATTCTAGATAGTACGCATGCTTGGAATTTTTCTTTTGCAGTAAATAAGATATCGAATGGCCAACAATGCTGGGATTTCCCATCTATCCACCGTTGGATTGGCTTCATCCAACAGCAAATATTCAAAGTTGTTTCCAGAGTACATGTTTTAAAAGTTACCATTTATAGAAGCTCAAGCACCGTTGATAAATATTTACTGTTGCATGTCAACTTTTCATGTTCTAGATATTAATCATTGATCCTCTTGTTGACTGTCATGAAATAAACAAATTTGTAGGAAATTTTCCATCCACTCAAACCTTTCTGAAAGAATCCTATGTTTTTACTGTGCACAATCAAACACTGATACAATCCTGTAGGATTCAAGATGACATGCCACTCTAATCCCACGTTTTCCCTATTCCTGCGTTTTGGAAATCATACGAATCAAAGAGGTCATACCTAACAAATACACCGTTTTGTACAGCAAAACTGATTCATAATCAGTTTCTAAATCATATTCTTATTTATCTTCACAAAATAATTGCACGCACAGGGGGATTTTAGGCCTACATGACTACTGTTCCATGCCAGGTTTCAGATTGAAGGGGTTTCCTTCCAAATGTACCAAACAACTAGTACTAATCCTAACCCTAAGGGAGAGATCAAGAAACATAACCTATCTGGACGAAATCTAATCTGTGATGCATGCAATTTAGGAGAAAACCCCATGGGAGAAAACCCCAAAAATAGAGTAGGAGAATAGAACAGAACAGAGTAGTACCTCCGGGAGCTCGTCGTCGACCTCCTCGTCAAACTCGACGGCCTCGTCCTGCACTTCCTGAGCGGCGAGCTCAGCCTCCTCATAGTAGGTGTTGATGAGCTCGTACTGCTCGCGCTTCCGCTTGACCCTTTGCACCTCCAGATCCATCGCCACCTCCTCCTCCACCTGCTCCCCGACCACAGGCTCGACCGCTGCGACGGCGGCCGGCGCAGTCACAACAGATGGTGCACCGCCTCCCGTCACCGCGACGGCGCCCTCGGCCGTGCCAACCGCGGCGGCAATGACCAGAGCAGGCTTCTCCACTGCTTCTACCGCTGTGTCCTTCTCCACCGCCGCGTCTTCACGGCCGGCCTTCATCTTCCAATGACGAAGGGCAAGGGAGGTGGTTGCTGGCTCCTAGGAGGTAGGGTTCGAGGTGAGAGGAGAGGGTTTTTGCTGATTTGGGGAAGAAAAGCAGCAGGGGTGGGGGAGTGGGGGGGACGGGGGTGGGGGAGGCGGCCTTTATTTGGCGTGTGGGTGGACGTTTGGAGTTACCGAGGCTAGACGCGTGGCGTCGTGCGCTCGTGCACTCCCCAACCGTTTTCATTTTTTTGTCATGAATTTGTATATTTTTTTGACATGTGGTTTAGTGAGGAAATTGCACAAACCACCTACTTTTGGTGTTACTTTTGCATCGAACACCTACTTTACAGGTTTGTTGCACAAAAAACCACATATTGGGGCAATTTGTTGCAGCTAGGTCTAATGCGCCATTTTGGGTGGGTTGACATGATTTTTGACAAGTGAGTCCAGTTTGTAAGGCCATCTCCACCGCGCGACCCCAAAACGTCCGGGTCTGTCTGTTTGGGTCTAAACGGACAAATGAAGCGGCCCAACGCGCAACCCCATCCGCAAAAAGACGTCCGCTTCTGGTCCGCTTTGCCCCATCCCGAGCCCAAATTTGGTTCGGCTTTGCGGTCGAGCGAACAACGAACGGACGCTCTCTCGTCCGCCCCGTCCGCTCTTGTCCGGGCCTGGACCCACTTGTCAACCTCCACCGGTCTCTCTCCCCTTTTTCTCTCTCTTCCTTTCTCTCTCTCGAGCACGCCGGGGAGCGTGAGGCGCGGTGGCGAGCGGGCGCGCAGTCGGCGGCGCGGGCGAGCGGGTGAGCGGGCGGGCGCGCGGGCGCGGCGGCGAGCGGGCGGCCCCGGGGCGTGCGGGGCGCGGCGCGGCAGCTGCGGCGGCGGCAGGGCCGAGCGGGCGTGGCGGGGCGCGTCGCTGCCAGGGAACGCGCGGGCGCGGACGAGCTCGCCGCGGCCGGGGTGGGGCGGGGCGCGCGCGGGCGCGGCCGAGCTTGCCGCGACCGGGGCCGGGGCGCGCTTGGGCGGCCGAGCGCGCGGAGCTGGGCGCGGCCGCGGCCGGGGCGGGGCGGAGCCGAGCGCGCGGAGCAGGGCGCGGCCGCGGCCGAGCTCGCGGCGGCCGGGGTCGAGGCGCGGCGCAGCGGCTGGGGCGGGGCGGAGGACGCGGGCGCGCTGTGCGGAGCAAGACCTCGTGCCGGAGCTCGCGGACGCGGCCTGCAGGCGGGTGCGAGTGCAGGCGCGAGAGGCGGGCGCGGCGGCAGGCGTGGCCGGGCGAGCGCAGGCGGACGCGACCGGGCGGGCGCGACATGGTGGTGGCGAGCGCGGCGTGCAGGCGGCGTCGGGGCAGCGCGGGCGCGGTCGAGTGGCGAGCTTCGAGGCGGCACGGGCGGCGGCTGCAGGCGGGCGAGCAGGCGGGGGGCGCGGTTGCCGGCTGGCACGATGATAGGCGGCGGAACGCGGCCGTGGCGGGCGGCCCCGGCGAGCGTGCGCGAGCGGCCACGGCATGCTAAAGTGGGCGCGGGGGCAGCGGACATTTTGGGGTTGGTCGCCGCGGTGGGCGCCTCGAACAGAAGCCGGACGCGCATGTCCTTTTTGACACCTATCGCCACCCCAAACGGACGAAATCCGGACAAAACGGACGTCCGTTTGGGGTCGTGCAGTGGAGTTGGCCTAAGTGCACCGCGGGAAAAAAACATTCCAGATTAGCGCCCAACTAGAACTGTGCAAAATTTACAAATAGGTACTTCAGAAATAATTCTCATTGTTTCTGGGCACACAGAAATGAACTATTGACAGTTTTTTTGTTCCCACATAACATCTTGGCACTCAAGAGCATGCACCAAACTTGTTCTCCTTCGACACACAGACGCTATAACGACGGACGTGTACCAGTAATATTCACACTGCACGTGTCGATACCATCTTGACCAACACGCAACAACATTGGTCTCATTGGACTCACACATGCCATAAGGGGTTCAAATCATTCACCAATTCTTCTAGTCACATTGCACTCCAAGATGCGACAATGGGCCGACATGTACCAATCTTGATCTCTTTGCACAAATAATTGGTATAAGGGCCAGATGCACCAATATATGTCCCAATGCACTGACACATGTCACTTGGGCGAACACGCACCATGCCCACACACAAGGAACAAATAAGCCTATAGGATCCACATGCACCGATAAACTACGTCTCGACATGCAACAACTTTTTGTAGTCATATTGCACGCATAGTGCACACGAAGACACGCCAACGGCCCGTCATGTAGCAATCTTCATGTCTTTTCACTAATCATGGTCTCTTTGGCCTCACGGATGCCATAAGGGCCAAATGCACCAATATTGACACGTTGCACTCAAACGTGCCACTTGGGCCAACATGGATCATGGTTTTTTTACTAGCAAGGAACACATAAGCCATTATATAGTGTTGGTACCCTAGCTAATAACAACATATATCAACATTGGTCCTAGTTGCAGCTACATAGGAGCACTTATGCCACACATGGAGCACAGCCTCGGTGCATGGTTTTTTTCCGTGCGTCTATGTCTGGATAAATGTCTTAAGGAGAGGCAAATTGGTTCTGCCGAACACACTGCATCGGCCGAACTGGCTAGACCCTTTACCTCACACCCTCTTGGCCCTGGTTCGAATCCTCGTGAGGTAGTTGGAAATGCCAATTTTTTTCTATGGGTACTGACACTTGGGGTCCCCTTGTCATCCACACAAACGCGCCACCACATGTACCACATTTGGCTAAGTGCACCTACTACTCCACATCATTTTCAACTTCTTCGTCCCCTTCTCGACCAGCGCCGCCGCCGCCATCTCCCGATGACGCCTCTCTTCGCCGCCGGATCTGCGCGGCCGCAGCCAACTCCGGCAAGTAGGTGAGATCTCCCCTCACCCCCCTCGCGAATCTTCTTCCCTTCCCCAACCGCGTGCGTCTCCCTCCGGACGCGGATCTGATCCAGAATTTTTATTTGATACATGTGGTAGATGATTTGTTGATGGATATGATGGTTCTTTGATAATGGATGTGGTAGTGTAGGATCTGAGCCATACCAGGGAAAAGAGAGGCCCTGTGCAAATCAAAATGAGGCCCTATGTGTGAAAAAATAAATCAAAATAATTCATCAGTTCTTCACTATAGTATGTAGTAGTGACATTGGATTGGATTGGATTGGGATTTATTAGGTAGATGATACTGGCATTGCCATTGTCATTGGCATTGCTTTTTTAGGTAGATGATAGTAAATAGATTTAATAGGCATTGCATTTTAGGTTATCACTATGATTTATTATATGTATGATCTTTGTATTGTACTATGGTAGCGTACAATTCAACTTAGAGTTCAACATGTTCTGTGTAGAATGGAGGAAGCACCATGTGGACGGTGCAAGTCACGGTGCCGGACCAGCCTTTCTACTGCCACGCTGTTCGGCATCTACTTCCAGCCTACTTTTGTAATTGCAGCGGTAACAATTTATATGAACCTTCTGACAGTTCATTCTTTTTATTTTTTAAGCTGTTTCCACTAATGCATTGTGTCTGTTATTTGTTTTTATCTTACACGGATCGTCCCATGCAATGTGAGATTGGCATTCAATGAGCTCGTCGGAGACACCATGACCTTCGACTCTCTTGGGGCCCCTACACTATGCAGGTCGACAAGGGGCGAACGATTATCCAGATTGGAGGAGATGAATGGGATCGTTTCATTGCCTGCCTGCGTCTTAGTGGGGGTGAATTGATCAGCTTCAACTTCAGAGGAGAAAGGCCCAGGATTTCTGTTATCTATCTGAATTTGATTGCTGATAGTGAGGACGAAGTTGATGAGGAGGACGATGGTGAGGATTCAGATGATGATGAGAACCCACTTGATGAAGCCCTCTATGCCCAAAGACTGAGGCTGGGCTGCGAGGAAACGGGCAACCTCTGGGACATGCTTCCGCTACGTGAAGACTACGTCGGGAAGCCATTCGTGACCCGACTCACAAGGACGAATGTTAAGCAGCATATCATGGTATGTTACTTAGTGTGGTAATTACATGATATGCATGCTTAATTAGTGTAGTAGTTGATATGATATGCATGTTGTAGTACTGTGATGATATGCCTAGTGTAGAATTCATTTAGTGCAGAATTTTATGGTATGCATGTGTTGTAGTAATGCGATATATGCTTATGTAGTGTAGTAATATGCGATGATATGCTTAGTGTACGTAGTAATCTAATGATATGCTTAATTACTGTTGTAATTTGATGATTAGCGTGTAGTGTAGTGATGTGATGATATATATGCTCAGTGTTGAATCCAATGATATATGTGTCTTGAAGTGTATGCTTTGTTGATAATTGCACGTGACATGCTCATATATCATATCAACTGTTTTCAGAAATTACCTAAGAGGTTATCTGTTAGCTGTGGCATCGAGCCGGATGAAGAAGGCATGGCTGCTGGACTATGCCTTACCAGAACGGGCTCCATCACCACCTGTGCCTACGCAGTGGACACGGACGGTCGCACTATCTTCAACCGGGCGGGGTGGAAGAAGTTCCTTCATGGCAATAATCTTCGGGTAGTTCAGGGCATCCGACTCACTGTTGCGAACACCTGTCGCCATGACTTGAGGATGATGATCACCATCAACCTCATTTAGAACTGGGTTGGCCATGTTTCGATGTGAAATGAACTTGGTATGTTAGCTCTTGTTTCCGAGTACTTGTCGTGTATTACTGTACCTATCTATATATATCTAGCTTCAGTAAATGGGCCATGTATCGATGTGAAATGAACTTGCTATGTTTGGGGCTTGTTTTGCTGTTGCCCCAGCGGTTATTTGAGACTTCCTTGAACTTGAATCTGTCTTGACTTGTTGTTGGATGCTTGGTGCTGTTGCTTTATAATATAAAGCTAGGGGGACCCTTTTTCGTAGGTTCGGTAAATGGAGTTTAGCTCTAATTGTACTAATTGTTTTCTTTTCCATACAATTCTGAACCAAAACTACACATGGCACAACCTTCTGTGATTAGTTCCTTTGATAACTGGTATTGAAGAGCAGCCAAAGAGTTCCATTCACAAGTTACTTGAATTTTTGTTTTAATGGATAAACAAAATAGGAAGCTAGCAAACTTAGTTAACGAGATAAGCAAACTATGTACTTGATGACATAAGCAAACTTGTTCAACCCTGACAAACACGACATAAACAAACTGGTTCAACTCTAACACACATGACATAAGCAAGCTGTTTTAACCTAAGAAAAGAAAACTACAAATTTCAAACAACAAGATAAAGGACAAGCGCAAGCGCAAGCAACACGAAGGCAGACTTTGATGTCTCCTCATCCCGCATAGTGGCAGTGGTAGTAGAGGTCCGCTTCCTGCTCTTTTGAAATTTCCAGACCTGTTTTGATGTTGTCGATTTTCTTCCACGACTTGTAGGTGGCGTACGCATCTATTGCTGCGTACTCGATGAGGTAATCTGGCAATGGGCTGACCCCCCACAGTTTATGGTCTAGCTTCTTGTCGATCTTCTTCTTCATCTTGTGGTAGAATGGGTGGATGACGCTGGCTGCAACATCAGCCAAGGAGTCGTACTGTTTTTCGTTGTATGGAACTCTCCAGTTGCACTGAATGTCGATGTGCTTGCTAGGGTTTATCTCCAAACCAGACATCTTCAGCTTTTCCTTGTCACCTTGAATGCTGAAACTGGCAA
Organism: Thinopyrum elongatum; assembly: GCA_011799875.1. NCBI lineage: Eukaryota > Viridiplantae > Streptophyta > Magnoliopsida > Poales > Poaceae > Thinopyrum > Thinopyrum elongatum. Next base: position 494,217,347 of record CM022303.1, on the reverse strand, counting down.
AGGTGAACAACTTCTCCTCCTGTAGGAGCTCTTTGAGGCGCTTTGGCCTGCTAGGGGAGAGACAAGTGATGAATACATGGAGTACTAGTGTTTGTTTTACAAGATTTAATTATTCTATTTTTTACGGTTTACAAGTGATGAATACATGGAGTAGATGCTTATACAGTATAAGTAATGCATGAATGTAGTTCAGAAACTAGTACACAAAGTTCTGAAATTAAAATCAAGTACACCATGTTATTTTTCTTTTTGGAATATATAGTTAAGTCAATGATCTATTTGCTTTCTTAGTGCCAGTTTAGTTTTATTTTGTTGAATAAAATAACATATACCTCTGCTTCACCAAGTTCTTAAGTTTTTTTGGTGGTGAAAATAACACCGGACCAAGTTCAGAAACTACTTCACTACAGCAAGTTCACAAACTACACTAGTGAATCAAGATGAGAAACTACACTGGTACATCAAGCTCACAAACTAATCTTGTGCAACAATTTCAGATACTAATCAAGTGCATCAGGTTCAAAGTATATTCTAGTGCATCTACTTTGAGGAACTGCACTAGTGCATCCACTTTCACAAACTACACTAGTACATCTAGTTGGAAACTAGTCTAATGAAATTTCGAGGGAGCAGTATTGATGAATGGAAGAGGGTGAATGAGTAGGATTTTTCACCATTTTGTGGCCGCGGCGATGAGGTACATGAGGCAGAGATCCTCCACGCTTAACTGCAGAACTGCTGCCATCTGCGGAGGTTCTTCTTCTTTGGTAAACTCGACATCAACACCGATGATCCTAGGATACGAGCTGCAGGCGCTCCTCCTGATCCTAAAGATCATCTCGTCGGCCTTGTATGGTTCGCTGGTGCAGACGACCTCCAGCGTCTCCTTGCCGTGGAGCTCAACCCCTTTGAGGGTTACGGTGTACTCGCGCTTCTGACCGGGAACGTGAACGTAGTCCAGGTTGTCGCTCTTGTCGGACGTCTCGCCACAATGACGCTTGGCAGACGCTTCCTCCGCCATTGCCCTCCTCGTGCGACTACGGGCTTCGAAGAGAGATGTTTGTGGGTTGTTTGTATAAGAGATGGAAGCGGCAATGGAGGTTCTCGGAATGAGGCAGTGATGTAGTCGATTTGGGGCTTTTCACGGCTGGGATGGGGACGTGGGGGAGGCGGTTCGTCTAGGACGTGGGTGGTAGTGGTGGTGGGGCGCAGTTGCAGTCCGTTGTGGCAACCACGCTCTGTGCACTGCTGGCTGCGCATGCGTCTGAGTTTAGTCCCACCACGGGCCTACATCCTGGCCCATATCACTGGGTTTGTAGTCGTATGCGGGCCGTGGTGTGTGAAATATCATGTTAGGTAGGTGGGCTTTTTTCTATAAAATCTTTTTTTTGCCTATGTGACATGTTGACTTATACTAAAATAACACTTCCTTTTTTAGGTACACGTGTCTTATGTAAAAAGTTTAAGTTTGATAACAATGAAAAACATGTAAAACCTTGCCACATTGCCATTCTTGGACATGTGTAAAAAGTTTAAGTTTGAAAACAATGAAAAACATGTAAAACCTTGCATCATTGAATTTTAATTTTAAAATAAATTTGAAATATTGCAGTTAATTTGTAGACCATCTCCAAATCAAACCAAATTTGTTTTACATTGTCACATACATGTGACAAACATTGTTATTTACAGATCATGTGTGCAAAAACTGAGGTGATTTAGAGGTGGTCGAAAAAAGGTGATTTTTTTCACCACCTCCAAATCACCCCAAATTTGTTCTGCATGCTCAAATAGATGATACAAACATGGCTATGAAAGAAATTTGAAAAAAAAATGTATCATACAATGCCCCCTTAAGGTATAGACCGATGTTTTGATCAGTTAGTCTATAGGGCAGAATAAATTCATAAAAATTTAAAAAATTGTAAAATCTTGAAAACCTAGCTATGTTTGTGCAACATATCAAGTGTGCAAAATTAGAGGTGATTTAGAGAAGGTCGAAAAAATCACGCTTAAACACGAGGGACCATTTGGTCTCACTTAAGCCAGTTTTTGTAGAAAATGTGATTTTTTTTCACCACCTCCAAATCACCCCAAATTTGTTCTGCATGCTCAAATATATGAGACAAACATGGCTATGAAATAAATTTGAAAAAAAATATATCCTACAATGCCCCCTTAAGGTGTAGACCGATGTTTTGATCAGTTAGTCTATAGGGCAAAATAAATTCATAAAAATTTAAAAAATTGTAAAACCTTGAAAACCTAGCTATGTTTGTGCAACATATCAAGTGTGCAAAATTAGAGGTGATTTAGAGAAGGTCAAAAAAATTACGCTTAAACATGAGGGACCATTTGGTCTCACTTAAGCCAGTTTTTGCAGAAAATGTGATTTTTTTTCCACCACCTCCAAATCACCCCAAATTTGTTCTGCATGCTCAAATAGATGTTTCAAACATGTCTATGAAAGAAATTTGGGAAAAAAAATTTATCCTACAATGCCCCCTAAAGGTTTAGACCGATGTTTTCATCAGTCAGTCTACAGGGCAGAATAAATTCAAAAAAAATTAAAAAATTCTAAAACCTTGAAAACCTAGCTATTTTTGTGCAACATATCAAGTGTGCAAAATTAGAGGTGATTTAGAGGAGGTTGGAAAAATCACGCTTAAACACGAGGGACCATTTGGTCTCCTTAAGCAAGTTTTTGTACAAAAGGTGATTTTTTTCCACCACCTCCAAACCACTCCAAATTTGTTCTGCATGCTCAAATAGATGAGACAAACATGTCTATGAAAGAAATTTGAAAAAAAAATGTATCCTACAATGCCCCCTTAAGGTGTAGACCGATGTTTTCATCAGTCAGTCTACAAGGCAGAATAAATTCAAAAAAATTTAAAAAATTGTAAAACCTTGAAAACCTAGCTATGTTTGTGCAACATATCAAGTGTGCAAAATTAGAGGTGATTTAGAGAAGGTCGAAAAAATCACGCTTAAACACGAGGGACCATTTGGTCACTTAATCCAGTTTTTGCAGAAAATGTGATTTTTTTTCACCACCTCCAAATCACCCCAAATTTCTTCTGCATGCTCAAATAGATGATTCAAATATGGCTATGAAATAAATTTGAAAAAAAATGTATCCTACAATGCCCCCTTAAGGTGTAGACCGATGTTTTGATCAGTTAGTCTACAGGGCAGAATAAATTCAAAAAAAATGTAAAACCTTGAAAACCTAGCTATGTTTGTGCAACATATCAAGTGTGCAAAATTAGAGATGATTTAGAGAAGGTCGAAAAAATCATGCTTAAACACGAGGACCATTTGCTCACTTAAGCCAGTTTTTGCAGAAAATGTGATTTTTTCCACCACCTCCAAATCACCCCAAATTTGTTCTGCGTGCTCAAATAGATGTTCCAAACATGTCTATGAAAGAAATTTGGGAAAAATGTATCCTACATTGCCCCCTTAAGGTGTAGACCGATGTTTTGATCAGTTAGTCTATAGGGAAGAATAAATTCAAAAAAATTTAAAAAATTCTAAAACCTTGAAACTCTAGCTATGTTTGTGCAACATATCAAGTGTGTAAAATTAGAGGTGATTTAGAGGAGGTCAAAAAAATCACGGTTAATTTGTGTGTGGGGGGGGGGGATGGTAGACCTCCCGAGAGCCGTTTACTGGTCATTTTCGTTCCGTATAAGGGAAAACATTCCAAATTTTGCCCAACATGAAAAGCATTATGCATGCATGCTCTATGTGTTCATGGGATGCGATGCAGCAAAATTGGGATCATTAGTGCATGTATACGCAAGTAGGGTCTCTGAAACGCGCATTTCAGGGATAGCCTGTCACCACCCCGAGAGCACTAGCTCGGTTTCTCACCTGTATGAAACCAACCCAACATTTCAGGATGACAAGTCATGTCCATGTTAGGGCTACTTGCCATGTTTCAACCATCTTCAACAAATTTTGAAAGTTTCGTCACATGCGGGATTTTTTCGGTCATTAGTACAATGTGGACCATTTTCAACATTTGTTGCAAGTTTTGTCACGTTTCGCATTTTTCGGGCATATGCGACACGAAAAAACCATTTTTAATACTTAAAAAATAAGGATAATATTTTCTAGATTTTTTGGGATATCATTGTGATATTATTGAAATCTCACATAACTCACGCGGCCCACCCCTCCCTAAATCCCGTGATTACAGCGCCTCATTCTGACCACCCGGCCGTGCCATCCGCAGCTCCCACGACCGCTGCAAGATCAGATCGGAGACGCCGGGCTCACAGGAATACAAGAGTCGCCGGGCACCGCCCACCGCCATGAGGGGTCAGACTTCAGTGTTCTTCTCACCGCCCCCTCCGTTTATCCTTGCCGCCGTCTACCGCGCTATAGGGGCACTTCTAGTTTGCGATGCACTATCTGCGGCCATCAACTCGGCGCCGCCGTCTCCGAGAGAAGGTATTTCCTGATTGTAGCTTTTTTTAATCATTGTCAGCCGCTCCTTTAGTAGTTGAACCCTCATAGGTCTTGCACAACTTCACGTGGTTAAGCAATTGGATACCCTTGTTAAACTGCGCTTATTTTATGCACGACCAAATAGGTTGTGTTCTTAAACTCATAAGTGGATCATATGTTAAATGACCCACTTAATTTTTTTAGTATTAGTTGACTGCTAATTTTGTTATACATCTTTTAATTATTGTCTTCAAATTAATTGACCCGGTTTGCATCATTGCATACGAGCCAGCAATGTCAGTTTCAGATAAAAGTCTTCGTAATGGAGAAAAGCCTCGAAGAACTCAAACTTAAATTTGACACGAAGACCATAGCCAAACAAATGTTTTTATTATCATCACGGTCACGCAGAGCCATGAGCAGCTATGTTGAGCCCATTCAAACACAAATAGGTAGCATCAATTGATACATGATCTTGCTCATGCTCTACTTTTAGCATCATTTGATACATGTTCAGTTCTTATCATAAAGTGGATATATGTACTTTTGGCAATCATGAGCATCCTCTACTTACTGCAATAACTAATGCATCCTCAGTACAAAGCTTGAATTGGCAATCATTTGCATGCTTTACTTTTGGCAAGAACTAATGCATAGTTGAGTTATAACTGGTCATAGATATGGCTGGAACATCTTGAGTTATCATCACGGTCACGCAGAGACCCTAAACCATCACCAGATATGTTGAGCCCATTCAAACACAAATAGGAAGCAGCAATTGATACATGTTCACGCTCATGCTCTACTTTTGGCATAATTTGATACATGTTCAGTTCTTACCAGAAAGTGGAAACATGCACTTTTGGGAAACATGAGCATCCTCTACTTATTGCAATAACTAATGCATCCTCAGTATAAAGCTTCAATTGGCAATAGGTAGAATTGGCAATCATTTGCATGCTTTACTTTTGGCAAAAACTAATGCATAGTTCAGTTGTAACTGGTCATAGATATGGCTGGAACATCCTGAGTTATAAACTAAACATAATCATGCCAAGCTATAACTACCATAGTCATAGTTGTAGAGTTCCTAGCATGCATCACCGTACGATTCTAGAACGGCAGAATAACACAACAAACATAACATAGACCACCGTACGGTACTTGAGTTGCTATGGCCTTGTGAAATGCAAGATGCTTAGGCGAGGTGCTTAGAGAAATAAACCAGGCTTTTCTTAAGCACCGGTGCTTATTTGTACAGGGTAGACGCTTAACTAGGCGTCTGTCCTATAGAAATAGGCAATGGTGCTTCAGAAAAACCTGGTTTATTTTTCTAAGCACAACCCTTAGCATCTACCATTGTACAAGGCCTAACATGCATCAGCAAAAAAGTACTAATAACAACTTAGACCACTTAAGCAGATTAGCAGCAAACACTTAGATAAACAGCAGATTAACCACCGCACACCATAAGTTCACACCCACCATAGACCATAGGACATAAGTTCTTACACACCATATACCATAAGTTTTAGAGTCGACCAGCGAATATAGATAACATAAAAGGACACGGCGGTCCTGGGGCAGCAGCAGCAGTCTAGAAGCACATCACTTGTCTCCCTTGTTCAGCGGCGGCGCGGCGGGATGTAATAGGGCTCATTGACTTTGACAATCTTGAGGAAGCGCCCGTAGGCCACATGTTTAGCCAGAGTATTGGCCTTATGCTTCCTACTGTAGGAGTTGCCAGTGGCGACGGCATGCTGCATCAAGCCATCTATGCCGCCATCAATCGCCTTGCAACAGAACGGGCAGCCAAGCTTGCCGTAGAAACGATACTTGAATTTTCCAGCAATCAGCTGCCTCATGATGTAGCGGCTCTTGCTGTGCCTGATGTCCATGTCATACCCCACATCCTCGTCATCCCCCTGTGAATTAGTACACAAAGAAGAACTCAGTTAATCTATTCTCCTACATTGCTCTTAATTACTCCCTCCGTTCGGATTTAGTCGTCGTGGTTTTAGTTCAAATTTGAACTAAAACCACGACAAGTAAATCGGAATGGAGGGAGTAGAATGTTTGAAAAGTACAGATGTGTAACATGACAACTATCTATTTGCTGGAAATAAGGCCTATATGCACATACATAATTGAGCCAAATAAATTGACATGCATAAATATGTACGGTGAAATAGTTGCATTGATAGATTAGTGCACAAGAAGTACATAATTAACACATGAAAGAATTTATGATGTGGCTTGGTTTAATGATACTTCATACTTGTTACAGGTGTAATTCTGAATGGAATCAGAAAAATGGCTTCATTATACTCCTCCATGTTACACACAAGGGGGGTTTCTTCTATCTACTGGAATCAAGAAACCATTATTCTTTCTAAGAGCAGCAATACTAATTCTCCAACATTGTTAGCCCCTAATAAGTTTCAGAAGGAAATTGATAAAGGAGCAATGGGCTACTATCTTTAGCCCTTATCTTGTGACTCTGATGATACCGGTGAGGAAAATACTTTGGAGGAACCCCACTTGGAAATGGAAATGTTGTCATGCAAAACAAAGGGGTTTTTTGTTCTATTTATTGGAATCAGAAATTGAATTCTAGTTTTACAAATATATGCTAAGATTAGCAAATGCAGTTTTCCTGTCCCTCAAGTGGAGTATTTAGGGCATGTTGTCTAAAAAAAGATTCATTGCAATGGTCAGATGCTCAAATTGAGGCCTTCACAACATCGAAGAATTGTCTGGTCACTGCTCCTGTTATGGCTTTGCCTTATTTGACCCTACCATCTATCTTGTATTTGGGTTGATTACCCAACTTCTTTCATTCATGTATCTCTTGTGAACGATGTAAGTTTGCTTACTCAATCAATAAAGCATGCCTTGATGGAATCAGATAATGAATCTCTGTTTTAGCTATACTAGTGGTTTTTTTCTTGTCTATTCGAATCAGAAAATGAATCAGATTCTAAAACCACCATCCAACAAGAAAATCTATGCTAGATCCCAAAATCCTACATGTATGCAAGCATTCTGGCTGGGCCAGTACATGAGTAGAAATACCTCATCAATACGTGAAGAAAATGATTCAGATTCAAAAAACACCATCCAAGATGCAAGAAAATCTATGGTAGATCCTTTCAACTAGCACGCCCATATGAAATTGATGCTCATGTACTTAACAAGAAAAACCCCAATGCCATGAAAAAACAGAGTACTTACAGGAAAAATAAATCTGATAAAATCAGATTAGTACCTCAGATAGCTCGTCGATGACGTCCTCGTCGAAGTCGCGGCCCTTCCTGGGATCCACAGCCATCTCGAACTCTATCTCGTTCACGTCGTTCCCCTCGTAGAACTCCTCCTCGATTTTGTCATAGAGCTAGCGCTTCAGCCTCTCCTTCTGCTCGTCCAGATCTTCATCGACCTTCTCCTGCACAGGCTCACCGACAGGTAGCTCGACGGCTAGGATGATAGCGGGAGGAGGCACAGCAGTTGGTGCACCGCCAGCTGTCGCCGCTACGGCGGACTCAGCCGCTGCAACCGCGGCGGCAGCCACGGCAGCAGACTGCTCTGCTCCGATGGTTGCCTCCGGCTCGTCCGCCGCATCTTCACACCCGCGCTTCATTGGCGGTCGACGAGAGGAGGAGGGAGGTGTAGGAAGGGAGGAGTGGAGTGGTGAGGAAGGGAGGAGGGCTTGTGAGAGGACGAGGTGGTATGGCTGGAGTGGGAGAGGAAGAGGGTTTTATACCCGATTTGGGGAAGAAAATGAATGCTGCTGCCTCTTGGAGTTACCGAGGGGTCGAGGGGGATGATTTGCCTTCCACAGTAAGGACGCGTGAGGTTTGCCTCGCGCTGTGCACCTCGCGTGCGGTTTGCCCCGCGCCGCCGTTCAAACAGCTGACACGTGGACACCAGCAGTGGTTGGTAATGATAGATATGGTAAATGAATTTCTTAAATCAGAGGGCACGTCATTTGTGCAAAATGCATCATCATCCCAGCGGTAACACCCTCCCGATCACATACTAATGCCCTTGGTTTGAAACTCCGTCGGGCAGTTTAGTTCACAGTTTTTTGCCTATGGGGTTTTTACATGTGGATCCCACATGTCATTCACACACACGGAGAGCACGTACAAACAAACTTGCCGAACATGATGTAAATGGACCCAAAAAATTTCTACATCTTTGTATCAACATGAGAAGGAAGCATGACTAGTTTGGTTTGTCGGCATTTATATGGATTTTGTAAGGTTTTCGCAACGATAAATTGCTTAAAATACTTCTCGGAGGTGACGCAACAAGCGCACGTTGTCGATCCACTGGGGTGGCCATGCCCACAACAAGGAAAAATTTGGTATCATTCTTAACATGGCCAAAAATTCACCTCCTTCACCGGCGGCCGTTCGGGTAGGAGGTAAGGGACCGTCTGGAAGGACGGGTTTTTCTCGACATGCTTCAAATGGACCTATATTCTTTCTACACCCTTGTACCAACATGAGAAGCATCCATGACTATATCCATTGATTTTCGATGTTTTATTGATTTTCTAGGGTTATCACGACAATAGAACCCTAAAATATTTCCAACCAGCACCACCTTTCCCTCTGATCACTGTGACCAGCATGTACTTAACTTAGCATCAAGGCCATGAAAACAGGAATCAGAACCGTATTAGATTTTGATCCCACACACACATACAAACACAACAGAATACAAAACAGATAACACAAATCACAGACTGCAGGTACTACGATTATCTGAGTGAACTTCTAATGCATAACAACTTCTGGTATTCAAATACATCACATGAAATACTGAGACAACTACAAATGCAAAACAGCTTCTGATGTTGAGGTTGAGCAAGGGACTTTTATTGTGAGGCGCAACATCTTGAGCAACCTATCCATGCTTCCACCTGTAGCATATAAGTAACTGAAAATTTCAGATTGAATACAGTTGGTATAGGAAAAATGACAGTACGGTAATTTGAAGATGCCAAGGAAATCTGTCACGACAACTGTAGGAGGATACCAATTTGAATACAAAGTTCATAGAAATCAATGTTGAATTAATAATACCTTTGCAAGATGCAAAATCACTGCTGTGATGAGAGTAAACAGCATGTAGGCCATAGCACATGCAAGAAGCACTTACAGGAAGTGAAGCAAAAGGTTGTACAGCACGGCAACATGCGTAAGCCAACATCCCTACTAAAATTATTTCACTGCTTATGTCTAGTTTTTTGTTGAATCATTAGGAAGCCCAAAATATTTTAATGCAAGATCACCGACAGTGCACGGGAGAAATATTTCAGTGTCTACATCTCTCTACTGAAAGTGCATTACTGAAATATTTCAGTAGCTACGTGTGTATGTACTGAAACAGCAGCACTGAAATAAGCGGAAGTTGCTACATGCGTGTACTGAAACAACATTTCAGTTGGTACGTGCGTGTACTGAAAGTGAATCACTGAAATATTTCAGTGGGTACGTGCGTGTACTGAAAGTGCACCACCGAAATATTTCAGTGGCTACGTGCTTGTACTGAAATAGCAGCACTAAAATATTTCAGTGGCTACGTGTGTGTACTGAAACTGCTACACTGAAATATTTCAGGGGTTGCGTGCGTGTACCGAAACTGCAGTACTGAAATATTTCAGGGGTTGCGTGCGTCTACTGAAACTGCAGTACTGAAATATTTCAGTGTCTACCCGTGTGTACTGAAATTACACTACTGAAATATTTCAGTGTGTACCCGTGTGTACTGCAATTGCACTACTTAAATATTTAAGTGTGAACCGGTCAGTACTGAAATATTTCAATGCCTACAACTATCTACTGAACTTGCAGTATTGAAATATTTCAGTGTCAACCCGGAGTCTATCACTCTAAAACTGTGTATTGAACTTGTCTGGAGGCACTTCTTGCAGTGAAAATATTGCAAGTTCAATTTACACAGATTGCATCACGTAATTTGAACACAACTCTTGAGGTGACAGACAAAATTTCCTGTCATGGATACCACTCCAGCACATCAAAACATAGCAAGTAAACATAGCAATGCTATATGCCTAGACTCATTCCAGCCTCGTCGATCAAACTAAGATGCCATCCAGAGTCTACGGATTCAAGTACACAGGTAGCAAGAACATATTGCAGAGAATCAAATTAAGCAAGTGGCAAGTAATGATTTATAAATCAGCAATCTTACCCTAAACATAGCTACCGCCGCCGTTCAGACGAGGAGAGCAGCGAGGGAAGCGTGGAGAACGGTGGGGAAGCGATGTCGCGACCACTGTCCTCCTCCTCTTGCGCTTCGGAGTCATCTCCGACTCGGTTGGAGGCTCCACAATCTGCAACGGCACCTCGTGCACCGTGGGTTCCTGATCCAGTGGATGCTCTACCCTGGATCTGAACGCCCACCACCTCCGCCTGGTCCACGCGCTGGACGAATCGGCCTGCTCCATCGCCCAGAGGAGGATCTCGATCTCGTGCATCGGTTCTGCGGGCGGGGGGGGGGGGGGGGGAAGCTTTGCCTCTCCCTCTTCGACATTTCCTTGAGAGTGGCCATTGCCGTCCAGTTCATCTGCCTTCTGTTGTCAAACCAAGAACGGATCTCCAACAACCTGGCCATCTTGACCTGGTCGCCGCCGGCGATCTCCACGAAGTAGGCGTTCTCGCCGCCGGCGATCTGCTCGATCTGCTGCTGCTCCATCTTGGTTCTTGCTTCGATGGAAGAGGGGGTTGGATGTGGAAGATGAGAAGAGCAAAGTTGCGGCCGCGAGAAGGAGGAGAAGGCTGCGGTGGACTTGGAATGTAGGAGAGGGAGGAGATGGCCGCGGTTGTAATGGTGATGGAAGAGGGGAAGGACCACGGCGGTGGCTTTGCATTGGACGAGAGGGGCGGCGGTTTTGCATTGGACGAGAGGGGCGGCGGTTTTGCATTGGACGAGAGTGGCGTGCACATTTTTCCTAGGACTAAAATGCCCCTAGATTAAAAGGTGTCCCCACCTTGTCATTAGTACCGGCCCCGCTCGTTTTAGTACTTTCGAGTACTTTCATCCGAGTACTTTGGAGTACTACGTATGTGTGCGCCGTTAGATCGAGACAAACGAACGGCTCCAAAAAATGCCAACTACTACAAAACTTGTACTAAATAAAAGCTCTTTGGTGCAACTTTAGGCTTGATATGTATGCATTCATTAGATTTACAAAAGAAAAAACTACTATTCACACACGACTGAGGAATAGCGAAGCACAAGCCAAACACACAACCATGCATTTTATCATGTAATTGGTACGCCGCGCTATACATAGCTTGCAGAGGGGAGAGGATTTGTAGCACGAGCAGGTGCAGGGGCACCAAGTCCCTCGTGCGTGCTTTTTCTTTTGGCTTCCAATTTTGAAACTTTTATATCTTTTGAACAAAAATTCCAAATTAAGTGATGTTTTCATATTTATATTTCTCGTGACGAGGGCTTTCAAATAAGATCTATTTTAAATACATTTTGATTAATTTTGAAAAAATCCATTAAGATTCAACCCTTGAAACTTAGTACGCATGACCGACAAAATCATAACTTTTGTACACAAAAAAATCGCTTAAAGTTTAAACTCTGAAACTTGATACAAGTGATCGAGAAAATCACTAGTTTCAGATGCAAAATCGTAAGTTTCGAAACTAGAAACTTAAAATGTATTGTTCCCTCGTGCAGGATTCAACTACTTTGAGGACTCGCGAGTCTTTCGGGTGACTGGGAGGGCTTGACATCTCAATGCCCCCGCACCTGCGTGCCCCTACGAATTCCTGCTTGCAGAGGCAGTATTTCACGCTTTGCAGTAGTTGTAATGTCCCAAAAAGGGAAGGTATGTGTACGAACAAAATAGGGAAGGTATGTGCACATAATTTGGGTACTGAAATGTTGTCCGATAGAGCTGATTTTTTTTGTTAGGACATGCGAACTGTTTTTGACGAACGAAGCATGCTTTCTACTATTAATTAAGGTAGAAGAAATAATATGTGGGTAGGGGGAAAGCCAAATCTAGGTGGAGAAATATCCACACGTGGTCTTTACTACACCGTGCGGAAGTCAGGGAGCATATGACCTTTGGGTGCAACCGATGAAAGACTAACACGAGCTACATACAATCGGTTTGGAAGGCGGTCCAACAATAGAAGAGGTGTTTAGGCATTGTGTCCTATGTTTGCCGGTTGTGGCCATTTGTTTACTTCTTTGCTTATTTTATGTACCTGAGATGATTTTTGTACCATGATACTCTATTCGTGTAAATAAATGGTTGTGCGCATCACTTGATGCAGGGCCAAGGGAATTCATCCTTTTCAAAAAAAAATGTGATTTGTGAGATGCTTGCGTGTATATCTTGCCTCTTGTTACTTATTATGACTGCTGTTGCTGGCGCCAAGCTTGCAACTTTTTGAATTTTTCTAGAGGTCCTACAGAAGGACTACTTATAGCTATTTCTAGATTAAAGTGCATGAAGCGGAGTGGCTGGCTCCGTTTGAAATTTTTACTTCTCACCTTGAGAAGGATTATCCAGGTCCAACCTTAGGGCATCTCCAACCCTACCCCAAATCAGAGACGGTATCTGTCCGCAGACCGGTCCAGACCGGTGTCCGGACACTGATACAGGAGTCAACCATCCAATCATATACTGTAAATATTTGGCTCTATTAACTTTTTATTTGACGGAAGGCTACTAATTATAGTGCTTGTATCAAATCTAGTCCGCTAAGTTGTGGGTAAGCGCCAAGCATAAGCTAGTATTTTAATTTTAGCTTCCGCCAAACGAAGATGCTAAATATTTGGCTTCTGCCAAATGAAGGTGTTCCGACTAGTGGATAAAAAAGCACCTTCCGCCAAATGACTATTAATTAGCATCTTTTGTCAAATGCAAATATACTAGGTAATACTATTTTTCGTCAAAATGCTAGCTATCCACTGCAATTAGTGCAATGCATTCCGCTAAACGCTAGACATCATGGGTGGACGCAGAGTAGAGACAGTGTGTGGTGGCTTTTGTTTGGGCAGACAGATGTTCGAACTCCCGTAAAGCTCCACTTTGTTTGTCTCCAGTTTACAAAAAAATGGACGTCCAGACGCGTCAGCGGATCGATGTGGGACTGCATTGGATGGCAAACTACGTCCGGACAGCGTGGTCTAGACGCTTGTAGAATATTTGAGGGTCCGCTTTGGAGATGCCCTTACGCATAAAGTGGTTGTTTCTTGAATAAAGAGGAGAGGAAATGTGGCACGTAGGTGCAGGGGCACCGAACCGCTCGCGCGCGTGCCTTTCTTTTGCCTTTTGATTTTCAACATTTCATATCTTTGAACGAAAAGTCCAAATTACGTTCTGCTTTCATGTTCGTATTTCTTATGACGAGGGCTTTCATATAAGATCAATTTTGAATATGTTTTGACAAGTTTTTAAAAATTCTGTTAAGTCTAAACTTTTGAAACTTAGTACGAGTGATCGACAAAAACACAACTTTAGTACCTGCGACCGCCAAAAATATCGATTAAAGTTTTAATTCTGAAATTTGATACGATCGACTGAGAAATCGTAAGTTTCAGATGCAATTGTAAGTTTCAAAGATTAAACTTACTAGAACTTATTGTGATGTTCACCGTCTGATTTACCTCCAACGGATTTTGTGGGGTCTTGGTCTTCCTTCGCCAACCCTTGCCCGTTGACCTGCCCTCCAACACCGACCGAACAACCGGCTCCCGCTACCCACAGCTGGCGGCGCTATGCGCGCGCTTCGCCGCCTCAAAACCAAATTGTTGCCGGTCTCTCTAAACCCTGCGAGATTCTGTGGATACCTCACCCTTCCTGCACCCGTTAACCGTCGACTCTCCTCCACCGGGGACGATGGGATGTCAACTGGGTCCCGTTTAAACCCACTAATAATCCAACAGTGCAAAATTATGTTTTTTTTCGGAGAAAATGAGCTATGGAGCTAGAAAAGGCTAACTAAACGGGACTTGCAGACGTCACTTATTTATCATTTACATCCTCGTGAGGCTCCACATGTTCGACGGAGTCCTAAAGTTTTTCCATGCACATAAAGAAGAGCAAACTCGCCCTTTTATTCATGTTAACATTGTTACAAGGGAGAGATACTACGATGTAACACTGTTTGCACATATAATAACAGCCCCAAAAGACAATAATTGTACAAACAAAACATTCAGCAAACTATATAGAACAGTGTCTGACGCCTTCAGATCATTCGGCAGCTCCATTCAAACAGAGTAGCGCTCACATCTCTGGAACATATAATAATTTAAGTACCCTCCGGGGTCCTTCTCCTTTTCTAAAAAGTAAGTTGGTCAAGCTTTATAAAGTTGGGTTTTGACTAAATTTTATATGCAGACAAAAGAAACGGAGCGAGGGAGTACATGAAGCGCATTGATTGAGCCAGCCGCGATGCTTGGGACAGGTGCATGAAGGCTCACGAGATACTATTTAAAGATTTGAAGCAGAGGTTCACAGTTTTTATCTCAGAAAATGAGATAGCGATGGGTTGACGGATGATGTCTTATATGTGCTGCGCACCGAGGACCTGATTGGGCTGCGGGGAGCGTGTCTTTGTCATCCGATCATAACACTGGCGCTTCATGCTGTGAAGTGTCTCTGCTAACTATGCGGTGGCTACGCAGCCATCAAGGTGGGATCAAGCTGACATGGTTGGGTCAAGCTCAAGGTCCATGTTCGGAAATTAAATGTAGATGGCACCTTCCCTGCTCAACATTCTATTTTTTTTTTCAAAATGGAGACAAAAGAAAACTCCCACCATTCATTAATTAAGAAGAAGTAGAATTAACAGGTTAACTAGCGGAAAACCGAGCAAAATTCATTCCGGAGCAACATTGGCCAACCTGGCTACTCACGGGAAGACACACACATCGTCAAAAAGAATCATCGCCGAGGTTGACCGGCATCCTCATATCCAGCCCAAATCTAGGGCGGATATGGGGCGGCCCGGGCAAGCCTGAGTGCGTTTGCCTGACATGCCCGGCCCACCACCGACCCCACAGCTGTCCCAGAAAACCCCAATCCAGGCGCCTAGCTTCGAACCTTAGCTCACTCTCTCTCGCTCCGTCCTCTCCTTTCCCTCCCCGATTTTGATCCCATCCACTCTGATGTCCAGCTCCGGCAGCGACTCCGGCTCCGACCTCGACTACGAGGAGGAGATGACCTCTGCATTGCGTTGGAGCGGTCCAAGGTGGACACCGGCGGCAGCTCCGGATCTGGAGCGTCGCCGCAGCTCCCGCGCCGCCGCAGCGCGGACGCTGATGATGGACCCTCCCAGCCCGCGTGCAACCCCGCCAGGACAGCGCCGTCTGCACCGGCCCCGCGCCGTCACCTTCCCCCGCCGACTGCTCCTCCATGCAGGCAGCGCTAGGTGCTAGTGCGCGCGGCGCCGGCCCACACGCGCACTCCGGAATCGAAGACGCGTGCCGCGCGCCGCGAGAGGCCGTGTGCACGAGAGAGGGACGTGGCGGAGTAGTCCGCGCGCCGCCGCTGTGGGATGCAGGCGGAGCCCGACGGGGACGAGCAGCTCCTCGCATGGGTCTACCGCCGGTCCCTCACGACGGCTGAGACGAACGCTTGTCGCCTCCGACGGAAGAACGCCAAGGCGCTCCGGCTTGCTATTGAGTAGTCGAAGCATGAGGCGGAGGAGGCAGCGATGGAGCAGGCTCGGGTCGCCAAGTTGAAGCGCGAGCAGGGCAGGGCGGTCTGTCGGATGAAGGGGCTCATCGTCCTCTTCGACTCCGGCGACGATGGCAGCGACTGCGACAGCTGCACCTCCTCCCCGAACGACCAAGACCCTCCACCAGCCACAGATGCCTACAGCTGCGCGGGCGACCGGAAGGGCAAAGGTCCGGCGTGGAAGTGGTGATCCCACCCCCTCCTCATATGTTTATATCGTTTTTAGTTGTAGAAGTTTAAGAACTTGTCCGGTGACGAACTAAGATGATCTTTTGGATGTTGCAAAGTTTGCATGTCCATTTGCAGCCGATCTTGTGTTCGTTTGCGGCCGATTTTTGTTGTCCGTTGTTTGATCACGTAGAGTAGCTCAACGTTGCATGTGGAGTATGGATATAAGGCACCGCATATGAGATACGTAGATGCTGAGTGGCAAATATGAAGCGTGACGGGCGCGTCCACGGACATTTGAGAGGCCGAATTAGCCCATTACGGATGTAGATGCTCTTATACTCCCATACGGCCCACCTAGCCAATCCCCTAAAAGGCATAGTAGAGTAAAACTTTTACTCCAACTCCCATTATCCCCCCAAATCTCCCTAAATATACTCACTCCCGCCGCGGCCGAGAAAACTGGCGCCTCTCTTTCTCCCGCCCACGCGCCGCCCTGTCTCCCGCCGCGGCCGAGAAAACTGGCGCCTCTCTTTCTCCCGCCCCCGCGCCGCCCTGTCTCCCGCCGCCGCAGCCGCCACCACCGATGACCGCCCATCCAGCCGGAATGGATAGCCCGGACCCTTCCCTCACCCCGCCGCCCACCGCTGTCAGAAATCACCCACGCGCCGCCGCCCATGCCGAAGAAGGGTTTGGGGATGAAAAATACTCACCGCGTCCAAGCTCCTCCTCCAACCGCTCCAATGGCCTCTGGGGTGGCCATCGCCTCTCCGGCAATGACCCGCCACCCTCCCACCGTACCCGTCGGAGCCAAACGAGCTTGAAAGCCGACGACGACGGCGCTCGCAGAGGCGGCCGCGATTAAGATGAAGAAAGCCAAAGCGGCACCTCGTCCTAGGCCGGCGCCTCGTGCAGCTACTCCCGCACGGCCGACGGCCGCAGCTGGCAACAAGCATTGCAGTCCCCAAGTGCTTGATGAAATGCCTACAAGGTAAAATGAAAAACATCACGTCTTGTTGGTATCCGATAGTGATTGTTGGTGGCCGGTAGTGATTGTTGGAGGTGTTTGCTTTGTTATTATAGTGCGGAGATGAACACGGCCGAATTCCCCACGTCTTTGGAGTGGTCGGTCGCCGTTGGACTTGATGAGCTCAACTACGACTCGTTTTGGGATCATTTGGAGGTGGCCCAAGACATGGAGCAAGAGATGACCGGGGAAGAGGAGGAGGCCGAGGAGGTGGTGGCAGAGGATGAGGAGGTTGTGGTGGTGACCGAAGCAAGCATGAAGGTGCGAAGGTGCCACACCCAAAACTACAACCAAAAGGAGGACATTGCTCTTTGCGATGCTTGGTGCGCGATCTCCTTGGTTGCGACGATCGGAACAGTTATGCAATGCACGTTTTAATTTGAATGTTTTTAAGATATGTATTGTGTAGTGTTTGAAGTTCGTGCGGTTAGCACACAAAATCTATATAATTTTATTTGTGCTCCACTAAGTACAAGGGATCGGCTAAGTGCGGCCACCGTTAGTGGAGTAAAAATTTACAATTTACTCCACTAACTTTACTTCGTCGAATACTCCACTAACTTGGGATCGCCATAATGTTCATCACTCATGTAAAAAGGACATCCAATTTTCTCTGTTACATGACATGGCGCCTCCCTGCCTCCTGCTGGACCTGTGGTAAATGCATGTTAAACGAAGTCATCAGTAAACATACCTCTCTCCTCACAAAAAAAAGAGGAACATCTCCTTACAAAAAACAGCTGCCTGAAGCGATGCATGAGGACAGGAGGCACATCGATGCCATCTCTGAAAGCTTTTGCCAAATGACAAATGGGCCCAAACCCACATGTGTATCCTCTTAACTCCCTGTACGTAGTAGTACTCCTACGCTTTTCTTGTCAAATTGCCCCAAGTGCATCTGGCACTAACAGAAATGCAGTCCACCTTTACCGCCTCAGTTTATTCTAAACTGACCACACATCATCAACATGTCCATTCCGTCAACCCAAGCAACCCATTGCATATACACAGGAAAGAGCACTGCTCATTAGTCATCACTAATTTAGAAACAGTGGTGCTTGCTGGGAAGTGGCATCCAGTCCATAGCCGAGACAGAGCGTGGAGACGAAAGGAAGAATCCATCCACGTCGCACGCGGTGGCTCCACGGCATGAGTATCCAACGGAAATTCAGACGGCGTCGGCCCATGCTCCCATCCACGATCCATGGCAGCACCCCCGCCGCCGACACAAGACAAAAGCTCGCTTTGGAGACGGACCACGGCTCCACTTCCATAGGGAACGCTCGTAGCATCACGACGGTAGTCCCTGCGCTGTTTCAAAGAGGAAATGATAAAGACCGGAATAATAATACATGAAGCGCATTGATTGAGCCAGCCGTGATGCTCGGGACAGGTGCATGCGGGAGTTGTTTCCGCTCAAGGCTCACAAGATATCCAAGGATTTGAAGCAGAGATTCAGAGGTTGAGATGCCGTCAGGACATAATTAAATAGGGCACCAGATAGCGATGTGTTCCTGTATGTGCTCTGCAGAGGGCTCGATTGAGCTGCGGGGAGCGTGTCTTTGTCGTCCGATCAAAACACTGCACTGGCGCCTCATTCATGCTGTGAAGTGTCTCTGCTAACTATTCGGTGGATACGCAGCCATCAAGCTGGGATCAAGCGACATGGTTGGGTCAGGCTCAAGGTCCATGTTCTGAAATTAAATGCAGATGTCACCTTTCCTGCTCAACATTCTATTATTGAAGTGGAGGCAAAAAAAAAACTGTCTTTTTTTGTTAGTTAAGAAGAAGTATAATTGACCGGTTAATTAGCGAAAAGCCGAGCAAAATTCGTTACGGTAGCCCATACAGAGCAACATTGGCTGACATGGCTACTCACGCGAAGACACGCACATTGTCAAAAAGAATCCCCGCCGAGGTTGTCATCAATCACTCATCGGTAAGCCAACGATTGTGACTTTACCAATGACGATCATCAATGAAGCCCTCGCCGAAACAAAAGTCGAAACCTATGCCAAACAGAAATCGCCTACACTGGCAACCGGGTAGTTACGACTCTGCCGAGGAGACGAGCTACCAAAAACAAGGTGACTTCACTTCTTTTCGAATTGCGTGTTTGACTGAGCCATGGCTACTCCCCCAAGTGAGAACACTATGTGAAGCCATGGAAGCCAAGAAGGTGGAAAGATCCGAAGGAGCGAGGAGCTTCACCGAGGAGTCAACGACAAGAGCAAGCAAAGGAGAGCAATCAGCTCGGACACACCTTAGACCATGTGAGGCATGTTCGACCCCGCCGCAACGCTTCTGGACACCCTCAGACAGCGCCAAGATACCGCCAGGGTGGTGTCTGACCTTACTGCATCACCTTTGGTCCCAGGTCCGATACACCTCAGACCTCCCTCGGATGTGTGTGACACATCCCCCCCCCCCCCCTCACCCGAGCATCCTTCGAGGAATGCCGACCTTACTATAGCGCCTCTAGAATTTGTCGGACGTGCTCCAGATTTCCTCTCGGATGCCTCGACCACCTAGACCTCCAATATATCTTGGGACCATCCGACCTGCCCATGAGAGCACGAGAATCAGGCCAAACTCATGTAACTTTTAATCCTCCATACCCCATCATCCTAGAGTATACATATTGTACCTCTCCTTTGATAACAAAGCATAGACTACAACTTGAGAGGGCTTTGCTCCATCTCCTCTTATTAGGATCAAGGCCTCCTAATTGGAGAAGAATCCCCATGGACTTGAAGACCTCCACTTCTTAGATCTCTGCATTAGGGATTTGAGGATGAACTACCTTTATGTTATTCACTTTCCCTTGTTGTTTGTTGGATCTTGGGGTTCATATTGTATTGTGTTGTAAATTGAGTAATTTTGGTGGTGAATCTTATCCTTGAGTGTGTTTCGTCTGGTGTCTCCCTTGTTTGCCCCCTTGTTCTCCGCGTTCATCCTTGAATCCACCTCCAATAGTGAAGATTGGGCCATCCCTACAACTTGCCCCGTATCATTTGGTATCATGAGCAAGGTTGCTACGATTTGGATCCCCTTCCCTTCCCTTTCTAGCCTAATTTTACTTTTGTTCTTCCCAATTTTGGAAATCCTCACCAAAAATAGCCATACCTGATTTGAGCGATTGGTTGTTTCAAGCGAATTTTGGTTTTATTTGATCCACATCCTGTATTGTGTGACTCAATCTACTTTTGTTTTACATTTCCCTAGCCGACCCCCGGAGGTACCTCGGTAGGATGCAGAGCACGACCAGATGTTCCAGAAGGGATTGCACACGGGGAGTTTACCCAGGTTTGGGCCCCATGGCCGAGGTAATACCCTACTCATGCGCTTTCTCTGATTGATTGTTGCAAAACACCTCATGTAAGGGGGTTACAATACGAGTGGATTGTTGCTACCGAGATGATGACTGATATGTCTCCAACGTATCTATAATTAATGAAGTATTCATGCCATGTTTACAACAATTTTATATGGTTTTGGTATGATTTGATTAGAACTAACCCGGACTAACGTTGTTTTCAGCAGAACTACCGTGGTATCGTTTTTTGTGCAGAAATAAAAGTTCTCGGAATGGGGTGAAAATTTACGGTGATTTTTTATGGACCAAGAGAGACCCCCGAAGCACCAGAACTTGGCCAAGAAGTGACCGAGGAGGCCACAAGCCTAGGGGGCACGCCCACCCCCCTAGGACGCGTCCCCCCGGCTTGTGGGACCCTCGGGCACCCCCTTGACGTGAGACCGATGCCAAAAATTCCTATAAATACCAAAACCCCCGAAAAGAATCCTAGATGAGAAGTTCTGCCGCCGCAAGCCTCTGTAGCCACGAAAAACTAATCGGGACCCTGTTCCGGCACCCTGCCGGAGGGGGAAATCATCACCGGAGGCCATCTTCATCATCCCGACGGTCTCCATGACGAGGAGGGAGTAGTTCACCCTCGAGGCTGAGGGTATGTACCAGTAGCTATGTTTTTTATCTCTCTCTCTCTCTCTCGTGTTCTTGATTTGGCACGATCTTGATGTATCGCGAGCTTTGTTACTATAGTTGGATCATATGGTGTTTCTCCCTCCCTATCTTCTTGTGATGAATTGAGTTTTACCTTGAGGTTTCACTATTATCGGATTGAATACTTTTATGGATTTGAGAACACTTGATGTATGTATTGCGTGGGATACCCGTGGTGACAAGGGGTGTTCTATTGATTCACTTGATGTATGTTTTGGCACTCAACCCGCGGATTCCCGAGGTGACATTGGGGTAATCTATGCATATATAGGGGTTGATGCACGTTTTCGTCCTTGTTTCTTCGGTAGAAATCTTGGGGCACTCTTTGAAATTCTTTGTGTTGGATTGAATATTATGAATCTGAAGTTGTTTGATGCATATCGTATAATTGACCCACGGATACTTGTGGTGACATTGGAGTATCTAGGTGGCATTAGGGTTGATTGATGTGTATCATATGGTGTTATTTTACTATGAACTCTAGGGTTGTTTGTGACACTTATAGGAATAGCTCGGAAAGAATAACTTTGAGGTGGTCGTACCCTACAAGCAATTTCATCTTATATTCTCCGTGATAGGAACTTTGGAGTGATTCTTTGTTGCACGTTGAGGGATTGCCATATGATTTAATTATGTTATCATTGTTGAGAGACTTTGCACTAGTGAAAGTATGAACCCTAAGCCTTATTTTCAAGCATTGCAATACCGTTTATGATCACTTTTGTTACTAGTTACCTTGCTGTTTTTATATTTTCAGATTACAAAAATCTATATCTACCATCCATACTACACTTGTATCACCATCTCTTCGCCGAACTAGTGAGTGTGTTGGGGACACAAGAGATTTCTTGTATTTGGATGCAGGGTTGTTTGAGAGAGACCACCTTCATCCTACGCCTCCCACGAATTGATAAACCTTAGGTCATCCACTTGAGGGAAAATTGCTACATTCCTACAAGACTCTGCGCTTGGAGGTCCAACAAGAGTCTACAACAAGAAGGTTGCACAGTAGACATCAATGACAAGATGTCAGATGATCTCGAACTACCCCCTAGCCTCACCTTATATTATAGCTGGCCAAATGGGGCGGGCTAACCAGGCCGACCCGTGAGCACGCCGGCACGGCCCGCCATGGGCCAGGATGTCACAGGCTAAACAGGCCGGGCCCGGCATGCGGCACGCCCTGGGCCGTGCTTGGGCTGCTAGCCTGAGCATGCGGGTCGGCACAGCACGACCCGATTAGGTTTTTTATTTTTATTTTATTTTATTCTATACATCTCTATATGGCCCAATAGGTAAAAATAGGCTAAAACGCCCAGTGCATCAAATAGCAGATGAACTAGCAGGCCTGGCGTGCCGGTGGGCCGGCCCGATTAGTAGCTGGGCCGTGCCTGGGCTGCGACCTCCCGCCCGTGGGCCGGCACGGCACGACCCGACTATTAGTCATGCCGTCGCGGGCCGTGCCGTACTAGGCACGTCTACTGTGGGCCGGGCCGGGCCGACCCGTTTGGCCAGGTATGCCTTATATAGGGGGACGAGGTCTAGTATTATAAGTGTTCCTAACTGTTGGGGAACGCAGTAATTTCAAAAAAAATCCTACGATCACGCAAGATCTATCTAGGTGATGCATAGCAACGAGAGGGGAGAGTGTGTCCACGTACCCTCGTAGACCAAAAGCGGAAGCGTTTAGTAACGCGGTTGATGTAGTCGAACGTCTTCGCGATCCAACTGATCCAAGTACTGAACATACGACACCTCCGCGTTCAGCACACGTTCAGCTCGATGACGTCCCTCAAGCTCTTGATCCAGTTGAGGCCAAGGGAGAGTTCCGTCAGCACGATGGCGTGGCGACGATGATGATGAAGTTACAGACGCAGGGCTTCGCCTAAGCACTACGACGATATGACCGAGGTGTGTAACTGTGGAGGGGGGCACCGCACACGGCTAAGAGAAACTTTGATGTGCCTTTGGGGTGCCCCCTGCCCATGTATATAAAGGAGGGAGGAAGAGGAGGCCGGCCCTAGAGGGGGCGCGCCAAGGGAGGGGAAGTCCTACTTGGACTCCCGGTCCAAGTAGGATTCAGCCCCACTTTCCTATTCCAACTAGGAGAAGGAAGGGAAGGAGGAAGAGGGGAGAAGGAAGGAGGGGGGCGCTGCCCCCTCCTAGTCCAATTCAGACCAGCCCATGAGGGGGCGCGCGACCACCCCTTGAGGCCCTTCTCTCCTTTCCCGTATGGCCCATTAAGGCCCACTACTTCCCCCGGCGAATTCCTGTAACTCTTCGGTACTCCGAAAAATACCTGAATCACTCGGAACCTTTCCGATGTCCGAATATAGCCTTCCAATATATCGATCTTTACCTCTCGACCATTTCGAGACTCCTCGTCATGTCCGTGATCTCATCCGGGACTCCGAACAAACTTCAGTCATCAAATCACATAACTCATAATACAAATCGTCATCGAACGTTAAGCGTGCGGACCCTACGGGTTCGAGAACTATATAGACATGACCGAGACACATCTCCGGTCAATAACCAATAGCGGAACCTGGATTCTCATATTGGCTCCTACATATTCTACGAAGATCTTTATCGGTCAAACCGCATAACAACATACGTTGTTCCCTTTGTCATCGGTATGTTACATGCCCGAGATTCGATCGTCGGTATCATCATACCTAGTTCAATCTCGTTACCGGCAAATCTCTTTACTCGTTCCGTAATGCATCATCCCGCAACTAACTCATTATTCACATTGCTTGCAAGGCTTATAGTGATGAGCATTACCGAGAGGGCCCAGAGAGACCTCTCCGACAATCAGAGTGACAAATCCTAATCTCGATCTATGCCAACTCAACAAACACCATCGGAGACACCTGGAGAGCATCTTTATAAACACCCCGTTACGTTGTGACGTTTGATAGCACACTAAGTGTTCCTCCGGTATTCGGGAGTTGCATAATCTCATAGTCATAGGAACATATATATGTCATGAATAAAGCAATAGCAATAAACTAAACGATCATAGTGCTAAGCTAACGGATGGGTCATGTCCATCACATCATTCTCTAATGATGTGATCCTATTCATCAAATGACAACACATGTCTATGGCTAGGAAACTTAACCATCTTTGATTAACGAGCTAGTCAAGTAGAGGCATACTAGGGACACTCTGTTTGTCTATGTATTCACACATGTACTAAGTTTCCGGTTAATACAATTCTAGCATGAATCATAAACATTTATCATGATATAAGGAAATAAATAATAATTTTATTATTGCCTCTAGGGCATATTTCCTTCACTAACATGCCTAGAGCCCCAATTGGCCGAGGGGTCATTTGCTTGCATGCCAAGATAAAGAACCTTTCAGAAGACGAACCTATCACAGTGCCAAGGACCCTTGCCGCAGCCTGGCCTTCTAGTCCCTGAGGCTAGCTCACTAATGGTCCTCCCAGAAGATGAGCCACCCCTAGTTTAGTACACCGTCAGTATTCTGGAGTTTGGTTGTGCTTGTCCTCGAGTTGTCTAAGGACAAAATTCAAACGAGCTCCTCCCGTACGAAATGAGAGGATTTGATAGGCTTCATCTGGTCCGCCTTTTCTTCTACTCTTTGTAGTTGAACTATTGTTTGAGGCGTCATAGCCCGTCCCCCACTCGTTCCTGCGAACCCCGTTAGAGTTCTATCCTCTTGGTCATGGAAAAAGTGGGCCCGTCGGGGATCGACACAAGGCTTTACAGACTTGATGAGACTGGATTTTGACCTCCAGAACTAGTAGCATATCCAACCGAAGCGAGTCACAACTGGACCGCTGGGAAGATTGAAGCATCGTTTCTATTCATGTCGGTCATGTTTTGTCGTTGGCGCTGTCAAGAACTAGGTTTTGATTTGATGTCTCATCATGATGATGGCCCCTGGATTCTCACGCCCATATCTCGCATAGTGGGAAACCTCGCAAAGAATGCGGGACACATGTCCCCGTGCCAAACCCGTCGCTTGAGCATCCCACAGGGATATAAAGGAAAGGGAGCATTTCCTAGTGGCTTCTTCCCCATTTCACAAATCTCTCCTCCGTGCTTCTTCTTGTTCTCCCTCTGCCCTTTCGCCATTGTTATTTAAAGGATCGAGATGGACCTAAAGGGGGGGGGAATAGGTACAACTATATTTTCTAATTATTACTTAGCAATTTTGGGAAATAATGTAGAGTATGAAAGTGAGCCTACCAATTTCAAAGGTGATACCATAGCTACACTACTGCAGGAGACTGCTAATGCGACACTATGATCAGAGACCCTTTGCTGAAACTGTGTGCGATGCAATAATCGCAAACGGTGGTGTAAAAAACCGTCAAAAAAGGTGCAAAACGTTTGCAATGGCGGAGCCATCAAACACGGTTCAGATTTTAGTTGCGTGTGCGATCCAGGACACACGGTTAATCCATTCAAACTATCTGCGATGAGGCAGAACAACAGAAACAGGCAGCCATAACAATGTGTGTGCAATGCAGGACACACGGTTAATCCATTCGAACTGTTTGCGATGAGGTAGAACAACAGAAATGGGCAGCCATATCAATGTGTGTGCGATATACGGCATACGGTTAACTCGGACGAACTGTTTTCAATTAGGGAACACAACAGAAACGGTTCAACTTAACAAGATGTGTGTGATATGCGGCATACCGTTCACATGGATGAACTATTTGCAATGAGCCAAAAGAACACAAACGAGTCGTGTAAACAAGATGTGTGTGATACGTGGCAAACGCCGACTCGGATGAACTGTTTGCGATGAGAAATTACAACACAGACGGTCAATGCAGTTACTTCATGTGCGATTCTGTGTGTACAAAAAATATTGAAAAATGCAAACTAGTTGCTTGCGGTGGCGGAGTATCGCACACGATGCGTCTGCGAATACTCGTGTGTGATGATTAGTATGTTACACATACGTTTTCTTATGTTAACATGTGTGTGAATTTGCAATATGGACAGTTAATATGCAAATGCCTTCTGGACATCGGGCACACGCTTAAACTCAATGAACTGTGTACGATACTAATACTTTCCATGAAAATTTATGAACTTGGGTAACAGCATTTGAGTAACATATATATAGTGGTTACACTATTCGACAAAAGGAGGATCTTCGTAACACGGTTTTGACAACCATATGGTCCATATCTACATACTTAACATAGTAACAACTATCACATTTTAAGAGGCTAAGGGCCAACAACCATATGGTCCATATCTACATACTTAACATATATAGTAACAGCTAGCACATTTTAAGAGGCTGAGGGCCAACAACCACAACTATCCACTGGAAGCAGCTTGATCACGACGACTCGGCATCTCGTCAATGAAAAGGAAGAGCCCTCCTGTGCCTTGGTAGAGCATGAGTAGAATAGTGTCTCCAATTTTCCAATATGGATGTATTGCCACGAGAAGCGAGAACTTGTTAATTTGAATGGTTCCATTTTTGCGGAAAATGCAGTATCTTGCAATCACTTTGGCGTTATTAGCAGGCACAAGTGTAATTCGACCACGCCGGGAAATCGATCCAGGAACTGCTACAGGGGGCAATTTCTGTTGACATGTAGAATAAAAAACAATTGTAACATATCGTTGAAGATATATATAGTTTATGAGCATCAACATTAAAATAAGACTTTTTACCAGCGCTTTGTGCACACAATTGGTCTTGTTCAGTGTGTGCACCATAGGTCTAATTAATCCCATCCAAAATCCAGCGTTCATACGATGTGCTATCTCTGTCAGATTATCACCAAAGTTTATGACATGCTTCAAGTCCTTCCAGTGAAATTTGGTACGCTTAGTAACATACAGATCGTTCACTATGCATCCAACATATCCTGCTTAAAAGGTGGCAAGGTATTATTTATTCAGAACATGGCAGAAGAATATATAGTGCGCATAAATTGATAAATAGAATTTGTTACTGTCTAGGAACGGAGTCAGAATATGATATCACAATTGGTTGCTTAAATAGTAATATGACAATAAGGAGAAAGTTGAAAGGACACTAACCTCGATCAGACTTTGATCGGCTGATGACGTTGGGGAAGTAAACATCCATGTTAATTAGACCAGGCTGTGGTGCACGCACTAGAATTTTATTGCCAGCCTTCAGTTCATAACACTTAGACATTTTTCTCCAAAGGTCCGCATTAAAATAGGAGTGACCATCTTTATCAAGTTCTACGCTAACCGTCATTGTAAATCCATGCTGCGTTGTCAATATGACATCCTGGGAGTCATCAGCAAAGTAAAGCCCAAGATTTCCTTGTACTCCTGTTCTTGCAAAGCAAGGGATGTACTGCTCGAAATGAAAATTAAGATCGTAAATTAGATATATTGAAATAACAGAGTAAGATGCAAATATGGGAGTAGCTGATAGAACAGATCCATATATATATATATATATATATATATATATATATATATATATATGAAAGCAAAGTAAAAATATATATAATTAAAAATAGATAATGTAACAAATATATGATGCAAATATATAGATAATGTAGCAACAGACGGTATATGTTCACAAATTTAGGCCATGCCGACCATGGTAGGTTGAGATTGAACATACCGAGCGCTGCCTGAAGTCATCCGGAATGGTGAGATAGAACTTCGTTTTCGACTGGCCACGACCACAGTTGCCCGATTTGTGCTCGCACTGTGGACACATGAATGAACACCCACGAATCAGCTAGACCAAAAATGATTCCACGGTGATTTCCGCCGGTTGATTAACAGCGACGGACGGGCTGCGATAAGTGATGGGTGAATATTTCGCTAATTAAGTTGATTACCTTCTCCATGAGAAAAATCCCCAGCCCAATCCCGCAGAAGACCCTAGTCGACCAGAGTCTAGAATGTCGGTCCAGATAGGCGGCAGAAAGCGGTGGAGGCGAAATCTGGTGCCGGTTGGAGCGCGACCTACGCCCGCCGCCAACAGCCGCCGAGCTTAGGGTGCAGAGTTGCGGAGGAGTCCACGGCGAGTGAGTGGGGACGAAGTGGGCGAGGGTTTTCTTTTCCTTTTGCATGTGTGAGTGAACACACACGGTTCGCAGAGGCGACGGAGATGAATCGTGTGCGATAGTAAATCACCAAGATTGAATGGGAATCCAAATTTCCTTTGTCCTTCATCCATGAGTTTTTTTTCTAAGATGAACATAAACCCTGATAATCACCGTGTTCAAATTTGACACTTTTCCGGGTTCATTTACAATATTTAGGGGATTATGTGCATTGTGTAGGCATCAATGCACGTAATTCAAATTCAAACAATCGGTGCATGAAAGGGTGCACAATAATGGTCTGGGAAAACCATACTCGTGGTATTTAGTAATTTCTCAAGCCTTTTACAAGGAATGGGCAGAGATTTCAATGTAATGCGTGGCAATAGTCAACCACAAACGCGTCATTTACTTGGTTATCAACTATAGAACAATGAAATATGTGCTTGAAAAACATGACGGCTGGCATGGTGCCATGGTATGGCCTCACCTTGCCCTGGTTAAAAGCTGAGAAGGTTTGTTTTATGTCGTCATGCACGCCCTTCATAAATCGAACCATCACCGAGGAAGTTCAATGCTTTCGAGAGGGAAATCACCAAGATTGAAGGGGAATCCAAATTTCCGTCCTAGTTTGTCATTCAGTTTTTTTCCAACGATCAACATACCGCCTCATATGCAACGTGTTCAAATTTGACATTTTTCCGAACTCATTTACCATATTTAGGGGATTGTGTGCATTTTCTAGGCATTAATTATGCACATAATTCAAATTCGAACAATCGGTGCATGAAAAGGTGCACAAGAACGGTCTGGAAAACCATGCTTGTGCTATTTAGTACATTCTCATGCCTTTTACAAGGAATGGGAAGATATTTCAAGGAAATGTGTGGCAATAGTCATCCATAAACGCGTCGTTTACTGGGTTAACAACTATACAAAAATGAAATACATGCTTGGAAAACACATGACGCCTGGTGTGGTGCCATGGTATGACCTCACCGTGCCCTGGTAAAAATGTCGTCATGCACGTCTTTCATAAAACGAACCATCACCGAGGAAGTTTCATGGTTTCTAGGGGGAAATCACCAAGATTTAAGGGGATCCAAATTTCCTTTGCCCTTTGTCCATGAGTTTTTTTCTATGATGAACATACAACCTGCAAGTCACCATGTTCAAATTTGGCACTTTTCCGGGTTCATTTGCCATATTTAGGGGATTGTGTGCATTTCCTAGGCATTAATGCACATAATTCAAGTTCAAACAATCGGTGCATGAAAGGGTCCACAAGAACGGCCTAGAAAACCATGCTCGTGCCATTTAGTAAATTCTCATGCCTTTTACAAGGAATAATGGATAGATATTTCGATGAAATGTGTGGCAATAGTCAACCACAAATGTTTGCTTGTTGGGTTTTCAACTATAGAAAAAAATGAAATATGCGCTTGAAAAACATGACGCCTAGCATGGTGCCATGGTATGACCTCACCATGCCCTGGTAAAAATTTGAGAAGGTTTGGCTTATGTCGTCATGCACGCCCTTCATAAATCGAACCATCACCGAGGAAGTTCCATGCTTTCGAGAGGGAAAATCCCCAAGATTGAAGGGGAATCCAAATTTCCATCCTAGTTTGTCATTCAATTTTTTTCCAACGATCAACATACCACCTCAAATGCAACGTGTTCAAATTTGACATTTTTCCGAACTCATTTACCATATTTAGGGGATTATGTGCATTTTCTAGGCAATAATTATGCACATAATTCAAATTCGAACAATCGGTGCATGCAAAGGTGCACAAGAACGGTCTGGAAAACCATGCTCGTGCTATTTAGTACATTCTCATGCCTTTTACAAGGAATGGACAGATATTTCAAGGAAATGTGTGGCAATAGTCAACCATAAACGCGTCGTTTACTGGGTTAACAACTATACAAAAATGAAATACATGCTTGGAAAAACATGACGCCTGGTGTGGTGCCATGGTATGACCTCACCGTGCCCTGGTGAAAATGTCATCATGCACGCCTTTCATAAAACGAACCATCACCGAGGAAGTTTCATGGTTTCGAGGGGGAAATCACCAAGATTTAAGGGGGATCCAAATTTCCTTTGTCCTTTGTCCACGAGTTTTTTTCTATGATGAACATACAACCTGCAAATCATCGTGTTCAAATTTGGCACTTTTCCGGGTTCATTTGCCATATTTAGGGGATTATGTGCATTTCCTAGGCATTAATGCACATAATTCAAGTTCAAACAATCGGTGCATGAAAGGGTCCACAAGAACGGTCTGGAAAACCATGCCCGTGCCATTTAGTAAATTCTCATGCATTTTACAAGGAATAATGTATAGATATTTCGATGAAATGTGTGGCAATAGTCAACCACAAATGTTTGTTTGTTGGGTTTTCAACTATAGAAAAAAATGAAATAAATGCTTGAAAAACATGACGCCTGGCATGGTGCCATGGTATGACCTCACCATGCCCTGGTAAAAATTTGAGAAGGTTTGGTTTATGTCGTCATGCACGCCCTTCATAAATCGAACCATCACCGAGGAAGTTCCATGCTTTCGAGAGGGAAAATCTCCAAGATTGAAGGGGAATCCAAATTTCCGTCCTAGTTTGTCATTCAGTTTTTTTCCAGCGATCAACATACCGCCTCAAATGCAACGTGTTCAAATTTGACATTTTCCCGGGCTCATTTACCATATTTAGGGGATTGTGTGCATTTTCTAGTCATTAATGGACATAATTCAGATTCGAACAATCGGTGCATGAAAAGTTGCACAAGAACGGTCTGGAAAACCATGCTCGTGTTATTTAGTACATTCTCATGCCTTTTACAAGGAATGGGCAGATATTTCAAGGAAATGTGTGGCAATAGTCAACCATAAACGCGTCGTTTACTCGGTTAACAACTATACAAAAAATGAAACACATGGTTGGAAAACATGACGCCTGGCGTGGTGCCATGGTATGGCCTCACCATGCCCTGGTAAAATTGGAGAATATTTTCCTTATGTCGTGATGCGCGCCTTTCATAAATCGAACCATCACCGAGGAAGTTTCATGGTTTCGAGGGGGAAATCACCAAGATTGAAGGGGGGGTCCAAATTTCCTTTGTCCTTTGTCCACGAGTTTTTTCTACTATGAACATACAACCTCCAAATCACCGTGTTCAAATAAGACACTTTTCCGGGTTCATTTTCCATATTTAGGGGATTATGTGCATTTCCTAGGCATTAATGCGCATAATTCAAGTTCAAACAATCGATGCATGAAAGGGTCCACAAGAACGGCCTAGAAAACCATGCTCGTGCCATTTAGTAAATTCTCATGCCTTTTACAAGGAATGGACAGATATTTCGATGAAATGTGTGGCAATAGTCAACCACAAATGTTTTTTGTTGGGTTTTCAACTATAGAAAAATGAAATAAATGCTTAAAAAACATGACGCCTGGCATGGTGCCATGGTATGACCTCACCATGCCCTGGTAAAAATTTGAGAAGGTTTGGCTTATGTCGTCATGCACGCCCTTCAGAAATCGAACCATCACCGAGGAAGTTCCATGCTTTCGAGAGGGAAATCCCCAAGATTGAAGGGGAATCCAAATTTTCTTCATTCTTTGCCCTTGAGTTTTTTTTCTACGACGAACATACACCCTGCAAATCACCGTGTTCAAATTTGGCATTTTTCCGGGCTCATTTACCATATTTAGGGGATTATGTGCATTTTCTAGGCATTTAGCGCATATAAATCCAATCCAGCTACAGGTGCATAGGTGTGATGTGAGGGACGTGGATTGTCGTTCGATCACGGCGCATCCAACAGTGCACACGCGCGATCCGCGTGGCTGGGGTTCCGGCCAATCATAACACAACACACTGCGCACACTGTTTCCGGAAGCATCAGAGATGAACCGTGTGCGATAAAGAACGAGAAAAATTGTAAGGGAAGCCAAATTTCTGTTGTCGTTTGTCGTTGAGCTCTTGAATACCACCGCACTGTACGGCTGCCCGGCCCCTTCGTCCCAGAGCTCTCTCCAGGCGTCGTCCATGGCACCGCGGCGCACAGTAACTGGTAAGGAAGCGATGGCATCCCGCCATGTCGCGTTCCTCGCCACCCGCGACCGCACACATGGTAAGGAAGCGATGGCATCTCGCCGCGCCGAGTTCATCACCGCCGACGGCCAGACAGTTAGATGGGCGGACTTTGAGGCCGCCATGGCCGAATGGGTGGTGGATCTAGAGGCGGCCAAAGCCGCACAGAAGGAGCAGAAAAGGCAGAAATCAGTCAAGGAAAGAGAGTCCCGCCGCCACAAGAAAAAAGAGGCCGCACGCCATGGTGAGGAGAGCTTGGCAGAGATCGAAGCACGATGGGCTGCCACCTACAAGGACGGGAAGGAGAACGCCGGCGTCTGGCGAGCATGCCCTAATGGCAGCATGTGAGAAGTAGTTTAAGTTTGTAGTATTAGAGCAAATTAACAGTAGTACTTTAAGTTTGTAGTATTAATGTACAATGTCGGTAAGAGCATCCTTTGAGGGCTTTGAGCGTTGATTGGCATGTGTGCTCGTGTGCGTTTTTTTGCGTTAATCATTAGAAGATCCCAAAACACACAGTTTCTATGCCGTACCTGTCTGCGTTGTTACCTGTGCGATATTTCCTAATAAACCAGGCGTACCATTGATCGAAAAAAATCAAGTACACGTGTACATTTTTTTGGAGACGGGATCTGCCAACTTTGTTTTTTCTCGCACACGAGTATTTTACGCGCTTCGTCTGCGTTGTGTGTTTGCCCCGCCCAAGTTTCAAGTTTCCCACCGAAATTTTCATTAGGCGCGCGATTTCAGAATTTATTCCTCCAACCACATCCCCTTCCCCTCAGTATCCCCCTCCCCCCTACCGGCATCTCAAACCACCGCCGAAGCAACCACAGCTTCAACCACATCTACGTTCTGCTCGGATCCAGTCAAGTAACCCACCGATCTCTATCACGTCCTCGGCCTGATTGCTTAAATGGCGCCTGTGAAACATCCTCATGCCTCCAAATTCCCCCGCCCAGGAGATGATGGCGGTCCATGCCGCGATGGCCGCTGTGTGTGTTGACCCGGAGGAACACCTCGCCTCCGCCGCCGCCGCCGACATGGTGCAGGCTCTGGCCCAGATGAAGTCCCCCAGCGACTACCCCCCAGGACTTAACAGGTAAGATCTGACCAGCTAAATCTTACCAATACCACTTGCAACGGCTATGATTTGTACGGTTGATGTATTAAGCATGTTCGTGCCTTGTTTATTTCAGTATTGCACACTGTGTGATGTTCAAATATTACCGTGTCCAGCTCAATTTCACCAATACCAGCAACAAACTTACAATACATGACTCAAGATATCACTAGAGATGCTGCCCATTTGCTATTTTTAGTGGATGCTAACCCTGTTATACTTAACATGCCTGTCGATGTACTTACGCAGGGTCATAACGGCCGATGCTTTTGTTTGCCGTCGAGGTGAGCTGCATCCCATGTCTTACAGTATTTCACATAATTTGTGCAATTGCTGTTTAACTTCTACCATTTACTGGTTGCCTATAGGTACACATGTCAGTGGCACTGATCCACACTTCGACCCAGAGGTACAGCTCGCCTCCGCTGTAGCTGACTTTGGGCGAGCTCTGGCCAAGATGAAGTGCCCCAGCAACTACCTCTCAGGACTTACCAAGTATGTACTCACCAGTTCAATCTCACCAATACCAGTTGCAATTAATGGCTTTGTTCTGTATGGTCGATGTATTAAGCATGTTCTAGTAAACTTGCCTAACACGTTTTTGCTACTTTCCCTACCTTTTTATAGACATCTGGGCCATTCTCTGCTCTGGCAGCACCTGCCTTGTGATGTTTAACTATGCCAATTGCATTTTTATCAGTACCGGTTTCAATGTCTATTAAGCCTGTTGCAATTAACAGTTGAATCCATTTTTAAACAGTTGTATTTCAATGGCTACAAACTTACAAAACATGACTTAGGATGCTGTTAAGCCTGTTGCAATTAACAGTTGTATCCAATTTTTAATCTGTCCATTTGCTACCATGCTACTCTCCGCAATGAAGATATACTAGAGATGCTGCCCCATTTGCTATTTTTGGTGGATGCTAACCCTGTTGTACTTAACATGCTTGTCCATGTAGTTACGCAGGGTCATAATAGCCGATGCTGTTGTTTGCCGTCGAGGTTAGCTGCATCCCATGTCTTACAGTATTTCACATCATTTGTGCAATTGCAGTTTAACTTCTACCATTTACTGGTTGCCTGTAGATACACATGTCAGTGGCACTGATCCACGCTTCGACCCGGAGGAACAGCTCGCCTCCGCCGCCGCTGACTTTGGGCGGGCTCTGGCCAAGATGAAGTGCCCCAGCAACTACCTCTCAGGACTTACCAAGTATGTACCCACCAGTACAATCTTACACTACTACAGGATGCTGCTAACGCGACACTACGATCAGAGACCCTCTGAGAAACTGTGTGCGATGCAATGATCGCAAACGGTGGTGTAGGAAAACCGTCACATATGTATAAAACGTTTGCGATGACGGATGCATCAAACACGCTTCAGGTTTTAGTTGCGTGTGCGATGAAGGGCATACGATTCAGTTCAATTAACTGTTTGCGATGAGGAGGAACAAAAGAAATGGGCAACCAGATGAAGGTGTGTGCGATGTACAGCATACGGTTCACTCGGATGAACTGTTTGTGATTAGGCAACACAAAAGAAACGGACAACCCGATCAAGGTGTGTGCGATGTACAGCATACGGTTCACTCGGATGAACTGTTTGTGATTAGGCAAGAGAACAGAAACGGTTCAATATAACGAGATGTGTGTGATACGCGGCAAACAGGTCTGTAATCAGAAATGTGTGCGAAGACCGATAATAACACAGACGATTGCTTTTAATAAGACGTATCTGATATGCTCTGTCTACACAACATCTATTGGCCATTATGGGACGGGCGGTCATCCGGATACGCCATAAGGATGCGCAGAGGCATTCCTATCAGCAAGGAATAGTTGTTCCACCAGTAGCTCATGTAAGAAAACTATCAAGTTAAGTGTGCTCAGGCTGGAGTAGCCATCGGATGGGTGACTGGATGGGAAGTTGTGTCGATGTTAAATTAGGTGATGAGATGGGTCATTTCGGTCAAATGACCGAAATGCCCCATTCCCTCATCTAATTTAACCTCGAGGTCCTTGTTTTTTATTTTATTTTTATTTTTTAACACATGTTAAAGAAGGTCTACCGCATTACTTTTTGACAATGTGCGATACGTGGCATACAGTTGATCCATCCAACCTATTTGTGATGGAATAGGCCGTGTGTGTTGTGGGCAAACGCTTGCTAGTATTCAACTGTTTGGGATTGATGAATTCATCACCGACGGGTTCCCTAGTGTGGTCCGTGTTCATCTGATCATCATCTACTTCTTGTGCTAGCTTGATGCTAAGTTTCCATTAATTGATGGCGTTTTATGAATACGCCACCATTTCCCGCCATTTCGTCACCTGTTTCCTGCCACCCTGCTATATTGCGCATAGGGGGCGCGCGACGCACGGAGGCGACAAGCATAGCCTGTAGCACATCCACCTTTTCCAAGCATGCCAACCCACCAAAGCGCCGCCTCTGCCATCAACCTCGTCGACGAGGAAATCGAGCAGGCGCCATGGCCCGTCGAGGCCGAGGCGCTCCCCGGCAACGCGATGGACGACGCTGTGATGCACATCATCGCCAGGGTTGAGAAGACCTTTGGCGCATGGCGCTTGAGCACCACGGATCAAGATAGGCATGTCAGCACCGACAGGCTGGAGCTCGCCGCACAACATGATCGATGGTGCGCCATAGAGCAAGCTAGGCACGTCCGCGCTGATAGGCTGCGGCTCGCTGCATGGCGAGACCGTTGGAGCGCCGCAGAGCAAGAGGCGTGGCGCGCCGCACAGCAAGAGCGGATCCATCGGCGTTTGCCTGCTGTCGACACGGCGTCGTAGCTGGGTACACGTCCCGTCAGTACCCCCATTCCTCGCCAGGAGTGGGCAGAGGCCCTCAGCGCCGTACTTGCACCAGATGCCGGCCACACCGTACTTGCAACGGACGCCCGCCGCGCCCTTCGCATGGGTGCCACCGTTCGCCTTGTCTGCGGCCCGCTGGATGCCAACGCGCTGGTCCATAGGCTCGACCGCCTCCTTGGCCCAGGTGTCCACCTGGGCGTAGTAGAAGAACATGGCCGTCGCATCCTCGAGCTGGTGATCTCCGATGAAAGAGCCAACTTGGAGATCGAGATCGCGCTCCAGATGTACCGCGAGCGTGTCGAACGCTTGGACGAACGCGTGCACAAGTTCAGGCAGAGCCAAGAGCTACCCTAGGCAAGGGCTGCTAGTCATGGTCTCATGGACGCGTTTTATATTGAAAAGTTGTTTCGACGTGGATAGCTTTGTATTCACAGCAATCATAGTATTGCTCTGTTTATTGCTCTATTTCAATGTGTGTATCTGTTTTCCATTCTTATATGTTCTGTTTCAATGTGTGTATATACGCTTTCCATTCTGTATATGTGGATGATAACAGCTAGATTCAAATTAGTATACAAAAACAGATCGAAAATGGAATTCATAATATATATATATTAATTGTTCATTAGATCATCACAGAATATATATATATATATAATATCATCACATATACGTGATGATACTTAACTACTAGGTACAATGCATAAAATTGAAAACGAACAATACTAAAACTAATAATCCCTCCTGGGGCAAGTATTCCGGCAGCCCCTCGCCAGCAGTTCCCTGGTGCGCGGCGTCTTCCCAGTGCGAAGGCCGTACTCCGACTCCTCCGCCTCGCAACACTTGACGTACCGATCTGCCTCTTGCTGGCAGATGCGCGCGGCCCGATCTTGCCATTTTGCTGGGCAACCACCGAAGCTCCTCGTCATTGGCACGCTGGAGCTTATCGGCCCACCTCCACGCAGCGATGATGTCTACTACACAACCTTCTTCTTGTAGACGTTGTTGGGCCTCCAAGTGTAGAGGTTTGTAGGATAGTAGCAAATTTCCCTCAAGTGGATGACCTAAGGTTTATCAATCCGTGGGAGGCGTAGGATGAAGATGGTCTCTCTCAAACAACCCTGCAACCAAATAACAAAGAGTCTCTTGTGTCCCCAACACACCCAATACAATGGTAAATTGTATAGGTGCACTAGTTTGGCGAAGAGATGGTGATACAAGTGCAATATGGATGGTAGATATAGGTTTTTGTAATCTGAAAATATAAAAACAGCAAGGTAACTAATGATAAAAGTGAGCGTAAACGGTATTGCAATGCTAGGAAACAAGGCCTAGGGTTCATACTTTCACTAGTGCAAGTTCTCTCAACAATAATAACATAACTGGATCATATAACTATCCCTCAACATGCAACAAAGAGTCACTCCAAAGTCACTAATAGCGGAGAACAAACGAAGAGATTATTGTAGGGTACGAAACCACCTCAAAGTTATCCTTTCTGATCGATCTATTCAAGAGTCCGTAGTAAAATAACATGAAGCTATTCTTTCCGTTCGATCTATCATAGAGTTCGTACTAGAATAACACCTTAAGACACAAATCAACCACAACCCTAATGTCACCTAGATACTCCAATGTCACCTCAAGTATCCATGGGTATGATTATACGATATGCATCACACAATCTCAGATTCATCTATTCAATCCAACACAAATTACTTCAAAGAGTGCCCCAAAGTTTCTACCGGAGAGTCAAGACGAAAACGTGTGCCAACCCCTATGCATAAGTTCACAAACGGAACCCGCAAGTTGATCACCAAAGCATACATCAAGTGGATCACGTGAATATCCCATTGTCACCATAGATAAGCACGGCAAGGCATACATCAAGTGTTCTCAAATCCTTAAAGACTCAATCCGACAAGACAACTTCAAGGGGAAAACTCAATTCATCAAAAGAGATTAGAGGGGGAGAAACATCATAAGATCCAACTATAATAGCAAAGCTCGCGATACATCAAGATCGTATCACCTCAAGAACACGGGAGAGAGAGATCAAACACATAGCTACTGGTACATACCCTCAGCCCCGAGGGTGAACTACTCCCTCCTCGTCATGGAGAGCGCTGGGATGATGAAGATGGCCACCGGTGAGGGATCCCCCCTCCGGCAGGGTGCCGGAACAGGGTCCCAATTGGTTTTTGGTGGCTACAAAGGCTTGCGGCGGCGGAACTCCCAATCTATTCTCCTCTTCGATGTTTTTAGGGTATATGGATATATATAGGCGAAAGAAGTCGGTAAGGGGAGCCATGAGGGGCCCACGAGGGTGGGGGGCGCGCCCAGGGGGCAGGCGCGCCTCCCTGCCTCGTGGCCACCTCGAAGCTTCCCCGACTTCAACTCCAAGTCTCCTGGATCACGTTCATTCCAAAAATCAGGCTCCCGAAGGTTTCATTCCGTTTGGACTCCGTTTGATATTCCTTTTCTGCAAAACACTGAAACAAGGGAAAAACAGAAACTGGCACTGGGCTCTGGGTCAATAGGTTAGTCCCAAAAATAATATAAAAGTGCATAGTAAAGCCCATTAAACATCCAAGATGGATAATACAATAGCATGAAAACTTCATAAATTATAGATACGTTGGAGACGTATCAGCATCCCCAAGCTTAATTCCTGCTCGTCCTCGAGTAGGTAAATGATAAAATAAATAATTTATGAAGTGTGAATGCTAGTAGGTGCACAAGTTTGATCAATGATAATTTCAATCACCTTTTCTAGCATCATTATATGTCATAACAGTAGCTCAACTCCTAGAACTTTTCATGACCAAGTTACAAGCTATTCACATGTTAAAGTATAGATCATAAACTTTCTTGAAAACTAACAAACCGTGTTATTAGTCATCAAACAATTACAATTCATCTTATTTTCAGGAAGAGTCTATGTCAGAGCTTTGATTTAGCAAATCCCACATACTCAACTATCATATACTCTTCCATGATTGCTACCACTCAAAGCATACTTTTAGAACAAATAGCATCCATCGAACACAGAGAAAGATAGGGGCTTAATGTTTCGCCTCCCAACTTATTTATCATATAGATAATTGTCAACAATAATAATTCATGATCAAATATATTTGAATGGCCATATATGCTTAGATCTTCCATCACATGATGCTTGCCAACTAAAGAGTAGGTTGGAATGAGAAGCAATACTACTGACTCTTGCATAA
The DNA here is from genome assembly GCA_011799875.1 of Thinopyrum elongatum. Classification (NCBI taxonomy): domain Eukaryota; kingdom Viridiplantae; phylum Streptophyta; class Magnoliopsida; order Poales; family Poaceae; genus Thinopyrum; species Thinopyrum elongatum. The sequence continues at coordinate 494,177,574 of CM022303.1, read as the reverse complement.
AAGTAAAAGATAAGCCCTTCGTAGAGGGAAGCAGGGATTTGCAGAGGTGCCAGAGCTCAAAGCTTTAAAACGGAGATGAAAATAATTTTGAGAGGTATGCTTTCATTGTCAACATAACAACCAAGAGTTCCCAATATCTTCCATACTACATAAATTATAGGCGGTTCCCAAACAGAAAGGTAAAGATTTTACTCCCCCTCCACCAACAATCACACTCCACGGCTTGTCCGAAACAACGGGTGCCGTCCAACTTTCAACAATCCTGGGGGAGTTTTGTTTAAATTATTTGCGAATTTGTTTTTGATCTTTTGATCATAGGACTGGGCATCCCAGTTACCAGCCATTTTCTCGTGAATGATGAGCGGAGTCCACTCATCGTGAGAATAACCCACCTAGCATGGAAGATACTGACAGCCCCTAGTCACTACATGAGCGATTCGGGCATACAAAACAGATTATTATTTGAAGGTTTAGAGTTTGGCACATGCAAATTTACTTGGAACGGCAGGTAAATACCGCATATAGGTAGATATGGTGGACACTCATGGAAGAAACTTGGTTCAAGGAATTTGATGCACAAGCAGTATTCCTGCTTAGTACAGATATTTTGGCTAGCAAAGGATTCTAAATAGCAAGCCCCACATGTTAGAGGATCCATAACAATATAACTTCTATACAAATATACCCAAGCATAACTCATTATGTTGTCTTCCTTGTCCAACTTCAACTAATTTGCTCAGGTTTGAAAATAATTAATGGGGCTCACAATCATAGAAGATGTCCAAGATAGTATATTTATATGTGAAATCTCTCTTCCTTCAATATTCTTTCATGAATTTTTCAAGTGACCAATACAATGTTTGCTAACCTTCAATAAATTTACCACCTCTACTTCTTATATGTGAACTCATTACTCCCCATGGGATAAGCATATGAAACATATATAATTTCAGATTTATGATATTCAAATCATTCAACCATTTACTCATAGGATATAAGTGAAGCACACGAGTAAATGACAAACTACTCCAAAAAGATATAAGTGAAGATCAATGAGTAGTTAAATAATTATGTAGCTATGTGAAGACTCTCTCTCATTTAAGAATTTCAGATCTTGGTATTTTATTCAAATAGCAAGCAAAGCTAAAGAAAATAAAATGACATTCTAAGAATAGCAAATCATCATGTGAAGAAGCAAAAACTTAGGATCAACCGATACTAACCGATAGTTGTTGAAGAAGAAAGGTGGGATGCCAACCGGGGCATCCCCAAGCTTAGAGGCTTGAGACTTCTTGAAATATTATATTGGATGCCTTGGGCATCCCCAAGCTAGAGCTTTTGTGTCTCCTTAATTCCTCTCATATCACGGTCTTCCTAAATCTTAAAAGATTCATCCACACAAAACTCAACAAGAACTTGTGAGATAGGTTAGTATAAATCCATGCAAAACCTTATCATTATCTACTGTAGAAAATCACTAAAATTATTATTTAACATTTAATACTAAATGCCTCTGCATATTTAAAAGTCCTATCCTCAAATAGAATCATTAAACAAGCAATCATATGCAAACAATGCAAACATAACAGCAATCTGTCTAAACAGAACAGTCTGTAAAGAATGCAAGAAAATTCATACTTACCTAATTCCAAAAATTATGAAAGAAAATTCGCACTGTAGCAAATTTATCAGAGCTTATTATGCAAAATGTTTCAACATTTTATCACATTCTGACTTTTCTAGGGAATTTTTGCAACAGCGGTAAACTTTCTGTTTTGAAACAGCAACATGTAAACTTGCAAAATAAGCATGGTACAAGCTATCCTTGACATTTTTATTGAAACTAGAGATGCAAAACATTAATATAAATAACATAAAGCAAATACTAACAAAATAAAATGACGCTCCAAGCAAAACACATATCATGTGGTGAATAAAAATATAGCTCCAAGTAAAGTTACCGATGAACGAAGACGAAAGAGGGGATGCCTTCCGGGGCATCCCCAAGCTTACGCTTTTGGTTGTCCTTGAATATTACCTTGGGGTGCCTTGGGCATCCCCAAGTTTAGGCTCTTGCCACTTCTTATTCCATAGTCCATCGAATCTTTACCCAAAACTTGAAAACTTCACAACACAAAACTCAACAGAAAACTCGTAAGCTCCGTTAGTATAAGAAAATAAATCACCACTTAGGTACTGTTGTGAACTCATTCTAAATTCATATTGGTGTAATATCTACTATATTCCAACTTATCTATGGTTCATACCCTCCGATACTACTCATAGATTCATCAAAATAAGCAAACAACACATAGAAAACAGAATCTGTCAAAAACAGAATAGTCTGTAGTAATCTGTATCAAACGTATGCTTCTGGAACTCCTAAAATTCTACCAAATTAGGAAAACCTGAGAAATTTGCGTACCAATCCAGAGAAAAAAGAATCAGATCAAAAGCAGGTTCTGTGAATTATCAAAACTAATTTACTGGGCGCAAAAGTTTCTGATTTTCAGCAGGATCAACACAACTATCACCGTAAGCTATCCTAAAGGTCTTACTTGGCACTTTATTAAAACAAAATCTATAAAACATGATTACTACAGTAGAATAATCATGTGAACACACAAAAACAGTAAAGGTAAATATTGGGTTGTCTCCCAACAAGCGCTTTTCTTTAATGCCTTTTTAGCTAGGCATGATGATTTCAATGATGCTCACATAAAAGATAAGAATTGAAACATAGCGGGAGCATCATGAAGCATATGACTAGCACATTTAAGCCAAACCCACTTTCTATGCATAGGGATTTTGTGAGCAAACAACTTATGGGAACAAGAATCAACTTGCATAGGAAGGCAAAACAAGTGCAACTTCAAAAATTTCAACACATAGAGAGGAAACTTGATATTATTGCAATATGTAGAAGCATATGATCCTCTCTCATAATAATTTTCAGTAGCATCATGAATGAATTCAACAATATAACCATCACATAAAAGCATTATTCTCATGATGCACAAGCATATAAATTTTACTACTCTCCACATAAGCAAAATTCTTCTCATTCGGAATAGTGGGAGCAAACTCAACAAAATAACTATCATGTGAGGCATAATCCAATTGAAAATTAAAATCATGATGACAAGTTTCATGGTTATCATTGTTCTTTATAGCATACATGTCATCACAATAATCATTATAGATAGCAACTTTGTTCTCATAATCAATTGGAACCTCTTCCGAAATAGTGGATTCATCACTAAATAAAGTCATGACCTCTCCAAATCCACTTTCATTAATATAATCATCATAAATAGGAGGCATGTTTTCATCATAATAAATTTGCTCATCAAAACTTGGGGGACAAAACATATCATCTTCATCAAACATAGCATCCCCAAGCTTGTGGCTTTGCATATCATTAGCATCATGGATATTCAAGGAATTCATACTAACAACATTGCAATCATGCTCATCATTCAAATATTTAGTGCCAAACATTCTAATGCATTCTTCTTCTAGCACTTGAGCACAATTATCGGAATCCTTATTTTCACGAAAGACATTAAAAAGATGAAGCATATGAGGCACTCTCAATTCCATTTTTTTGTAGTTTTCTTTTATAAACTAAACTAGTGATAAAACAAGAAACTAAAAGATTCGATTGCAAGATCTAAAGATATACCTTCAAGCACTCACCTCCCCGGCAACGGCGCCAGAAAAGAGCTTGATGTCTACTACACAACCTTCTTCTTGTAGACGTTGTTGGGCCTCCAAGTGTAGAGGTTTGTAGGATAGTAGCAAATTTCCCTCAAGTGGATGACCTAAGGTTTATCAATCCGTGGGAGGCGTAGGATGAAGATGGTCTCTCTCAAACAACCCTGCAACCAAATAACAAAGAGTCTCTTGTGTCCCCAACACACCCAATACAATGGTAAATTGTATAGGTGCACTAGTTTGGCGAAGAGATGGTGATACAAGTGCAATATGGATGGTAGATATAGGTTTTTGTAATCTGAAAATATAAAAACAGCAAGGTAACTAATGATAAAAGTGAGCGTAAACGGTATTGCAATGCTAGGAAACAAGGCCTAGGGTTCATACTTTCACTAGTGCAAGTTCTCTCAACAATAATAACATAACTGGATCATATAACTATCCCTCAACATGCAACAAAGAGTCAGTCCAAAGTCACTAATAGCGGAGAACAAACGAAGAGATTATTGTAGGGTACGAAACCACCTCAAAGTTATCCTTTCTGATCGATCTATCATAGAGCTCGTACTAGAATAACACCTTAAGACACAAATCAACCACAACCCTAATGTCACCTAGATACTCCAATGTCACCTCAAGTATCCGTGGGTATGATTATATGATATGCATCGCACAATCGCATATTCATCTATTCAATCCAACACAATGTACTTCAAAGAGTGCCCCAAAGTTTCTAACGGAGAGTCAAGAAGAAAACGTGTGCCAACCCCTATGCATAAGTTCACAAACGGAACCCGCAAGTTGATCACCAAAACATACATCAAGTGGATCACGTGAATATCCCATTGTCACCACAGATAAGCACGGCAAGACATACATCAAGTGTTCTCAAATCCTTAAAGACTCAATCCGACAAGACAACTTCAAGGGGAAAACTCAATTCATCACGAGAGAGTAGAGGGGGAGAAACATCATAAGATCCAACTATAATAGCAAAGCTCGCGATACATCAAGATCGTATCACCTCAAGAACACAAGAGAGAGATCAAACACATAGCTACTGGTACATACCCTCAGCCCCGAGGGTGAACTACTCCCTCCTCGTCATGGAGAGCGCCGGGATGATGAAGATGGCCACCGGTGAGGGATCCCCCCTCTGGCAGGGTGCCGGAACAGGGTCCCGATTGGTTTTTGGTGGCTACAGAGGCTTGCGGCGGCGGAACTCCCGATCTATTCTGCTCTTCGATGTTTTTAGGGTATATGGATATATATAGGCGAAAGAAGTCGGTAAGGGGAGCCATGAGGGGCCCACGAGGGTGGGGGCGCGCCCAGGGGGGGCAGGCGCGCCTCCCTGCCTCGTGGCCACCTCGAAGCTTCCCTGACTTCAACTCCAAGTCTCCTGGATCACGTTCGTTCCAAAAATCACGCTCCCGAAGGTTTCATTCCGTTTGGACTCCGTTTGATATTCCTTTTCTGTGAAACACTGAAACAAGGGAAAAAACAGAAACTGGCACTGGGCTCTGGGTCAATAGGTTAGTCCCAAAAATAATATAAAAGTGCATAGTGAAGCCCATTAAACATCCAAGATGGATAATATAATAGCATGAATACTTCATAAATTAAAGATACATTGGAGACGTATCAAGCGACGAGGCGCCCAGCGCCTATGACCTTCCTCGCGAAGTACCCGTCTTCGTACACCTCATCGGCACGACGACGCGCCTGCCCCCAAAGCTCCGCCGCCTCCTTTTTCCAGGCGGCATCACGGGCTTCACAGGCTGCCTGGTACCTGGCTTCTTCCTCCGCCATCTCCTTCTTGAACGCCACTTGCCTAGCTTTCTCAGCCGGTGGCAGCGACTTCCACAGACAAAGATTGTAATGGCCCCAAAACCAATCCAAAGTTGGGGGGGGGGGGGTCCGGCGCAACCTCGTCAGGCGGCGCGTAGGGGTCCTCGTCGCTGCTAATCGAGTGAGCGTCCTCGGGGGGCGGCGACTCCTCATCGGCGCGTGGGCAGACCGGCGGCGCCATGGCAGAGATTTGAGAGAGAGAGAGAGGGCGAGCGAGGGGAGGATGTAGATGAGAATGCATGCGGGACAACATGAGCAAGGTAGTATTTATTGGCGGCCGGAATCTAGATCGACGGGGAGAGTACACACGCCGGTCGCCGGAATTTACGAGTACTGTAGTTTGAATTACACACAATTCCCGCAGCAAATCCGTGTGTGAACATAATAGCTGACGGTTTCCAATACTGAACCGTGTCTGATTAATGATCCCCGCCAATCACCTACCAAACCTCGAGCCGCGAGATAGAGTGCCAATCGTGTGGGGGCCGGTTGTCTTGCAAGATCTTTACATTTTCTTTTTTGAACACCAGATATTTACATCGTCTGATGATTTTTTAACTCGCACACAAGTACACAAAAATATGATTTTTCAAGTCGTTTTGGTTAGGCGTTGCATGTAGATGTAGTTCAAATTTGAATTACTGTCATTAAATGGTTTGAAAATCACTTAAATGTCTTTCAAAGGTCAAATGACTCCTGAAAATTTCCAAATTTGCACATGACAGTGTCGGGGGAAATCGACACCTATGGAATCACTGGGATCCCTTCTGCGGTTGGCCGGCACAGGGTTGTGCAAAGAGCGGGTCTGACAGGAAGCACACAGATCGTTTACCCAGGTTTGGGCCGCGAAGATGCGTAATACCCTAGTCCTGCTTTGGTGGATGTATTTGAGTGTTCTTGTGTTCTTGAGCTAGCTACGGGGTGTCACTTGCCCAAAAGATCCGAATCCTTCTCCTGGGCGCCTCGGGCCTCCTTTTATAGACAAAAGGGGTTGTCACAGTGGCACACAGGAGGTGGAAAGGTGTACAGTGGATGAGTCTATCCTCTGGCTCCTTCGGATAAACGCATTTAATGCACTGCCGACATGCCCCTCTCTCTTTCTTGGGGACGGCAGGGAAGCACGTCCCAGCTGTCGCCGCCCCGCCTGGCTTCGACACGCGTCCGAGCTGACGAGGCGTCATGGCGCCACGTTGGCAGGCTGCTGGGCTGGCGCGGTGGCGGAGTCTTCACGAAGATCTGCATGCCACCACGCAGGTGCTTGCTAAGTCGGTGTAGAGGCCGCTCATCGCCGCGCAGGTGCCTGCCCAGCTGGTTGGGCTAGCAGCTGCACGAGGACGGCGGTGGAGTCTTGGCAGGCGCGGGCCTGGCTATGGCACCGCTGATGCCCTCGGCAAGGGTCTTGCCAGGGGCCCGGCAAGGGTCTTGCCGTGGCGCCGCGGTCGTCCCCGGCAAGACGCTTGCCGGGGGTCTCGTGGATTTCCTTGGCGAGGACCTCACCGAGGATCGTCATCTTCTGGTCCTCATCTGATCTTTTGTATTAATGATCTTCGTAAAGATCTGCATGCCACCACGGAGGTGCCTCCCGAGCCTTGGTCCCAACGTGATTGACGGTGTTGGAGCCCTTGGGCTCAAGGGTGGCGCGCTCTGTTGGCGTCAGGCAAGTTGCCCCGGCAAGGTTCTTGCCGGGGCTGGGAAGTCCACCTCGCCCTCTTGCTCTTTGTGTCTCCGGTCTTGGCGTTGCCTTGGTCGTCTTGCGCTTCGGCTTCCCTCCTCTGCCCTCCTTTGCCCTGCTAAGTGTGGCCGCGGGCGCGGCTCTGACTTCCCGTGCACAAGTAAAGGGGTCAAAAGGAGAGCCCCTACTTTTGTACACCAACAGGAGCCCCCGGGCCTGGGCCACACATAAGCGCGACGCGTTGTTGGGCTAGGCCCAGAACGGTGCGCGGGCAGGTGGAGCGGATTTTTATCGTAGTAACTTTTTCGTCCGCTGTGCTTCCCCACGACCCGCGTTGAACGCGCGACGTGGGGGGTCGTGCGTGACGTGGGGGTCATGCGTGGGGTGGTTCCCGCACGCATGCGTCACATCGCAGTAAATGGTAAAGAGGCGGCCCGCGCCTTCCCCATAAAAAGGAAAAACCGCAGGCACGCCGCTCATTTACCCTCTGCGCTTTCTCCAATCTCGGAAACCACCGTCCCCTTCTTCCTCCCCCTCAAGTTCTTGCCCTTGCTCGCCGCCGCCGCACCTTCGCTGTCCTCCATCCTTTGCCTCTCGCAGCCGCCATGGCCCCCAAAACCAACAAAGGCAAGGGTGTGGCCAAGGACGCCGGGACGAAGGAGCCGCCGGAGAGCGAGTTGGCGGCGCGGCGGACGTAGTTCACCTACTTCCCCTCGACGGTCGACGCGGTCCACCTTCGGAACTACTTCAAGCCCCTGTGGGGGTGCAAGACGGGGGGGGGAGAGGATGGGGCATTCTTCGTCGACTACTTTTCTTGCGGCCTCTGCCCCCCCTTCTCTGATTTCTTCAATGATGTCATGCACACTTTTGGCTTCCACCTTCTGGATTTCACTCCAAATGCCATGGTGTGCATGGCTCTTTTCGCCCATCTCTGTGAGGGCTTCGCCGGAGTGCTCCCCAACACGACGCTCTTCCGCCACTATTTTTATCCTCGAATCCAAAAGGGAGGCGCCATCTCCGGTAGTGTCGCCTGGATCCCAAGGTCCAAAGGGACATACCTGGAGGGAGCTCAGAATGAGAGGTGGGAAGAGTGGCGGGGCCGGTGGTGCTGGATTGAGGAGGAGGACCCACAGGAATTCTGCCGGGTCCGCCAGGCGCCGCCGGTTCACCGGAACGACTGGGGCGATGTCGACGCCCAAGATGACAAGCTCAAGGTCGCCACCACCAGGATTCACCGTCTCACTGTTGCTAGGCTCACCCTGGAGATGACTGGGGCCGACTTCATCCGCCACCGAATCGCTCCTCTGCATAACAAGGGGAGGCCGGCCTGGCTCTTCAGGAACGCGGCTAACATCATGAGGCTCCGCCCCGCCCTGAATCACAACTTCATGGTGATGGGGCACGCCCACTTCTGCCAGTGGCTCTTTCAGCTTGACATGAACCGCGACGGCAAGGCCAAGAGGTCCGTCAAGGCTGCGAAGGCCGGCAAGGTCGCCAAGGGGCCCTTGTTTGGGTTGCCGGCGGGGGTGGTCCCGCTGAGCAACAACTCGCGCCAGACCGACATCATCGCCATGATGCCGGACTGCAATGCGCACGGTCCCGTCCAAAATTGGGCCGAGCCGCCGGCAGATCAGGTGCAGGAGTTATTTGACACTCTGGCGGAGAGGTATGTCTGCGACGAGCCGCTGCTCGTCCAAGACACCACCCAAGCGGAGCTGGACTACATCGCCGCCAGGGCGATGGAGGCGGAGCTCGCCAGGGAGGCCGGCAGCGCCGGCCGCGTGGAGGACGAGGCCGCGGTCGCCGCGGAGGAGAGGGAGCTCACCCAGTGGGCGGAGTCCGCTGGGGAGGCCAGCAGCACCGGCATCGGGGCCCCTCTTATCGAAGATGTGGTCGACGAGTCATCGGAGGAGGAGGTCGAGGCCGTCGACCCCCCGGCCACGGGGAGAGGGCGAGTCCTGCGACGGGCCAGCTCCGGCGAGCTGGTCCGGCCCGGCAGGGCTGCGCAACCACAGCAGACCCAGGAGGGGTCCGTGTGCTAGACAAGGGCCGCAGCGGCGAGGAAGTTGGTGAAGGCCGCGGTGGCGAAGAAGAAAGCAAATGCCTCTTCTTCGTCCAAGCGTGGCCAGACTCCACCTTCTTCCCCTCCTCCGGCAGACATCGACGTGGAGGTCGGCTTCGACTTTGGGTCCCTCAGCCCAAGGAGGAAGAGGAAGGCAGCAGAAGAGGAGGTGGAGGATGAGTAAGTATCTTGTTACTTTTTGTCATCTTCGTCCCCTCAGACCGTGCCACTTGTCTTGATTTGTTTTCATCTTTGCAGGGATGTGGAGACGCTGTCCTAGAGGGCGAAGAGGGCCAGGGCTTCGGCGGGTGGCCAGCCCCCGGCAGGCACTTCCGGTACAACGCTGGTGGTGTTGAGTAGCCCGGACAGCAGGCCCCGACACAGCCCCCAGCGTAAGCTCATCACTCGCCCCTCATCAATGTGTGTTGGGGGTACGATCCCTTGGCGCTGACCTTGCCGTGATTGCAGGAGGAGGACAGCAGCAGGAGGAGCCACTGAGGGCTACCCCCAACACGCCACCCCCATCGACCACGCCGCCCCGTGGGGCGTCCCTGGCAAGGGCGCCAAGCACCGAGCCCATGCACAGGGAGGAGGAGGAGGCAAACTTGGGCGCTGGTGGCTCCGCCTTGGCACCAGATGTTGGCGGGGAGGGGCCTCTTATTCCTAGCCTGGCACGGGTAAGTCACTCGCCTTCCGTCCCTGCTCTTTTTCTTTTTGAATCTTGGCCTTGGCTCCGCCTCATCCCCTTCTCGATATCCAGATCCTCCCTCGGCGGACCGGGAGGACATAGACACTGTCATCGAGGATGTCGCCAAGGACGCCGCGGCGGAGGCCGAGAAGATCGCCGCTGAGGAGGCCGCCAAGGATGCTGCTGAGGACGCCGCCAAGGGGTCTGCCGGGGAGCCTGGCAAGGCTGCTGCCGAGGAGGCCGGCAAGGGGCCTGCCGGGAAGGCCGGCAAGGCCGCTGCCGAGGAGGAGGTGCTTGACGACCAACCTTCCTCCTCCGTTGCCTCTGGCTCGGGCAAGTACCTGAAGGTGAGCGACGACCTGTTCGTCCACCTCCCAGAGACGGCGAGCACCAGGGCGCCCACCGAGGGAGAGGTGTTCGACGAGGAGGTGCTTGCCGCCGCCGGGCTTGAAGTTGTTGATGAGCCGAGCACTGACGGCGGCGGTTCCCAGGAAGAGCGGCTCCTCCAGTCCATGGGCGCCAACTTTCGGAAGCTCCAGGTGCTCCACCGCGCCCGCCTGGACAAGGCTAAGTCCAGGATGGCAGTGGTGGACAAGGCGGAGGCGGACCTCGAGGGGCGCGTCGTCGGGATGCAGGCTTGGTTCCGCCAGGCCTGTGAGGAGCTGAAGACCGCCCAGGACGAGCTGGCCAAGTGCAAGGTGGAGCTCGTCATGAAGCAGGCCGACATCGAGAAGGCCCAGGAGACGGTGAAGAACCAGGCCGCCAAGGACGAGGCCGCTCGGTTCCAGCACCAGGCCGCGCTGAACTCCCAGGAGGAGGACCTTGCCGCTCGCGAGGAGAAGCTCCCTGCGACACTCCGCGGCAAGGACGAGGAGGTCGAGAAGCTTGTCCTGCAGCGGACCCAGGAGCTGGAGCAGAAGCACGAGGAGGCGCTCAATGCCCAGGCTCAGGTCCACGCTGGCAAGGTGAAGGAGCTGGAGGTGGAGCGGGACGAGCTGAAGAGGCAGGCCCTGGAGCTGACGGGGGAGAGGGACGCGGCCAGAGGCGCCTTGGCTGACGCGCAGGCCGCAGTCCTTAGCAAGGCCGGGCTACTCTCCACGGCCAATGAGTCCATCAAGGACCTGAAGCTGAAGCTGGAGGGCCTCGAGGGGATGCTCTCGGAGGTCAAGGCCCGGGAGGAGACCCTGGCCAAAGATTTGGAGGCCGAGAAGCAGCTGAGGAAGAACGGAACCGCCAACCACAAGGATTTTGTGGAGGGTGAGAACCGCTGTATCAGCCGCCTCGAAGGCATCGCCGGCAGTATCACCACGCAGCTGGCTACCATGGGGATGCCAAATGTGAGGTACGCCCCGGAGCCCAACATGACTCCCATGACCAGGCGGACCCTATTCTTCGAGGGTGTCCTTGGAGCCCTGGAGCATCTTCGCTCCAGCAGGGCGGCCTCTCTGGCCGATGAGTCCCGGAAGCTTTGCCGGGGTGCCATGACCAAGGTCCTCATCAAGGTGGCATACTGGAACACCGACCTCGACTTCGACGCCGCGCTGGAGAACTTGCCGGAGGATGCTGACCTCGCGGCGCTCAAGGAGCGTATCAAGCCCATCATCAGCCGCGTCGACGGAATCCAGAGGGTGGAGGGCCAGCGCTGGGATCAGGCAGCCCATTTCTCATTGCCGCTGCAGGTTCATGACCAAGACAATTTCTATCTTTAGTTAGAACCGTGGCAACAACAGATGTAATATAACTCTGTAGTACTTTCAAGATGATGCATGTTATCTTCCTGTTTGATCTTCCTTTGTATGTTCACCCTACGTTAATCGGGTAGGCTTGCCGGCGCGTAAACCCAGGCCGCGGTGCCTTGAGGACGGATCCCCAATGGCCTGCCGGGTGTGCTTGCTGCCAGGCGAACCACCTTACCGCTCTCAACGCGGCCGCTCGAACTGTCGGGCTTGACTCGAGTCAGAATCAAGAGCGTTGCCAATTGCGGAAGGCTACCCTGTCGTTCTCGACGCGGCCGCTTGAGCTGCTGAGCGGACTCGAAATAGGGCAAGGGCATTGCCAATAGCGGAAAGGCCCCTTCGCGTGCAGGTTTTCCATACATAGGGCAGGACCTTTGAGGACAATAACCTTATATAGAAAAAGAAATTGCTTAAAGTTTCGCACGACTTAGCTTTTCTGTCGTTGCACGGGCGTCCACCGCGTCTGCAGGTGGTGCCATCAAGCTCGGTCGTCTTCTTCCTTGCAACGACGGCCACGATGAAGCCGCTGCTCCAATCAGACTAGATTTCCACAACTGTGCCACCCCTACCTGGCGCGCCAAAGATGTCGGGGGAAATCGACACCTATGGAATCACTGGGATCTCTTCTGCGGTTGGCGGGCGCGGGGTTGTGCAAAGAGCGGGTCTGACAGGAAGCACACAGATCGTTTACCCAAGTTCGGGCCGCGAAGATGCGTAATACCCTAGTCCTGCTTTGGTGGATGTATTTGAGTGTTCTTGTGTTCTCGAGCTAGCTATGGGGTGTCACTTGCCCAAAAGATCCGAATCCTTCTCCTGGGCGCCTCGGGCCTCCTTTTATAGACAAAAGGGGTTGCCACAGTGGCACACAGGAGGTGGAAAGGTGTACAGTGGATGAGTCTATCCTCTGGCACCGTCGGACAAACGCATTTAATGCGCTGCCGACGTGCCCCTCTCGCTTTATCGGGGACGGCAGGGAAGCACGTCCCAGCTGTCCCCGCCCCGCCTGGCTTCGACACGCGTCCGAGCTGACGAGGCGTCGTGGCGCCACTTGTTGGGGAACGTAGTAATTTCAAAAAAATTCCTACGCACACACAGGATCATGGTGATGCATAGCAACGAGAGGGGAGAGTGTGTCCACGTACCCTCGTAGACCGAAAGCAGAAGCGTTAGCACAACGCGGTTGATGTAGTCGTATGTCTTCACGATCCGACCGATCCAAGTACCGAACGTATGGCACCTCCGAGTTCAGCACACGTTCAGCTCGATGATGTCCCGCGAACTCCGATCCAGCAAAGCTTCACGGGAGAGTTCCGTCAGCACGACGGCATGGTGACGGCGATGATGTTGCTACCGACGCAGGGCTTCGCCTAAGCACCACTACGATATGATCGAGGTGGAATATGGTGGAGGGGGGCACCGCACACGGCTGGAATAGATCAACAGATCAACTTGTGTGTCTAGAGGTGCCCCCCTGCCCCCGTATATAAAGGACCAGGGGGAGGAGGCGGCCGGCCAGGAGGAGGGCGCGCCAGGGAGGAGTCCTACTCCCACCGGGAGTAGGACTCCCTCTTTTCCTAGTTGGAGTAGGAGGGGGAAAGGAAGGGAAGGAGAGAGGAGGAAGGAAAGGGGGGCGCCGCCCCCCCTCCTTGTCCAATTTGGACTAGAGGGGGAGGGGGCGCACGGCCTGCCCTAGCCGCCCCTCCTCTTCTCCACTAAGGCCCATCTTGGCCCATTAAACTCCCCGGGGGGTTCCGCTAACCCCCCGGTACTCCGGTATATGTCCGAAACTCCCAGAAACCATTCTGGTGTCCGAACATAGTCGTCCAATATATCGATCTTTACGTCTCGACCATTTCGAGACTCCTCGTCATGTCCGTGATCACATCTGGGACTTCGAACTACCTTCGGTACATCAAAACACAAAAACTCATAATACAATCGTCACCGAACTTTAAGCGTGCGGACCCTACGGGTTCGAGAACTATGTAGACATGACCGAGACATGTCTCCGGTCAATAACCAATAGCGGAACCTGGATGCTCATATTGGCTCCTACATATTCTACGAAGATCTTTATCGGTCAAACCGCATAACAACATACGTTGTTCCCTTTGTCATCGGTATGTTACTTGCCCGAGATTCGATCGTCGGTATCTCAATACCTAGTTCAATCTCATTACCGGCAAGTCTCTTTACTCGTTTCGTAATACATCATCCCGCAACTAACTCATTAGTTACAATGCTTGCAAGGCTTATAGTGATGTGCATTACCGAGTGGGCCCAGAGATACCTCTCCGACAATCGGAGTGACAAATCCTAATCTCGAAATACGCCAACCCAACAAGTACCTTTGGAGACACCTGTAGAGCACCTTTATAATCACCCAGTTACGTTGTGACGTTTGGTTGCACACAAAGTGTTCCTCCGGTAAACGGGAGTTGCATAATCTCATAGTCATAGGAACATGTATAAGTCATGAAGAAAGCAATAGCAACATACTAAATGATCAAGTGCTAAGCTAACGGAATGGGTCAAGTCAATCACATCATTCTCCTAATGATGTGATCCCATTAATCAAATGACAACTCATGTCTATGGCTAGGAAACATAACCATCTTTGATCAACGAGCTAGTCTAGTAGAGGCATACTAGTGACACTCTGTTTGTGTATGTATTCACACATGTATCATGTTTCCGGTTAATACAATTCTAGCATGAATAATAAACATTTATCATGATATAAGGAAATAAATAATAACTTTATTATTGCCTCTAGGGCATATTTCCTTCAGTCTCCCACTTGCACTAGAGTCAATAATCTAGACTACACAGTAGTGATTCTAACACCCATGGAGTCTTGGTGCTGATCATGTTTTGCTCGTGAGAGAGGCTTAGTCAACGGGTCTACAACGTTCAGATTCGTATGTATCTTGCAAATCTCTATGTCTCCCACCTGGACTTGATCCCGGATGGAGTTGAAGCATCTCTTGATGTGCTTGGTTCTCTTGTGAAATCTGGATTCCTTTGCCAAGGCAATTGCACCAGTATTGTCACAAAAGATTTCCATTGGACCCGATGCACTAGGTATGACACCTAGATCGGATATGAACTCCTTCATCCAGACTACTTCATTTGCTGCTTCCGAAGCAGCAATGTACGACGCTTTGTTTAGAACTGCTCCAACTGACAGCTCCACCGTTCAATATAAACACGTATCCGGTTTGCGATTTAGAATCGTCCGGATCAGTGTCAAAGCTTGCATCAACGTAACCATTTACGATGAGCTCTTTGTCACCTCCATAAACGAGAAACATATCCTTAGTCCTTTTCAGGTATTTCAGGATGTTCTTGACCGCTGTCCAGTGATCCACTCCTGGATTACTTTGGTACCTCCCTGCTAAACTAATAGCAAGGCACACATCAGGTCTGGTACATAGCATTGCATACATGATAGAGCCTATGGCTGAAGCATAGGGAACATATTTCATTTTCTCTCTATCTTCTGCAGTGGTCGGGCATTGAGTCTTACTCAATCTCACACCTTGTAACACAGGCAAGAACCCTTTCTTTGCTTGATCCATTTTGAACTTCTTCAAAACTTTGTCAAGGTATGTGCTTTGTGAAAGTCCAATTAAGCGTCTTGATCTATCTCTATAGATCTTGATGCCCAATATGTAAGCAGCTTCACCGAGGTCCTTAATTGAAAAACTCTTATTCAAGTATCCTTTTATGCTATCCAGAAATTCTATATCATTTCCAATCAACAATATGTCATCCACATATAAGATTAGAAATGCTACAGAGCTCCCGCTCACTTTCTTGTAAATACAGGCTTCTCCAAAAGTCTGTATAAAACCATATGCTTTGATCACACTATCAAAGCGTTTATTCCAACTCCGAGAGGCTTGCACCAGTCCATAAATGGATCGCTGGAGCTTGCACACTTTGTTAGCACCCTTTGGATCGATAAAACCTTCAGGTTGCATCATATACAACTCTTCTTCCAGAAATCCATTCAGGAATGCAGTCTTTACATCCATTTGCCAAACTTCATAATCATAAAATGCGGCAATTGCTAACATGATTCGGACGGACTTAAGCATCACTACGGGTGAGAAGGTCTCATCATAGTCAACTCCTTGAACTTGTCGAAAACCTTTCGCAACAAGTCGAGCTTTGTAGACAGTAACATTACCGTCAGCGCCTGTCTTCTTCTTGAAGATCCATTTATTTTCGATGGCTTGCCGATCATCGGGCAAGTCAACCAAAGTCCACACTTTGTTCTCATACATGGATCCCATCTCAGATTTCATGGCCTCAAGCCATTTTGCGGAATCTGGGCTCATCATCGCTTCCTCATAGTTCGTAGGTTCGTCATGGTCTAGTAACATGACCTCCAGAACAGGATTACCGTACCACTCTAGTGCGGATCTTACTCTGGTTGACCTACGAGGTTCGGTAGTAACTTGATCTGAAGCTTCATGATCATCATCATTAGCTTCCTCACTAATTGGTGTAGGTGTCACAGGAACCGGTTTCTGTGATGAACTACTTTCCAATAAGGGAGCAGGTACAGTTACCTCATCAAGTTCTACTTTCCTCGCACTCACTTCTTTCGAGAGAAACTCCTTCTCTAGAAAGGATCCAAATTTAGCAACAAAAGTCTTGCCTTCAGATCTGTGATAGAAGGTGTACCCAACAGTTTCCTTTGGGTATCCTATGAAGACACATTTCTCCGATTTGGGTTCGAGCTTATCAGGTTGAAGCTTTTTCACATAAGCATCGCAACCCCAAACTTTAAGAAACAACAACTTTGGTTTCTTGCCAAAACATAGTACATAAGGCGTCGTCTCAACGGATTCAGATGGTGCCCTATTTAACATGAATGCAGCCGTCTCTAAAGCATAACCCCAAAATGATAGCGGTAAATCAGTAAGAGACATCATAGATCGCACCATATCTAGTAAAGTACGATTACGACGTTCGGACACACCATTACGCTGTGGTGTTCCGGGTGGCGTGAGTTGCGAAACTATTCCGCATTGTTTCAAATGAAGACCAAACTCGTAACTCATATATTCTCCTCCACGATCAGATCGTAGAAACTTTATTTTTTTTGTTATGATGATTTTCTACTTCACTCTGAAATTCTTTGAACTTTTCAAATGTTTCAGACTTATGTTTCATTAAGTAGATATACCCATATCTGCTCAAATCATCTGTGAAGGTGAGAAAATAACGATACCCGCCGCGAGCCTCGACATTCATTGGACCACATACATCAGTATGTATGATTTCCAACAAATCTGTTGCTCGCTCCATAGTTCCGGAGAACGGCGTTTTAGTCATCTTGCCCATGAGGCATGGTTCGCAAGTACCAAGTGATTCATAATCAAGTGATTCCAAAAGTCCATCGGAATGGAGTTTCTTCATGCGCTTTACACCAATATGACCTAAACGGCAGTGCCACAAATAAGTTGCACTATCATTATCAACTCTGCATCTTTTGGCTTCAATATTATGAATATGTGTATCACTACTATCGAGATTTAATATAAATAGACCACTCTTCAAGGGTGCATGACCATAAAAGATATTACTCATATAAATAGAACAACTATTATTCTCTGATTTAAATGAATAACCGTCTCGCATCAAACAAGATCCAGATATAATGTTCATGCTCAACGCTGGCACCAAATAACAATTATTTAGGTCTAAAACTAATCCCGAAGGTAGATGTAGAGGTAGCATGCCGACCGCAATCACATCGACTTTGGAACCATTTCCCACGCGCATCGTCACCTCGTCCTTAGCCAATCTTCGCTTAATTTGTAGCCCCTGTTTCGAGTTGCAAATATTAGCAACAGAACCAGTATCAAATACCCAGGTGCTACTGCGAGCATTAGTAAGGTACACATCAATAATATGTATATCACATATACCTTTGTTCACCTTGCCATCCTTCTTATCCGCCAAATACTTGGGGCAGTTCCGCTTCCAGTGACCAGTCTGCTTGCAGTAGAAGCACTCAGTCTCAGGCTTAGGTCCAGACTTGGGTTTCTTCTCTTGAGCAGCAACTTGTTTGCTATTCTTTTTGGAGTTCCCCTTCTTCTTCCCTTTGCCCTTTTTCTTGAAACTAGTGGTCTTGTTGACCATCAACACTTGATGCTCTTTCTTGATTTCTACCTCCGCAGCCTTTAGCATTGCGAAGAGCTCGGGAATTGTCTTATCCATCCCTTGCATATTATAGTTCATCACGAAGCTCTTGTAGCTTGGTGGCAGTGATTGAAGAATTCTGTCAATGACACTATCATCCGGAAGATTAACTCCCAGTTGAATCAAGTGATTGTTATACCCAGACATTCTGAGTATATGTTCACTGACAGAACTATTCTCCTCCATCTTGCAGCTATAGAACTTATTGGAGACTTCATATCTCTCAATCCGGGCATTTGCTTGAAATATTAACTTCAACTCCTGGAACATCTCATATGCTCCATGACGTTCAAAACGTCGTTGAAGTCCCGGTTCTAAGCCGTAAAGCATGGCACACTGAACTATCGAGTAGTCATCAGCTTTGCTCTGCCAGGCGTTCATAACATCTGGTGTTGCTCCTGCAGCAGGTTTGGCACCTAGCGGTGCTTCCAGGACGTAATTCTTCTGTGCAGCAATGAGGATAATCCTCAAGTTACGGACCCAGTCCGTGTAATTGCTACCATCATCTTTCAACTTTGCTTTCTCAAGGAATGCATTAAAATTTAACGGAACAACAGCACGGGCCATCTATCTACAACAACATAGACATGCAAAATACTATCAGGTACTAAGTTCATGATAAATTAAAGTTCAGTTAATCAAATTATTAATGAACTCCCACTTAGATAGACATCCCTCTAATCCTCTAAGTGATCACGTGATCCATATCAACTAAACCATGTCCGATCATCACGTGAGATGGAGTAGTTTCAATGGTGAACATCACTATGTTGATCATATCTACTATATGATTCACGCTCGACCTTTCGGTCTCAGTGTTCCGAGGCCATATCTGCATATGCTAGGCTCATCAAGTTTAACCTGAGTATTCCGCGTGTGCAACTATTTTGCACCCGTTGTATTTGAACGTAGAGCTTATCACACCCGATCATCACATGGTGTCTCAGCACGAAGAACTTTCGCAACGGTGCATACTCAGGGAGAACACTTATACCTTGAAATTTAGTGAGAGATCATCTTATAATGCTACCGTCGATCTAAGCAAAATAAGATGCATAAAAGATAAACATCACATGCCATCAATATAAGTGATATTATATGGCCATCATCATCTTGTGCTTGTGATCTCCATCTCCGAAGCACCGTCATGATCACCATCGTCACCGGCGCGACACCTTGATCTCCATCGCAGCATCGTTGTCGTCTCGCCAACTATTGCTTCTACGACTATCGCTACCGCTTAGTGACAAAGTAAAGCAATTACAGGGCGATTGCATTGCATACAATAAAGCGACAACCATATGGCTCCTGCCAGTTGCCGATAACTCGGTTACAAAACATGATCATCTCATACAATAAAATATAGCATCATGCCTTGACCATATCACATCACAACATGGCCTGCAAAAACAAGTTAGACATCCTCTACTTTGTTGTTGCAAGTTTTACGTGGCTGCTACGGGCTGAGCAAGAACCGTTCTTACCTACGCATCAAAACCACGATGATAGTTCGTCAAGTTAGTGTTGTTTTAACCTTCTCAAGGACCGGGCGTAGCCACACTCGGTTCAACTAAAGTTGGAGAAACTGACACCCGCCAGCCACCTATGTGCAAAGCACGTCGGTAGAACCAGTCTCGCGTAAGCGTACACGTAATGTCGGTCCGGGCCGCTTCATCCAACAATACAGCCGAACCAAAGTATGACATGCTGGTAAGCAGTATGACTTGTATCGCCCACAACTCACTTGTGTTCTACTCGTGCATATAACATCTACGCATAAACCTGGCTCGGATGCCACTGTTGGGGAACGTAGTAATTTCAAAAAAATTCCTACGCACACACAGGATCATGGTGATGCATAGCAACGAGAGGGGAGAGTGTGTCCACTTACCCTCGTAGACCGAAAGCGGAAGCGTTAGCACAATGCGGTTGATGTAGTCGTATGTCTTCACGATCCGACCGATCCAAGTACCGAACGTACGGCACCTCCGAGCTCAGCACACGTTCAGCTCGATGATGTCCCGCGAACTCCGATCCAGCAGAGCTTCACGGGAGAGTTCCATCAGCACGACGGCATGGTGACGGTGATGATGTTGCTACCGACGCAGGGCTTCGCCTAAGCACCGCTAAGATATGATCGAGGTGGAATATGGTGGAGGGGGGCACCGCACACGTCTGGAATAGATCAACTTGTGTGTCTAGAGGTGCCCTCCTGCCCCCGTATATAAAGGACCAGGGGGAGGAGGCGGCCGGCCAGGAGGAGGGCGCGCCAGATAGGAGTCCTACTCCCACCGGGAGTAGGACTCCCTCTTTTCCTAGTTGGAGTAGGAGGGGGAAAGGAAGGGAAGGAGAGAGGAGGAAGGAAAGGGGGGTGCCGCCCCCCCTCCTTGTCCAATTCGGACTAGAGGGGGAGGGGGCGTGCAGCCTGCCCTAGCCGCCCGTCCTCTTCTCCACTAAGGCCCATCTTGGCCCATTAAACTCCCCGGGGGGTTCCGCTAACCCCCCGGTACTCCGGTATATGTCCGAAACTCCACGAAACCATTCCGTTGTCCGAACATAGTCGTCCAATATATCGATCTTTACGTCTCGACCATTTCGAGACTCCTCATCATGTCCGTGATCACATATGGGACTTCGAACTACCTTCGGTACATCAAAACACAAAAACTCATAATACAATCGTCACCGAACTTTAAGCGTGCTGACCCTACGGGTTCGAGAACTATGTAGACATGACCGAGACATGTCTCCGGTCAATAACCAATAGCGGAACCTGGATGCTCATATTGGCTCCTACATATTCTACGAAGAACTTTATTGGTCAAACCGCATAACAACATACGTTGTTCCCTTTGTCATCGGTATGTTACTTGCCCGAGATTCGATCATCGGTATCTCAATACCTAGTTCAATCTCGTTACCGGCAAGTCTCTTTACTCATTCCGTAATGCATCATCCCGCAACTAACTCACTAGTCACATGACAGTTTTATTAGTGCACGTTAAACATAGGAAAAAAATTGAACGCCGTAAGAGGAAGCTATCTCCCGTTCGTCATCAAACATGCATTGTTCCCTCTCGGAACCACGAACCATCTAGCGAGTTGCTCCGGTTTAGAGGGGCATGTGTCCAAACGTTCATCAAACATGCCAATTTCTTTACCACATCATCTTGGTGGCATGACATTACATCAATCAAGGTTTCATGTGTTTCTGATCATTTTTCTATATTTTTTGAATTAAAATGCCATGTCACTCCATGCATACGTATGCATGTGTCCATGTCGTGAGACCAATATGTTTGAAAATTCCTTCTAATTTACTGCACATGGAATTAACTCGCACACAAGTACACATATATGATTTTTCAAACCGTTTTGGTTAGGCGTTGCATGTAGATGTAGTTCAAATTTGAATTACGGTCATTAAATGGTTAGAAAATCACTTAAATGTCTTTGAAAGGTCAAATGACCCCTAGAATTTTCCAAAATTTCACATTACAGTTGTAGTAGTGCACGTTAGACGTTGAAAAAATTTCAAGACTGTAAGAGGAAGCTATCTCCCGTTCGTCATCAAACATGCATTGTTCCCTCTCGGAACCACGAACCTTCTAGTGAGTTGCTCCGGTTTGTGAGGGGTGTGTGTCCAAACTTTCGTCAAACATGCCAATTTCTTTACCACATCATCTTGGTGGCATGACTTTAAATTAAGCAAGGTTTCATGTTTTTCTGATCATTTTTTAATTTTTTGGAATTAAAATGCCATGGCATGCACTCCATGCATGTGCCCATGCCTTGATACCAATATGTTTGAAAATTCCTTCTAATTTACTGCACATGGAATTAACTCGCACACAAGTACACAAAAATATGATTTTTCAAACCGTTATGGTTAGGCGTTGGATGTAGATGTAGTTCAAATTTGAATTACGGTCATTAAAAGGTTAGAAAATCACTTAATTGTCTTTAAAAGGTCAAATGACCCCTGAAATTTACCAAATTTTCACATGACAGTTGTATTAGTGCATGTTAAACGTAGGAAAACATTTGAAGGCCGTAAGAGGAAGCTATCTCCCGTTCGTCATCAAACATGCATTGTTCCCTCTCGGAACCATGAACCTTCTAGCGAGTTGCTCGGTTTGTGAGGGTGCGTGTCCAAACGTTCGTCAAACATGCCAATTTCTTTACCAGATCATCTAGGTGGCATGACATTACATCAACCAAGGTTTCATGTGTTTCTCTTCATTTTTCTATTTTTTGAATTAAAATGCCATGTCACTCCATGCATACGTATGCATGTGTCTATGTCGTGAGACCAATATGTTTGAAAATTCCTTCTAATTTACTGCACATGGAATTAACTCGCACACAAGTACACAGATATGATTTTTCAAAATGTTTTGGTTAGGCATTGCATGTAGATGTAGTTCAAATTTGAATTACGGTCATTAAATGGTTAGAAAATCACTTAAATGTCTTTAAAATGTCAAATGACCCCTAGAATTTCCAAAATTTCACATTACAGTTGTAGTAGTGCATGTTAGACGTAGAAAAAATTTGAAGGCCGTAAGAGGAAGCTATCTCCCGTTCGTCATCAAACATGCATTGTTCCCTCTCGGAACCACGAACCTTCTAGCGAGTTTCTCCGGTTTGTGAGGGGTGTGTGTCCAAACTTTCATCAAACATGCCAATTTCTTTACCACATCATCTTGGTGGCATGCCATTACATCAACCAAGGTTTCATGTGTTTCTGATTTTTTTTGGAATTAAAATGCCATGCCACTCCATGCATACGTATTCATGCATATGTGTCCATGTCGTGATACAAATATGTTTGAAAATTCCTTCTAGTTTACTGCACATGGAATTAACTCGCACACAAGTACACAAATATGATTTTCCAAACTGTTTCGGTTACGCGTTGCATGTAGATGTACTTCAAATTTGAATTACGGTCATTAAATGGTTAGAAAATCACTTAAATGTCTTTAAAAGGTCAAATGGCCCCTAGAATTTTCAAAAATTTCACATTACAGTTGTAGTAGTGCACGTTAGACGTAGAAAAAAATTAAAGGCCGTAAGAGGAAGCTATCTCCCGATCATCATCAAACATGCATTGTTCCCTCTCGGAACCATGAGGCTTCTTGTGAGTTGCTCCTGTTTGTGAGGGGTGTGTGTCCAAACTTTGGTCAAACATGCCAAATTTTTTTACCACATCATCTTGGTGGCATGACATTACATCAACCAAGGTTTCATGTGTTTCTGATTTTTTTTTATTTTTTGAAATTAAAATATCATGTCACTCCATGCTTAATTGTGTCATAGCCGTGAGACCAATATGTTTGAAAATTCCTTCCAATTTACTGCACATGGAATTAAATCGCACACAAGTACACGAAATATGAGTTTTCAAACCGTTATGGTTAGCTGTTGCATGTACATGTAGTTCAAATTTCAATTACGGTCGTTAAATGGCTAGAAAATCACTTAAATGTCTTAGAAGGTCAAATGACCCCTGAAATTTTCCAAAATTTGACATGACAGTTGTACTAGCACTACAAAATTTCTCGTTCATTTAAAACACCATCCATTGGCACTTTATTCCAAATTCGTCTTTCACAGCTAATAAAAAATATCTACAACATCACACACAGTTGTTTTCTAGGAACCGTTTGCGATGAAAATATTCGGGTCTATTTAAGTCTCCCTCCTTAAGCTTCACCGGCTCGTCTGCTCTAGTGCCGGCAACCCCCGAATCCATGAATTCAGATCCCCATTTCCGCACCCCCTTCTTGCAAAGATGACGCCGTGGAAACACTTCGTGAAGGCCCGTCGATGGCCGCGTCCCCCTCCCCCCCAGCGCCGCCGCCTGCGTCGAGAGCGCGGTCGCCTACGCCGAGAGTGCCACCGCACCCGCATTGAGCGTAGCCGCTTCCGCCGAGAGGGCGTCTGCGGCAGCCGACTGGGCAGCTGCAGCAGCCGAGATGGCTGCAGCTTCTGCTGTGATGGCGGCTGCAAACGCCGAGAGCGCTCGAGCTGCCATCCGTGCCGCTGATGTCGTCCTGGCCCAGGTCGAGGCCATCCACGCCAAGATCGAGGATGCACACGCCAAGATATTCCAGGCCACCTCGGACTCCAGCATGCAACCCACGTCTGAAAAGGCAGTGGTGGCCATGGAGCACCTGCTTCCTCATGAGGTCGCCGAGCAGGAGCTGGAGATGCAGGAGGCGGCGGAGATCGAGGAGCGCCGGGAGGAGGAGTTGCGCGTGGCCGAGGTCGAGGTAGAGAAGAGTCTGTCCGTCGAGGAATCGGCGGTGGAGTACCAACGCGAGCTCTGGCACAGTCACTACTACGAGTACTACAACCTTGAGGGCGGCGCCGAGGATGAGGACGAGGACGAGGACGCGGTCGACTTCAGCAGGGGGGACGCGGAGTCCACCAACGGCAGCATGTCGCCAGGACAAGTCGTCGATGTCTCATCTCACACCGGCGATGCATAGGCTGGCGCGGCGGCGGATTTTTAATTATGCGTACTTAGGCTTTGTTTTTAATGCTGGTCTTTTGTTAGAGCAATATTTAGGTCAACTGGCTCCGTGTAATTACTAAAATTGCTCGATTCAGTAAGTGTGGTCTGTCTGTTGTACGCTGTTTTGTGTGCCCAAATTAGCAAGCGATGTTAAATTATGCAATGACGTACCCGGGGAAATTTCCACCAAAATTTGAATTATCAAACTCATCCCATGCGCGTAAAGCAGAAGAATCGTTTGCGATGCACACAATCGTTCAAAGTGAATGGTCCGGCGGCACCATGCGCGTTCAAAGTGAATGTGCCCATGCCTTGAGACCAAAATTTTAATTATCAAACTCATCCCATGCGCGTAAAGCAGAAGAATCGTTTGTGATGCACACAATCATTCAAAGTGAATGGTCCGGCGGCACCGCGCGCAAAGTTTCCCTCCACATTTCCAAAATTTTGGCCTACCGCCAAAATATCTACCCCCGCCCCCCTTCCCCACCCCCTTTTCTCACCGACCACAAGTCACATTTCCCCTGTTTCCTCCTTCCTTCCTTCCTTGGTAAGCTATAGCCGCTTCCTCGCTCTCGTCGTCTCGCATCCTACCGTCGGGGTCGCCATGGTCTTCTTCAAAGACATCTCCAGCGGTTCCTCCTCCGGCGACTACTCCTTCACCACCCGGGTATGCCTCTCTTCTCTCTCTCGGGCTATGACTTGGAATGAAGGATTTTTACCCGGAGGTCGATTTGAGTCGTTTCTTCCTCTTGTAGCTCCCTAAGACCATCAGTGGCAACGAATGGAGCAGGGTGGCTGAAGATCTATCTGCTCGTTGTCACCATCAATCTCCATGCGTGAAGCTACTTGCGTTTGATTCTGTGGACACTGGGAGGAAGTTTCTGGCATGTGCAGAGAAGGTTAGACCCTCTTTCGTTGTTACAAATCATTTGTTAGATGTGATTCAGACACTGTCACGGTCCCAACCCATTCATACCACACCTTCAACCAAACGCATCCTAAGACAGTGTCACAGTTTGTACCTAGTATTTTAAATTGTTGCCATCTCATCAGCGGTGCCATTAGAAAATTATTTGGCACCGCTTTAGCAGTTTGTGCAGCCAACTTTGGTCCACACATCCGAGCAGCCAAGCAGTAAAATACTAAATCTTTATGGCACGAAGGAACTGGGCATCAGAGAAACTACGTGCTCCGGAGTCCGGGTCCCTGATTTTTTTCTGCTGCATCGGCTCGCCAGTTCAGGGCACCGGTGCGAGATGTAGCAATAGTTGTCTTTACACCAGTTTTGGCATACATAGTGGACGGCCTTAGTGCTATTAGTTCTATGTTACTAAATTTGTGCATGTACACACCTGTTAGTATCAATTTGCTGTCATCCAAACACTGTCGCTATGTTGTTGCAGTTATATTTACCTTCCTCATAAAATGTTCAATTTGTTATTTATTGTACATGAGTAAGAACTTGTAGCGTCGTTGTAGTTAATTATAGCTTCTGATGTTCCAGAATTTGGTTGTTGTCTCAGTACCAATTATTTCATTTACACATTGATCTTTTTGAGAAGATATGTCATAATTAACATGTTTCTTCAGTTTTTCAAAATAAGCATTGGTGATTTTCTATGTTGCTATAAACCCATTTCCCCTACAATTGTTACTGATCTAGTTTTAAATATTATAGGATGAACGGAAGTGTTCTTACTTTGAGTGGATTGATCAAGAGTGGCCACAGTCTTTGAAGATGTGCCTAACGAAGCTCTGGAGCATGTATGAGGAAGTGAACACAGCTAGGCTTAGAGAAAGTCTTGTCAACGCTGAAGCATATTTCAAGATGCGGGATAAAATGTTGAAGGTGGAGAATGAGCTCAGATTTTTTTTTAAAGACTTTGGTAAGATGGTGTTGGCGAAGGAGGAGGCACTTTCCCAATTGGCCCGTGCAAAACGGGTTCTTACTGAACTGAAAGCAGAGGTGGATAAGACGAGCCTGGATGATCTCGATTAGGGACATGAATATATTGTTCTTATGAAGTTGAACTAGCTATATGTTGTACTGTGCTGTTTTCATGTAGCTACCGTACTGTGATGTTATAATATATTTATGTGCCTGATATGAAATTGGCAAACAGTTGTTCGATATGAAATGTGAATTTGCATAATACTGGAATTATTAATTGTAAACTAATAAACCTGCTAAATGTGTCATGGACCTTTGCAAACGGTTCTAGCAGTAAAAGCGGTTGCGATGGATAGCCCAATGCCACGCAATTTTCTTCATCAAATCGTGTGTGATATAGTTGATAAAAGCAAACAGTTAACCAAGGAAGACCGTGTGTGATAGTTACACCTTTCACACATGAGCCTACACATAAAACTGTGTGGGATTTACGTCCGAACGGAAACATTTTCCCTGGATTGACTGTGTGGGATGTACATAAGAACGGAAACGTATTCCTTGGATCGACTGTGTGTGATATACATACGGACGGAAATGTTTTTCTGGGATTCGCCGTGTGGGATGTACATACCTACGGAAATGATTTTCTCGGATTACCATGTAGGATGTACATACCTACGAAAATGACTTCTGGGATTCATCGTGTGGGATGTACATACCTACAGAAATGATTTCTGGGATTCACCGTGTGGGATGTACATACCTACGGAAATGATTGGGTTTCGATGCCTCGCCCGATCGCACACGGCCCCAGCCTAGGTCCCAGGAGGGCCTATCCCCGACGATTTCTGGGTCGTTTGGGAAGGACACCCTATCGCACACACTCACTTGGCGACGGTTTCAAATGCCGTCGCGGAAAGGGGTAAAAAACCGTTTGTTTAGGACCAACGCGCACCAGTGTTACCAATACCAGTTGCATTTAATGGCTATGTTTTGTACTGTCGATGTATTAAGCATGTTGTAGTAAACATGCCTAACACATTTAAGCTATTTTCCCTACCTTTTTATAGACAACTGGGCCATTATCTGCTCTGGCAACACCTGCCCTGTGATGTTTAACTCTGCCAATTGCATTTTTATCAGTACCGGTTTCAATGGATATTAAGCCTGTTGCAATTAACAGTTGTATCCATTTTTAAAGAGTTGTATTTTAATGGCTACAAACTTACAAAACATGAATTAGGATGTTGTTAAGCCTGTTGCAATTAACGGTTGTATCCATTTTTTAATCCGTCCCTTTGCTACCATGCTACTCTTTCGAAATGAAGATATCACTACAGATGCTGCCGTTTTATTACCATTTGCTATTTTTGGTGGATGTTAACCCTGTTGTAGTTAACATTGGCTTTCCATGTACTTATACAGGGCTACAATGGGCGATGCTGTTGTTTGCCGTCGAGGTTAGCTGCATACCATGTCTTATACACCATCTATTCCTAAATGTAAGTATTTTTAGAGATTCCAATATAGACTACATAAGGAGCAAAATGAGTGAATCTAGATTCTAATCTAAACTATATCTATAATTCTATATACATCCGTATGTAGTTCATATTGAAATCTCAAAAAAAATACTTGTACTTAGGAACATAGGTAGTTGTATTTTACATGATTTGTGCAATCCCAATTTAGCTTCTAACATTTACTGGTTGCTTGTAGGTACATATATGAGCGGTACTGATCCATGCTTCGATCCCTTTTGCGTATGGGGCAATGAGATATTCATGAACAAGCGTCAAGTGAGGAAACTAAGAAAGATTGTTAGGCAAAAGAAACGGGTGATTGGAATTAAGCTCTATATTTACACTTTGTCGAAGACAACAGTGAACTTTAGGATGGTAAGTAATGTGTTGCCTTTTCCCCCTGCCCACAACAAGTTACTCTTTTAGAACTCAATATCTGATATTTTTCTCTTTTCAATGGTTTCCGAAGCTATTTACTGATGATTACCTTGCAAACTACATGACCAGAGTGGAGGCAACTAAGGTTAAAGTATATAATTCATGCTACCATGATAATGCTCTAGAAGTCTTCCTGAAGGCAGTGAAGGATGGGCGGGCGATCGTCACAAGGGGTTGGACAAAAGTGGTTCCTGCCTATGGCATGCAGGAAGGCACATTATGGGCATTCCGCTTCTTCAACACCGTCGACAGTCAAAATGATTTACACTTGTCTCTTCACCTTTACCGCCTTTAAATACTGTGGTTCATCATAGTTAATTGCTGCCTAATCCTGTAATTACTGAACATATTGTACTGGCAATTTTATTTATGGATTCGTTGTTGAACCATTGTGCTGAGAATTTGAATTGCACGTTTCATATTTCAAAATTTCCTATTTGAATAATAAATTATAGGCAAAAGTAAAAAGAGACAGACGGTCATGGAACTTTGCAAACGGTTCTGGCAGTAAAAGTGCTTGTGATGGATAGCCCAATGCCACACTATTTTCTACATCAAATCGTGTGTGATGTAGTTAACGAAAGAAAACAGTTAACCAAGGCAGAGCCTGTGTGATAGTTACACCTTTCACACACGAGCGTATACATAAAACTGTGTGGGATGTACATCCGAACGGAAATGTTTTCCCTGGATTAATTGTGTGGGATGTACATAAGAACGAAAATGTATTCCTTGGATTGACTGTGTGTGATATACATACGAACGGAAATGTTTTTCTGGGATTCACCGGGTGGGATGTACATACCTACGGAAATGATTTCTGGGATTCACCGTGTGGGATGTACATACCTACGGAAATGATTGGGTTTCGATGCCTCGCCCGATCGCACACGGCCCCAGCCTGGGTCCCAGGAGGGCCTATCCCTGATGATTTCTGGGTCGTGTGGGAAGGACACCCTATCGCACACACTCACTTGGCGACGGTTCCAAATTCCGTCGCGGAAAGGGGTTAAAAACCGTTTGTTTAGGACCGACGCGCACCAGTGCTAGCAAGCGAAACAACAACAATTAGCTGGCAAGCAACCACAATAAGATATAACAAGTAAATCATGGCACAAGTAACCACAAGTAAGGAGCTAGGGTTAGGGTTAACCGAAACTCCGGAGACATGGATATATCCCGATGTTCACTTCCTTGGAGGGAAGCTAGTCAACATTGGAGGGGCGGGTGTTATCAGGAAGGCACACCTACACACTACAAAAAAAAACACATCCGTGACATTTTGGGCCAAACGAAATTTTTTTATGTCATGCTTATGACACTTCTATGACAATAATTGTGACAAAACCCGGTATCATCATAGATGTGGTGGGCTCCTACTTCTATGACAAAAAATCATGACAGAAAATGGGCTTTTTGTCCTGGGCGGGCCGGAGATGCAGCTGCATGACATTCTTTGGGCCGTCCATGACGGAAAAAACCGTGGTAGAAGCGAGGGCGAGGAAAATATCGGGGAGTTCCTGGTTACGGTGGGTGGTCGGGGGCCGAGCGATGCGCGTTTCTCTCGTACATGTACGTGCGTGGGTGCGAGGCGTTGGGCTCTAACTGAACCTGAGCGAGGCGTTCGCCTACTAAACCCGAGCGATTGCACTGCAGGCTACGCGTTACTGAACCCGAGCGATCGATCGATCCCTGGCTGCTAACTGAACCCGATCGAGCGATTCCTTCGCTACCACTGCTAACTGAAGCCGATTGAACCTGCTGCCTCTTGATGAACAGTGAGCGTTGTTGGCGTTGTTGGGGAGGGGGGGGGTTGGATGAACAGTTCCCGGTGGGGGGGTGGATGAACAGGACCCCGTGGTAGTAGAGGCCGTTGCCGCTGGATGAACATGACCCCGATCGAGCCGGTTGGGGTGGATGAACAGGACCCCGTGGAGGGCTGGATGAACAGGACCCCGTGGAGGGCTCGTTGAACAGTAGCCGGTGGAGGGCTGGATGAATAGTAGCCCATGGAGGGGTGGTTGAACAGGACCCCGTGGAGAGGGCTGGTTGAACAGTAGCCGGTGGAGGAGCGGTGGAGGCTGGATGAACAGTGGCTGGTGGAGGCAGGAGGGGAGACGCCGTGGATGAACAGTCACAGGTGGAGGATGGAGGAGGTCGATAGTGGATGAACAGTAGCCTGTGGAGGCAGTCGATGGTGGAGACGAATAGGATCCCGTGGAGTCCCGTTTTGCGGTACACCACACCCCTCCCGATGAACAGGATCCCCGTTTCGACCGTAGCGCTCCAACACAAGTCCGTTTCCTCCGTTTTGCGATATGCCACACCCCTTTCGATCAACAGGACCCCGTTTCGACCGTAGGAGGTCCAAGAGAAGTTCGTTCCTTCCGTTTTGCGGTACGCCAGACCCCTCCCGATGAACAGGATCCCGTTTCGACCGTGGCCGAGCGAACACAAGGCCATTTCCTCCGTTCTGCGGTAGGTCGGGCCTCGTTTCGATCGGATGTTCCATCCAAGCCGGTTGGCTCCCGATGAACACGACGACGCAGTTTCTCCGTTCCAACCCAGCAATGTACAAGAGCCCTGGCCGTACGTACGCGCGAGTAGGCATTCGAGACCCCGCCCGTATGCACGTACGTGGCCGTATTTACTTTATTGCACCCTGGCTATACGTACGTGTACATGCTACTTGCGCGCCTCTACTACGACACGTGTGAGCCTATACTACAACACGTGCCCTTCCTTACACGGCCACGGTTCATCGTTGCAACCTACAGACAGACCGATCGTACGTACGTACACGTTCACGACCAGAATGACAACGCTACGTACGCTTCGACCAGGTGGGTCCCGACTGTCAGGCACTTCCTTCCGTGTGAAGATGTAGCTGGTGGGTCCCAGCAGTCAGGGGGGAAACGTTTTTTGCGAAATACGGTGGACCGTCCGGTGGGTCCCTGCTGTCAGGTGGAGGAATCATTATTTTCCACGTAATAAGGAGGCACTTCCTTGCTGCAGCCGTGGACCCAGCTGTCAGCCTCTCCACGTATAGTACTCTTCCGATGGAAGTCGTTCCTCGACCACATTGACCACGCCGCGCTGAGAGCACCAAGGCGGTGGACGACGGTGAGGCCTAGGAAGGGGACGACGCGGAGCCGGGGAAGACGCGATAGTGGTTGCCCACGCGGAGAGGAGTACGGGGGTTCATTGGTTCTGCTGCGGTGTGAGGCTGCCGTCGCCGCAGAATAACAGGTGGTGTGGGTGAGTGGAGGGATGGCCTGGCCAGCGATGGGAGCAGTAGGGGGGCGGTGAGGCCTTCGCGGCAGCACAGCCGGTCACGGGAGGCGGGAGCACGCGGCACGACCGGCGCTGGTTTGGGCGGCTAGAGCAAGAAGACCAGAGGTTGAAGAAGCACTACGGCCGTTGGATGGACATCGTACGGTCACTGGAGCTAGAATCGTTCATATTGACTAAGTTGACAAAGCCCTCCGTCCCCGTCAACTTAGTAGGCCCACAAGTCAGCCTCCCACTATGGTGGGTCCTAGCTAGCAGGGGCAGTATTCATTTTTTTGTGCGTAATAAGGAGGCACTTCCTTGCGTGCGAAGATATAGCTGGTGGGTCCGAGCTGACAGCGGGGGGAACATTTTTTTGTGAAATACAAAGGCCCTTCCGATGGGTCCCAGCTGTCAGGTGGAGGAATCATTATTTTGCACGTAATAAGGAGGCATTTCCCTGCGTGCGGCCATGGACCCAACTGTCAGCCTCCCCGCGTACAATCCCCTTCCGATGGATGTCACTTGTTGACCACATTGACCATGCCGTGCCGAGAGCACCAGGGCGGTGGACGACAGCGAGGCCTAGGAAGGGAACGACACGGAGCCAGGGAAGATTCAACAGTTGTTTCCCATGCGGAGGGGAGTACGAGTGTTGTTTGTCTACCATCGCCGGAGAATAACAGCAGGTGTGGGTGAGTAGAGGGATGGCTAGGCCAGTGATGGGAGTACGGTGGGGCGGGGAGGCCTGCGCGACAGCACAACCAGCCGCGGGAGGAGGAAGCAGGCAGTCCCGCCGGCGCTTGTTTGAGCGGCTGGAGCAGGAAGAGCAGAGATTGAAGAAGCACGACGGTCGTTGGATGGACATCCAACAGTCACTGCTCTCGTGTGTTGACTAAGTTGACACGGCGTTGCGTGTGCGTCAACCTTTTTTTAGGAAAGCGTACGCGTCAACCTATAGTAGGCGCACAAGTCAGCCTCAAATGTGTGGAAAACAGCATACAACCCATCTGCCATTATTTCTAATAATTTACAGCCCATTCGCTAATTCTTAAGGATTTTTTTGGAGCGCATCTTCTTTTTGTTAGCATTGCAGCCCATATTGTGGCCACGGTTAAAAATTATACGAAATTTTGCATATTTCGGTGCGGTCAACTGTTTTTAATCCCGACATTTCGAGTCACATTCAAACTAATTTGAAAAATAAATTCATATCAATATAAAATCCAAATAATTGTCCACGCATATAAATCAATGGAATTTAAAATCTCGAAATGAAAAAAAAAGAAATTTGAAACTAATTGCCGGTTTGATTTGTTTTAAACATGTACAACCCATTTCTCATTACAGATAGCCCATTTTCTCATCTTGAAAGATTTGCAGCTCAGCAGGGCTGACAAAGCAAGTAGGCCTTGGTTGGGTATTCTGCAAAAGAACAAAAAAACTGGGCTAGCCATTTTCAGAAAGAAAAAAAAACTACTGGGCTGGTCTTGTGGTAAACATAAAAGAAAAGGCTGGCTAGATAGGCCAGAGTGCCCCGCACAGCCCAGTTGACACCCTGCTTCCGTCTCAAAAACAAAGATAACTAGGCAAGCTACTTCCCTCAAAAAAAACTGGGCAAGCTACTGGGTCCCTCGTGTCAGCCGCTGTTGTGCAATTCTCTTGTTTATTGACTACGTTGACAATGGCATGGGACCCAGATGTCAGAAATCCATTAGGAGGAACCATTTTTCTGGCTTGAAATAAGGAGGCACTTGCTTGCGTACTGCTATGACCCTGGTGGGTCCCTGCTGTCATCCTCTCCACGTACAATCATCTCCTGATTGTGAATGCGTCAACCTAGTAGGCCCAGAAGTCAGCCTCTAAACCCGTGGCGGACAAATACAGCTCATTTAAAAAAATGACAACCCATTCCATACGTTCACATGGAAAGTTCAACATACAGAGCAAAGTAATAGGTCTGACCAGATATAGAGTACTAAACTTCGTAATGAACAGCTCATAGTGCCACCAATTGGATATAAAGGTTTGGAAGAAAACATGCTCCTAATGTTGAACCATTTGGTCTTTTTGTGCAGTTCCACTAAAATCGAGCATCCCTGTTTGCATAGATATTGAAAGTGTGATTACTATAAAAGTGGCACAAGTTGAAGCATAGACTCACAAATATAAGCATTCCAATTTCTTAATGGGAAAAGGTAGCAAGACTGTTTCTAACCACCTGTTTGAAGGAATAAATAAGGCAACAACGGCTGATGTCAGGAAGGCATATATAGTTTTTTCTGAAAAGTGAACCATTCCTGACCTTTCCTCTTCTTTTAAGCATATTTTGTGCAGTTCAACTACAATAAAATGCCATCACCGCCTTGACAATTCAGTGACACTCTACAAAAATAAATGACTTAACATTACATCATGATGTCAGGTATGTAATCGATAGGTATGTAATCTATAAGCATTAACAGTGCAAAAATCTGAAGGTAGTAACAAGTTTCATCTTTGGTATACTGGTTGTGCAATAGCATTAGAATGCCTTAGATGAAAAATCTTTAATACATCCACAATCAACAGCTAACCCTGAAATAATCCAGTGACATTAAATGACATTGCTTAAATTTATCGGTGGCATTAGACTGAGTGCGGCATTAGTTAAATGTGGCATCACTTTAGCAGTAGCGTTGCTTGACTTTACCGCTGGTGTTGTACTAACAGCAAAAAAGTGGAAATAAGAGCATGGGATGCCCATTCGGATAGTGGGCGCTCCAGTACGATGTACCTCCACGGACGCATAGAGTGGTGAGGGAGGTATGGTTGCCCAGAGCAACAAATATCCAGGCAGCATATGTGGATTACGTCCCATTTTTGTTCTCTTTAGCCACCTTTTTCCTATGTGAGGACAACAAACCGATCGACCTGGTTATTCTCTATTGCGTTGTCATGCCTTTCTACCCTTTTTCACCCTTTTTCAACCAAGAGACACGAGACTCGTTCCTTAGCTACTGATTTTCCCCTTTTCAACCTAGATGCGGGTTCAATGCCTAGTCTCTTGGACAGTACTTTCTCCCTTCCTTTCCTTATTCAACCTAGACATGGATTAGTCTGCATGAAGTAGGGTTTCCTTTAATAGTGCAAATTAAGGTTTTCGTCTGCGTGACCAGCAGAGCAGAGGATAGCAAATTGGGAAGATGGTGGAGTGGAAAAAGATCCACATGCAGCGACGTGGCAGCTGGGGCAATAGAACAAGGGTATGGTTCAAAAAGAGGTAGCATACCTAAGGGTCGCGGGAAGTGGCTTCGCTCGTGGTCGTCGTCCTCCGCACACACTACGGTAGCGAGCTTGGGGACGGAGGCCATCCCGCGCGGGCGCTAGGTCTAAGAGGACGGCCTTGTCCTCAGTGCGTGACCTCGCTCGCCGACGACGAGTGCGTCAACGCTGCACGTCCTTTTCTTCCCCGGCGGATCTAAGACCACCGGTGAGGAGGGAGAGAGAGGCCATCTTTTTTAGATCTGGAGAGAGGGTGATAGTGTGAGAAGCAAGTGGGCAGCCCCTAGCAAGAAAGCGCTGAAACTCCAGCCTATATATCTTTTTTGATACTAGTACTAGAGGTGGAGTAGTGGTAGAGTAGTTTATATTTTCTCTGCATACAGTACCAGTTAGTCGTGCTTCAAAACTGAACGACACGCCATTAAAAAAATAAAGTTTGATAACTAATGCGGCACCTCGGGCCAACGCGGCCAGATCGCATTTTGCACGAGAAATTACACACCATGTTTCGTTGACATGTGGTCCCATTCCAACATGTCAGTGAGACGACGGCGAGTCCTTTTGTACAATTTCCGAATGGACGTCTATGTAGGCTGGGGCGCCTCTTCGTGTACCGTGGCAACCGTCCATCGCCTCTTCGCCTTTCCCTCTCGATTTGGAACTGTTGTCGCACGCTCGTCCTCCCTCCTCCATTTGCCTTCACCCTTCCTTCTGCCATTCTTCGCTCGTCTTCTCCATGGAGGGAACAGGCCGGAAACGACCCCGTTATTCTTGCCCCGATCTGAAAGATGACGTGGCGGAGGAACTCATTGATCGGTACGACGTCATCACCTCGGCTAGCATGGCAGGTTCGTTCAAGAACATTCTCGACTCAACTAATAACATCATTACAAGGAACCCAAGGGTCCAGGAGCAGTTTGATCTCCCCTATCTTCTTCGCCGTGACCCTGCTGACTGGCGCGCGGACGACGGAGGCCTCGCCTTGTGGAAGTTGATGCTGCTTGATAATGATACGTGTGATGTTAAGATGCCATCGCTTGAGGGTAAGGCTTGGGCAGGCGCAAATGGAGATTGGGTTGTTTATATTGGGTACAACTGCGAGTGGGAACTTGTGAATGTGTACACTCGTCACCGGGTTCCACTTCCAAAAATCTCAGACTACCCAGAGGTTGAGCACACCGGCATTCTACGTACGTTCAACTACGATCATGGTGACTGTCGTCTACAGAAGATAGCAATTTGTCGAGTTCCCGACCGCTCTTGTGGTTATAGGAATGCTTGTGTTTTCGCTATCTTCGACAAGCTTGTTGCCATCCTTCATACTTTGACTCGATGGATATTGCTCAAAAATCAGTTTCTATACACGGATGTGTACTGTGATGCAATTCAATACGAGGGTCTTGTGTTTGCTGCCACCACTCGTGGCACTGTATTTGCATGGAATCCGGGTGCTTTCGGTACGTTTGTCTTCCACCGTAATTATAATCGTTTCATCCACATGCATGCGGGTTAGCTAGTTTCCCTTTACTAATTAACCTTCTTGTGTTCCCAAGGTCCTGTGAACATTCCACCACTGAGGGAGTCCTGGATTAAGGGGACCTCGGGCGTCCGGGCTATGTGACGTGGGCCAGACTAATGGGCCGTGAAGATACAAGACAGAAGACTTCCTCCCGTGTCCGGATGGGACTCTCCTTTGTGTGGAAGGCAAGCTTGGCGTTCGTATATGAAGATTCCTTCCTCTGTAAACTGACTCTGTACAACCCTAGGTCCCTTTGGTGTCTATATAAACCGAAGGGTTTAGTCCGTAGAGGCAATCATAATCATACAGGCTAGACATCTAGGGTTTAGCCATTACGATCTCGAGGTAGATCAACTCTTGTAAACCCCATATTCATCCAAGATAATCAAGCAGGAAGTAGGGTATTACCTCCATAAAGAGGGCCTGAACCTGGGTAAACATCGTGTCCCTGTCTCCTGTTACCTTTGATTCTCAGACGCACAGTTCGGGACCCCCTACCCGAGATCTGCCGGTTTTGACACCGACAACCACCTATACTTGAAAAAAATTATAACCAAGGGGGAGATGACGATGATGATGATCATGAGCATGAGGACCCATATACTCAGTGGCGCCTGACAACTTATTCCGATGGATCACCTCTTCTTGTCTGTATATAGGGCACTGCTGATGTTACTAAGGAAGCAGGTGTTGTCTCCCATGGTCGCACTCTCCGGACCTATTCCAACATCCGTTGCAGGGTATTCGGGATGGATACTACTGTGCTAGAACCAACACCTTCCCCCTGGTTTAGTATTGATACTCTTGGAGGAAACTCGCTCTTCCTTGGACAAAACTATCCAATGATGGTGAAAGGCGATCCAGCTGTTGTTGACACAAGGTTACTACCTTTTATGAGAAGCAATTGTATCTATACCTCGGACATTGCTATGGTTCCCTAACCGTGGCTATCACAATATGGGTCATGAAATAGGCCGCTTCAGCCTGGATGATCAGTCCTGCGTTGGTCTCGAGATTTACAATAGCTGGCCCTTCCCAGAGAAGCTCTTCTGGTTCAAAGCAAGCGTTTCCAACGCCGAGGATTGGTTGAGCTAAAGTTCATTTCATTGCTTGTTATTTGTTGTGTGATGAAAACTTTAGTATTTATAATGTATCCTCGTTGTCGTTGTGGGTTGATGACCTGTTGTGTGTAATGCTAAATGATATGCATGTGATAAACTTACTAAATTTATGAATGCCTTTCGAGTCGCTTCTGTGAGTGGGTGTTGCGACAAGGCAAAAAAATATTTTCCGAATACATAATTGTACATGCATTGCAACAGGTTATCGGATGAGTCCAATCTATATCTATACCACTATATAGTATACATCAATTTTTGAACTTAGATTCGCCACTTGGCTCTACCCCCTTTTCCCGCCAAAGCCCCTCTAGAGTGACCTAAGCCGTTGATTTGCAAGCTGGGGCTGCTAAGGGCCGTTCATCTGCCCAAGATCAACTAGATCGAACGGCTGAAAACACTTGGATTCGTCACCTGCCATTCCACTCATAGACATGGTACTGGTAGAACCGACTAGACACTACGGGATGAGATTCCATGGTCTGCAAAGGTGGTGTGCACATGCACATTCGGTCCCACCGAAGATCTGATGTGCATGCTAGGCTGTGAGGTCAGTTTTGCAAACATCATCAACAAGTACAGTTTACACCTCGAGATTCCCAATAACACACACGCCCGCACGCCCACGCACGCAGAGTCCGTGTAATTCCTGCTGCAACACAAAAGATTACACTTACACCAACAGGATATGTGTTGCATAATTTTTCGTAAAAAAAGAAAGAAAGATATGTGTTGCAGAATTTTTGTGGACAAAGTTTTTCCTCTATATGGTGCCGCGTGCAAAGATGCATATATTCAAACTGTTGGTAGTAGGGGGGCGTGCTTGGCACGTGCCTGCGTACTAGTCAACAATAGTACTACTATTTGTACTAGCTTCACATGCTTCGCGCGTCGGACAGGTGTTTTTACTATAGCCGTGAATCCCATCATCCTAGGTCTTCGGATGAGTCTAATAGAAATTGCATTCTGATGTTTGGGTTCAAACTTTCAAAACTGCTGCACTATCTCTATGTCTACGTATACGTAATACAACAAGTTTTAAACTTGAGACCAGCCACCCACCCTCACAAAGAAAACTTTTTAACCTAGCATAGACTCTAGGAAATTTGGCCACAGTGTGAGGTGGACCATATGTTAATGTGTTCGTTGTACGTAACCAGCACCTCGAATCCTCGATATATAGTAGAGTGGCATGGGCCAGAACAAGCATTACGTCCAGGAGTACGGCACACACTGGTGCGCGTCGGTCCTAAACAAACGGTTTTTAACCCCTTTCCACGACGGCATTTGGAACCGTCGCCAAGTGAGTGTGTGAGATAGGGTGTCCTTCCCATACGACCCAGAAATCGTCGGGGATAGGCCCTCCTGGGACCCAGGCTGGGGCCGTGTGCGATCGGGCGAGGCATCGAAACCCAATCATTTCTGTAGGTATATACATCCCACACGGTAACCCGAGAAAATCATTTCCGTAGGTATGTACATCCCACACGGTAATCCGAGAAAATCATTTCCGTAGGTATGTACATCCCACACGGTGAATCCCAGAAAAACATTTCCGTTCGTATGTATATCACACACAGTCAATCCAAGGAATACGTTTCCATTCTTATGTACATCCCACACAGTCAATCCAGGGAAAACGTTTCCGTTCGGACATAAATCCCACACAGTTTTATGTGTAGGCTCGTGTGTGAAAGGTGTAACTATCACACACGGTCTTCCTTGGTTAACTGTTTGCTTTTATCAACTATATCACACACGATTTGATGAAGAAAACTGTGTGGCATTGGGCTATCCATCGCAAGCGCTTTTACTGCTAGAACCGTTTGCAAAGGTCCATGACACATTTAGCAGGTTTATTAGTTTACAATTAATAATTCCAGTATTACGCAAATTCACATTTCATATCGAACAACTGTTTGCTAATTTCATATCAGACACATAAATATATTATAACATCACAGTACGGTAGCTACATGAAAACAGGACAGTACAACATACAGCTAGTTCAACTTCATAAGAACAATATATTCATTTCCCTAATCGAGATCATCCATGCTCGTCTTATCCACCTCTGCTTCCAGTTCAGTAAGAACCCGTTTTGCACAGGCCAACTGGGAAAGTGCCTCCTCCTTCGCCAACACCATCTTAGCAAAGTCTGATTTAAAAAATCTGAGCTCATTCACCACCTTCAACTTTTTATCCCGCATCTTTAAATATGCTTCAGCATTGACAAGACTTTCTCTAAGCCTACGTGTGTTCTCTTCCTCATACATGCTCCAGAGAGCTTCGTTAGGCACATCTTCAAAGACTGTGGCCACTATTGATCAACCCACTCCAAGTAAGAACACTTCCGTTCATCCTAGAATATTTAAAACTAGATCAGTAACAATTGTAGGGGAAATGGGTTTATAGCAACATAGAAAATCACCAATGCTTATTTTGAAAAACTGAAGAAACATGTTAATTATGACATATCTTCTCAAAAAGATCAATGTGCAAATGAAATAATTGGTACTGAGACAACAACCAAATTCTGGAACATCAGAAGCTATAATTAACTACAACGACGCTACAAGTTGTTACTCATGTACAATAAATAACAAATTGAACATTTTATGAGGAAGGTAAATATAACTACAACAGCATAGCGACAGTGTTTGGAAGACAGCAAATTGATACTAACAGGTGTGTACATGCACAAATTTAGTAACATAGAACTAATAGCACTAAGGCCGTCCACTATGTATGCCAAAACTGGTGTAAAGACAATTGTTGCTACATCTCGCACCGGTGCCTTGCACTGGCGAGCCGATGCAGCGGAAAAAAAAAATCAAGGACCCGGACTCCGGAGCACGTAGTTGCTCCGATGCCCAGTTCCTTCGTGCCATAAAGATTTAGTATTTTACTGCTTGGCTGCTCGGATGTGTGGACCAAATTTGGCTGCACAAACTGCTAAAGCGGTGCCAAATAATTTTCTAATGGCACCGCTGATGAGATGGCAACAATTTAAGATACTAGGTACAAACTGTGACACTGTCTTAGGATGCGCTTGGTTGAAGTTGTGGTATGAATGGGTTGGGACCATGACAGTGTCTGAATCACATCTAACAAATGATTTGTAACAACGAAAGAGGGTCTAACCTTCTCTGCACATGCCAGAAACTTCCTCCCACTGTCCACAGAATCAAACGCAAGTAGCTTCACGCATGGAGATTGATGGTGACAGCGAGCAAATAGATCTTCAGCCACCCCGCTCCATTCGTTGCCACTGATGGTCTTAGGGAGCTACAAGAGGAAGA
This sequence comes from Thinopyrum elongatum, assembly GCA_011799875.1. Lineage (NCBI taxonomy): Eukaryota > Viridiplantae > Streptophyta > Magnoliopsida > Poales > Poaceae > Thinopyrum > Thinopyrum elongatum. The sequence goes on along the minus strand of CM022303.1, from coordinate 494,136,781 downwards.
AACGACTCAAATCGACCTTCGGGTAAAAATCCTTCATTCCAAGTCATAGCCCGAGAAAGAGAAGAGTGGCATACCCGGGTGGTGAAGGAGTAGTCGCCGGAGGAGGAACCGCTGGAGATGTCTTTGAAGAAGACCATGGCGACCCCGGCGGTAGGATGCGAGACGGCGAGAGCGAGGAAGCGGCTATAGCTTAGCAAGGAAGGGAGGAAGGAGGAAACATGGGAAATGTGACTTGTGGTCGGGGAGAAAAGGGGGTGGGGAAGGGGGGCGGGGGTAGATATTTTGACGGTAGGCCAAAATTTTGGAAATGTGGAGGGAAACTTTGCGCGCGGTGCCGCCGGACCATTCACTTTGAACGATTGTGTGCATCGCAAACGATTCTTCTGCTTTATGGGCATGTGATGAGTTTGATAATTCAAATTTTGGTGGAAATTTCCCCGGGTACATCAGTGCATAATTTAACATCGCTTGCTAATTTGGGCACACAAAAGAGCGTACAGCAGACAGACCACACTTACTGAATCGAGCAATTTTACTAATTACACAGAGCCAGTTGACCTAAACATTGCTCTAACAAAAGACCAGCATTAAAAACAAAGCCTAAGTACGCATAATTAAAAATCCGCCGCCGCGCCGGCCTATGCATCGCTGGTGTGAGATGAGACGTCGATGACTTGTCCTGGCGACATGTCGCCGTTGGTGGACTCCGCGTCCCCCCTGCTGAAGTCAACCGCGTCCTCGTCCTCGGTGCCGCCCTCAAGGTTGTAGTACTCGTAGTAGTGGCTGCGCCAGAGCTCGCGTTGGTACTCCACCACCGATTCCTCGATGGACAGACTCTTCTCTACCTCGATCTCGGCCACGCGCAACTCCTCCTCCCGACGCTCCTCGATCTCCGCCGCCTCCTGCATCTCCAGCTCCCGCTCGGCGACCTCATGAGGAAGCAGGTGCTCCATGGCCACCGCCGTCTTTTTAGACATGGGTTGCATGCTGGAGTCCAAGGTGGCCTTGAATATCTTGGCGTGTGCATCCTCGATCTTGGCGTGGATGGACTCGACCCGGGCCAGGGCGACATCAGCGGCACGGACGGCAGCTCGAGCGCTCTCGGCGTTTGCAGCCGCCGTCGCAGCAGCAGCTGCAGCCGTCTCTGCTGCTGTAGCTGCCCTGTCGGCTATCGCAGACGCCCTCTCGGCGGAAGCGGCCGTGCTCAATGCGGATGCGGCGGCGCTTGGGGGGGCGGCCATCGTACGGGCCGTCACGAAGCGTTTCCACGGCGTCATCTTTGCAAGAAGGGGGTGCGAGAATGGGGATCAGGATTCGTGGATTCGGGGGTTGCCGGCACTAGAGCAGATGAGCCGGCGAAGCTTAAGGAGGGAGACATAAATAGACCCAGATATTTTCATCGCAAATGGTTCCTAGAAAACAATTGTGTGTGATGTTGTAGATATTTTTTATTAGCTGTGAAAGACGAATTTGGAATAAAGTGCCAACGGATGGTGTTTTAAATGAACGAGAAATTTTGTAGTACTAATACAACTGTCATGTCAAATTTTGGAAAATTTCAGGGGTCATTTGACCTTCTAAGACATTTAAGTGATTTTCTAGCCATTTAATGACCGTAATTAAAATTTGAACTACATGTACATGCAACAGCTAACCATAACGGTTTGAAAACTCATATTTCGTGTACTTGTGTGCGATTTAATTCCTTGTGCAGTAAATTGGAAGGAATTTTCAAACATATTGGTCTAACGGCTATGACACAATTAAGCATGGAGTGACATGGCATGTTAATTCCAAAAAATTAAAAAAAAATCAGAAACACATGAAACCTTGGTTGATTTAATGTCATGCCTCCAAGATGATGTGGGAAAAAAATTGGCATGTTTGACCAAAGTTTGGACACACACTGCTCACAAACCGGAGCAACTCACTAGAAGACTCGTGGTTCCGAGAGGGAACAATGCATGTTTGATGACGAACGGGAGATAGCTTCCTCTTACGGCCTTCAAATTTTTTTCTACGTCTAACGTGCACTACTACAACTGTAATGTGAAATTTTTGAAAATTCTAGGGGTCATTTGACCTTTTAAAGACATTTAAGTGATTTTCTAGTCATTTAATGACCGTAATTCAAATTTGAACTACATCTACATGCAACGCCTAACCAAAACGGTTTGAAAAATCATATTTGTGTACTTGTGTGCGAGTTAATTCCATGTGCAGTAAACTAGAAGGAATTTTCAAACATATTTGTATCACGACATGGACACATATGCATGAATACGTATGCATGGAGTGGCATGGAATTTTAATTCCAAAAAAAATCAGAAACACATGAAACCTTGGTTGATGTAATGTCATGCCACCAAGATGATGTGGTAAAGAAATTGACATGTTTGACGAAAGTTTGGACACAAACCCCTCACAAACCGGAGCAACTCGCTAGAAGGTTCGTGGTTCCGAGAGGGAACAATGCATGTTTGATGACGAAAGGGAGATAGCTTTCTCTTACGGCCATCAAATTTTTTCTACGTCTAACGTGCACTACTACAACTGTAATGTGAAATTTTGGAAAATTCTAGGGGACATTTGACCTTTTAAAGACATTTAAGTGATTTTCTAACCATTTAATGACCCTATTTCAAATTTGAACTACATCTACATGCAACGCCTAACCAAAATGGTTTGAAAAATCATATCTGTGTACTTATGTGCGAGTTAATTCCATGTGCAGTAAATTAGAAGGAATTTTCAAACATATTGGTCTCACGACATGGACACATGCATACGTATGCATGGAGTGACATGGCATTTTAATTCAAAAAAATAGAAAAATGATCAGAAACACATGAAACCTTGGTTGATGTAATGTCATGCCACCAAGATGATGTGGTAAAGAAATTGGCATGTTTGACGAACGTTTGGACACACACCCCTCACAAACCGGAGCAACTCGCTAGAAGGTTCGTGGTTCCGAGAGGGAACAATGCATGTTTGATGACGAACGGGAGATAGCTTCCTATTACGGCCTTCAAATTTTTTCCTACGTTTAACGTGCACTTATACAACTGTCATGTGAAAATTTGGTAAATTTCAGGGGACATTTGACCTTTTAAAGACATTTAAGTGATTTTCTAACCATTTAATGACCGTAATTCAAATTTGAACTACAACTACATGCAACGCCTAACCATAACGGTTTGAAAAATAATATTTTTGTGTACTTGTGTGCGAGTTAATTCCATGTGCAGTAAATTAGAAGAAATTTTCAAACATATTGGTGTCAAGGCATGGGCACATGCATGGAGTGCATGCCATGGCATTTTAATTCCAAAAAATTAAAAAATGATCAGAAAAACATGAAACCTTGCTTGATTTAATGTCATGCCACCAAGATGATGTGGTAAAGAAATTGGCATGTTTGATGAAAGTTTGGACACACACCCCTCACAAACCGGAGCAACTCGCTAGAATGTTCGTGGTTCCGAGAGAGAACAATGCATGTTTCATGACGAACGGGACATAGCTTCCTCTTACGGCCTTCAATTTTTTTCCTACGTTTAACGTGCACTAATACAATTGTCATGTGAAAATTTGGTAAATTTCAGGGGTCATTTGACCTTTTAAAGTCATTTAAGTGATTTTCTAACCATTTGATAACCGTAATTCAAATTTGAACTACATCTACATGGAACGCCTAACCATAACGGTTTGAAAAATAATATTTTCGTGTACTTGTGTGCGAGTTAATTCCATGTGTAGTAAATTAGAAGGAATTTTCAAACATATTGGTGTTAAGGCATTGGCACATGCATGGAGTGCATGCCATGGAATTTTAATTCTAAAAAACTAAAAATTGATCAGAAAAACGTGAAAGCTTGCTTGATTTAATGTCATGCCACCAAGATGATGTGGTAAAGAAATTGGCATGTTTGACGAAAGTTTGGACACACACCCCTCACAAACCGGAGCAACTCGCTAGAAGGTTCGTGGTTTCGAGAGGGAACAATGCATGTTTGATGACGAACGGGAGATAGCTTCCTCTTACGGCCTTCAATTTTTTTCTACGTCTAACGTGCACTACTACAACTGTAATGTGAAATTTTGGAAAATTCTAGGGGTCATTTGACCTTTTAAAGACATTTAAGTGATTTTCTAACCATTTAATGACCGTAATTCAAATTTGAACTACATCTACTTGCAACGCCTAACCAAAACGGTTTGAAAAATCATATTTGTGTACTTGTGTGCGAGTTAATTCCATGTGCAGTAAATTAGAAGGATTTTCAAACATATTGGTCTCACGACATGGACGCATGCATATGTATGCATGGAGTGACATGGTATTTTAATTCAAAAAAATAGAAAAATGATCAGAAACACATGAAACCTTGGTTCATGTAATGTCATGCCACCAAGATGATGTGGTAAAGAAATTGGCATGTTTGACGAACGTTTGGACACACGCCCCTCACAAACCGGAGCAACTCGCTAGAAGGTTCGTGGTTCCGAGAGGGAACAATGCATTGATGACGAACGGGAGATAGCTTCCTCTTACGACCTTCAAATTTTTTCCTACGTTTAATGTGCAACTGTCATGTGAAAATTTGGTAAATTTCAGGGGTCATTTGACCTTCTAAAGACATTTAAGTGATTTTCTAACCATTTAATGACCGTAATTCAAATTTGAACTACATCTACATGCAACGCCTAACCAAAACGGTTTGAAAAATCATATTTTTGTGTACTTATGTGCGAGTTAATTCCATGTGCAGTAAATTCAAAGGAATTTTCAAACATATTGGTGTCAAGGCATGGGCACATGCATGGAGTGCATGCCATGGCATTTTAATTCCAAAAAATTAAAAAATGATCAGAAAAACATGAAACCTTGCTTGATTTAATGTCATGCCACCAAGATGATGTGGTAAAAAAATTGGCCTATATGACGAAAGTTTGGACACACACCCCTCACAAACTGGAGCAGCTCACTAGAAGGTTCGTAGTTCCGAGAGGGAACAATGCATGTTTGCTGACGGACGGGAGATAGCTTCCTCTTAGGGCCTTCAAAAAATTTCCTACGTTTAACCTGCACTAATACAACTGTCTTGTGAAAATTTGGAAATTTTCAGGGTTCATTTGACCTTTTAAAGACATTTAAGTGATTTTATAACCATTTAATGACCGTAATTCAAATTTGAACTACATCTACATGCAACGCCTAACCAAAACGGTTTGAAAAATCTTATTTTTGTGTACTTGTGTGCGAGTTAAAAAAATCATCAGACGATGTAAATATCTGGTGTTCAAAAAAGAAAATGTAAAGATCTGGCAAGACAACCGGCAGCCACATGATTGGCACTCTATCTCGCGGCTCGAGGTTTGGTATGTGATTGGCGGGGATCATTTATCAGACACGGTTCTGTATTGGAAACCGTCAGCTATTATGTTCACACACGGATTTGCTGCGGTAATTGTGTGTAATTCAAACTACAGTACTCGTAAATTCCGGCGGCCGGCGTGTGTACTGTCCCCGTCGATGTAGATTCCGGCCGCCAATAAATACTACCTTTGTCACGTCGTCCCACCTGCATTCTCATCTACATCCTCCCCTCGCTCGCCCTCTCTCTCTCTCTCTCAAATCTCTACCATGGCGCCGCCGGTCTGCCCACGCACCGACGAGGAGTCGCCGCCCCACGAGGACGCTCACTCGATTAGCAGCGACGAGGACCCCTACGCGCCGCCTGACGAGGTTGCGCTGGACCCCCCAACTTTGGATTGGTTTTGGGGCCAGTATAATCTTTGTCTGTGGAAGTTGCTACCGCCGGCTGAGAAAGCCAGGCAAGTGGCGTTCAAGAAGGAGATGGCGGAGGAGGAAGCCAGGTACCAGGCGGCCTGTGAAGCCCGAGATGCTGCCTGGAAAAAGGAGGCGGCGGAGCTTTGGGGGCGGGCGCGTCATCGTGCCGAGGAGGTGTACGAAGACGGGTACTTCGCGAGGGAGGTCATAGGCGCTGGGCACCTCGTCGCTGCGTGGAGGTGGGCCGATAAGCTCCAGCGTGCCACCGACGAGGAGCTCCGGTGTGTGCCCAACGAAATGGCAAGATCGGTCGCGCGCGTCCGCCAGGAAGAGGCAGATCGGTACGTCAAGCGCTGCGAGGCGGAGGAGTTGGAGTACTGCCTCCGCACTGGGAAGACGCCGCGCACCAGGGAGCTGCTGGCGAGGGGCTGCCGAAATACTGGCCCCAGGAGGGATTATTAGTTTTAGTATTGTTCGTTTTCAATTTTATGCATTGTACCTAGTAGTTAAGTATCATCACGTATATGTGATGATATTTTATATATATATATATATATATATATATATATGTATATTCTGTGATGATCTAATGAACAATATATATATATATATATATATATTATGAATTCCATTTTCTATCTGTTTTTGTATACTAATTTGAATCTAGCTGTTATCATCCACATATACAGAATGGAAAGCGTATATACACACATTGAAACAGAACATATAAGAATGGAAAACAGAGTACACACATTGAAACAGAGCAATACTATGATTGCTGTGAATACAAAGCTATCCACGTCGAAACAACTTTTCAAAATAAAACGTGTCCATGAGACCATGACCAGCAGCCCTTGCCTAGGGTAGCTCTTGGCTCTGCCTGAACTCGTGCAGGCGTTCGTCCAAGCGGTCGACACGCTCGCGGTACATCTGGAGCGCGATCTCGAGCTCCAAGTTGGCTATTTCATCGGAGATCACCAGCTCAAGGATGCGACGGCCATGTTCCTCTACTGCGCCCAGGTGAATACCTGGGCCAAGGAGGCGGTCGAGCCTATGGACCAGCGCGTTGGCATCCAGCGGGCCGCGGACAAGGCGAACAGCGGCACCCATGCGAACGGCGTGGCGGGCGTCCGGTGCAAGTATGGCGTGGCCGGCCTCTGGTGCAAGTACAGCGCTGAGGGCCTCTGCCCACTCCTGGCGAGGAATGGGGGTACTGACGGGACGTGTACCCAGGTGTGACGCCGTGTCGATAGCAGGCAAGCGCCGATGGATCAGCTCTTGCTGTGCGGCGCACCGCGCCTCTCGATCTGCGGTGCTCCAACGGTCTTGCCGTGTGGCGAGCCGCAGCCTATCGGCGTGGACGCGCCTAGCTTGCTCTGCGGCGCGCCATCGATCATGTTGTGCGGCGAGCTGCAGCCTGTCGGCGCTAACATGCCTATCTTGATCCGCGGCGCTCAAGTGCCATGCGCCAAAGGTCTGCTCAACCCTGGCGATGACGCGCATCACGGCGTCGTCCATCGCGTTGTCGGGGAGCGCCTCAGCCTCGACGAGCCGTGGCGCCTGCTCGTTTTCCTCGTCGACGAGGTTGATGGCAGAGGCGGCGCTTTGGTGGGTTGGCATGCTTGGAAAAGGTGGATGTGCTACAGGCTGCGCTTGTCGCCTCCGTGCATCGCGCGCCCCCTATGCGCAATATAGCAGGGTGGCGGGAAACAGGTGAGGAAATGGCGGGAAACGGTGGTGTGTTCATAAAACGCCATCAATTAATGGAAACTTAGCATCGAGCTAGCACAAGAAGTAGATGATGATCAGATGAACGCGGACCACACTAGGGAACCCGTCGGTGATGAATTCATCAATCCCAAACGGTTGAATACTGGCAAGCGTTTTCCCACAACACACACGGCCTATTCCATCACAAATAGGTCGGATGGATCAACTGTATGCCACGTATCGCACATTGTCAAAAAGTAATGCGGTAGACCTTCTTTAAGATGTGATAAAAAATAAAAAACAAGGACCTCGAGGTTAAATTAGCTGAGGGAATGGGGCATTTCAGTCATTTGACCGAAATGACCCATCCCATCAGCTAATTTAACATCGACACAACTTCCCATCCAGTCACCCATCCGATGGCTGCTCCAGCCTGAGCACACTTAACTTGATAGTTTTCTTACATGAGCTACTGGTGAATGCAACGCAGTCTGCACTTCTCGGACTGAGCTCCGGTGCCTTAACTGCACCTGCCTTTGGCTGTATGACAGGTGGGCCAGCACCTGTTGGGCCCACGTGTCATACACCCAAAGGCAGGTGCAGTAAGTCAATGAAGCTGCGTCCCCCTCCGTGCCGGTGTAGTATAGTCATCTCACCGTACCTCTAGTTGGGGCCAAACGAGAGAACTTTGATGTTTACTGGTTTATTGGTCCCCTTTGCATTTTGTGCCAAGTTTTGACCTTTGATTTAACTAATAAAATGTTAATGCATGTAACAAAAAATGTTGTGTAAGTCACCTTACGAAAAACAAATAATCCCAAAACACTTAGGCATGGTACATTAACTCCCTCCTCGTTTCTTATTTCGTGACATATCAACCAATGAGAGATGTGGGCCGTGCATGCTTTCAATGACTTGAGACTACCAAACATGACATGCAGTGGTTAGTTCATTGCATGTAATGCTATTAATTAGCAAAAAGACATTAAGTTCTCTCGCTTTCCCCTTCGTCTTGGTCACGGTGCACAACCTAAGAGCATGGTTAATAGTATAGCCAGCTGCTGGCTATATGATGTTGTCATGTCATATAGAGCCATCACTTGTAGCTACTCATACAATAAGGTATAAGGCTGGCTATAAGAGTACTACTTTTTCTCATATTCTCTCTCTCTTTCTTCATATTTATTGTATCGGCCTAGGAATCCGCATATAGCTAGGCTCTTGCATGAGAGCCCACTCCTGTTTTTCACTTGCTCTAAGATGACTTATACACCTAGACGGAGGGAGTAGTCTCAAGTCATTGGATGCATACGCACCCCATGTCTCGTATTGGGTGATTTCTTTTTTCGTGGCAAAAAACAGGGAACGAAGTGGGTAGTTAATGCACCGCTCCTAAAAGTTTTGGGATTACTATTTGGTTTTCGTAACGTGACTAATGCACCAGTACGGAGGGAGTACAATAGTAGTCTTTGATTGCAATTTTTTGTTGGTAGCTTACAAAGCTGAGCGCTCGGTGAGTACAATAGTAGTCTGATTGATGAGACTTCAGATTTGAGCCATCTACCAGAAGGAATAAAACAATACACCATGTATTTATTTACAGAGGGAGTAGTAAAATTTTTGTGACATGCATTACTAGATATTGCTAGTCAAATACTAAATCCAGATGGACGTGATAGTACTACTAAATCCAGACGGTGGTGCTAGTACTAGTAGTAGTACTACCAATGTAGTAGTATTGTACTACCCATTGGTCAAATTATTACGTGCTGCTCCTCATAGTGAAGTGACAAGACCCTGCGCCGGAGATGACACCTGAGTGTAGGCGCCGTGTTCGGCATACCATAGTCAGCCTCACCATCTGCAGTCACTACCATCATGGCTGTAGAGCTAGCCTGCTTACAACTAGCCGTGTTCGACATAATTTCCCGTGCGTAGATGCCCGTGCATTGCACGGAACACCAAGATTGGGGGTGGACGGCGCCGGCAGCAGCCATCGCGCCAGATTTTTCCATGGCCTTCTAGATGTGGTGGGGAGGAGATAAGGCTGATTGTGAGAGACAAGGAGTTGTTTGTAAATAGGGAACAAGTGCGGGCATCTTTTTGCAAAACTGCAGAAGTTTGGTTTGTGTGCGTCAGATCTAGATCTGACGGCTATTGGTGAAAGATGGCAGGCACAACATCATCACCAACTCAGGACCTCTTTGATTCGCAGGATTTTGAAAAGCAGGAATAGGACACGGCAATACTACAAGTTTCAAACTGATATTACAAATGTTAGGAGTAATGCTGCACCTATGAAGAGGAAATTACTAGGAATTTTACGTAAGAACTTTCGTTACTTTAGGTGGATGCAACATTATCGTACAAACTAAAATCCACCGCCCTGACAAGTCAATAATGGGCAAATAAATTTTCAAGTCTTTGGCCACTTGATGTTTCAAAAACAAATTCAGCTTCTGCGGAGACTTTGTCATTTAGGCTTAGACGCTTTGGTGATCAGCACGCCATTCATTGTTGCGCCAGAGAACGCCAAACCTCATTACCTTGAGCACACTTGCCTCTAGAACAAAGAACCTGGCCAATTTAATCTCAGATGTGCTGCCTCGGTAGTCGATCAAATCAATTTCTGTAAGATGGAGATCAAGGCATTTGATGAGATTGTTATAGTGCAGCACATTTTTCACTTTCGGCTCTTTTTTTATCTGCAAAAGAAGAGAACATATTAGAGCAGCTGGCTGTATAAGATTGTTGTGTCATCAAGAGGTACCAACTTCATTCGCTCATACGATAGGGTTGGCTGGCTAGTGATATTTTTTCACTCTCTCTCTCTCTTTCTCTTTCCTCTCATTTACCTAGGATCACGTGAAGAGCTTGGGCATTTGTTGCCTTCCACTATGTGGCTGATGCCATATTTCTCAAAAGTATGCCACGTAATACGCATTGATGTCAAATCAAAAGATTTTGGCACCGCTCTCGCGATGTGAGAGAGTTGGCACCGCTGTGCACACAAACCCACATGTATAAACAAATCAATCAAACCAACTACACCAGCCTATCACTGTCCCAAACAAGTGTTTTTTTATTACCTCAGTCCTCTCCCTCTCCCACGCAAGTGTTTTTTCATTGCGTGAGTTAATTAGGCACCGGAGCAAAGTAGGTGATCCAGATTGGGGCACCAGGTGAGCAATGGAGGGGCATCGATGCCAAATGCTTCACAAGTGAATTTGGCACGTGTTTTGGCCTACATAGTGGAGGGCCGTTATAGCCCACTTTTGTACTACCTCGTATTTAGTGTAAAATTTTGACCATAGATTTACCTAAGAATATGCCAATGCATGCCACCAAAAATTATACCATTTGAAATTATGTTCAAATACGAATCCAACGATATAATTTTTAGTGACATGCATTAACATTTTGTCAGTTAAATCTATGGTCAAATTTTGATACTACAAAATAGGAAGAGTAAACCAGGACGGAGGTAGTACTTGCTCTTAGGGTAACCGTAGAGTTACTAGTGTAAGTTACTTTCCACTATGACTAGCCTAGGCTACTATAGTAGTACAACAACAAAATGATGCAGGTGATCACGTGAGAAAAAAATACTAAAAACATTTCTTTCGGTGCAGTGCGTAGATGCAGTTTTGAACACTACACTTGTCATCGTAATTTGTGAAAATTATGAAAAAAATGAGCTACGTTGTGATTACTGTTTACTAATAGGAAAGAAGTTTCACCTCGATGAGTAGCTTATCCGTGCACGGAAAGCATGTAAGGAATCCAACAACTTGATCCAGATTGGGGCCGATAGATTTTATTGTCAAGATCTTCACTGTGCGCATAGACTGGGTCAAGATTGTGGGAATCATTTTCTGGATGACAGTCGTAAATACATCAAGAAGAAATTTAAAAATGTGAATTTCAAGAAGACGGAGAAGAAGATGAGTGCTGTACCTGAACGATTACGGATCCAATAAAGAGTTCGGAGAATTTGGCAGACGAGTACACCAACGCTGTCAATTTCGGCGCGTCAATGACCCTGATTTTTGTTGGACCTTCTAGATCAGATACAAGCAATCTCTCAAGGAAAGGCGCATTCTCAATGACCGTAATGTGGAACAGCTGGAGTGATCTCTTCCCAATTGATGTCTTGTTGCGGGGCCAGCAAGACACATAAATCCATTGGAGATTCGTCGAGGCGATGTGGAGGCTAATGAACCCATGGATCTGCTCAAGACGAAGGTACTCGAGCGCAATACAGATGTGGAGCAGGTGCTCCATAGCCTTCTTCAAGATGCCAATGTCGAAGAGGTCGAGCTGCTTGAGTTGAGGGAGAAGAAGGGCGGGCGCGGCATTAATTTGGGGAAGATAGCAGGAGCTGAAGCTGGCGCGGTGCAGTGTTGGTGTGAGGCGGAGCGCGGACGGCGGCAGATAGCGACATCGTCCAGCTTCAAAGCTGAGCTCCTCGAGCTGATCTAGGGCGGGGGATAAGAACCACTCGTCGAACTTGGCTTGGACCTTGCAGTTGGTACTGAACATGTGGATGTCAAGGCGTCTGGCTGGCCCATGGTGCGATGAAAGGATCTTGGAGACTGCGGCCATGCGTTTGCAATCCCCGTCACGGAGGCAGCTGTCGACGGTGAGGTTGAGGGGGACGCGGCGCCAGAGGGGGCGCCACCGCCGGGAGAGCAGGGCGGTCCGCACGGCATATTTGGTGGGGAGGAGGCCGATGATGACGAGCAGCATGTCGTCAGGGAGACTGCTGATGAAGTCCAGGCTCGCCGGATGCGGTTTTGGCTCGAGCCGCCTCCGCTTGTTGGCTGCCTCGCCGTCCATCTCAGCCGGCGGCGACGCCGGTGTACACGTGTGCTGGCCTGCTGGGTGTGCGCGAGTGCGTCCTTCTGTGCTTGCCGCCGCGCAGTGGTGAATTGTGCGCAAGTGCGTCCTTCACGCGGAAGAAGTGTGCCCTCAATTTACTAGCATGTGGGGTGCTACCCCGAGTGGTTTCAACTTTGTTTACTTCACCGCGTGTCAGATGGGCCTCTAGTTTACTTATTTTCACCCACTACCACATGGGCCAGCACACGAAGATAGAGAACACGAGCTGACAAGGCAGCGTGTGGACTGGTTGACCGGTCAACTAAACAATATATAGAGCTATACGCTGACACAGTGACCGTATAATCCATCGGTATAGAGAGTTTGAGTGAGAGGGGAGGCTCGTGAGAGATAGCAGAGAGAGAGAAAGAGCTACTCCCTCCATTCGATAATGTAGTGCCAACATTTTTTTTAAAGTCAAACTTTTGAAACTTTGACCAAGTTTATAAAGAAATTACTTATATCTACAATACCAAAGATAAATGATAGTATGAAGTAAGTACATGTTGTGATGAATCTAATGATCGTTCTAGATGTAAATGTTTTTCTCCACATATACCTGGTCAAACTTTTCTGAGGTTTGACTTTTCAAAACATCCATATGCTTATGGACGTGAGAGAGTACCTAACTAGAGAGAGTGTGTGTGAAATAGAAAGAGTGACTGAAAAAAGTATGTGTGCGTGTGTGAAAGAGACATGGACAACACACGATAAAAGTAGAGAAAAAGCGTGTGTGTCTTATGCAAACATATCACACATGCATCTTCGACAGCGGAAGCAAGGTGAGGAGATAGTGTGTGGTTGTTTGCAACCGAGAGAGAAAGGCCCCTAGCACGTGGCCAAGAGGGGTCTGACAAACAAGGGAGAGAGGTCGAGAGAGACGTACGGAGAAAATGTAGACATGGGAGGAGAGAGTGTATGTTTGTCATAGAGAGATCCCCTAGAGATCGTGATGGGACTACATGGGTGGGAGATCGAGTGACAAGGTGTGTGCGCGATAGAAGATACCCCGAGAGATATCGAGATAGACGTATGGATGGAAGGAGACAATACGTGTGTTCCTGATGGCTAGTGAGAGATAATCATACTTAGGGGGGAGTGTGTGCGCCTATGATGGAGTGAGGGATTATGGTACTTAGGGGGGTGCATGTCACATAGAGAGAGAACACGGGCGGGGAGTGTTAGATGGGTCTATGTAGTGCGAGCGAGACATGTGTATGTGTGAACTAGGGAGATATAAAGTTTGAGAGAGATAGAGGAGCCCCGATAAGGCTGAGTGGTGCGTCAGATAGCTGAGAGGGGGAAAGAGATATTCCATCCGCTCGTTAATGCAGTGCATATAATTTTTTTAGAAGTCGAACTTTGGAAACTTTGACCAGGTTTACGCAAATGTTATTTATATCTACAATACCAAAGATACATCATACGAAACTACATCTCATGATGAATCTAATGGTATATGTTTGCCGTTCTAGATGTAAATGTTTTTCTCCATGTACATGGTCAAACTTTGTGATGTTTGACTTTTCAATAAATCTATATGCTATGGACCAAAGAGAGTGCCTAAGTCGAGAGAGATCAAGTGCGTGTGAAGGAGAATGAGTGAGTGTGCAAAAAGAGTATGTGTGTGAAAGAGAAAGGGACAACAAACGATAAATTAGAGAGAGAGTGTGTTTGTTCGTTTCTTATGCAAACATATCACGCATGCATCTCCGAGATAGAAAAGCGAGGTGAGGAGATACACGAAGATAGCTAGTGCGTGATTGTTTGCAACGGAGAGAGACACCCCTATAGCACATGTCCAATAGAGGTCTGGCCAACAAGGAAGAAAGGTCGAGAGGGACGCATGGAGAACATGGACGCATGGGGAGGGAGAGAGGGTGTGTTTGTGATAGAGAGATCCCCTTGAGATCGTGAGGGGACTATATGGGTGGGAGATCAAGGGACGAGGTGCGTGCGCGATAGAAAGATGCCCCGAGAGAAATCGAGATAGACCATGCACATGTTTGTGATGGAGACTAAGATTAGCTAGTCATATACATATAGGGGAGACTGCGTGTGCCTACAATTGAGTGAGAGACCATCATAATTGGCTAGGCATGAGATTGTGTGTGTGTGCGTGTGAGATGGAGAGAGAACGAGGGAGAGAGATAGAGTTTTAGATGGGTCTATCAAGTGCGAGTGAGATATGCATGTGTATGTGTGACCCAGGGAGATGGAGAGTTTGAGATAGAGAGGGAAGACCTCCGAGACGACAGAGTGGTGCGTGAGAGAGTTACGGGAAACGAGCCAAGGAATTTGTGTGCGTACGATGAGTGCACCCAAGATATTTAGCTTGGACTAGATAATCATACATAGTGTGCGAGAGAGACCTATATATGGAGTATATGTGCATGCGAACTAGAAAGACCCCCCCCCCCCACACACACACACAAAGAGAGAGAGAGAGAGAGAGAGAGAGAGAGATGGAGAGAGAGGGAGAGGGACCAACAAGGTTTGTGTGTTGGATGCGTGCGATAGAATTGAAGATTGTCGGTGAGAGAGAGAGAAGGAGTCCGGGAGAGGGGGAGGTCGCGTTTTATGCATCAAAGACTAATATAAACCATGTTTCGATATAAACTTGCATTCAAATATTTAAATTGGAGAACAAGTTGTCTGCAATCCACACATGAACGGAGATATGCGTATATCAAACAAGTTCATTAATTTGACTTTCAACATGTTCATGGAGTACTATAATATTGTACAACATGCTACTCGATTGAGGTGTTCAATTTTAGATTTAGTTCACTATTTTGACCTGGTGAACGAGCTATTTCATTGAATCGAGATATTTCATTTTGGGTTTGATTCCTGTTTTTGAGTGGGTCAACTATTTGTCATATAGTAAATCGTTAGCAACGAGCATGTAAAAACACATTACTCCCGAGCATCATCTCTCCATCTAAAAAAGAAGTGGCAAACTAATATTTCAAAATTTGATTCAAATCGACTTGGTAAGGTAGACGTGGATGCTCGTTCTCCCAAAATTTGAATGAACCGTTAAACACCCTCTGCTTGGTGCAATTCGCCCGAGCAAATAAATGGGAGACGCGAAATTACCGGCCTATGTGGGACACGCATCAATTGGCCCGTTGTACATTGAGGGTAGGTTCGTAACTTCATCCAAGCGCACCTTCTCCTCGGCCGAA
Source organism: Thinopyrum elongatum (assembly GCA_011799875.1). Lineage (NCBI taxonomy): Eukaryota > Viridiplantae > Streptophyta > Magnoliopsida > Poales > Poaceae > Thinopyrum > Thinopyrum elongatum. The sequence goes on along the minus strand of CM022303.1, from coordinate 494,121,202 downwards.
ATGACATGTGCCGAATAATTCATAAACCATGGTCGGCAAAACACCCTCTCCTTGCCCGAAATAGCTCACGCCCACTATTTCAAAACACGCCCTCCTCGCCCGAAATCGCTCACGGCCACTATAAAACACGCCCTCCTCGCCCGAAATCGCTCGCGCCCACTATTTGGGAGAAGCAAAGTTACTCTACTATCCCCGACCCTCAGTACACAGACCCAAGCCGAGAAGCTTAAAGGCAGGGGTAGAACTATAACCCCCCCCCCCCCCCCCCACACACACACACACACACACATTTCAGACAAATGCGTCCGTAAGACATGGTTCCCCCTCCCAATTCCCCATTCATACCTCGTGGGTGCCAAATCACCTTCTCCCCGGAAGCTCCCTTCTCCCGAGCCGCGAAACCTCAACCCCTCCTCCATGGCGCCCCCACCACACCAAATTCACAGCCGCCCTCCTCCCTAATGCCGGAGACGCTGTCCATTTGCCGTCGTGCACTGGGTCATGTGCCTCTTACTCCGTGCTGCCGGAGCTGCCTCGACGACGGCCGCGTGAACCGTACCGGAGCCGATTCACTCCCGCCGTTGTTCACAGTGCCGGAGCGGCTCCAACTTCGGATCCGTCCAGAGCCCCGGCGCTGCTTCCCCGTAGCCGTCGACCGTCGCGACATCTCTGCTTCCTTGCCGCCGGTAGCCACCGCAACCGCGCCGACTCGACAGCTGGAGCTGCCTACTTCACTGGGCCGCCAGATAGGTCACACCCTCATCTCAAATCACTTTATTTAGGCATCAGTTGTCTGAATTTTTATTCTGGGCCAATCGATTCCCAATGGGAAGCAGCACCCCTCGAGGCGGCGGAGCTCCTAGGCTGCCGGTTGGCTGGTGTCTAATGTAAGGGTGCGGGGGCACAAGTTCGCCGCGGAAGCAGCGCTTAGATGGCTATCTTAGAGGTGCGTGGGTTGAAGGTACTGCTGCCGCCGGATCTGGATGACGGCGAGTCTTTGTGGATAGGCCCGGGGGCGGCGCAACCACGGCAGTGCAGTGGGGCGGGGAGCGTGGTTTTGGTCGGGGCCACGGACGGCGGAGGCAGGCTGCTCCGCCGGTGGTCGCTGGCTCTTCTGGGAAGATTCCGAACAGTGTCAGCCGGGAGGCACAAGACGGCCATCAAGCCATTCGGCGTAGATCGGACAGTACCAAAATAAAATAAAATCGTGTGACCCCAATTTAGTCTTCAGTCAACAGACGTGTGACCACTCTCATACCTTGCTGTTGATCTCTTAGGGTATTTCTTCTGATCAGAGAGATGTGTCATTCTTAACATTATGCGTTTTCTGCATCTTCAGCCACACCGTCTTCCGACTCACCGCAGCTGCTCCAACAAGGGAAGCATACACCAGAAGGGAGCTATAGTCCCCACTCAACAGTTCCCTGCATCGAATGCGCGTGCTCGCCATGGACAGCCCCAACAACAGCAGGGACATCAACAAGTCAGCACATGATGCTCACTCCTATGGATGTCGGCCAGATAGGTTGTACCCTCATCTTACTTGTGTGCAACATTTATGGCTTTGTTATTCATCTAAGCATGGAAAATAGATTATCACATTTCACTGTATATTCATGCTGATCTCTTACGGGTCTTGTTTAGGAGTTAACGTTGTTCCATAGTTCAGCTAAGAGACTTGTTCTTTAGGTAACGCTGTTCCATAGTTATCATCCATCAGCCAATGCTATCCCACAGGTTAGTGATTATAGTATTATACCACTTCTAGTATTACCTATGTTGTTCTTTAATACTTTTGTGTGCCATCTAGTTAATCTCGAGTACAAACTATACATATTATGTAGCTTTCATCTGTGTTCTCCCTTTAGTTTTTGAGACCTATTGCTGCTAGTTAACCCCAGTCCTACTATTTATGTCGTCTCCTACAGGCACTCATTACATAAATCTAACTACTAGTTATCTTCCATGCATGTCAGATATAATTGCACACACTGATTTATCCACAAGAACCTCACGGAGCAATGTAACGGCCAACAAACTTGACGTCAATGATACCCAATAAGATGGAACATGTAAAGGCAGTTCTTCACAAGACTTGCAGAAAGTGAAGGAAATATGCCCTAGAGGCAATAATAAAGTTGTTATTTATATTTCCTTATATCATGATAAATGTTTATTATTCATGCTAGAATTGTATTAACCGGAAACTTAGTACATGTGTGAATACATAGACAAACAGAGTGTCACTAGTATGCCTCTACTTGACTAGCTCATTAATCAAAGATGGTTAAGTTTCCTAGCCATAGACATGAGTTGTCATTTGATGAACGGGATCACATCATTAGAGAATGATGTGATTGACTTGACCCATTCCGTTAGCTTAGCACTTGATCGTTTAGTATGTTGCTATTGCTTTCTTCATGACTTATACCTGTTCCTATGACTATGAGATTATGCAACTCCCCAATACCGGAGGAACACTTTGTGTGCTACCAAACGTCACAACGTAACTGGGTGATTATAAAGGTGCTCTACAGGTGTCTCCGATGGTGTTTGTTGAGTTGGCATAGATCGAGATTAGGATTTGTCACTCCGATTGTCGGAGAGGTATCTCTGGGCCCTCTCGGTAATGCACATCACTATAAGCCTTGCAAACAATGTGACTAATGAGCTAGTTGCATGATGATGTATTACGGAACGAGTAAAGAGACTTGCCGGTAACGAGATTGAACTAGGTATTAACATACCGATGACAAAGGGAACTATGTATGTTGTTATGCGGATTGACCGATAAAGATCTTCGTAGAATATGTGGGAGCCAATATGAACATCCCGGTTCCGCTATTGGTTATTGACCGGAGACGTGTCTCGGTCATGTCTACATAGTTCTCGAACCCGTAGGGTCCGCACGCTTAACGTTCTGTGACGATCGGTATTATGAGTTTATGTGTTTTGATGTACCGAAGGTAGTTTGGAGTCCCGGATATGATCACGGACATGACGAGGAGTCTCGAAATGGTCGAGACATAAAGATCGATATATTGGATGACTATGTTTGGACATCGGAATGGTTCCGGGTGAGTTCGGGCATTTACCGAAATACCGGGAGGTTACCGGAACCCCCCGGGAAGTATATGGGCCTTATTGGGCCATAGTGGGAGAGAGGATAAGGGAGCATAGGAGGGGGCATCCCCCCAAGCCCAATCCGAATTGGGTGGGGGGCCGTACCCCCCTTTCCTTCCTCCTTCCTCCCCTTTCCTTCCTCTCCTAGTCCAACTAGGGAAGGGGGGAATCCTACTCCCGGTGGGAGTAGGACTCCTCCAGGGCGCGCCATAGAGGGCCGGACCTCCCCCCTCCTCCACTCCTTTATATACGGGGGAGGGGGCACCCCATAGACACACAAGTTGACATTGTTTTATCCGTGTGCGTGCCCCCCTCCACCATAATCCACCTCGGTCATATCGTTGCAGTGCTTAGGTGAAGCCTTGCGCCGTAACTTCATCACCACCGTCAACACGCTGTCGTGCTGACGAAGCTCTCTCTCGACACTCAGCTGGATCAAGAGTTCGTGGGACGTCACCGAGCTGAACGTGTGCAGACTGCGGAGGTGCCGTACTTTCGGTACTAGGATCGGTCGGATAGTGAAGACGTACGACTACATCAACCGTGTTGTCATAACGCTTCCGCTTATGGTCTACGAGGGTACGTGGACAACACTCTCCCGCTCGTTGCTATGCATCACATAGATCTTGCGTGATCGTAGGAATTTTTTTGAAATTACTGTGTTCCCCAACAGAAAGATGATGAATCCTATTCACCCCATAAGGTCCTTGCTCAACTTGGCCCGTGATATGGGTACAGCATGCATATAATGTCCTAGAGTGCATCTACTCTATTGCAATGCCTTGTGCTTAGCCTGCTGATCATGCATGTAAATATGGCATGCCTTCCTGTTTTTCAGTACCTATTACATTCATGATAACATGTTTTCAAATTCAAGTACTGTCATTCTACTCTATCGCAATGCCATCTGCTTAGTTTGGACATCATGCTTCTGAATATCTTATGCATTGTTATTCATCAGTATGTACTTCATCTGTCTACTATACCATGTTCTTTTTTTACATTGAAGTGTTGTTCTAGTGGTCTCTTGCAATGCCATCTTAGTTTCCCAATCATACACGCATATGTTGCCTTAGTTTTTTTCTGTATGTATTCTGCTAGCATACAGTTTTACATTCAAGTAGTGTTTTTTTACACCGTTGTCCTGTCGTATCCCTAGCTCTTACATCATACTCCCTCTGTCCGGATTACATGTCGCAGAAATGGATAAAACTGGATGTATCTAGAACTGAAATACGCCTAGACCCATCCATTTATTTCCGGATGGAAGGAATACATGTCAATATGTCATGCCTTTCTATTCTTCAGCACTTATTCCATCTCTGTTGTAGCATGTTTTATAATTGAAGCACCATTCTTCTATATAAGGCATACAAGGGGAAGACGGCTATGTTAGAATCTGAAGTGTTACAAACCAGATCTTTGCAAAAGATCCAAACGCCAGGAGATAATAAACCAACTCCAGTTTTCATAGATACTGCTCCAGCACAGAGAAACCCAACTCCCACTGATAATAAGCAGATTCCAGTGGCCAAAGAACTAGTCCGCTCCAGTCCAGCAAAAATATGTCAACTCCATTCTAAGAAGCGTGTGCGTATCCTCGCATCATGAAATTTTATAGCATTCTGATCATATTTTCTACATGTTTCTTACCCATCTCTCTTTTAGAAAATAAGGTTAAACGATAGAAGACTTCCTCCATTGGGATCGTATTCGAGGAAAGTATCCTGCGGGAATTCTCTGTGCTCCAATGCTGATAAGTACCTGCTGTATATCACTATATTTTTACATCAGCATGTATTTTGTTAATCAGCGTGAATCCAACCTTTATCTGATCTAAAATTAGTTGTAGCAAAATGTTAAAGGCGACAATGTTGATTTTTGTAAAGAAAACTGCCTGGTAGTTTTGCATACTGAGCTGCATGAGTGTGCTATCTCATATCATGCACATTACTGTATTGTAGTGCTGCTCTGGTTGCCCATTCATTCATTGTGTCAATGTTGCTTTCGTATTACCTTACCTGGCTGATGATAGCTGTGCCATATTGTGTTAATTTAGTGTAGGCTGGTGTGGTCTGGTTGCCCAAACGTTCGTTGTGTCAATGTTGCTTTCCTATTATCTGACCTGGCCAATGATAGCAATGCTAGTGTGTTAATTTGGTGCAGGCTGCTGAAGATAAGAAGACAAACTCTGAAAACAGCAAGGCAACCCCATTGTTTCTTTCTAATAAATCTAGGCTAGGTAATATGGCAATAACTCTTGATTAATCTGTTCGGTTCCCCTCCTAATTTATGTTATGATGCAGTGGTCGAGACACTCTCCACTATCAATAATACAAGCCTGCCAAAATCGCAATCTGAATCTGTTCAGTTTCCTCTGTCTCGAATGCAACGGAAAAAATGTATGTTTGTGAACCAATTAATGGCTGAAGCAATGATGGAAATGGTGGTGGAATCAGAGGTGCACATTCGTGCGCAACAACAACTGATCAATGTTTTCAGAGACAGTGTAGCAAAGCAGCAAGAACTTGCCCACATGCTTATGGGCGTCATCCGCGCTGAGGTTGCAGATTGTGATGTTGTAGATCGTTAGGTTCTGTTCATTTATTTGCACTGGCATCAATCTTTGATTGGCCAATGGATGTAATTTCCTGTAATATATGCTGGATGTGCAACGTTTTTCCCTGTATGTCGTACCTTTGCTTGATCGGTTTTGGTCATGTGCATAATTGCTCGTCGTAATGGGCTCAAATTATCTAATTGGGCCTAAAGACATGTATGAACTTTAGTGGGCCCATTAAGTTAATGGGCCGTTACCAGGCCGAAAGTTAATGGTCGGCCCTCTTACCTCACGGGTCGTTAACAGGCCGACATCGAAGCGGGCAACAGGTGGGCCCATTTGATTTCACGGGCCGTTAACAGGCCAATACTAAGGTCGGGCTACATATGGCCAAACTATACTGTGGGCCTTTAGCAGGCCAAAAGAGACAGCGGGCTCATACTGGACCATGAAGAGCATGGGCCGCTAAGAGGCCGAAAGTTAGGTCGTACTGTAAATGGCCCAACTGTGTTGTGGGACTTTAGCAGGCCGAAAGAGAAACCGGGCTGGTATTGGACCATGAAGAGCATGGGCCATTAAAAGGCCAAAACTCAGGTCCTACTGCAAATGGCCCAACTCATTTATGGGCCGTCAACAGGCTGAAAGACACATCGGGCCGGAAATTGGCCCAACACTTAAATGGGTCACTAAAAGGCCGAAAGATGTACATCCTGAAAATTGGCCCATCCCTTGAATGGGCTGTTAACAGGCTGAAACCACATCGGGCCGATATTGAGCCCAAATATATAGCGGGCTGTTAACGGGCTCGAACTAACGATGGGCTGCAATGGTGTCAAATCGTTAACAGGCCGTTGACGGGCCGAATTGGCACATCTCGTATGGGCCGTGGGCTTAAATGGACCTGACACAAGTAGGCCTTATATGGGCCGACCTGCTAATTTTTACTGGGCCGGCCTTTTTCACCAGAATGGGCCACTGTTGGGCCGTGCCATGTGTCGACCTATCCTAGGCGCCTCCTGTCCAATGAGTGGATGACATCTATCCCAACGGTGAGCCGGCACGTGGTTCCTCCGGCCAATGAGAATTTTACACGTGGAAAATCCCCATTGGTCTGGGCTGTTAACGGGTTATCGGATCCAAACCGGAACCCGATAGCTTAACGGCGACCCGTTACGGTGGATGCCACGTGTCGGTCACCCTTGACGAAAGCACTTCTATGACGCGCGATTTACCGTCATGGAAGTGGACACTTCCGTGATGATAATTTTGGTAATGTCATGGAACACTTCTACGACAGCACAGGTATGACTATCTTGATTCTGTCATAAAATCGTCATTGATGTACATGCATGACAAAAAACGTGACATACTGTGACAAACACGTATCATCACGGAAGTGTTTTTTTTTGTAGTGACACCACAATGGCTCACCCTATTCTCCCCTTGAGATAGCACCACAAAGGCGATTCTCAACAAGCCTCCAAACCTTCACATACTTTCTAGGGTGAATCACAACAACTAATTCCTCGCCAAAGTAATCCTACCACCTAGGAGTCTTCAACCTCCAAGAGTAACAAGATGCACTGAGGAAACAAGGGAAGAATCATCTTTGCTTTGGTGAATGTGTAGATCAGGCACTTCTCCTTACGTTCTCAAAAGATCAAGAGTTTTGTTTGGCTAAGGAGAGATCTACAAGAAATCGAGTCTAAAAATGGAGGGGAGAGAAATGGAGTCGTCAAATCCTTCGTGGGGGGAAGAATACAATTTATAGGTGGACTCCAGATCTAGCCGTTAGGGGCAAATTCCGCGTGCCCCGGAAGTTCCAGGCATGCCCGGAAGTTTCGGCCTCCCGAAACTCCAGGCCAACTTCCGACTTTCCATAGACATTGCGCACTTGTGCAACTGCTATGGAAACCCCGGAAGCTGGCCAGATTTTCCCACAAAATTTTCGGAGCATGGAAGTTCCGGGATTTACAAAGAGATTCCCCAGAGCTGGCTGAACCTACCCCGCAAGTTACGGGGTACACATAACCATGACAATGAGATGATTTGAAGAGCCTCTCTTCTTAGATATGGATGCATATTTTCAGGTGTACGTGAAGTTGATTCTCTCAGTATTTTCAGGGTGCACCCCCTCTTAATAGTGGGACTGCCCTATGGACTCAAATATGAAGGTAATAAAAATCACCGGCAACGCTTCTTTTTTCCTTTTATGAATCGAGAGGCATCTAACCATCCATGCATCCTTCCATGGCATGACATCACTATTTACAGACTAGAGCATGTGGTTATAACAGCAATATATGTTGTCATTAATACCAAAAACAATCAAGGGCATAAATGCCCATTTCATTTATGAGCTCCCATCCCTCAGCCCCACACTACTAGGGATAACCCTAGCAGTAGCGCTGGAACTAGAGCTATCAGTAGCGCTAGTACAAGCGCTATAGCTAACTGGTAGCAGTAGCGCTGGTTTTCCAGCGCTACTGATATGCCTAGTTAGCAGTAGCGCGCCCTGCAAAATAGCGCTACTGATAAGCGTAAATAGCAGCAGCGTTTCTTATGAAAAGCGCTACTACTAAATTTTCCTGTATTTTTTCCCGCAGCTTATTGGCACTGTATTTGTATACGTTTTATATACTGTAGTTTCATCATATGATTTTATGACCATGATGAGTTATTATATATATATCAGTGGGTGAAATGAACATGGATTAAGTTTGGATTAGTAGTACTTTCGATGTGCACCATGTTGCCTCCACTTGAATCTAATCCATGTTCATTTCACCCACTGATATATATATATATATATATAATAACTCATCATGCTCATATAACAACTTAGCATCATGCATCATCATAATAATAACTCATCATCGTTGTCATAATAACAAGTCCTACTCATCATCATCATAGTCATCTAACAACTTCTACTCGTTAATAATAAAAAGTCATACTCATCATCATACAACTTCTACTCGTTATCATAATAATAACAAGTCATACTCATCATCATCATAGTCATCTAACCAACCCTACTTAATTGTTCTTAGCACATGATCATGAGTATTAGCTAGGACCTACTACCCTCTCTAAGGTAAAATAGCATAAAACAAGATAGCCCCTGACATTCCATTATGGAGAATGGAGATTATCCTGTCTCCAATTCTTGCGCTTCGCACCATGTTGCTTCCAAGTAACTCCCTATGATTGTCCATACATTTTTTCCGTTCTTTGATTGTCATGTCTTCATCGGTTTTAGAAATCCGGTATTAACAGCGGTGAAGCCTAGGATGACCTGGCCGTAAGCTAATAACATCAAGGCGACCTTTCGGAAACATCAGATTAGGCACACAATCCTTTGGGATTTTCTGTTGAAAAACATAATAATAACGTCGTAGTTAGCAATATAGTTTAGCTTTAGAAGAATTTATGCAAAAGATGCACGGATGTCGTAATAGCAAAAAATCTTATAATGCCATCTCCATGGATGTTATCGTAGTTCAACACGTGCACTAGTGGCACGTACTGACCATAATGTGCAGGAGTTTCATGATTGATATTGTAATTATCAACATCAATAATAAATGAGATAAGATGATCTTTCTCCTGATAAGTTAATTCTGCGCCATCGGTGTAGTAGATTATGTCTACCATCTTCCGTACATTTCTTGAAGAATGAAAATAAGCTGTCAACTATTTTGAAATAAACAATATAAAGTACTTAATAAATATGTTTGAGAAAATCACATAAAGGTAGAAGTGGAATCGTATCAACAAGGACCCAAATGTCCATATTCTCTTCGTCAATATCAGGATCACCAAGATCGAAGGTGACAAGCATACCCTCCTGAAAATCAAACGCCTTGCACGGTGCTTCCCAATTCGAGCAATCAAAATGGGATACGCTCTCAGAATTGTATAGATTTACAACAAAATCATAACCATGATGGGTTCTTAGGTGAACTATCTTTGTCTCCATATTTTCATGATCTTCAAAATCCAGCTTCTCCAAGACATAGTGTCTTGCATGGCATGGGATAAGCTAGTCGAATTCTAAAAGACGGAAATTGCACGTCGAAGAAGCAGAAGTCATGCTTAATTACGAAAAAACACTTGTTGTCGTCGCGTACCGTTTCAACATCGAAGGTCTTGTCGATCTTAATCCTGAAGCGTCGACCGTCTACCAGGTGAGGCCTGTCGCACAGACCCCGGTCGTCACCGCACCAGTCGCACTCCGGGAGCCTATCGTCGTCGTCAGACATTTCCTATGTTCATAATTCAAAGATTAAACTTGTACAATTCAATATATGTACTACATAAACTAAATTAGATCATTATTATTGACCACGGGTTGACTATCGATCTGTCGAGTCTTTTCTTGAAAACTCTCAGCTCACGTGGTGTATATATTCGACCGTCGGTGATGGTCACTCCTCTCTTCGTCCCTGAGTGCATTACACTAAAATTTCTAGCACACGGGAACGAAGGAGAAGCAACCCCCATGACAACAGTTGGGATTCTTCCTCTCTGACATTCGCGACCGTTCGGTGATGGTAGCTACTCCTGTCATTCCAAACTGCATTACACCAAAATGTCTAGCACCTTGGAATGAAGAAGAAGCTACCCACACGACAACAGTAGGGATTCTTCGTCCTCTCATATATGGTGGAGACTCTCCCTCATTGATTCCTCTCTGACATTTGCGACCGTCAGTGATGGTCATTCTTCTCTTCCTTCCCGTGCATTATCAAAAGGTCTATCACGAGAAACAAGAGGAAGAACGACCCCCACGACAATAGTCGGCATTCTTCTTCTCTCATATATATGGTGGAGTCCCAACAGACTTAAAGTCAACCCAAAATGTCGCCTAATTATCTTTCTACAAAATCCGGGCCACTCGATATTTCCTACATATTCTAGCCCAAGTCATGCCGAAATTCACGGAAAAATCCAGCATGACCTTTGCTAAAAAGGACATACATCGAGCGCCTGAAATTTTCCGAAATGGAAATTAATAAACACTCCGGCGAAACATAGGCCACCTGAAACATCTATCAAAACATCTACATCATCATCAAAACATCTATCAAAACATCTACATCATCATCATCTTAGGACATGTACATCATCATCTATCGAGCGCCTGAAACATCTATCAAAACATCTACATCATCATGGACATGTGGATTTGGCTAGTCTCACCTTGAGGTCGGAGGGGGTCGATGACGGGGACGACGGCGGGGATGATGCAGGGGCTCCTTGATTTCTGCAAAAACAAAATATAAACAAAAACATTATTATCCTCATCTTAGGACTTAGTGAAACCCTATGTCCAAAACAAAAAAAATTGTAAACCAAGTTCTAACCGTAAAAATTAGTAAAACCTAGTTCTAATCATCGACATGGGCATTCTCATATTTTATTTGATACCTATAATACTTAAAGATAATGGGTTCAAAAGACCGACATCGAACGAATAAAATTTACTATTCTATTCAAAAGAAGAAAACTTACTAAAAAATTCCTATTCTATTCAAAAGACCTACATTTACTGATTTTTTTCTATTCTATTCAAAAAACCTACATTTACTAAAAACAATCTCGTATAGCATTCTAATATATTTCTGTACCTAAAAATTTCTATTACTAAATTCTTTTACTAAAAGGTTCTATACCTAAATTTTTATACAGAGAGAGGTGGGAGGAGGAGGAGGAGGAGGAGGGAGGAGTGAGCAAGAGGGCATCGGGCGGCGGGGGGGGAGGAGAGAGGAGGGCAGTGGGAGGAGGGAGGAGGGAGCAGGGCGGTCGGAGGAGGTGGGGAAGGGCATCGGGCGGCGGCGGGAGGAGGGAGGAGAGAGGAGGGCGGCGAGAGGAGGAGGGAGGGAGGCAGATACCTAGCCTTCGCCGAAGGGAGGAGAGAGGAGTGACGGCAGGTGATGGCAGTGACAACGCGCAGTGGCAGAGAAAGCGAGTGAGAGAGTGTGAGGGGAGAGTGAGGACGCGGGGTGGATAAGGTGCCCATAGTAGTTGGCTGGTTGGAAAACACCGCTACTGCTAAGTTCCATAGCAGCAGCGCGTTTAGGTGGCCCAACGCTACTGCTACGTTGGGCCCACTTGGTGGCACCTGTTGGGATCTACGGTAGGGTGCGTCAACTGCAAATTAAAATTTCCTACACACAGAACAACCAAGAACATGCTACGGGAGATGGATCATAGTTCCTTACCACTAGACGCGCAGTGCCGTGCAGCAGAAGAAGAGTTGTGGCAGCGCGTCCGCGTGGACCGTCTCCTCCTCGTCCGATCTCCCTCGAATAGCCGGGCGTCGGTTCCCACATACAGGTTCGCCGGGGCGGCGCAAGTGCACCGCCTCTAACGGTATCTGTGCGTGCAGGAGGAACACCTTGCGGCGGACTGCTAGGTCCGATCACACAGTCGGCGGCGAGTGGAGGTGGCTATTCGCAACACATGCAAACCCTAGTGATGGCGCCAAAGCGATCAACTAAATAAGTGTGCTGCACCTCCACTATATATAGGCATCTGTCGCGGGCTCAACTCTTGGGCCTCGCACAGATCCTAAAGCCCACAAGTCTACTCGGCCACAATCCGAATACAGCTCGGATCACATCCTACCAGTGTCCTCGGATCCGACCTCGTAGGTTCCTTCCCTTAAGCGCGCGACCCCTTAGGTTCAAGCCGGCTTGGTCGCAGTTCGGATCACCTCCGAACTGCATGGTTGGTAGCGGCCTCTAGCAAGGCATGCCAAACACCAAGCAGACTATGAAGCTGGTTAGGCAAACCTGTACAACATGTCACACTTCTGTTCCCTTTGCCACACGATCTATGTTTGTCAGGCTCAAGGCGAGATTGTTATCCTTGTGCTAGCCCGACCTCTTTCTCGTTCCAGTGATGCCGACCACAAACCGGATTATCTCATAATCCTTGTCGCATGGCCATGCTTATTCTGGTCGGATCACACGGCCCAGAGTATATCTCTCATGATCGGAGGGGCAAATCCCATCTTGGTCGACCACGTCTCGCAGCATGGGTCTGGACAAACCCGAAACCTACCTTTGTAACTACCCAGTTACGGAGTAGCGTTTGGTCGGCCCAAAGCAAGTCTGTCACCATCCCGAGTACATGCGTCAGCTCAGGTTTGAGGACATAGAATGTATGTTGTACTAGAGACTCACAGATGACATATCGCTGCGTCTCATAGTTGGGTCTGTCCGACTCGGACCTTATCTCGACTCGGATCCTACTATGTCGAATCCGATCAGATCCTTCCAAGTCCATATTATCCGGTTAGCATCCAATTCTCCATGGCTACTGAGACCAAGCCATCGACCGTGTCATATGCTAGTCTAGTTGGCTGCGCGTCCACACAACCCTTTCGACTAGGGACCTTTTAGGACAGTAGTCATAGATGCATAGTCCCACAAACAAGTCACGTACTTGCTGATATACATCATTGATAATGTCCAAGGACTATCTTTATTCATAAACACATAGGAAATATCATCATACATGATTGCCTCTAGGGCATATATCCAACAGTCTCCCACTTGCACTAGAGTCAATCAAATAGACATCGAATGCCCATAGCTCTAATGTGCCCCTCATGCTTGGGTTGTGGAAGCGGCTTATTCAACGGATCTGCAACATTTGCATCCGTGTGAATTTTGCATAACTCTACATCACCATTCTTTACGATCTTTCGTATCAGGTGATATTTCCGATCTATGTGTCTGACCTTGTGGTGATTCCTCGGCTCCTTGGCTTGTGCGATGGCACCAGAATTATCACAATAAAGGTCCAACGGTTTTACCGAGGCTGGGAAAATACCAAGATCATCCAGAAAATGCCGGATCCAAACACCTTCCTTTGCAGCTTCACAAGCCGCAATGTATTCGACTTCTGTGGTAGAATCAGCCACCGTATCTTGCTTGGAACTCATCCAGCTCACTGCTCCTCCGTTGATGACGTGCACGAATCCGGACTGTGATCAACAATCATCTCTGTCGGTTTGGAAACTAGCATCGGCGTAACCTCTTACGATGAGATCTTCCTCACCTCCATAAACTAGGAACATCTCTTTAGTCATTTTCAGGTACTTCAAAATAGTCTTTATCGCTGCCCAGTGACTCTCACCTGGGTTGGCCTGGTATCTGCTTGTTAGGCTTATTGCAAAAGCAACATCAGGCCTTGTACATATCATGGCATACATGATGGATCCGATTGCCGAGGCATACGGAATCCTACTCATCCTGCTTCGCTCATCAGATGCCGAAGGACTCTGAGTCTCGCTTAGCCTTATACCATGTGAGAGTGGCAAGAACCCTTTCTTCACCTCACTCATGTTGAACCGCTTCAACACTTTATCTATGTACGTGCTCTGGCTTAAGCCGAGCAGCCTCCTCGATCTATCTCTATAGATCTTAATGCCTAAAATATACACTGCCTCACCAAGGTCCTTCATCGAAAACTTGCCATTCAATGACTCCTTGACCGAGTTCAGCATCGAAACATCGTTTCCGATCAACAATATGTCATCCACATACAAGATCAAAAACACTATCGAGATCCCACTTAACTTCTTGTATAAACAAGAGTCCTCTTCGCTTTTGATGAAACCGAGACCAGTGACGACCTCATCAAAACGAATGTTCCAGCTCCGAGATGCTTGCCTCAACCCATAAATGGATCTCTTGAGCTTGCATACCTTACTAGCGCTAGTCGGATCGACAAAACCCTCGGGCTGTATCATATACACGTCCTCGGTTAAATTTCCATGAAGGAAAGCCGTTTTGACATCCATCTACCATATCTCATAATCAAATATGCAGCTATAGCTTGTACGATCCTCACCGACTTCAGCATCGCTACCAGCGAGTAAGTCTTGTCGTAGTCAATTCCTTGAACTTGTCCATAACCTTTAGCGACAAGCCGAGCTTTGTGGATCTGAACATTTCCATCCACATCGGTTTTCTTCTTAAAGACCCATTTGCAGCCAATGGCTGTTACGCCAGGCGGCGGATCAACCAAGTCCCAGACTTGATTCTCATCCATGGACTTTAACTCGGATCTCATGGCCTCTAGCCATGCCTCGGAATCCAGGCTCACCATTGCTTCCACATACGTGGTCGGCTCATCGCTTTCTAGCAACAATACATCGCGCACTCTACGCAATCTCTCCGACCTCCGTGGCTCCGGTGCCGCTTCCACTACGGGTTCCCTGACAGACTCTGGTATGATCTCATCACCAGTCGAGCCGTCCCCGAGTGGTCCTCGAATTTCTTCGAGTCGGACCGTCCTCCCACTAGCCTCCCGACTGAGAAACTCTTTCTCAAGGAAAACCCCATTCCGAGCAACAAACACTTTGTTCTCTTCGCGGTTGTAGAACTTGTATCCCAAGGTTTCCCTCGGATATCCCACAAATATGCATTTATCCGACTTGGGTGTAAGCTTGTCTGACATAAGTCGCTTGACAAATGCTTCACAGTCCCAAATCTTTAGAAAAGACAAACTAGGAATCTTCCCGATCCACATCTCATGTGGTGTCTTGTCTACGGATTTTGATGGTACCCTGTTAAGTGTGAAAGCTGCAGTTTCTAGAGCGTATCCCCAGAATGACAAGGGTAAATCCGACTTGCTCATCATAGACCGGACCATGTCCAACAAGGTCCTATTCCTCCGTTCTGACACGCCGTTTCTCTGTGGCGTACCCGGAGGTGTGAGCTGAGGTACTATACCTCGGCTTTTCAGATGATCATCAAACTCCTGGCTCATGTACTCACCTCCACGATTAGATCGTAGAAGCTTTATAGTCTTGCCGAGCTGATTCTCAACCTCGTTCTGAAACTCTTTGAACTTTTCAAAAGTTTCCGACTTGTGCCTCATCAAATAGATATATCCATATCTACTCAAGTCGTCGGTAAAAGTCACGAAGTACTGATAGCCACCTCTGGCAGTTGTGCTCATTGGTCCACACACATCACTGTGTATAAGCTCCAACAGCTCGGACGCCCTCTCGCAACTCTTTGCAAAAGGAGACTTAGTCATCTTGCCGAGCAAGCATGATTCACATGTCTCGAACGACCCTAAGTCGGACGAAGTTAGGAGCCCATCATCATGGAGCTTCTTCATGCGTTTCAGACTAATGTGTCCAAGCTGGCAATGCCAGAAGTATGTCGGATTTATCTCATTAAGCTTATGCCTCTTGACATTCATATTATAGACAGGTTTCGTTTCCAGATTCAAAATGAATAGCCCATCAACAATGGGTGCATAGCCGTGGAACATACCATTCAAAAATATCGAACAACCATTGTCCTTTAAATTGAATTCATAACCTTGACTCGTCAAACATGAGGCAGAAATAATGTTCCGACTAAATGCAGGAATGTAATAACGATTATTCAATTCCAAAATAAATCCAGAAGGAAGCTGGAGCTGCATCGTGCCGACCTCCAACGCAGCAACTCTTGCTTTGTTGCCAACCCTGATGTCAATCTCCCCTTGTGCCACACACCTAGTTCTTACCAGCCCCTGCATCGAGTTGCAAATGTGAACAACTGATCCGGTATCAAATACCCAAGAGCTACTAGGTATGTCAGCAAGGTAAATGTCTATAACATATGCAACAAGTGTACCTTTGCCTGAAGCAGCATTCCCGGCCTTCTTGCCATGCTCTGCAAGCCATTTGCTACAGTTCCTCTTCCAGTGACCAGTTTCCTTGCAATGGTAGCAAATGGTCTTTGAGTCCGATCCAGACTTCGGCGCAGCGGCGGAGGTTACTGTCTCCATGCCCTTTGCCTTAGACTTTTTCTTGGACCAACTCTTCTTGAACTTAGCCGATTTTTGCACCATCAACACTTGATGCGTGC
Source organism: Thinopyrum elongatum (assembly GCA_011799875.1). Lineage (NCBI taxonomy): Eukaryota > Viridiplantae > Streptophyta > Magnoliopsida > Poales > Poaceae > Thinopyrum > Thinopyrum elongatum. Next base: position 494,104,633 of record CM022303.1, on the reverse strand, counting down.
CTTTCTTAATATCCTGCTCTGCCACTTTGAGCATCCTATGCAATTCAGTGAGCTTCTTATCCATGCCATGCATATGATAGTTCGAGATGAACGTCCCATAGCTGGGCGGAAGAGAACCCAGAACAGCATCAGTAGCCAGCTCATCCAAGAGCGGGAAGCCCAACCGATCCAAAGCTTGCACATATCCGATCATCTTGATCACATGTGGGCTCAATGGATCACCTTCCTTCAGCTTGCAATCCATCAAGGATCGCCAGACGTTGAACTTTTCGGTCCTAGCCTGTGTCTGAAACATGCTCTTGAGACTCTCGATCATATCGTAAGCCTCAACATTTTCGTAATGCTGTTGCAAATCGGGCTCCATACAAGCCAGCATCAGACAGCTGATCTCCGTTGATTCATCAACGAGTTTCTGGTAGGCATTCTTAGTTGTGGCATTAGCATTATCGGCAGGTTCCTCTGGAAGTGGATCCTCTAGAACATGTTCCTTTTTATCATGCTTGAGAACAATTCTCAGATTTCTATACCAGGTGGTAAAGTTTGTTCCATTCAGTTTATCCTTTTCCAGAATTGATTTCAATGCAAAGTTGGGTTGAGCAGGTGGTGCCATTGATCTACAACAAAATATATGTAATCACTAAGCAATGTGTTTATGTAGAGTAATTCAAGCCTAAACAGAAATACTCCCACTGAAGTTAGCATCCCTCCGCTAACTCCTAGTGATTCAAGACCCGACTAGCACATGCGACTAGTGAGCTTTAGCATCACTGCTAGACAACATGCCTACTCGGTAAGCAACTCCTTGCTAATCGTATCTCTATACGACTCCTGTCGGTCGGGAAGGTATCTCATACCCCGGCCCCCAACCTTCTTTGCCACAAGGCTCAAAACCGTTTTGATAGCCTTGTCAAGTTAACCTAATGCAGTGCATGTCCGTGTCCGACACGAACCCTTCAGTTCAAGGACACCCAACAGCACCCCAATTTTATGAGCCCACTACTAGACGTACTTGACGTGAGAAGGTGCAACATCGGGGATGGCAATTTCTTGATATTAACGAGGGATCTTTCTACCATTCTAACATGCATAGAAAATAAGAGGCATAACAATCACAAATAAACATATATTGTGAAATAGTATGGCTCCTTCATGGATGTTCTTCCAGGTCGGCTCCGACTTCGATGACCATCTAGGAACTCCATCTTGTTTGTCACGCCGGGACGCCAAGCCACCAACCTGACCTCTATTATCCAACTACTACAACTAGTAATGAATTTTACATAGAGAATCACAAGTCGACACGCAGGTCGTTATACATTATAATGACAACACTTTGGCTCCTGCCGGCTGACAAACATGACGCGCAAGCCATGTATAAATTACACACATGAATCACATACACATGAGCCATACTATTCACATCAAACCTGCAAGACAAAGTTATGCATAGAATCGCATTCTACCGGTTTGTGTGTCGGGTACGAAATACACAGCGCTACACACACGACGGTCCCGCTAGCCGGTTAGTGGGCGGGGTTCGAAGTGGCAGCGCCCGACATTTTTGGAAATCACAGATCACATCTGAACTCCGATCACACCGAATTTTCTGATCTAACCGATCTTATCGATCATCGCGAATTCGATTCGGATTTATGTTTCACTAGTAACCCCGATGGCGGATAACCGACCGGTAGGAGTAGGTTGTGTCACGACCTCGTCGATCCCGATCATCAGAAAACATAGCCTCATCGATCCCCATGTGCAGTTGATCTCATCAACCGTGCACACAGCCGATCTCTTAAACGACAACAGATCTCATCTGTCGCCTCCACATATCTAATATGCATACGATCCGAATCCAAATCCTATAGCAGAGGCTCTGATACCACTATTGGGATCTACGGTAGGGTGCATCGACTGCAAATTAAAATTTCCTACGCGCAGAACAACCAAGAACATGCTACGGGAGATGGATCACAGTTCGTTACCACTAGACGCGCAGTGCCGTGCAGCGGAAGAAGAGTTGTGGCAGCGCGTCCGCGTGGACCGTCTCCTCCTCGTCCAATCTCCCTCGAATAGCCGGCCGTCGGTTCCCACGTACAGGTTCGCCGGGGCGGCGCAAGTGCACCGCCTCTAACGGTATCCGCGCGTGCAGGAGGAACACCGTGCGGCGGACTGCTAGGTCCGATCACACAGTCGGAGGCGAGTGGAGATGGCTATTCGCAACACATGCAAACCCTAGTGACGGCACCGAAGCGACCAACTGAATAAGTGTGCCGCACCTCCACTATATATAGGCATATGTCGCGGGCTCAACTCTTGGGCCTCGCACAGATCCTAAAGCCCACAAGTCTACTCGGCCACAATCCGAATACAGCTCGGATCACATCCGACAAGTGTCCTCGGATCCGACCTCGTAGGTTCCTTCCCTTAAGCGCGCGACCCCTTAGGTTCAAGCCGGCTTGGTCGCAGTTCGAATCACCTCTGAAATGCACGGTTGGTAGCGGCCTCTAGCAAGGCATGCCGAACACCAAGCAGACTATGAAGCTGGTTAGGCGAACCTGTACAACATGTCACACTTCTGTCCCCTTTACCACATGATATATGTTTGTCGGGCTCAAGGCGAGATTGTCATCCTTGTGCTAGCCCGACCTCTTTCTTGTTCCAGTGATGCCGACCACAAACCGGATTATCTCATAATCCTTGTCGCATGGCCATGCTTATTCTGGTCGGATCACATGAGGGGCCTAGAGTATATCTCTCCTGATCGGAGGGGCAAATCCCATCTTGCTCGACCACGTCTCGCGGCATGGGTCTGGACAAACCCGAAACCTACCTTTGTAACTACCCAGTTACGGAGTAGCATTTGGCTGGCCCAAAGCAAGTCTGTCACCATCCCGAGTACATGCGTCAGCTCAGGTCTTAGGACATAGAACGTATGTTGTACTAGAGACTCACGTATGACATATCGCTGGGTCTCATAGTTGGGTCTGTCCGACTCGGACCTTATTTCGACTCGGATCCTACTATGTCGAATCCGATTAGATCCTTCCAAGTCCATATTATCCGGTTAGCATCCAATGCTCCATGGCTAGTGAGACCAAGCCATCGACCGTGTCATATGCTAGTCTAGTTGGCTGCGCGTCCACACAACCCTTTCGACTAGGGACCTTTTAGGACAGTAGTCATACAATGCATAGTCCCACAAACAAGTCACGCACTTGCTGATATACATCATTGATAATGTCCAAGGACTATCTTTATTCATAAACACATAGGAAATATCATCATACATGATTGCCTCTAGGGCATATCTCTAACAGCACCGTGCAGGAGGGGACTAAATTTAGCAGTAGCGTGGGTCATCAAAACAAGCGCTACTGCTAAAAGCCTAGCAGTAGCGTTGTATTATGGGCCGCGCTGCTACTACAGCTAGCGTCAGTGGGCTCATTGGGTCCCACTTATTAGTAGCGCTCTTTTCATTTCTAGCGCTACTACTAAGGCATCACTTGTAGCGTTGTCTCGGACCAGCGCTGCTGCTAATTAGCAGCAGCGCTTGTTATTTTCCAGTGCTACTACTGATGTCCTACCTATAACCATTTCCCTAGTAGTGCCAATTCGCTTCCTTCTCCTCTGACCCAACCGGATCTCCCCATGGCGCGAGACGATGGAACCCGCGGTCGGGATGACGTGGGTTGTGGTCAGGGGGTGTCGAGGGTGGAGTGGAGGTAGATAGAGACCGTCGTCAACAAAGACAAGAAAAAGCGGGCGACAAATGCCACCACAGGAAGCAATCCAACGCGGCCTTGACCGCGCTGTCCGGACCGTGGAAGCCATCCAACGCGGTCATGTATCGGTCCACGGTGTGGTCCGGACGCATTTTTTTCGCAAACCGGAGACAAACGTGGGGAGGTTTGCGGGAGTCCAAACCGTTGTCACGCTCGCTTCTGACCGCCCTAACCCACCCAAACCCCTCCTCCCTCGCCCGCGCGCTCCCACCCGACGCCAGCTGCTCGCATTCATGACGCTGTAAAGCGGGCCGCTCCACATTGAAGACGGCTCAGGGCGGACTCGGCCTCTCACTGTCTTCGCCATTGAAGCGGTGCGCCATCCGAGGGCGCCGCCCGCTGCACCCCTGGCAGAACACGCCTCCTCGCCGCATTCAAACACCTCCATTAAACCAGCGTGAAAGCTGAGGAACCTACTCTAGCTACACGTCCATTCACGAGCGGGCCAGCATTAAACCAACGTTGGGCAAGCTCCTCCCGTCCGCCATCTATTTAAATGAGACCAGACGCCAGGCAAGAATCGCAACATCAAGTTCGCCACTCCCCATCTCCTACTTCCACCATTCTCTCCACTATTTCGATGGCATCCGACGAGCAGGAAGAGCAGTTCTCCGGCATAAAATCCGGCTGGGTGGCCTGTCGAGCCGGCCGGATACGAGTGAGGAAGCTCGCTGCTCCATCTCCCTCGCCTAGCCCGACGGAGCCAGTTGCCGCCCCAAGCCTGTGCGTGGTTCAGCAACTCGTCGCTCCAGGCCAGCTCGAGAAGTGGCGAGTTGCTCCACGCCGGCATGAGCATCGTCGCTGCCGTCGACGACGCCGCGTAGTCCCGCGCCTCCCGTGTCTGCGACCGCGTCTCCCGTGCCTGCTACCACGCCATGCATGCAAAGACAGAAGCCGGGTGCGCGGAGGTCGACGAGTCAGTGGCCATCGCGTCCGCGTCCATCATCGAGGAGAAGTAGAACACAGGAGGCTGTTGTCGCTTGGGTCCCAGGAAGGCTATCGTCAAGGCACCGCCGGCGTACACAGCTGGTGTCTTGCCCTCTAGCCGTCCACCGTCGTCCCCTTACCCAAGAATCAACTTTGGTCCGTGCAGCGTAGGGACGCTTCCTCTCCGGCTAAAGTATCAGGCGGCGGTTCCACTCTGATGAGCGGTGGGGACGCGAGCCGTCCTTTGCGCTGAAGCATATACCTGTGGGGCTCACCGCTGCCGGTCGTGGGGACGACAAGGAGACCCGTCGCGCCGACCGTATACTAGTCCGGTTTTCGTTTTTAGTTGAAAATATGTCAAAAATGTAACCGTTTTCGTCCGGTTTGTATGAAATCCATCATGTTTATATGAAATCCGGTCGAGTTTGCATGAATTTCATCCAGTTTGTTGAAAAAGTGCTTGCAATGTACTCCATCCGTCCCAAAATTCTTGTCTTACATTTGTCTAGATACGGATGTATCTAATACTAAAACGTATGCAGCTAGCGTTGGATGGCGGCCTCCTGCATCCGTGTCCGCGAACGGATGCGGGAGAAAATTTGCGGGTCTCCGTTGGAGATGTCTAAGTCTTTTTTTTTTATGTCCAAGTCAACTCCACGATCTGCAAAATCTGCTTACTGAAAAAGTGCAATTTTGCATTTTTTTTCCAACCCGATGCACTTCTGAAAAAGTGCACACTGAAGTTGGACTTTCTAAAAAATGTGTAAACTGCACTTTGTTTAGTATTCTGTTTCTGTTAAGCAAAACTTCCATCTGTCTTCACAGCCAGTATTTGGGGCTGGACGGACCAGGCTTGAGAGCTGAGATGCATGCATGCATGCATGAAAAGTGGAAGCAACCGAGCAGGACGGTTTGACCCCAGGTCCCCAGCGCAGCACTGATCGCTTCGCGCACGCCGCATGCGTGAACGTACTACTACCACTGTGGCGGCCTAACTTTTTCTGGTAAAGCGCGGCGACGGGGGAGCCCAGTTCCAAAGTTTACTCGATTGACTCGTGGCATGGAAGTTAGGTACACTCCAAGCCGGAAGACTGATGAGCTGTGGGAATTGCAGCTGGGCCATACTCATAGGCCAAAACCATCAACCTCTCTCGGCAATCAATCTCGTCTTGACGTTTTCCCTTTTCCGAAGAGAAGAAACCCCGGAAGCTGCGTTCGACCGCCGCGCGAGATGCAACAATGGCCATCAGAAAAACGCACCTGCATTCACGCCGATCAGCCAAAAGATTGGAAGCTAGCTAGCTAGCCTGTTTGCTCTGTTTATGTATGGAGCAGCAGTTGAGTTTATGGAGAAGAGAACAATTTTTTGCCACTGTGTCAGCAGGAGCAGAGCGCGCGCTACGACGTACTCCTACTGGTACTGGAGGGCTACGAAGCACCGATACTTCAGAAGTTGCCGTATCGCCGTCCAGGACGTCTCCGACCGATACGTCTCTGATACGCGTATCCCAGAAATATCCCTTTTTCTTATTTAAGAAAAAAAGAAAAAATTCAGATACGCCTGGGATACGCTGGCGATACGGCTGGGACATGGCGAGCGACAGAACGCAACCGAGAGCGAGCCCAATAGCCCACGAGGCCACGACCACTAAACCTATTTCTCTCTCGCATTCTCTCTTCTCTGTTTGACCACACCAGGACCTAGGGTTCGAGGGCGACCCAGGTCCGCCGCCGCAACCTGGAGTGTCTCGGCGCTGCCTCCTCCTCCGCCTAGAACGGCTCACCGCCGGCGCCCCCATCGCCTGGAATCACCTCTCTGCCTGAATCTTCTGCTCTTCTCCACCAGCGTGCAACTCGGAAGGTAAACAACAATTACCTCGAGCCCCTAGTGATGTGCTGATGTGTGCGTGGTGTGTGTGCTTGATCTTGATGTATGCTTGGCTGCTTGCTGGCTTTCATACACCGTAGTAGTAGACTCTCTTATTAGGTAGTAGTATTACTATATTTCATGATTGTCTATCTCAGATTGTCAAGTCTAATATCATGTGATGTATTTTCTATTTTGCATACACCATGAGGAGTTGAGGACCTGGATGATCATTCAAGACTAGAAAAGAAAAGAGGCAGTCAGGCAACCAATGGGGTGGTATTTTGATCCCATCTCACACATTTTATTATATTTGTTTTTATTACATGTAATTTTATTAATTATTTATATATACTTGACATATCGCGTATTGTTTTTTCTAGAAATTGCCGTATCCCGTATCGCCGTATCGGTGCAACGTAGCTGGAGGGTGGGTGCTTGGCTTTGGCTAGGGACAAGCAGCGCACCCGACCCGATACACGGCGTCGACCTGGCTCGCACACCTGCCCTGGCCTTGTGCCCCGCTTGCGCCTGGCGCCTAGCGCGCGCGGGCGTGCTCGCCGCTACGTGCTCCGGTGGCCGATCCGTCGTTCTCGATCCCAAGAACCCACTCGCCCCTGTTTCCCGTCGAGCACGTACGTAGGTAGAGCCCCGTGCAGCGCGCGTGCCAGGCCTGTGCTGTTACTGCTGTACCGCCTTTACTGCAGGCACCAGGTGGCCATGCCCCGACTCGTCGTGGGCCTACGACGCGACCTCGCCCGGCCGCAAGCGCAAGCGCGCGCCGGTGACATGCGCCGATACCCACAACACGCAACACATTGCGTCCGATCGAGCCTTCCCTTCCCGCGGCCACACGCCGCACTGCCGCCCCTGCCACGTGCTCCGCGGCACCTCACCCTCGCCTCGCCACCACGCGTGGGTCAATCCCACCCGTCAGCCAGGGCGAATGAGCGACGGCCGACGGTGGCAACCGTAACAGCAGCAGTGAGTCACTAACGTCGCGTGTTTATTAGAGCATCTCCAGCCGTTCGGCCCTCAGGGCGTCAAAAAAGAGCGGCCTGGGGGCGAGCCGGCGCTAGATCGGCCCCTGGGGTTCGTTTCTCCCCAGCCACGCCCCCAGATGCCGCCCCCCATATTCGAACTCCATCGTTCCGCTCAAAGAAATAACAAACAGGCGATCATCGCAATAGTTCGGCGATTCGGTGCCACAGTTCGGCGATCAAATAAAAGGACACGCAGTAGTTCGGCGTACAGAAAAGGAAGGACACGGAAGGAGTACATCAAACGTCGAGCTCAACCTCCGGCGGCGGTGTCGTCGACGTACGCGGGCTGGAAGGAGTCGGCGCGGCTTCCGGGCTGGTCGGCGCGGCTTCTGTGCTGCTGGGCGCGGCGGAGGCATCGTCGGTGGGGCTGGGCGTCGCGGAGGCATCGTCATCAGCCGCCGGGCTGGGCGGCGGCGTCGGCGTCGCCGGTATCTGATTCAGGATGAGGCCACGCTCCGCCAAGAACCACACCTTGAGCTTCTCGTCGCCGCTCTGGAGCATGTCAGCGCCACCCATCAAGAAGGCGAGGTCGTTGCTCCTCTTCTTCGCGTATTGAGCTTTGAGTTTCGCGGCGGCGTTGGTCGGGAGCAAGTCGACTTTGACGGCGTTGTTCGTCATCAAAGCAGCCCACCTCGCCTCAGTTTTCTCTTCTCGCCGGGCGGCCCTGGTCTTGGCGTCGGCGAGGCAGTGTTCGATGGACTCTTGCACGCGCGCGGCAGCCGACTCGGCGTATTTCGCCTTCTTGGCACCTTTGTTGCCGTCCGGTCGCCCGTCGGCCGCGCCCGCGGTCGGCGCGTCCGGCTTGTACGTCTCTTTGGCTTTGGCGAGGGTGCGTCGGACGGCCGCCCATTTCTCGCACCTGTCGATCCGCCTGAAGACGTGGAGGTACTTGAACTCTGCGTCGCTGTTGTCATCGCGGAACATGGCGAACATGCGTATTAGCTGCGCCGAAGGAAAGAACATCAGTCGGCGTGGTCGGCGCGCGCGCGGCGCGCACGCGGCGCGCACGCGGCGAAAGTGCGCGCGCACGGCGGAATGCAACAGTAAGGACGACGTGCGATACCTGATCCTCGACGCTGGTGCCGCTCTCCGGGCGAGCCGCGACCTCCTCGACGATCCCATGCCATTTGTTGCACGCCGTTTGGATGAGCCCCCAATGGTTGTTGGCCCTGTTGCGCCTGTCGGCGGTGACGGCCTCCCGGCGCTCCACATCCGCCTTCCACTCGGCGTTGCTCATGCCGGGGGGCTTGGATAGCGGCGCCCTCGGCTTCCTTTGCTTCGGCTGGGCGGCGGCGGCGGCTGTGGGATCCGTCGCGGCGCGCGGCATCACGTACTTCTTCGGCGGCATGGCGGGTGGAATGCTAGGGAGGAGGCGAGCGTTTGGCGGGAGGAATGGAGAAGAGAGGGGATCCTAGGGGGAAAGCGGGAGAAAACGGCGGGAAACGGGCTTCCGTCGCCGACAGAGCGGCCCCACGCCGCTTTTCGCTTGTGCCGGCGCGCCCAGACGACACCCGGCCGCTTGGGTTCGGGGCGGGATCGCCGGTTCTGTATTTCGCCCAAACCGACGCTAAACGAGATCCTGGGGCGCGATTGGGCCGATTTTTGGCTACAGACGCTAAAAAATTCGTCGGAGGGGGGGGGCGGCTGGAGATGCTCTTAGTTCGGCTGGCACGCACTCGCGCCACACCGCACTCGTAGTTCTTCCACGGCGGCCACTTGCCTCCGCCCGTCGGCCTCGTTGGGTGCTCCTTTCTTCCTCCCCGCGATGACCAGCTAGGGAGGGACTCTCTGAAACTCCGGCAGTGCGCCACCTGCACATTCCCACCACCCTTCCCAGCTTCCGAGGTGCAATGGCGTCCTCCTCGTCCTCTCCCAGGGCCGGCGCTCCGCTCCTCCTGCTGCTCCTCTGCTGCATTTCCACGGCGGCCACCTCGCAGCCGCAGCCGCAGACGACGCCCGCGTCCTCGCAGGCCAAGACGCTCTACCGCGTGTGCCGCCTCCTCGGCTTCCCGCCCGCGCTGGCCGCGCTGGCCAAGGCGCCCGACCCCTGCGCGCTGCCGCCCACGCCGTCGCTCACCGTCGCCTGCGCGGCCGGCCAGGTCACGGCGCTCTCCGTGCTCGGCGACCGCCGGCCCGACCCGGCGTGGCGCACCGCGCTGCCCTCCAACTTCTCCGCCGACGCGCTCTTCACCACGCTCACCCGCCTCCCGGCGCTGTCGCGCCTCGAGCTCGTCGCGCTCGGCCTCTGGGGCCCGCTCCCGGGCGCCAAGCTGCTCCGCCTCGGGGCGCTGCAGGCGCTCAACCTCAGCGCCAACTACCTCTACGGCGCCGTGCCCGAGCAGGTGGCGCGCATGTACTCGCTGCAGAGCCTCGTGCTGTCCGGGAACTGGCTCAACGGCACCGTGCCGTCCCTATCCGGGCTCGCCTTCCTCCAGGAGGTTGACGTGGGCCAGAACAGGCTCGACGGCGCGTTCCCGGAGGTGGGGAAGGCGGTGGCGAGGCTGGTCCTGGCAGACAACAACTTCACCGGGAAGATCCCGGCGGGGGTGGCTTCTCTTGGCCAGCTCCGGTTCTTGGACGTGTCACGGAACCGGCTGGAGGGGTGGATCCCCTCCGCCATCTTCGCGCTCCCCGCGCTGCGGCACATCAACCTGTCGCACAACAAGCTCTCCGGGCAGCTGCCGGCGAGCACGACGTGCGCGGACACGCTGGAGTTCGTCGACGTCTCCGCCAACCTGCTCATCGGGGCGCGCCCGGCGTGCATGCGGTCCAACTCGTCGGCGCGCACGGTCCTCGACGCGGGCAATTGCTTCCGCGACGCGAAGCTGCAGCGGCCGAGCACCTACTGCAGCCCGGGGGCGCTCGCCGCCCTGCTGCCGCCGCCGCAGGGGAGCGGCGCCGAGCAGGGTGGGGGCAAAGGCGGCGGGGTGGGGATGGTTCTTGGCATTGTGGGAGGCGTCGTGGCAGGCGCATTGCTTATCGCGCTGGTGATGGTGGTGGTGCTGAGGAGGGCGAGGCGGCACCAGCCCGGGGTGATGGCCCTGCCCAAGTCGCCGTTGATAACGCCGGCGAACAAAGGGGGCGGCGCGAAAGCTACAGCGAAGATGTCCCAGAAGATCGCCACCCCTGCCGATAAGAGTAATAGAAGAATAAATTCATCCTGCATTTGCTTTGATTGCTTCATTTCATTTCATTTGTTACTGTCTGCTTCAATTAAACTGCACTCTTTACTACTAGTTCATCTAAGAAGGGGGCACAAGATTATGGGCATTGTAGAAATGAATGAGTAACCTATGATCTGTGGTTCAAAGGGGCATTAGAGAATTGAAGGAGTGGTTTGAAACTTTGAATACCGCCGGTTGCTTTAACTTCCACCTGCGTATTTTATTTTTGGATCAAGCCTACTCACTTAAGTCAAAGGATCGTGGATCTTACTTAGACCCTGAGTTTTGGAACATGGGAGGAACCTTTATTCTTCACTCCACAGAAGACTTTGATAAAATAAAGCTGCAAAGTCAGACAACCAAAAAGGGAAAGGAAAACAATGAGGAACGACTTATAAGGGACCAGTTAACATTTCGCAGGATAATATGTGCTCTAATATGCCTAACATTTTCTGCATTTTCACAGGGCATGCATCTCAAGCAGCGATGGTAAATACACTGGAAGTTCCGGCGTATTGCGTATACACCGTGGAGGAGCTCCAAGAAGCCACAGATAACTTTGCTTCCTCCAACTTGATCAAAAAGAGTGCCCTTGCACAGGTATGTGATGCGTTAATTCAACCCTTTTAGCCATAATGGTGGAATGAGAACAGTATAAATGTAGCAAGGCTTTACTTAAGTTGTGGAATCTTTGCGCAATTCAGTTCAACATATACTGCAGAATGCAGATAGCCTGATCATAGCCATGCACATATTTTGTCGTTGAAATCTGTATGTTAAACATGTTCAGCTCTGCTAGCGTTCAGATGGGATCTTGTCAAATGGTCCACTCAAGCATCTCCATTCATAGTAGAGTACAATAGTGGGCTGCCAATTATTGTCCTCTTATGTAATTATTATTATGGTAGTCGCATTTGGTTCACATCTTATACACCTGATAAACAAAGGAAAAAAAATTCTCTGTATTATTGGGGCTTGACAACCTGGCAAATGTCGACTTCCATATGCCTGTTTAACCGTCCGACAGTGGACCCGCGAACGAAGATTAATCACAGGCCTCTGAAAATGCTACGGGTGTAGCAGCCCGTTAGGACATTGAGCCCAATTTGCGATGTGAATTCAGATCGGACGGCTATGGATGTCCCAAACATGAAATCAGACAGCTCAGGAGCGAGGATGCATGAGAGAGCAGGGAAATGGTTCAGTTTTACTGTCCTAAATAAATAAATTACTTCATACCCGGAGCAATTGCTTTCATTTTTTCACTAACAATAATACTATATTAAGTTATTCAAATCTTAATAGCTTTCATACCCCTAATCATTTCACATATTCAGAGTACACATGGCGCGCATTAGGCAGAACAACAAACTAGGTGAGGATGGTAGTGCCTCCAATATTTTCCTATCGTGTGCGTCTGACGTGTGCATTGTGTGGGTTCTGCCTAAGTACCTTGTACTCAGAAAAACGACTATTCAAATCCTAGCAATTTGAGTCTTTATAATTATTACTAGCAAAATTATTTCCCTTGATATTTATTGGACTTTGTTGGACTCCAATTGAACTTGAGTCAGAAATAACAGTTGATTTTATTATGTATTTATATTATACGTCACATCAGTTTATTGTGCATCATCACTCTTTTTTAATCAAGCGGAGTTAAACTCTGTTTTGATCAATTCACCAGCTGTCTCTCTAGCAATTGTCAACCATGGTTCTGTTTTCAGTATAGTTTTCTGTCAGAAGGTTTGTCAGGACTAATTTTATCATTTGTTTCTGCCCCATTCTCCTTCCCACTTACAGCATTACAACGGCCAGCTTCAAGATGGTACAAGAGTCTTGGTGAGATGTCTCAGACCAAAGCCGAAATATTCTCCTCAGAGTCTATCCCAGTACATGGAGACAATCTCCAAATTCCGCCACCGCCATTTGGTTAGCATCATTGGTCATTGTGTTGTCAGTGATCAGGAAAATCCTACTATTGCTAGCTCGGTATATCTCGTTTCTGAATGTGTAACAAATGGATCTCTAAGAAGCCATCTTACCGGTAAGTATTAGCTGGAGACATCACATGCACCATTACCATGTATAACCAAATACCTGCAAGTATCTGACTTTACCCATTTGATGGCTTCACAGAGTGGAGGAAGCGCGAAATGCTGAAATGGCCGCTGCGGGTTTGTGCTTCCATTGGTATCGCGAGAGGGATCCAGTTTTTGCACAATTTGACTGCCCCAGACATTGTATAGAATGATCTCAACATTGAAAATATTCTGCTGGACAAGACCCTCACTTTGAAAATTAGCGGCTTCAGTCTCCCGATGATATCGACCAGCAAGAATGGCAAGGTACTTTTAGGATATTGGTCAATTTGTTTTTTTTAGAATGTTGTTAAAGTTCCTCAGTCGGCTGACAGATATGTTGTAACCGTTCCTATCTTACAGCTGTTCTCTGAAAACCCTTTCGCTGTCCAGGAAGAAAACGACCATGGCAGGTACAGTGTTCTTGCAGAAAGAAAGTGACATCTGCAGTTAATAAACTGGAACTAGGGCAGCTACTAGTTATCTGAACAGGGAGCAGACATGAACCTAATAATTAGTTGCTGGAACTCAAAAGACACGAACCTAACCTATAAGACTGAATGCGGATTTGATTAAGCCGCTCAACTTTGTAACCTAAAATGATTATGGTTCTGTCTGCTTGCAGCGCTCAACCTGCAGAACATGGGGACAAGGATGACATATACCAGTTCGGCCAAATCCTTCTTGAGGTGATCACAGGCAAACCGACGGTGTCGCAAAGCGAACTGGAATCCCTGAGAGCTCAGGTGAATCTCAAGCTTCATATTCACATCACACTGAAAGCTTAGAATTTCCTACTGTACTTCTGAACAAAGTATTGCATTTTGATTCTGAATTTGCGTCCCTTGTCAATCTGTAGCTAAGCGAGGCCCTGGCCGAGGACCCGGACATGCTGAAAGACATGGCCGACCCGACGATCCGCGGCACATTCGCGGTGGACTCCCTCAGCAAGGTGACCGAGGTGGCCCTCAACTGCACGGCTGGTGACCCGAGCGACCGGCCTTCCGTCGACGACGTGCTGTGGAACCTGCAGTACTCCATGCAGGTGCAGGACGGCTGGGCGAGCAGCGAGAGCTTAAGCTTGAGCGTGAAATCACAGGCGTGAGTCAGTGCAATGCTCTTTTGTAGCGGTGCACCCTTATGGCTGGCCTTTTGCTGTGAAAGGGAGAAGCAAATGTTACTTATCCCCCGTATATAGAAGTGTCCTACTCCAGAACATGGGGAGTATTTGTTGTTTGTCGTCGTAAACTCCAGCACTATTAAGTCGAAACCATTAGAAAGAGATCACTAGCGTTTCTTGTTTTTTTGAAAGAGATAACTAGCTTATTTTCTGCTGTTTGTTGTATAAACACCAGGACTATCATGTTGAAACCATTAGATCACTAGCTTATGCTGACATCTGTCTATCTATCATCTATTACTGTATAATTATTAAACCTAAATGACTAATATTTGTTGTATATTATTATTAAATTTTATTATAAGCTCTCTGTTTCAATCACCGCGGGCTCCTCTTCCGCTTAGAGTATCTACAACCCGATCCCGGTCATGAAATTGTCATCCAACCGGACACCCTGTACCCAACCCAAACGTCCAGTTTGTTTGGCACCCCTAAACCAAGCCCACATGTGGGATGGATATGGGGAGGCTCGCCAAAACCCATCGGTCCGCTCGGTGCCTCATCGGAGAGGACACATTCATGGCGCCGCTTTGGCGCACCGCCCTAGGGGCCAAACCCGGCTATTTAAGCCAGATGTCCAGGCTAACACTAGGCTGGTCCGTCGCCATTCCCCCCATCCCCTCCCATTCGCGTCGCTACCGCGAACCTCTCCGAGCAGCAGTCCACTCCGCCCTTGCCGTTCTGCCGGCTGCCATGTTCCGCACCAAGGTGCCTACTACAAGATGCCGTCTCTAGAGTGCCCGGTGGATATCCATGCAGAGATGCTGAAAGGACCACAATGTCGCCTAGAGGGGGGGTGAATAGGCGTTTTAAAATCTTTTACGGATTTGGCTATATCCTAATGCGGAAATAAACTAAGCGGATACTTTTCAAGCACAAATCCTAAATATACTAGGCTCACTAAGTGCACCAACAACTTATTATAAACAAGATGAGAACAACGAGGATATGAGTAAGCACAAGTAAGTTACACAAACTTACTCAATGTATATCACGAGATATGGAAATGAATAATGCACACACCCACAAGTAGGAAATACAAGCTTACACAAATTATGTTACAAGATATGGAAATGAATGTTACAAGCTAGCAAATCACACTAAACACAAGATAGAACAATAGTAGGAAGTATGAATTGCGGACTATAAAGTGTTGGCCTAAATAATCTCTACGATATGGTAACCAACACAATATAATGAGGACAACAAGAATAGTGAATGCACGGTCAAGTGACCAAGGTAAACCACAAGTAAGGAGTTAGGGTTAGGGATAACCGAAGTCACGAAGACGATGATGTATCCCGATGTTCACTTCCTTGGAGGGAAGCTAGTCACCGTTAGAGAGGTGGATGTTACCACGAAGGCACACCAACGCCACGAAGGCTCACCCTATTCTCCTTGAGATATCACCACGAAGGCGATTCCCAACCACTAGTGGTAGACCTTGAGGCGGCCTCCAAACCTTCACAAACTTTCCGGGGGACAAATCACAAGTTGATTCCTCACCGGAGCACTCCTACCGCCTAGGAGTCTCCAACCTCCAAGAGTAACAAGATCAAGGGGGAAATGCTCAAGACTTGCTCAAATCACGAATTCCTTTGGTCAAGAGAGGGAGAGGGAGTGGATCTATCAATGGTTGAAATCTCTCTCAAGAACTCTCACAAATCTCTTCGGGATCTAAGATTTGAGGTAGGAGAAAGGAGAGGGAGCTTTTCTTCAAGTGTGGGTCAAGATAGTTGTGTTGCTCAACCCCTCCACGAAGTAGTGAAGGGGTATTTATAGTGAGGCCCCAAATGTGGCCGTTGGGGCGGAATTCTGCTCAGGAAAGTGTCGGACGTCCGGTGGCAAAACAGGCACCGGACGTCCGGTGGAACACCGGACGTCCGACGGCTGTAGCACGCCATCAGACGAAAGCAGCAGGATATTTGCGAAACAGGTTTGTCGGACATCCGACACTTTCCGGACGTCCGGTGACCGGACGTCCGGTAAGTACCGGAAATCCGTCCATTTGCTTCTGGATATGGCCACCGGATTTCCAGACGCTACCGGACGTCCGGCCAATAAAAAACAGCAGGAACCCCAAAACTAAAACATGCACAACTTTTTCATACGGACTCCGATTTTGATGATCTTGGGCTCGTTTTGAAGCTATGGAAAATCTCCAGGTCCTCACATAAAGAACCACCCAAGATAAACCAAAATGGAGGGTGCAAAGTATGCAAAGGTTAGATCATATATTTTGGGGAAACTATTTGGCTTTGGCTTTTCTTTGGTATATAGGATATGAGTGGAATTGTGTATAGAAGATGTTGACTTGAGCAAATCCATCACAAACCCCTTTGATCCCCTCTTAATAGTGCGGGATCCCTATAACTCAAGAATCATAAAAGAGCTACACTACATAGCTATCGAGAATCCATTCTTGAGTGTATATGTTTCTTTGGTGGTCATCACTCCACAACACTAACGTCAAAGGAACTAATACCTTTGACATGAGCCGTTCACTTGAGCTTGATGTTGATGTTTATTCTTGGCTCAAGATGAAGGCAAGACATTGGTGAAGTCTTCAAGTCTCTCCCCCATACACAATGTGGGAAGCTTTGCTTTGTATTCATCTTCACTTGTCCATCATGTGATCATCCACAAGCTTCAAGCATGTAATCCTTTGGGATGGTTATCTTGAACTTGCCCTTGTCATCCATGATCACCAACACTTGATGTCATCCTCTCACAGACACTTGAAATCTCTCTCTCGATGCGAGCCCATGAGAATCACCTGAATACTTGATCAATCATGACTCAACACATGAGTCCATTATGATCATATCTTTGAGCCACTCCTAGAATTCATCATTCAAATCATCCTTTTAAGATCTTGATCCATTATGGCTCAAACCATAGCTCTAAGCATGGCAACCCTTAAGATACTTCAATGAACTTCATTTTGATCATCTCAATGTAATTGTTGCTTCAAAGGAGTTGACTTCCATTATTCTTCAAACATTTTCCAATGGGACTAACCTTCAAATGTATATCTCAATGAAAACATTAGTCCATAAGGATTGTCATCAATTACCAAAACCACACATGGGGACTACATGTACTTTCAGATGCGCACCGCACGCATTGCGCCCGAACTACCTCCGGAGAGAAGAGTTCGAAGAGGAGGAGGAGGCGGCGCCGGAGGAGGAGATGGAAGAGGGGGAGGCATCAGACAAGGAGATGGAAGAGGAGGAGGGAGAGGCTGCATTTGGCACGGAGGATGCGCTGGCGCATTTTGAGCTCGCGCGAGTAGAGGAGGCGGCGGAGCGTCATGCCATCTTCGAGTCCATCCCGTCTGAGTGCGAGGTCGCAGTGAACCACCCTTTATCCACGAGGCGGACGTGAAGCAGGAGCAAGACTTCGTGGACGAGGAGGCGCTGACGATTCGCCCTGCCGCGAACGACCACGAGGCCAATGGCTCCGGTAACAAGGTCATCGACATATCCGAGTCCGACGACAAGTAGTTTGCTACTTTGTACTCCCTCCGTTCCAAAATAGATGACCGTCATCTATTTTGGAACGGAGGGAGTAGCTTGTTCTATGTCAATGTACATAGATCAAAATGGACCTTGCATGAGTATTATGGAATGAGGATTTGGGAATAAGGACTGTGGTTGTAATGGCTAAGAAACGAGGTGTGATCGCCGGCGTCCGCGGACGCCTCCTAACTCGTCTGCAGAAGTTTTTGGGGGTCACATTTGCGCGTTCCAATTGTAGATGCTCTCAGCCCGGCGTCCGCTGCCACCTCCTTTTCCCACCCTCATCTGGCGTCTGGCACTCCCGTCGGCCGACACCACCTCCCTTTCGCACCCCCAACTGGCATCTGCCACCATAACCTCTTTCATCCCCGGTGGTCGTTGTTTCTCTTTATGGCTTCTCCGTCCAATTTGGAGGCCTCCTCCTACTTCACCCGGGAAGTCCTCGGATCTGTGGTGGATTTTGTGCACTTCCCTAGCACGAACTTTGTCGCATCCAGACGTCGTTCCCCCTAGCCGGTCGGGGGTGATGGGAAAGTTGTGGTCGTTGTTCCCGCGTAGAGCTCTCTTGACCTTGGTCCTTCTCGTCATCCTTGGCACCTTGCCTCTCTGGTGGTCGCTCCCATGCTGGAGTCGCCGGCCCTGCACCGGTGGTGGAGGAAGAAGGAGGTGTGGAATGACACCTAGTTCACAATAACAGGCCGCAGAGATCCCCTAGCCCCCTTTGTGTATGCCTGCAGGGGAGGTGCGGACAATTGTGTGGACATGGAGTTTGTGAGCTCGAGCTCACATGCATCTTATAATTCAAACAAAATACTTAAAAAAACTGTTTTTTTTTATAAACATTGATGAGTGTTTGACATGCGTGTAATTGTTTGTGCCGGAATGACGTTCATGGAGGTCTGAAAAAAAATGCTTCAAAAAACTGCTTTTGAAGCGTTGATTTTTTTTCCAGAGACTTTCACGAATACCATTCCATCACGAAAAGTTGCATGCATATGAAATATACGTGGAGCTGACAAGAGCATTTTCGCAATTGCCAGGACTCTGCCTCGCATCAGGAGTGTTCCTCTGCTTCGGCAGCTCGGTTGCTTCGACTTGGTTATAGCTGTTATCCCTCCTGCCGATTTCTTCCAAGTCTTTCTAGTCGGCTGTTGTTTCCGTTTTTGCCCTGCTACGCAGCTGCTCCTCCGCTTGGGGGCAAAAGGCATAAATTTGATCTCAGGACGGAACTATTTCACAAATTAAACTGTTTTTGAAAATATTTCACACAGCTGACCCCTAACGTGTAACGCCTAACAGCAGGGCGTTGCACTCTACTGTGCAGCGCCTAACAATTAAGCGCCACACCGTGCAGCGCCTAGTTGTAAGGAGCTGCACTACACTGTGCAGCGCCTAGCTGTAAGGAGTTGCACAGTAGAGTGCAGCGTCTAGCTGTAAGGAGCTGCACAAATGGGTCAGCGGTGTGAAATTTTTTCAAAAACAGTTCAGTTTGTGAAATACTTTTGTTCTAAGGTCAAATTCGTTAATTTTGCCCCGCTTGGGTTGTTGCTAGTAGCTGCAGTTAGTTTCTGGTCGCTGTTGTTTTTTTACAGTTAGGTTCTGTTTAACTACTTGAGTAGAGGTTGTTTGTACTTTCTCTGTTCCTAAATATAAGTCTTTTTAAACATTTCAAAACAACTGAACTGTTTCTCCGTGCATGCTGCTTGTTTGTACGAAATGTTTAGCTACTTGTTGTATAGCTACTTGAGTAGAGGTTGTTTTTTTATAGTTAGGTTCTGTTTAGCTACTTGAGTTTCTCCGTGCATGCTGGCCCATCATCAAAACTGACATTTGTGCGGCCTTCGACAAGCTATACAACATGAACGGCCGCGGCTTCCACAAGCTTAATGAAGCCCTACTCACCCTCCTGCCCAAGAAACCCGATGCGGCCGCGCTTTCTGATTACCGGCCCGTCAGCTTGATCCACATCTTCGCCAAGCTTTTCGCCAAGGTCCTCGCCTTATGGCTTGCTTTACGGATGCGAGAAATCGTCTCTACGAATCAGAGCGCGTTCATCGCTGGCAGATGTGTGCACGATAACTTCCTCCTTGTGCAGCAGACGGCAAGATTACTCCATAACATCAAGGCCCCGCACGTCCTCCTCAAGCTCGACATCGCGAAGGCTTTCGACACCGTTGCCTGGCCCTTGCTGCTGGAGACCTTGACCCACCTTGGCTTTGGCCGACGATGGTGTGAGTGGATCTCCATCCTCACGTCCACGGCCTCCACGCGCGTCCTCATCAACGGTAATCCTGGGCCGCCTGTGGATCACGCCTGCGGGCTTCGTCAAGGCGACCCCATCTCTCCCATGCTCTTCGCAATCGTCATCGACTCGCTCAACTCACTACTGCAACACGCTATTTCCGTGGGCATTCTGCAGCGGCTGACCGCCCGACATGCCGCCTTGAGCATCTCTCTCTTTGCCGACGACGTCGTCATCTTCTGCCGAGCTAGCCTCCATCCGGGAGCTACTACGTGTCTTCGGGGATGCATCCGGCTTGCGCACCAACTTCTCCAAGTGCTCCGCCGTCGCCATCCAATGCTGCAACGAGGTGGCCGCCGCGATCACCACCGAGCTCTTGTGCGCCGTCGCCGCCTTTCCCATCCCATACCTCGGGCTGCCGCTTTCCATTCGCAAGTGCCACGCGTCGGCACTCATGCCCCTAGTCGAGCGGCTTGCCAAGAAGCTTGCAACCTGGAAAGCTACCCTCCTCTCTCGTGGTGAGCGGCTCGCCTTGGTGCGCCATGTGCTCATGGCCATGCCGGTGCATCTCCTCCTCGCCATGAGTCTGAACCCCTCCGTCCTTAAGAAGATCACCACGATTATTCGGGACTTCCTCTGGCACGGCCGCAAGGACACCAAGACAGGCTGCTGCTTTGTCAGCTGGCCTAAACTGTCGCGGCCGCTCGAGGTTGGGGGCCTCGCCGTGCGCGACATACACCGCACTGGCATCGCTCTCCGTACCCGATGGCTGTGGTTGCAGGCCACAGATCCATCGCGCCCATGGAGCCACCTTCAGCTCCCACATGACGAGGAGGTCCAGCAATTCTTTCGGGCCTCCACATCCTGGACCATTGGTGACGGCAAGTCTTGCCGCTTCTGGTGTGATCACTGGATTGAGGGATCATCCATCAGCGAGATCGCCCCGGCGCTGCTCCCTCTCGTCCCGCGTAGACGGCGGCGCGCGCGGCTCGTCTCCGACGCCCTACATGACAACCTCTGGATCCGTGACATCCATGGCTCCTTGAGCCCGGCCGCTGTTGCTGAATATGTTGATCTATGGCAACGACTACAGCGCGTGCAACTGACCACCGGCCCCGACAAGATCATCTAGAAGTGGACGGCTAACGGCACCTACAGCGCTAGCTCGGCCTACAAAGCCCTGTTTGCTGGATCGACAGGATCCCCGTTTTGGCGCCTCATCTGGCGATGCTGGGCTCCGGCCAACGCCAAGTTCTTCCTCTGGCTCACCTCCATGAATCGTTGCTGGACCGCCGAGCGGCGCGCTCGCCATGGACTCCCACATGATCCACTATGCAAATTCTGCTGCCAGGAGCTTGAGACCATCGACCACATCCTGGTCCAGTGCGCCTTCTCTCGAATCACATGGCATGAGATCCTCTCTTGGTGCCGACTACCGGCCTCCCCTCCCGCTGCCTCGGCGAGCTTCTACACCTGGTGGGCTGCCACCACCAACGCCACCCCAACCAGCCTTCGCAAGGGTGTTAATTCCCTTATTGCCCTAGTGGCCTGGTCCCTATGGAAGCACCGCAACGCCGCGGTATTCGACAACGCCCAACCTTCAAGTGATGATCTGCAGCGCACTATCCGCGACGAGGCTCGGCTTTGGGATCGCGCCGGTGCCAAAGGCTTAGAGTTAATTATCCCCGTAATGTAACCGCTTGTAACGAGGCTGAGCAACCTCCCCCCCATGCTCACTCGCACCCCATGGGACGCCTGCTAGCGCACATCCTCTGAGGCTGCCCTTTGTAACTCTTTATTCTACCTATCAATGCAAAGATACGCAACAATGCGTATTCGTGAAAAAAAAACATTTCAATATAAACTACTCCCTCCATTCCTAAATATTTGTCTTTCTAGACATTTCAAATGGACTATAACATAAGAATGTATGTGGACATATTTTAGAGTGTAGATTCACTCATTTTACTTCGTATGTAGTCATTTATTGAAATCTCTAGAAAGACAAATATTTAGGAATGAAGGGAGTACATACGAAGTAAAATAAGTGAATCTATACTCTAAACTATGTCTATATACATCCGTATGTAGTTTATATTGAAATCTCTAAAAAGACTTGTGTTTAGAAACGAAGGGAGTATTCAGATTCTGTATGTTTGTGGTTTCTTCTCCTTTTCTTTCCATCTATTTATTCACATGCAATCCTCTTGCATGATTCATAAAAAACATATGCATGATTTAGATTCAACTATATGTCGTCTTGCTGCGAACTAAGCATAGTTTAGATGGTTAGGTTCCTTGTCGCGCTTGCATATTTTCTGGATTATACTTATAGATTTTCTGGCACTACATTTTTAGTGGTGTATGGTGTGCCCGTCGATTATGAGGTGTTCTTTAGAAAAAAAGGACTATACGGAGTCGTCTTGCTTGTTAGACCAACTAAAACATGTAAGAACATGATGATAAATTAACTTCTTCAGACTGACAGTTAGGAACCCGTTTACCCTCTTTTCCCAGTTAGAAACGCGCTTACTTGGACAGATAGAAATCCCATTTATTTATTCGAAATCAGCTTATCACCAACACCAGTAGCAGTTCAAATCCAGACGTAGCAATTAGGAAAGTGGACGAGTCAAATATGACATGCCTGGTTCAGGTTCAACTGTATAATCTTTAAGCTTGTTAGACCAGCTAAAACTTCTAGTACATCCAACAAATTAAATAAGAACATTGTACATACATTTGGTCCGGTGTGCTTACTTAGCTATGAATAACTTCTCTGCTGTTTCATTTTGCATTGGTGTTAACCGCAAGGAACTCTAAATCTCTAATTCTAATAATCAGCACTATAGAGGTAACCAGACAACCGGTAGCTATCCATATTCCACAACTAGCGTTTGGGCGAGTCACAATTGACATATGCATGGTTCAGATTCAACTACCATATGTCGTCTTGCTTGTTAGACCAACTAATAAAACAGATAAACATGATAATAAATTAACTTCTTCAGACAGACAGTTAAGAGCGCGTTTACTTTTCTCTGATGCATAGGCCGGGGATGATCCTTCTTTTCTAAATAAAAGAGCGTGTTTACTTTTCTTCACCGGGTAGGAACACGCTTAGTAGGATAGATACAAATTCCCTTTTGTTTATTTATTTATTTATTCAAAATAAGCTCAACATAATAACCAGTAGCTATTCAAATCCAGACCTAGCACATCACGAACAAAAAAAATCCTAGGAATTAGGAACGGGTACGAGTCAAATATGACATGCGCGCTTCAGGTTAAAGAGACACGTACACGATCTTTATGTTCTAAATGTTCATATTTGTTTCCACAAAGACAGAGACGCATACACTTGTCTACACTCTTGGTCCGGCGTGCTAACTTAGCTATAAATAACCTCTCTCCTGTTTCATTTTGCACTGCAGTTATTAATCGCAAGGAACCCCAAATCTCCAACCATCATATCTAAAATTCTAAACACCAGAAGCCGAGCGCCGGGGACAAAACCATGACAATCCTCTCCAAGGATGCTCCTGCGGAGATCTCCCACCCCGCCCACCCGGAGCACAAGCTGAAGCTAATGGCCACCGGCGCCGCGGAGTTCCAGTGCGATGTCTGCAAGGAGCTAGGCGCCGGAGACCGGTACACATGCCGACCCTGCGACTTCGACCTCCACAGCGACTGCGCCCTCGCAGAGGCCACGCTGGTGCACCCATTGCTCAAGGGCAGAGAGTTCCAGCTCCACCTCGAGCACCCGCGCCACAGCGTCGACGGCGGCAAGACGTGCGGCGCCTGCGGCGGGAAGGTGCTCGGGCTGCACTACCACTGCGCCGCCAAGAAGGGCTTGGACCTCCACCCGTGCTGCGCGGCACTGCCGCTGGTGATCCCTCAGGAGGAGCTCACGCTCGAGCTCCGGAAGGAGGCGTCTCACCGGTGCAGCAGCTGCCGGGAAAGGGGCAGGAGCAGGACCTGGTTCTACCGTTCCACCTGCAAGACCGTGTACCTGCACGTCGCCTGCGTCAAGGAGATTGCTCGCCGGAACCGTGGCGCCGGCGACGGCGAGAGCACTGATCCATTCGCTTCCGTTAAGGAAGCGGCGCTGCAGATCTACCGCGCGAAGGAGGACGAGAGCGAGTTGGAGCGCGTCATTCTCGAGCTGGTTCTTGGAGGTTGATGCTGCAAAGCTTTTCTCCCAGAAGAAAATTTGCAGGTTAATTAGTAATTTGGTAATGAACGAACGGGACTATTCCATAGTTTGTAGTAGTACTGTTTCGTCATAGAGATTTCCATGTAAAAAAAACATTGTCATGTACGTATTATATAGCGAGAAGTCTATGCTACGGTTCCAAGGGATGCGTAATACTGATGTTCACTGACTGATCGCTGCTACGTCGAGATTCTCGGGCCTATATAAGGAACAAAATTTGAAGAGCGTTCGATATCTGTATAAATACGTTAATTTAACTGAAGAAACATCAAGCGGGGATAGCTCAGTTGGGAGAGCGTCAGACTGAAGATCTGAAGGTCGCGTGTTCGATCCACGCTCACCGCACGCTTTTTTGTCTCCCTAATCTCGTTATTTACTTGACTTTCAAACATATCTTGTTTGAGGATTTATTCATCTCATGCTTTCAAACAATTCATTGAGGATTTATTCAGCTCGTGCTTTCAAACAATTCAGTCAACAACTAATAAGAGGGTCACTATTGTTTGGCTTGAAGATTCATCACAAGTTTTGTTAGATCAACATGTGTCCTTTTCCATGCTCACATCTTATTTTTGCCAACAACAACAACAACAGAAATCTCTTTTCACTTTTTGTCTCCCTAATCTCGTTATTGTGAAGACTAAATAATGATGTATCATAGATCTGGCGGTGAGGCCCGAGGTGAGCCGGAGTTGAGGCTCCGGGTAGGTGAGAATGGGCTCGATCCGGGTGGTGCCCGTAGGTGGTGAGATCCCTCCCTCCACAGGTGCGGTGGTCGGTGGTGGTGATCGAGACATTGCTTCATTGTCGGGCAGCGCAATGTCGAGGGCCACGGGCATGGTGTCATGCGAGGGTGCTCGGCGATGGCCGTCGGGAGTCACAGAGTTGTCCCCCCCCCCCCCCCCCGGTCCACTGAGACTGGCTGCCTGGGGTCACAGGGGTGGGGCCCCTACGGTGGTGGCGCCATCCCAACTTTGTGTCTGATGCCGGGCAAGGAAGGAGCTGCCTTTTACTCCTCCTACTATGGTTGTTACACTGTGTTGTGGTCGGTGGGTGATGTCTTGGACATGGATGTCTGCGAGGCGGCTCCGGATGGCGGTCCGTATGGTTGGCTCTCCGACGGGCACCATTGTGGCGGTGGTGGTTTCCTTCTCGGTCGTGTGGGCGACGAGCGGGGGAACGGTTGGTGGCTCGCCCGCGTCCTTTGTTGGGCGTCGCCCGGATCTGGATCTGGGGTTTGGGCACGTCGCGCTTGCCTTGGGTCGGATCATGGTGACAAGGATGGGGTGCCAAGCAAAAGCTTCGAACTTTTGTGTCGGCGATGGCGATGCTCGCGAGCGCCGCTATCTTCATGGAGATGTCGTTGTGGACCTCCTCTCCATGTTTGAGTTCCGAGTGAAGACCCTTGTCCAGTGTGGCTAGGCAGTGATGACGCTTTGCGTCGTTCCCTCTCTTGAGGGTGTTGTCGTGGAGTTTAGGTGTCCTACAGGTTGTTCTCAGCTCCTCCTATGTTTTCCTTCGGTAATGTAGTCGCTTGCCTTCTACGCGATCCGCGTAGCCTAAAATCTGCTTTGTAAGAGGGTTACCTCACCACTTTGTATTATTCGACCATGTACTTTGTTCGGTTAATTTGCCTTCATTTATAAAGGGGGGCGAAAACCTGTTCCGAGAGATCTCGCGGTGAGGAGGGCAAAGCATGATGTAATGGTGTGGTGGGGAGGACAATGAGATGGAGAGGTGGGGAAACAAATAGTGCGACAAGGTGTACGTCGAACTATCGATATGTCACTGGACTAAGTGATGGTTATGGTGTAATAAGTGAAGGAAATATGCCCTAGAAGCAATAATAAAGTTCTTATTTATATTTTCTTATATCATGATAAATGTTTATTATTCATGCTAGAATTGTATTAACCGGAAACTTAGTACATGTGTGAATACATAGACAAACAGAGTGTCACTAGTATGCCTCTACTTGACTAGCTCGTTGATCAAAGATGGTTAAGTTTCCTAGCCATTGACATGAGTTGTCATTTGATTAATGGGATCACATCATTAGAGAATGATGTGATTGACTTGACCCATCCGTTAGCTTAGCACTATGATCGTTTAGTTTATTGCTATTGCTTTCTTCATGACTTATAATGTTCCTATGACTATGAGATTATGCAACTCCCGAATACCGGAGGAATACTTTGTGTGCTATCAAACATCACAACGTAACTGAGTGATTATAAAGATGCTCTACAGGTGTCTCCGATGGTGTTTGTTGGGTTGGCATAGATCGAGATTAGGATTTGTCACTCCGTGTTTCGGAGACGAATCTCTGGGCCCTCTCGGTAATGCACATCACTGTAAGCCTTGCAAGCGATGTGACTAATGAGTTAGTTGCGGTATGATGCATTACGGAACGAGTAAAGAGACTTGCCGGTAAACGAGATTGAACTAGGTATTGAGATACCGACGATCGAATCTCGGGCAAGTAACATACTGATGACAAAGGGAACAACGTATGTTGTTATGCGGTTTGACCGACAAAGATCTTCGTAGAATATGTAGGAACCAATATGAGCATCCAGGTTCCGCTATTGGTTATTGACCGGAAGTGAGTCTCGGTCATGTCTACATAGTTCTCGAACCCGTAGGGTCCGCACGCTTAACGTTCGATGACGATCGGTATTATGAGTTTACGTGTTTTGATGTATCGAAGGTTGTTCGAAGTCCCGGATGTGATCACGGACATGACGAGGAGTCTCGAAATGGTCGAGACATAAAGATTGATATATTGGACGACTATATTCGAACACCGGAAATGTTCCGGAGAAGTTTCGGATAAAACTGGAGTGCCGGAGGGTTACCGGAACCCCCCGGGGGAACTAATGGGCCACATGGGCCTTAGTGGAGAGAGAGAGAGAGGGGCGTCTAGGGCAGGCCGCGTGCCCCCTCCCCCTTGGGTCCGAATTGGACTAGGGAAGGGGGGCGGCGCCCCCCTTTCCTTCTCCCTCTCTCCCTCTCCTTCCTCCCCCCTCTCTTCCCTTGTTGGAAACCTACTTGGAATAGGATTCCTAGTAGGAATCCTACTTGGGGCGTGCCCCAGGAGGGCCGACCGGCCTCCCCCTTGCTCCTTTATATACGGGGGCAGGGGGCACCCTAGAACACACAAGTTGACAGTTGTCTTAGCCGTGTGCGGTGCCCCCCTCCACAGATTTCCACCTAGGTCATATCGTTGCAATGCTTAGGCGAAGCCCTGCGCCGGCAACTTCATCATCACCGTCACCACGCCGTCGTACTGACGAAACTCTCCCTCGACCTCAGCTGGATCTAGAGTTCGTGGGACGTCACCGAGCTGAACGTGTGCAGATCGCGGAGGTGTCGTACCTTCGGTGCTAGGATCGGTCGGATCGTGAAGACGTACGACTACATCAACCACGTTGTCATAATGCATCCGCTTTTGGTCTACGAGGGTACGTAGATAACACTCTCCCCTCTCGTTGCTATGCATCACCTAGATGGATCTTGCATGTGCGTAGGAATTTTTTTGAAATTACTGCGTTCCCCAACAGTGGCATCAGAGCCAGGTTTATGCGTAGATGTTATATGCACGAGTAGAACACAAAGAGTTGTGGGCGATAATAGTCATACTGCTTACCAGCATGTCATACTTTGGTTCGGCGGTATTGTTGGATGAAGCGGCCCGGATCGACATTACGCGTACGCTTACGCGAGACTGGTTCTACCGACGTGCTTTGCACACAGGTGGCTGGCGGGTGTCAGTTTCTCCAACTTTTGTTGAATCGAGGGTGACTATGCCCGGTCCTTGTTGAAGGTTAAAACAACACACTTGACGAAAAATCGTTGTGGTTTTTGATGCGTAGGTAAGAACGGTTCTTGCTAAACCCGTAGCTGCCACGTAAAATTTGCAACAACAAGTAGAGGACGTCTAACTTGTTTTTGCAGGGTATGCTGTGATGTGATATGGTCAAGACGTGATGATATATAAATTGTTGTATGAGATGATCATGTTTGGTAACAGTTATCGGCAACTGGCAGGAGCCTTATGGTTGTCGCTTTATTGTATGAAATGCAATCGCCATGTAATTGCTTTACTTTATCACTAAGCGGTAGCGATAGTCGTGATAGCAATAGTTGCGAGACGACAACGATGCTTCGATGGAGATTAAGGTGTCAAGCCGGTGACGATGGTTATCATGACGGTGCTTTGGAGATGAAGATCAAAGGCACAAGATGATGATGGCCATATCATATCACTTATATTGATTGCATGTGATGTTTATCCTTTATGCATCTTATTTTGCTTAGTTCGGCGGTAGCATTATAAGATGATCTCTCACTAAATTTCAAGGTACAAGTGTTCTCCCTGAGTATGCACCGTTGCGAAAGTTCGTCGTGCCGAGACACCACGTGATGATCGGGTGTGATAAGCTCTACGTTCACATACAACGGGTGCAAGCCAGTTTTGCACACACAAAATACTCGGGTTAAACTTGACGAGCCTAGCATATGCAGATATGGCCTCGGAACACTAAGACCAAAAGGTCGAGCATGAATCATATAGTAGATATGATCAACATAGTGATGTTCACCATTGAAAACTACTCCATCTCACGTGATGATCGGATATGGTTTAGTTGATTTGGATCACGTGATCACTTAGATGATTAGAGGGATGTCTATCTAAGTGGGAGTTCTTAAGTAATATGATTAGTTGAACTTTAATTTATCATGAACTTAGTACCTGATAGTATTTTGCATGTCTATGTTGTTGTAGATAAATGGCCCGTGCTACTGTTCCGTTGAATTTTAATGCGTTCCTAGAGAAAACTAAGTTGAAAGATGATGGTAGCAACTACACAGACTGGGTCCGTAACTTGAGGATTATCCTCATTACTGCACAGAAGAATTACGTCCTGGAAGCACCGCTAGGTGTACCACCCGTGCCAGCAACTGCAGACATTGTGAATGCCTGGCAGACCCGTGTTGATGACTACTCGATAGTTCAGTGTGCCATGCTTTACGGCTTAGAACCAGGACTTCAACGACGTTTTGAACATCATGGAGCATATGAGATGTTCCAGGAGTTGAAGTTAATATTTCAAGCAAATGCCCGGATTGAGAGATATGAAGTCTCCAATAAGTTCTATAGCTGCAAGATGAAGGAGAATAGTTCTGTCAGTGAACATATACTCAGAATGTCTGGGTATTACAACCACTTGACTCAACTGGGAGTTAATCTTCCTGATGATAGTGTCATTGACAGAGTTCTTCAATCACTGCCACTAAGCTACAAAAGCTTCGTGATGAACTATAATATGCAAGGGGTGGATAAGACAATTCCCGAGCTCTTCACGATGCTAAAGGCTGCGGAGGTAGAAATCAAGAAGGAGCATCAAGTGTTGATGGTCAACAAGATCACCAGTTTCAAGAAGAAGGGCAAAGGGAAGAAGGGGAACTTCAAGAAGAACGGCAAGCAAGTTGTTGCTCAAGTGAAGAAGCCCAAGTCTGGACCTAAGCCTGAGACTGAGTGCTTCTACTGCAAAGGGACTGGTCACTGGAAGCGGAACTGCCCCAAGTATTTGGCGGATAAGAAGGATGGCAAAGTGAAAGGTATATTTGATATACATGTTATTGATGTGTACTTAACTAATGCTCGCAGTAGCGCCTGGGTATTTGATACTGGTTCTGTTGCTCATATTTGCAACTCGAAACAGGGGCTATGGATTAAGCGAAGATTGGCTAAGGACGAGGTGACGATGCGCATGGGAAATGGTTCCAAAGTCGATGTGATCGCGGTCGGCACGC
Source organism: Thinopyrum elongatum (assembly GCA_011799875.1). NCBI lineage: Eukaryota > Viridiplantae > Streptophyta > Magnoliopsida > Poales > Poaceae > Thinopyrum > Thinopyrum elongatum. The sequence continues at coordinate 494,074,784 of CM022303.1, read as the reverse complement.
TACCTCTACATCTACCTTCGGGATTAGTTTTAGCCCTGAATAATTGTTATTTGGTGCCAGTGTTGAGCATGAATATTATATCTGGATCTTGTTTGATGCGAGACGGTTATTCATTTAAATCAGAGAATAATGGTTATTCTATTTATATGAGCAATATCTTTTATGGTCATGCACCCTTAATGAGTGGTCTATTTTTGTTGAATCTTGATAGTAGTAATACACATATTCATAGTATTGAAGCCAAATGATATAAGTTTAATAATGATAGTGCAACTTATTTGTGGCACTGCCGTTTAGGTCATATTGGTGTAAAGCGCATGAAGAAACTCCATGCTGATGGGCTTTTGGAATCACTTGATTATGAATCACTTGATACATGTGAACCATGCCTCATGGGCAAGATGACTAAAACTCCGTTCTCCGAAACAATGGAGCGAGCAACAGACTTGTTGGAAATAATACATACTGATGTATGCGGCCCGATGAGTGTTGATGCTCGCGGCGGGTATCGTTATTTTCTGACCTTCACAGATGATTTGAGCAGATATTGGTATATCTACTTGATGAAACATAAGTCTGAAACATTTGAAAAGTTCAAAGAATTTCAGGGTGAAGTAGAAAATCATTGTAACAAGAAAATAAAGTTTCTACGATCTAATCGTGGAGGAGAATATTTGAGTTACAAGTTTGGTCTTCATTTGAAACAATGCAGAATAGTTTCGCAACTCACGCCACCCGGAACACCACAGCGTAATGGTGTGTCCGAACGTCGTAACCCCACTTTATTAGATATGGTGCGATATATGATGTCTCTTACTGATTTACCGCTATCATTTTGGGGTTATGCTTTAGAGACGGCTGCATTCACGTTAAATAGGGCACCATCTAAATCCGTTGAGACGACACCATATGAACTGGGGTTTGGCAAGAAACCCAAGTTGTCGTTTCTTAAAGTTTGGGGCTGCGATGCTTATGTGAAAAAGCTTCAACCTGATAAGCTCGAACCCAAATCAGAGAAATGTGTCTTCATAGGATACCCAAAGGAAACTGTTGGGTACACCTTCTATCACAGATCCGGAGGCAAGATATTCGTTGCTAAGAATGGATCATTTCTAGAGAAGGAGTTTCTCTCGAAAGAAGTGAGTGGGAGGAAAGTAGAACTTGATGAGGTAATTGTACCTTCTCCCGAATTGGAAAGTAGTTCATCACAGAAATCAGTTCCAGTGATTCCTACACCAATTAGTGAGGAAGCTAATGATAGTGATCATGAAACTTCAGATCAAGTTACTACTGAACATCGTAGGTCAACCAGAGTAAGATCCGCACCAGAGTGGTACGGTAATCCTGTTCTGGACGTCATGTTACTATACCATAACGAACCTACGAACTATGAGGAAGCGATGATGAGCCCAGATTCCGCAAAATGGCTTGAAGCCATGAAATCTGAGATGGGATCCATGTATGAGAACAAAGTGTGGACTTTGGTTGACTTGCCCGATGATCGGCAAGCCATCGATAATAAATGGATCTTCAAGAAGAAGACTGACGCTGATGGTAATGTTACTGTCTACAAAGCTCGACTTGTTGCGAAAGGTTTTCGACAAGTTCAAGGAGTTGACTACGATGAGACTTTCTCACCTGTAGCGATGCTTAAGTCTGTCCGAATCATGTTAGCAATTGCTGCATTTTATGATTATGAAATTTGGCAAATGGATGTCAAAGTTGCAACCCTGAATGGATTTCTGGAAGAAGAGTTGTATATGATGCAACCAGAAGGTTTTGTCGATCCAAAGGATGCTAACAAAGTGTGCAAGCTCCAGCGATCCATTTATGGACTGGTGCAAGCCTCTCGGAGTTGGAATAAACGTTTTGATAGTGTGATCAAAGCATATGGTTTTATACAGACTTTTGGAGAAGCCTGTATTTACAAGAAAGTGAGTGGGAGCTCTGTAGCATTTCTAATATTATATGTGGATGACATATTGCTGATTGGAAATGATACAGTATTTCTGGATAACATAAAAGGATACTTGAATAAGAATTTTTCAATGAAAGACCTCGGTGAAGCTGCTTATATATTGGGCATCAAGATCTATAGAGATAGATCAAGACGCTTAATTGGACTTTCACAAAGCACATACCTTGATAAGATTTTGAAGAAGTTCAAAATGGATCAGTCAAAGAAAGAGTTCTTGCCTGTGTTACAAGGTGTGAAGTTGAGTGAGACTCAATGCCCGACCACTGTAGAAGATAGAGAGAAAATGAAAGTCATTCCCTATGCTTCAGCCATAGGTTCTATCATGTATGCAATGCTGTGTACCAGACTTGATGTGTGCCTTGCTGTAAGTATAGTAGGGAGGTACCAAAGTAATCCAGGAGTGGATCACTGGACAGCGGTCAAGAACATCCTGAAATACCTGAAAAGGACTAAGGATATGTTTCTCGTTTATGGAGGTGATAAAGAGCTCGTCGTAAAAGGTTACGTCGATGCAAGCTTTGACACTGATCCGGATGACTCTAAGTCGCAAACCGGATACGTGTTTATATTGAACGGTGGAGTTGTCAGTTGGTGCAGTTCTAAGCAGAGCGTCGTGGCGGGATCTACATGTGAAGCGGAATACATAGCTGCTTCGGAAGCAGCAAATGAAGGAGTCTGGATGAAGGAGTTCATATCCGATCTAGGTGCCATACCTAGTGCATCGGGTCCAATGAAAATCTTTTGTGACAATACTAGAGCAATTGCCTTGGCAAAGGAATCCAGATTTCACAAGAGAACCAAGCACATCAAGAGACACTTCAGTTCCATCCGTCATCAAGTGTCGGAAGGGGACATAGAGATTTGCAAGATACATACGGATCTGAATATTACAGACCCATTAACTAAGCCTCTCTCACGAGCAAAACATGATCAGCACCAAGACTCCATGGGTGTTAGAATCATTACAATATAATCTAGATTATTGACTCTAGTGCAAGTGGGAGACTGAAGGAAATATGCCCTAGAGGCAATAATAAAGTTGTTATTTATATTTCCTTATATCATGATAAATGTTTATTATTCATGCTAGAATTGTATTAACCGAAAACTTAGTACATGTGTGAATACATAGACAAACAGAGTGTCACTAGTATGCCTCTACTTGACCAGCTCGTTGATCAAAGATGGTTAAGTTTCCTAGCCATTGACATGAGTTGTCATTTGATTAATGGGATCACATCATTAGAGAATGATGTGATTGACTTGACCCATCCGTTAGCTTAGCACTATGATCGTTTAGTTTATTGCTATTGCTTTCTTCATGACTTATACATGTTCCTATGACTATGAGATTATGCAACTCCCGAATACCGGAGAAACACTTAGTGTGCTATCAAACGTCACAACGTAACTGGGTGATTATAAACATGCTCTACAGGTGTCTCCGATGGTGTTTGTTGGGTTGCCATAGATCGAGATTAGGATTTGTCACTCCGTGTTTCGGAGAGGTATCTCTGGGCCCTCTCGGTAATGCACATCACTATAAGCCTTGCAAGCGATGTGACTAATGAGTTAGTTGCGGGATGATGCATTATGGAACGAGTAAAGAGACTTGCCGGTAAACGATATTGAACTAGGTATTGAGATACCGACGATCGAATCTCGGGCAAGTAACATACCGATGACAAAGGGAACAACGTATGTTGTTATGCGGTTTGACCGATAAAGATCTTCGTAGAATATGTAGGAACCAATATGAGCATCCAGATTCCGCTATTGGTTATTGACTGGAAGTGAGTCTCGGTCATGTCTACATAGTTCTCGAACCCGTAGGGTCCGCACGCTTAACGTTCGATGACGATCGGTATTATGAGTTTACGTGTTTTGATGTACCGAAGGTTGTTCGGAGTCCTGGATGTGATCACGGACATGACGAGGAGTCTCGAAATGGTCGAGACATAAAGATTGATATATTGGACGACTATATTCGGACACCAGAAATGTTCCGGAAAAGTTTCGGATAAAACCGGAGTGCCGGAGGGTTACCGGAACCCCCCGGGGGAACTAATGGGCCACATGGGCCTTAGTGGAGAGAGAGAGGGGCGGCTAGGGCAGGCCGCGTGCCTCCTCCCCCTTGGGTCCGAATTAGACTAGGGAAGGGGGGCGGCGCCCCCCTTTCCTTCTCCCTCTCTCCCTCTCCTTCCTTCCCCCTCTCTTCCCTTGTTGGAAGGATTCCTAGTAGGAATCCTACTTGGGGCGTGCCCCAGGAGGGCCGGCCGGCCTCCCCCTTGCTCCTTTATATACGGGGGCAGGGGGCACCCTAGAACACACAAGTTGACAGTTGTCTTAGCCGTGTGCGGTGCCCCCCTCCACAGATTTCCACCTCGGTCATATCGTTGCAGTGCTTAGGCGAAGCCCTGCGCCGGCAACTTCATCATCACCGTCACCACGCCGTCGTGCTGACGAAACTCTCCCTCGACCTCAGCTGGATCTAGAGTTCGTGGGACGTCACCGAGCGGAACGTGTGCAGATCGCGGAGGTGCCGTACCTTCGGTGCTAGGATCGGTCGGATCGTGAAGACGTACGACTACATCAACCGCGTTGTCATAATGCTTCCGCTTTCGGTCTATGACGGTACATAGATAACACTCTCCCCTCTTGTTGCTATGCATCACCTAGATGGATCTAGCGTGTGCGTAGGAATTTTTTTGAAATTACTGTGTTCCCCAACAATAAGGGTATGGGTAGTCGTCACTGACCGACCGCTAAGAATGGCCAATCAGTGATAAGTGCATAGACTGACCGGCTACCATGCGTGACTGGTCATGTTAGAGCATCTAAAGTCGGGCCTCTCATACCCGTCTCAAATACCCGGGCTGGCCGTTCGATCACTGGCCGGTCAAAAAAACTGACCCAACCGGACATCTCAAACCGCGAACAAACACCCGGGCTGATCGGCACCCCTCATATCCAGCCCAAATATAGGGCGGATATGGGCCGGCCCGGGCGTGTCCGCCTGGCAAGCCCAGCCCACCATCAACCCCACAAAAAACCCCAATTTGGACGGCGAGCTCAAATCCTAGCTCACTCTGTCCCTCTCTCTCTCGCTCCGTCCACTCCTCTCCCTCTCCAGTTCCGATCCCATCCACCACGATGAGCACCTTCAGCAGCGACTCCGTCTCGGAGCTCGACTACGAGGAGGAGATGGCCCTCCGCATTGCGCTGGAGCGGTCCAAGGTGGAGACCGATGGAAGCTCCGGATCTGGAGCGTCGCCGCAGCTCCCGCTGGAGCTGGACCCTCTCGGCCCGCACGTAGCGACGCAAGGACAACACAATTTGTACCGGCCCCGCGCCGTCCCCCTCCCCCGCCGGCCGCTCCTCCATGCAGCTAGCGCTGGGTGCTTGCGCCCGCGCCTCCGGCCTGCATGCACACTCCGGAGTCGGAGGCGCGCACCGCGCGCCGCGAGAGGCAGCGTGCACGGGAGAGGGACGCGGCCGAGCAGTTCGCATGCCGCCGCCGTGGGATGGAGCCAGACACCAAAGAGGACCGCGTCTCCTCGCATGTGTGTACCTCCGCTCCCTCATGATGGCAGAGACAGACGCTCGCCGCCTCCGACGGAAGAACGCCAAGGCGCTCCGGCTTGCTATTGAACAGTCGGAGCGCGAGGCGAAGGAGGCAGCGACTGAGAAGGCTCGGGTGGCAAGGTTGAAGCAGGAGCAGGATAGGACGGTCCGTCGGATGAAGGGGCTCATCGTCCTCTCCGACTCCGACTCCGCCGATGACGACAGCTGCACCTCGTCGTCCGACGACCAAGACCCTACAGTTGCGCCGGCGACCGGAAGGGCAAAGGCCCGGCAAGGAAGTGGTGATTCCGGCCCTCCTCCTCCTCTGTTTATATCATTTTTAGTTGTAGAAGTTTATGAACTTGTCCGGGGACGAACTATGATCTTTTGGATGTGGTGAAGCATTTTAATGTCCGTTTACAGTCCATCTTGTGTTCCTTTGCAGCCGATTTTTGTTGTCCGTCATTTGATCATGTAGGGTAGATCAACGTTTGCATGTGTAGTATGGATATAAAGCGCCGGATATGAGATACGCGGATGCAGAGTGGCAAATATGATAGATGCCCGGTCAGTGCCCGCGGGCGTTTGAGGGGCCGGATTTGCCAACTTCGGCTGTAGATGCTCTAACGTATCTAGGGCATAAATATTTTAGTTTTCTACTAATTGATAATAGAGTGCAGAGCACATTGATCTAATCATGGGGTGTGTGTGCAAGTTGTTCTTAGTGAACTTCATGTCATTTTCAGGGTTTTTGGCACTAATGTACAACTTTACTTGTATATTGGACATGAGAGAGAAGGGGTCGGTTTCATGTGTTTACAAGTTAGGTGCATCATTCGATAATAATAATAAAAAGGATATAATTAGGACAAATTAATAAGACCATTTTGAGACAAACCTACTTTTGAAAATATTTGTGCACCCAAAGAACTAAAAAATAAAATGAAAATTGATTTTTTAAACTTCATCACAAATCGGCCTACTGTACGGCCCATCAGTGATGAACATAATTTGCTACCAGTCTTCTATACCTTTTGTTTCATCATGTTTGATTAATTGATAATAGATTTTTAGAGAGAACATAATCTAATCTTGGGGTGTACGGGCTAGTTGTTCTTATGTGAAATTCCTATCGTTTTCAGGGTTTTTTGCCGGTGTGTACAAAATTTACTTGTATATCGAACATGAGGGATAGGGGGTCGGTCTCATCTGTGTATAAGTTAGGTGTATCATTTGATAATATAATATTTAAGATATAATTAGGGTAAAGGAGCAATGAAACTCAATATATATGCATACATATATATTACAAAAAGCAAAAATGATAAGATAAAATATACTACAAAAGACATATAACTGAAAATAATTAAAATATTAGAACTATCTATGCTATCTATTTTTTATTCTTCTCTTCCTCCTCCGCCTCCTTGACGCGAGCGGCTGTCGGCGTTCTGGGAACGGGGGTCCCCAGACTTGCCTGCCTGCGGCCCACGACGTGGCACTGCTAGCGGGCTAGTACGGCCCAACTTCATCAACAAGGCGTTCAAGACCCTCGCGAGGGGCCAAGCCTCGCGGGGCGGACGACACAAGACCTCCTCAGGAGTGGCCTCACCAGGTTGCCTTGCGAGGAGCAGAGATATCAAGGCGGGGCAAAACCTCGTGACGCTCTCGTGACGTGAGCCATGACGATCGAGATCAGGCGGGCGCCAGCGCGCGCAGCGTCCTTGTTTCCTCTTTGGTGCTAAGGAAGCAAGCGCAGGCGCGGAGTACCGAGGCATCAGACAAAGGTTTCTATATCAGTGCAACGAGACCAAGACCAGCCGGCCAGCAGGACGGAGGTCACCATGGAGCCCAAGACGGCATCACCACCAGAGCCTTTCGCAGGCGAAGACCACTTTTGTCAGGATAAGCTGTACTAGCTGTCCCCTTTCAAATTGGCCGTTGTTGGCTCCCTTCCCGCTCAATATTTGGGAAGAGGACCAGGGCCTATATAAGTAGAGCTAGCCACCACAGTAGGAAAAGGGATTCAGATCATCCTCACCCACACAAGTTCACCGAGCACAAGAACACCTCAACCTCAGGAGGCTGTTCTTCCCCTTGTACTGTTCATCATCAGCCCAAGAGGCAATCCATCCACCACCACACTGGAGTAGGGTATTACACCACAACGGTGGCCCGAACCAGTATAAATCTTGTGTCTTTGTGTTGCGAGTTCGTCGAGTTCGTCCGCGAGATCTTAGCGAGCTAGGGCGTGGATCGGTAGGGGGGAAAACCTTCGCGCGCACCCCAGTGTTCGAACCTTGAGGGTTTTGCCGGAACCCGAGATCTGACATTTGGCGCGCCAGGTAGGGGTGCACCGGAGTTTTCCTTCCGTCGTTTCGTGTCCAATCGCTCCGTCGTCTCCATGGCAGACGCTCGCCGTGCTCGTGCTGAGCGCCGGGCTGCCCTGGCCACCCGCGTCGCGCAGACGGCTCCCGTCGGTGGGCCACCTCGTCGTTCCCCTTCGCCTGCCGCCAACGCCGCCACCGGCCTGGTGGGGAACGAGCAGCAAGCATCCTCGCTGCACCCCTTGGTGCGGCGGGACGGCCGCACCGCTACTCCATCGCTGACCCCGGCCATCTCCTCGTCCCACGCTCGTCACGCCCCCATGGACGCACGGGCTGCGCTCCTCATGGCGCACGAGCTCCCGCGCTACCGCCCGGTCGACGACCTCTACGAGGACTGGCTCGATCGCATCACCGAGCTCGTCCGCGCGGCAGGGGGCTCCCCTGCGCCATCTCTCTTGCTGCCTCACCCTCCGCCTGCTACGGACGACGTAGCTCACGGAGCGCCTCCACCACCTCAGCCCCAAGATGGCGCCTTGGCGCCAAGGCGCGCGGCTCCACGGCGCGACCCGCCGCGTCCGGTACCCGCGCGTGAAGAAGGAAGCTGCCAAGAAGTCCCTCGACCACGAGAGAACGCTCCGCCACTCCTCGCACCGCCGCGCCAGGACCGTCCGCTGCGGTAGGGCCTCGCGCCGCTTGCTGCGGCGGCACGTCCGCGTCAGGACCAAGCTCCACCTCCAAGACGGGCCCTGGTGACCACAGCCGGCTGCCGCGCCTTCACCCCCGAGCTGTGCAGCGTCGCCTGGCCAGGCAAGTTCAAGCCAGATCTGCCTCCTCGCTACGACGGCACCCCCTACCCCGCGGAGTTCCTGCAGCTCTACGAGCTGGGCATCGAGGCAGCCAACGGCGACGAGAAGGTCATGGCGAACTGGTTCCCTATGGCACTCAAAGACGGCACCCGTTCGTGGCTCCTGAACCTGCCTCTGAGCTCGATCTCCTCTTGGGACGAGATGTGCGACCGCTTCATCGCCAACTTCCAGGGCACTCGTGACCGCCCGTCGGCCGCGGGTGACCTACGCCGCGTCAAGCAACAACCAGGAGAGACCCTCCAGAAGTACATCCAGCGCTTCAACAACATTCGCCTCAAGATCCCCAAGCTCTTGGACGAGGCCATCATCTCCGTGTTCTCCGACGGCGTCCGTGACGTCAAGATGAAGGAAGAGCTCGCTATCCACGAGGAGCTATGCACATCCCAGGAGCTGTTCAACCTGGCGACCAAGTGCGCGAGAGCTGAGGAAGGGCGCCTCTCCCTCCTCGAGCTGCCGGCTGCGGACCCGGAGGAGAAGAAAGCCAAGGCCAAGGACGCTAAGTGCAAGGGAGCAGCCGTGCTCGTAGCGGAGCCGGACATCAAGCGAGGCAGAGACCAGCTAGCGACTGCCAAGAGCTCAGAGCCATTCGCGAAGGACGCTTCGGTCGACGCCCCGAGTGCGGCGACCGGGGTTACGGCCGAGGAGGAGGACGTGGTGGCGGGCGCTGGGACGACCGTCGCCCGCGTCAGGAGTGGCGCGACCGGCCTCGCGAGGACCGTTGGCAGGATCCTCCTCGCGAGGGCGCCTGGAGGGACCAGCCTCGCGAGGATCGTCTTCAGGGCAACGCCGGCCTTCCCCCGCTACCGCCACCACCGAGAAGGATCGACGACCACCACCAAGACGAGGGGGCTGGGGGCTTCCAGGAGCCGCGTGCCATCGCCTGCATCTTGGGCGGAGCCCAGGCCCCAGCCTCGCAGCGTATCTTCAAACAGTTTGCTCGTGAAGTGAATGCAGTTCTCCCCAAGCTAGAGGCCACGCGCCCGCTCAGGTGGTCCCAGTGCGCCATAACCTTCAGCTCGACAGATCAGCTTAAGTGCGCGGCCACCGCAGGCGCGCTCCCGATGCTTTGTTCGCCGGTCATCAGCAACGTCCAAGTTACCAAGACCCTCATCGACGGCGGCGCAGGGCTCAACGTCCTGTCCGTCGACACGTTCGACAACCTCCAAGTACCGTATGAACAGCTCCAGCCCACCAAGCCTTTCTCAGGAGTAACTGACGGTTCCACCACACCGATAGGGCAGGTCCGCCTCCCTGTCACCTTCGGCACGCGCGACAACTACCGCACCGAGCTCATCGACTTCGACGTCGCGCACATCCGTCTGCCATACAACGCCATCCTGGGGTATCCAGCCCTGGCCAAATTCATGGCGGTGACACACCACGGCTACAACGTCCTCAAGATGCCGGGGAGCAGCGGAATCATCACGGTCCCATGCGAAGAAAGAGACGCGGTGTGCTCCCTCGAGCGTGCCTTTCAAGCTGCAGCAATCGACGACCCCGACAACAAGAGCGAGGGCCCTCCGGAGGCCATCCCCAAGAAGAAGAAGCAGCTGCGCCGTGCCGGATCCCAGGAAGGTGACGTCGCGGCTGGAACCTCGTCAGGATCGGCACCCGCTCCAGGGGCGCCTCCCTTCATTGCATAGGAAGGCGCGCCCAGCGCCCTCCTCGGGCAGGGCTCGGGGGCTCTCTTCTGGAGGGCCTCAGACCTTGCCAACATCACGAGGGAGGCGCTCGGGCACCACTTGGAGGCGTGCTTCACGGCACATTTCCCTCAGGAGGATACAGGGCGAGGAGCGCCCACCGCTCAGGAGTTCACCACCAAGACTACCCAGGAACTGCAAGACGCAAGGGCCATGCGTGACGACCGCCGCTCGCGAGGTGCAGCTCCCCATCCAGGCGAGGATGCTGGGCTGCGCGTATGCATCGACGTCCCAGGGCTCAACAGGGACGCCTCTCAGGAGCGTTTCTGGCCGTCGCGTGCCGGTCGGTGTGAGGGCCCCCCTCACAGCTACGTTCGCATGCCTTACGGCCTGCCGAGTGTGGCTTTCACCTACCAACGGTTCATGCAGGGCACCCTGGCGGCTCGCGAGGCCAGGCGCCAAGCGGTCCTGGGGGAGGAGGAGCCAGAGCCCCCAGGATCTCCGGGGAACCGGCCACCGAACGACACCTAAGGAGCAACCTCGTCAGCACGCGTCTTTAGCTGCCCCGACATCTCTTCATCGACGGAACCAGGTGACTCTTTCCAAGTTCATTTAGCTGGGAGCGCCCCTTGGGCAGCATCATTCCCAGGCCGTGTGGGTCCGTCCCTGTGGCATGTATCCCTTTTGCTTATGTCTTAGCTTACCTTGCTGGGGGCGCCCCTCGGGCTGCATCATCCCCAAGCCGCTCGGGCCTGACCCAGTGGCACCTATCTTTCTGCATTTACCTAAGCTGACCCGCCTCCCATGCTTAACCTATCCGAGATTGTCGCCTGCTCGACCATCGCCTCCCACGGGGGCTACTCCCACAGGCACGACGCTGGTGCACGGGTCCGTCCCTGCCACGTCGACAAACCCGAGCGGTTGAGCTCTGGCTCGCGGCACGCCCCGTGCACATCACCTCACCAGGCCCTCGGTGCCTTCATTTCCTCGCGGAGCAACCAGTGGCAGGCTGGCAACCATAACGGCAAACCGTGTTTCTCCTTGTGCTGGCTCGCAGGGATCTCATGAAGAGGATAGCAGGCGGCACCACGAGCCTCCACTTCACCCGTGCAACCCGCTTGTGCGTTAAAAGGGGGCTCCTGAGCATCGCGACTCAGGAGCTCTTACTGGCTCTCCAGCCCTCACCCCCTGGCCTTGACCACGGCATCGCGACCTGGCATACCAGCGGCGGCTAAGGTCGCTCGAGGGCCGGGACCTGAGGACGTAGAGCACTAAGGGGAACACGGGAGAAGGGGAGACTCGTATGGGCCCATCTTAGCTACGCTGCAGATGCTAGCGCACAGGCCTAGCGCACCGCAAGGAGTCGGCCCAGCATCGGCAAGATAAGTCCCGCATTCGTACCAGCTCACTGATGGAACTTAGGTGTTATACATGCCGCGTTCCTGTTGCGGCCACGTCGCCTCCCTTTCTTGCCCTACCATGGCTGCTTGAGCGCTAAAGGGGACCTCCTGAGCATCGCGACTCAGGGGCTCTTACTGGACCTCGGGCCGCTCACCTCCTGGCCTTGACCACGGCACGCGACCTGGCATACCAGCGACGGCTGCAGCCTGCCTAGGGACCGGGACCTGTCAGCGTAGAGCAATGAGCCATCGCGAGGGGAGAATCAACTAAGGACATTACAGACCCTTACACACCCCGCGGGGGTACTTCTTGGTTCCTCGCTGGGAACAAAAGATGAGAACCTAGGAAGATCCTATCTACGCCCTCCTGCGGCTGGCGCCATCATCAACAGTGGGCCGCGGGAGGCCGACGCCAACCTCATCCAGATCAGCGACGGCGGCGGCCGGCCGCGGCTGCCCTGCTCCTAGCGCGACGAGAGCTCGGGGGGATGTAGCTGTCATCGCTCGTCTCCGGAGTCTCGTCAAGCTCGGGAGAACCACTGGACGCCCAGGAGTCGCTGCTGCTGGTGGAGTCGCGAGCCGGGTGCGCGTCGTCTAGGCGCTCACCCCCAGGGCAGCACTCCAGGCGGCGGCCCTCAGCATCGAAGACCTTGAAGAAAAGCGTCGAGATGCCGTCGAACTCAAAGTGGATCGCGAGGGCGCCTCTCGAACGGCAAACCCGTGCGACCTCGCCCCAGCCGCGAGTCATGAAGATCTTGCCGGTGGCGACCGCTTCGACCTCTGCCCCGGTCGCCGAAGCGTCGCAGTCGGCATGTTGCAGCCAGAGCTCGAGTGGCCCCCTTGGCGGCATCACATCAGAAAAGAACCGCGGGAAGCGGATCCAAGAGCTTGGAGGCATCGGCGCCCACAGCACCAGCTCGCGTGAGGAATCCGTGGCGTGGATTCCAGGAGCAACGGCGCGTGTCACCACCGCGCGGCGACCACGGACGCGGCGTGGGCGGCGCCGCTCGTCGCCCCTTCCACCTGAGCCCCCGGCTTGGGCGTACAGAGGTAGCGGATATCCTGGAGGAGGCCGCTCGCACCAAGGCCTCGCCACCACCCGCATCGCCGCCTCGTCACGGCGATGAGTCAACCTCTTCTTGGGCGGAAGCAGCCCTGGATCATCGCGGGGGGCCTTCCCTTTCTCATCGGAGGAAAACCTTCGGATCGGCGCCATTGGAGTTGCCGCTAGCAGAGGAGCAAGGGAGAAGAAACCAGCGGACCGTGAAGAGATGGGTGACGGGGGCTCTGCCCCCTTCCCATTTATAGCGGAGGAAGGCCAACCGGCGCCCCCCACAATCACAGGTAATGATGGTTTTCCTTGCATGTCGTAGGGACTTGTCAGGTCGGGCAGTTGCCGAGGCAGCGTGGGAAAGTGGAGACGCCCACGTCCAATCAACCGCCACGCGTCGACAAAGGCCGCAGGCTTTTGGGGCCCGTGGCGCTCCGCGCTTGACCTTTGGCTTCGCCTCGAAGCCAAGCCCGAGCGCGCCTTGGGCCCGGGGGCTACTGTCGGCATTCTGGGAACGGGGGTCCCCAGACTTGCCTGCCTGCGGCCCACGACGTGGCACTGCTAGCGGGCTAGTACGGCCCAACTTCATCAACAAGGTGTTCAAGACCCTCGTGAGGGGCCAAGCCTCGCGAGGCGGACGACACAAGACCTCCTCAGGAGCGGCCTCACCAGGTTGCCTCGCGAGGAGCGGAGATATCAAGGCGGGGCAAAACCTCGCGAGGCTCTCGTGACGTGAGCCATGACGATCGAGATCAGGCGGGTGCCAGCGCGCGCAGCGTCCTTGTTTCCTCTTTGGTGCTAAGGAAGCAAGCGCAGGCGCGGAGTACCGAGGCATCAGGTAAAGGTTTCTATATCAGTGCAACGAGACCAAGACCAGCCGGCCAGCAGGACGGAGGTCACCATGGAGCCCAAGACGGCGTCACCACCAGAGCCTTTCGCAGGCGAAGACCACTTTTGTCAGGATAAGTTGTACTAGCTGTCCCCTTTCAAATTGGCCATTGTTGGCTCCCTTCCCGCTCAATATTTGGGAAGAGGACCAGGGCCTATATAAGTAGAGCTAGCCACCACAGTAGGAAAAGGGATTCAGATCATCCTCACGCACACAAGTTCACCGAGCACAAGAACACCTCAACCTCAGGAGGTTGTTCTTCCCCTTGTACTGTTCATCATCAGCCCAAGAGGCAATCCATCCACCACCACACTGGAGTAGGGTATTACACCACAACGGTGGCCCGAACCAGTATAAATCTTGTGTCTTTGTGTTGCGAGTTCGTCGAGTTCGTCCGCGAGATCTTAGCGAGCTAGGGCGTGGATCGGTAGGGGGGGAAAACCTTCGCGTGCACCCCAGTGTTCGAACCTTGAGGGTTTTGCCGGAACCCGAGATCCGACAGCGGCGAAGTCCTGGGCCCTCTTGATTTGGCCCTTGACCACTTCCACCACCTCACGACATCTTGACTTCTACGCCTGCGGCAACCTGCACATCCTCAGTCTAGCGGTATACGACATAGAGGCGGTCGGGGCCAATAGCTACTTCTGCAGCGGCGCAGACCTCGACCTCTATGTTAGACTGCGCGAGGGCTTTTTTGGAGCAAGCGATAAAATGCTCGAGCTTACGAATTTCTCCTTTTGGCGATACTCTTCAGCCATAATGGCATTTTGAATTTCCCAAATCTCGACCGAGGGTGGGGGAACGCGGCTGAAAGTTCAAACGCTCCACGGTGCACCGGGACTGCCCGCGCTCTAGATTAGTAACTTGGCCGTGTGGGTTTGCCATGTTGTAGACGAAGGGAGGAATAGGCTATGCCGGTGAGGTGGTTGGAGTGGGGGTGGGGGGTAGGCACCGAGACAACGCCGGGGGAGAGGGAGTGAGGAAATGCTGGTGAGGGGTGTTACAATGGCATTGCTCTGTATAAATGGACGGAAACCGGCGTGCGAATCATCACGGCAACCAAAAGGGCGGCCTCGAGCTGTGGTAATCATCGTCAGTTGAATGGTGTGCATTGGGAACTCCGGTATGCGATGATAATCGAGGACGTGTGAATGCGCCTCCATTTCACATTCTCGTTGATCAACGCAGGAAGGAGGCCGATGAAATGTTGTACAGACACCAATGACCGACCACTAACCCGTTGGTCAGATAAACACATATCACTAATATGTTAATTTTGACAGCCATCTATGATAGCAATCTGGTTCGCAAGAAGTGAATGGAGGTTGAAGAAGACCATATCACAGATGGGCCAAAATTAGTCCGGTCGGTGTTGAGAACCCTCAGAGCAATAACACTCACGAGTTTCCGCTGGCCCATCTGTAATGACCCTCATCACTGACGTGTGGTCAGTGGTCAGTGATGAGTGGTCATTAGTGTCCGGATTTGTAGTAGTGACATGCAATCGTGCATGAAGAAAGGTCCTCCACAACAAGCAACCACGCATGAAAAAATGATTCCCATTTTATTATACAGTTTATATTTAATAAATATTTTACAACCAAAATAATTCTGTGCAATAAATCATATGCATTTTTCAGTTTTAGTTCTCACGTTGTTAACACAAATATTCATGTTCCATACAACCATATCTTATTAAACGCGCGGGGTATCATCTAGTTTGTACAACACAAGGGACCTCTAGAAAACAAGTATCTCATTTTGATTTGTGATAGTATCTACAACTATAATGCACAAATCTATCCTCCCCCGGACACATCCGGACAGTGTCTGGGCATGTCTGCTTTGAACCACCACTTTTCATGTCATACAACCCCCCCCCCCCCCCCCCCTAAATTGTCCTCCCTATTTCACACAATCAATCGACAGGTGTCGCGACGGCTGCACTGATGACACGTGCACGCTGGGGCAACCCTACCTCCGAGAGGGCGCGAGCTCGGGTGGCCTCGCCGGCGCAACCCACCGCAGCAAGCCACTGCCACAACCCCCAACTGCAACCACTATGCAAGCTCCGGCGCGGGTGTGGCCCTCAACTGCCACCACTGCAAGCCACCGGCGTGGCCCTTCTCCTCTACCACAGTGCGACCCTTCTCCCCAACTTCTACAACGTCCTTAGGTCGGGCACTTGTCTCCGTGCATGCCGCCACGTTTCTCTCCACGCTCGCGTTCCTCTATGCCCAGCTCGTCCGATGCCACCTCTGCTACCATGCAACCCTCGCGATCATCACGCTCTGCAGCTACGCGCTCACCTCCTATGTCCAGGCAGTCCAACACCCCTCAAACCCGGAGGTAATGGAGGGCCTAGTTGGGTAGGCTTTTTTCTCTGTCTTCTATTTAGGCCTTGTTCGGGTTGTCCATCCAGACATATAAGGGGAAAGTGTGGGTTTGAGGTGTGCCGGATAGCCTGGACATATAGGGAGGAAATGGATGGCTTGGTTGGGTAGGCTCTCTTTTTTCATGCTCTTGTTTGAGCCTTACCCGGGCCGTCCATTCGGACTTACAGGGGAGAGTGGGGAGCCTGGTTATAGATGCTTTGAATGGCAGCTACCAATATCCCACTTTGTGAAGTCCCATTTTTTTGAAAAGGAGGAATACCCCCGGCCTCTGCTTCTCTTGATGCACACAACCATATTATTAAAAAATTCAGGTTCCGAACAAGGTCTCAAACAAAAGTGTGAATCTAATAAAAAAAGTTGCCACAACAGGTGAAAATATGATGACTAGACATCTATCCTATTATTGGACCGCCATCCAAACTGGTTGTAAGTA
Organism: Thinopyrum elongatum; assembly: GCA_011799875.1. NCBI lineage: Eukaryota > Viridiplantae > Streptophyta > Magnoliopsida > Poales > Poaceae > Thinopyrum > Thinopyrum elongatum. The sequence goes on along the minus strand of CM022303.1, from coordinate 494,058,240 downwards.
TTCCGTGCAAGGGTCGGGCCGGTAAAATCCGGGTCCATGTGCCAAACTAAAAAATGAGGCCCTATCTCATTATAAAAACAGAATTACATAAGTAAAAAGATATTACATATGCTTGTAAAAGACATGATTGGTGACTCATCTAGATTCTTGAAGCACTATATAGGAAATAAATAAAACAAAATTGAAGGGATGTAATATTTCAAGTATCCTTGATCTATTGAAGTATTGGAAGAATTGCTAATTTCCTGGTGAATATTCCAAGTCAAACTACTGTAGTGCTGCTCCTGTCGAGAAGAGACCTCACGACCAATCGCCGCCGAATTGCCGATGTCTATCAGCCGATCACTCCGCGTAGAAGAGGTCAAGAACATACGACGGATTGGTAGCTTTTTTATTGTAATTTTTGTTGGTAGCTTACCAAGCAGACCACTTCGTAATGGATTGGTAGCTTGGTGCTCAAGTCACGACGGTTCTCCCGTCGATAGCCTAATCGATCGTCTCTCAAGATTTGTTATATATGCTCTAGTAGCCTATGATGGGGATATTTGAAAATTGGTGAACCTAAAGTTTACTGGAATAAATGTATCACCAAGGATGCTGAACAAAATGGAGCTACGGAGCAAAAGGTGCATGTGGAAGCATGCATTGGCCTTCCTGTCCTGAAGTATAGACTTAAACAACTGGCCTAGTACACACAACAGCATATTTTTTTCGACAAAGAGTGGATTTTATTGACTCAAAATAAAGCATCAAGTCGGGACAAACAGGATGATAACACACCCGGCCTCTGCATGACTAAGATGCACATAGCCAACCCCAACGCACACAAAAACCCGCTAGCAAATAGCAAAGTCATATAAGAGCAAAGCTATGCCTAAGCGAGAGAAAAACCCGAAGCGAACAAATCGCGATCGACAAACTACAACAATGACCATATCCACACCAACCATCTCATGACACCATAAGGACAACGGGGTTCTTCAACAGCAATGCCTTCACGAACGGAGCGACACTCAAGCGCCGCCGTCACCGGATCCAACCACCAAAGGTCAAACTCTAAGTTTTCATCCTGAAGAATCAGTCTAAGCATATACGAGCAATGCCTTCAACAAGGAAATGACGCAAAAACATCACCATTGCCATGTATGACCACTCGTGTCAGACATAGGTTTTCACCTCGGAGCTCGAGACCGGGTACTCGAGAAGCACCACCATCGAAGTCAATCATATGTTGTCGCCACCGCTGTTCCACGATTCTAGCAGCTGCTCGCCACTGTACAACCATATCCTCTGCATCAAGTCGTTGTCCATAGTTTGCATCTCGTCGCCGAACGAAACCCTTGGATCTGAAGAGAGTAATTCCCGCGAAGATTTTCGGTGGCCATCGCAATTCTCAACGAGGCCGCCGCTGACCGGAGTGGTCATCACACGGACCAACACTGTCGGCGGAGCACATCACTGTTGAGTGCCACCTGGCCAAAGAGAGCCCTATCTAGGCCTATAGACCAAAAACAGACATGACCGGATCTGAAGCACGAAAGACAGATTTGTCCACTAGGCAAGAACCACGGCACCACAGCCAACCTGGCCACAACACACAACAGCACATATCCTCGTTTTGGCCTCAGTCTTTTTTTCTACGGTGCACTTTGGCCTGCAAACACGATTATGTAACTGGGCAGGCGCCCGTTATAGGCAAATTTACAAACGGGCGCCTGCAGCGCCCCGCGCTGGGCCGGCCCATTACTGTGTATTCTCGTCGTACGAGAAAAAAACTGGGCGCGGAGAATCGAACTGGCGACCTCACTAGTGCACTTTCGTTCGTACAACCACCGCGCTAGCAAGCAGGATCTGATAAGCTTAAACTCTTTACCTATTTCATTCCTTGCCTCTCTCTTTTTTCTTTTTTTTTCTTTTTCGTTTTTTCCATTTTTGTTTTTTGTTTTTTTTTCTTTCTTTCTGGTTTATTCCCTCATCGATTTTTTCCTTTTTTTCTCTTTTCTTAAATGCGTGAACTTTTTCCAAATCGATGTTCTTTTTCTTTTCAAATTTGATGAAATTTTGTTTTCAAAATCAATGAACTTTTTTCTATTTTTAGTGAACTACTTTAACAAATGATGATTTTTTTTTCAAATTCATTGAACTTTTTTCAATTCGATGAATTTTTTTTCGAATTTGAAGAACATTTCTCAAATTCAATGAACTTTTCTCGAAATCGATGAACTTTTCTCAACTACGATGAACTTTTTTTCAAATTCGATGAACTTTTTTCAAATTTGATGAAGAGTTTTCAAATTCAATGAACTCTTTTCAAATCCGATGAACTTTTTTGAAAAGTTCATGAACTTTTTTAAATTCGATGAACTTTTTCCAAAGTTAGTGAACCTTTTTTCAAATTCAATGAACTTTTTTCAAATTTGATGAAGAATTTTCGAATTCAATGAACTCTTTTTCAAATATGATGAACTTTTTTTAAATTCGATGAAGTTTTTCCAAATTTAGTGAAATTTTTCCAAATTTGATGATGATTTTTCAAAATCGATGAACTCTTTTTCAAATTCGTGTCTTTTTTTATCAAAATCATTGAACTGTTTTCAAATATGTGAACTCTCTTACAAAGTCCGGAGAAATTTTTTCGAATTCATATTTTTTTATTTAAATCGATGAAATGTATTCTAATATATGAACTTTTTTTGAACTATTTTTCAAATTGTTGAACTTTCTTGATTTTTGTGCTTTTTCAAATTCATGAACTCTTTTTCTTCAAATTCATGACTTTTTCCATTTTCGTGAACTTTCTTCAATTAGTACGAATCTTTTCAATTTTTTTGATTTTTTAAAAAAATCATGATATTTGTGAATTCTTTTTCAAAATTATGTTTTATTTATCAAAATAATTCATAGTGTCTATATAGTACTATTATATGTTAATGCTGTACTGAAAGAAGGGGTCAAATAGAGCTGTTTCCCCGTAGTTACCAAAAAAAATTAGCTCGATCTAGTGGTTAACGCATGACACCGTTGACCTGGTTGTCCGGAGGTCGATTCCCACTTCTCCCTTTTTTATTTCCCGCGAGAATCGAATAAGCGAGCGATTTTTGTTTTTTGTCGAGCGATCAAGCCAGCAATCGGTTTGTGCTAATTGGGCCGGCCCAAAATGAACTTCCGCATGCCAGCACTGATCGGGTGAGGAAGGATCGCAAGCGGCAAATCCTAAACGGCGCCCGTTGCGCCTGTTTCTTCGCTGTGCGCAAACGGGCGCATACCCCCGCGCCGCGCTGGGCCGGCCCATTTCTACTTTTTTTTCTGTTAAAACTGCATCAAATCAAAAAAAGGTGGGTGCAATGGTTCGAACCTGGGACGTCTCGTCTGAGAGTGCAGCGATCTTACCACTTGGCAGTGAACCACTATGGTGTCTGTAAGCCTCTTTCCCTTCTTTTACTTTTACTTCAGGTCGCTAGATTTTCTTCTTCTTTTTCCTGTTCTTTTTTTATTCCTTTTTCTTTTTTTCGTAAATGTGCGATTTTTTTTGCAAATTCGATGAACCTTTTCGAATTCAATGGACTTTTTATCAAAATCGATGAACTCTTTTTTCAAACTCGACGATTTTATTTTCAAAATCGATGAAATTTTTTTCCCAGTTGATGAACTCTTTCAAGATCGATAAACTCTTTTCAAAATCGATGAACTGTTTTTTCAAAATTGATGAACTTTTTTCAAAATCGATGAACTCTTTTCAAAATCGACAAACCTTTTTCAAATCGACGAACCCTTTTTCCAAAACCGATGAACTTTTTTCAAAACCATGAACTTTTTTGTCAAAACCGTGAACTTTTTTTCAAAGTCGATGAACTATTTTTGATATTAATGAAATTTTTTCAAAATCGTGAACTTTTTTGTCAAAATCGTGAACTTTTTTTCAAAGCCGATGAACTTTTTTCGAAATCGATGAACTTTTTTTCAAAGTTGATGAACTTTTTTCCAAATCGATGAACTTTTTTCAAAACGTGAAATGTTTTTTCAAAATCGATGAAATTTTTACGTAACACGATCTTTTTTTCAAAACGAATGAACTTTTCTGTAATTCATGACATTTTTCCCAATTGTTTTCAAATAATTTAAAAAACAAAGTGCTACAGTAAATGTTTACATGTGTACTAATAAGTTGCCCGGCAGCAAATGTACTTTAAAAATTCGCCCTGGATTTTGGTCAGTAGTGTTGTGAATTGTAGTTTGTTAGCCCTTGTCTTTCGCAACTGAACGGCGCGAGTTCGATCCTCTGGGGGAACCATTTTTTTGGCTGTTTTAGCTCGCAAACGACCTCTCTATCCACCGACTTTTTGCTGGGCCGGCCCAGTTCACATCCGCGTGGGCGCCCGAACTTCCAACTGGCGCTAAAGGCGCCCGTTAGGAGCTCCCATCGCAAGCGACGCATGCCCGCCAGGCAGAGTCACGAATGCGATTGTAGCCCAGCGCCCAGCGGGATGCGGCCCAGCATTCCTACACTAGCCCTATTCCCTTTAGTAAGTACTCCCTCCGTTTCAAAATAGATGATTCAACTTTGTACTAATTTTAGTACTCCTAGCGTTTGGAACGGAGGGAGTAATTCCTAGCGTTTGGTACATAGTCTCATATAAGTTTTCTTGGGCCCCTAAAATTTATGTGACCTGTGCGGGCCACACGTTCTGCGCAACTATGGGTCCGGCCCTGCGTGCAACCATCTTCCACCAATTGCACCCAATATCCATAAGCTCACTTTGGACCGCATGGCTGAGTAACGACCTCGTACGGATCCAAACAGACGCCCTGAAGATAACCTGCAAAAAAAATTTATGATGGTTTGTCTATTAAAGGCAACATCATTGACAATTACATATTTCCATACGACCTAAAGTACACTCCAACTTGAATATGTGTCGCTGTCTTAGGCTCTATCCCTATTAACCAAGTCCCAAATAAATGCAAAATCATGATGGATGGTCGTACATTATTTCATTCTACCCCAATTTCTACAAGAAGAGGGGAGACGTAATACTTCAACTTCAGTTCTTTGGTTAGGACTATTTATATATACTTGTTCTTTTCTTAAGTTGAAAATTTGAGGATTTTAGTGGCTAAATTGTTCTCTCATCTACAATCCTTAGTTTGCGCTGAGTTTTTTTTTTCTTTACACCCTGCTTGGATTATCGTTCCGCTCGTATTTGACCGGTTTAAGATACAGACCTCGACACGTCATTTTCCTTTCAGACGGAAATCAAGTGTTGATCGGCGGAGCTGGGCACCACTCAACGTCAAGTTCTTCTTATGGCTTGCTTCGCAGAATCGCTGCTGGACCGCCGATCGGTTGGCGCGCAGAGGCTTGCAGCACTCTCCTATATACCTGCGGATTGTGCTCCCAGGAAGACGAAACCTTCACCACATCCTGGCTGGTTGCATCTTCTCTCGCATCACCTGGCACGAGGTTCTCTCCTGGTGCAAACTGCCGATCTTGCCGCCGGATGGCATAATGAAGTTCTTCGACTGGTGGTCGGACAGTACCCTCGCGGCTCCTTCCCACTTTCCTAAGGGTTTTGCCTCACTCACCACCATCACCGCTTGGGCCATCTGGAAGCACAGGAACGCCATTATCTTTGATGGCATTCAACCCTCGACTGGCGAGCTGCTGGACGCGATCAAGGCCGAGGCCAAGCGATGGGCTCGGGCTGGCGCCAAGGGACTAGATAGGATCATTCCTGTAGCCTGACTTGTGTATATTGGGGATGAGCAACCCCACTCTCCGGCTCTAGGGTTTCCCAAATGTCGCCTCTATGTGCACGACAATTCGGGAACCCAAACTCTGTATTCTACCCTCTTCTAACAATGGAATGATACGCCTCAGAGCGTATTCGCGGGAAAAAAAAGTTTTGATCGGCAATATCTATATCTATACTATACCTAATAATAAATCACGGACTGCTTCTGTCTGTTCACCGTCATTAAAAGTGTCCTAAAAATTATAATATTTAGCCCCACTAGCACCCGTAAGTGGCAAAAATGATTCTTTTTTCCTTATGCTCGCCGCCCATCGTGTTTGGTTCATTTACACAACTATCACATCAAAATTAACAAGTGCACAAGTGTCCTACTGGCTTGAGCCTTCCTCTACCACTTGGGAGACCCGAGTTTGAGCTCTCCTTCTCCCTCCCCCCCCCCCTCGCGCGTGTTTTCATAGAGCTACTCGCCCAAGTGTCATCTTAGCAAATGGGCTGCACAGTGTTGCAATTACTGTGCAGCTACTTTCTTTTAAACTTTTCTCCTTTTTGGCAGATTCAAGTACTTTTCAAAATATTTATATCTTTCAAATCCTAACTTCAAATTTAAAATGTTATATATGAAAATCGCTTAGAAAAATGTGTAGATTCCAAATATGATATTATCTTACATGTTAATTATTTTTAAAATTATGTTTATGTTGCACCCTTAATTGATGCTTTTCTTTATATGGGGTAGATTTCAAATATAATATTATCTTGCATGTTAATTATTTCTAGAATTATGTTTATGTTGCACCCTGAGTTAATACTTTTATTTAAATGGGGATTATTGAAAATGCATATTCGTTATGCATGTCCTTACAGATTGATTGTTTTCGATGGAAATATCTAATATGTTTTCAACCACATTAAGTCTTTACTTAGATTACAGTTGCAAACATACATATCGACAAAACAAAAATAATGCTCCTATGCACATGTTATCATTGAGTACTAAAGTGTGCTTTGCTATTTTCAGCCTAATGCACTGTTTGTTGAATATCACTGAGGAGGAACGTAGCAAAGACATGAATTGATACTGGCAGCTAGGTAGATATTTTTGTTGTCTAATAAATTGGACACAACTTCAGTACACTTACAAAATCGTCCAATCCTTTATGTTTGTGTACAACACCAATTATCATGTTGTTTCTTGTATCGTACCGTGAAAGATTTCAAGTGATTTATTGATGTTGTCGAGTGTGTATGAGGGGTGATTTTTTTTTTCTTTCATTACAACACACGGACAGGTTTGTTAGTGCACCTGTAAAATAAATAGCGTATAAACTTGCACCCATCCTAAGCGGGCATTAGTGTACTAGTATATGGGCGTGAGATGTTCTTTTAATAGCCCGGTGGACATTATTCAGAATCACATCACATGCAAACGAACTGCGAAACGAGGAGTAAACGGTAAACTGGGAGGCACAGTGATGCGTCGCAGGAGCAAACTAATAACCGAGAAATTTCCCATTCAAGTTCCCCAGAATGAGCTACAACGTCATCTGAAACTGTACATGAAACCCCTAACCAAAGCTAGCTAAGGCAATTATCAAAATCCTACTCCTTTTCCTTTCTCATATCATCTCCTGATCTCCCTCCATTTCCCTTCTTGCAGAAGATGCGCCACTGAATCCACCGCGGCAGTGCTCTCGTCAGGCTTCCTGGCTGCCCGGCTTGATGAGCGGCTGCTGCGACGTCTTGGCCCACTCCTCCGGCGGGCTCTTCACCTCCTTGAGGAAGGCCACCACCTCCTTCATGGTCGGCCGCTCCGCCGGCGCCGGGTTCACGCAGAAGATGGCGATGCCCAGCGTCTGCAGCATCTCCTGGACCAGCTGGTCCGGCATGCCACGCAGCTTGGGGTCCAGGATGTTCACCGCCGGCTCGTAGCTCCCCATCTTCTTCTTGGCCCACTCCACGATGTGGAGGCTGTCGCTGACCATCGGCTCGATGGCGCTCCGCCCGCTCAGGATCTCCAGGAGCACCACGCCGTAGCTGTACACGTCGCTCTTCTCGGTGATGTTCGCGGTGTAGCCGTACTCTGAAATGGGAAGGCAAACGTCAAACCATTGTGCCATGAAACTGAAATCATCTTATATTTTATTTAGTACAGTTATTAGTAGAACAATAATTGTAGTTTGTAATGCTACATTTCAGTATAAATTACGCAAATCAACACAGTGATGCGCTAAGCATTGGAATCAACAGCATGGAGTCAACGTCCTTCAGTGAAGAAGGATGCTTGTGATGTGAGAAACTCTAGCAGTACTACTAAGCAAGGACAATGTCAGCTAATACCTAGTCACCCGCTTAAACTACAAGAGATCGACATGGTCATGGATGAAGAACCATGTTAGGCTTACTAGAAGCAACCACAGGTCAAAGATTCTTGCTTAGGTAACAGCACTACCTCACTGAGCTCTGGGATCAATTGGTGAATGCACAATATGTCTACAGCACTAAATGCTGAAGAAAGTACTGTATGCAACAGTAGAAGATAAACACAAATTAGTGGAAGTGACTTGCCTGGAGCAATGTATCCGTAAGAACCGGCGATGCGCGACATGGCATGATGATAGTTGGGGGAGTTCATCAGCTTGGCCAGCCCAAAGTCAGCCAAGTAGGCCTCATACTTGGAGTCGAGCAGAATGTTGTTGCACTTGACATCCCGGTGGAGTATCGCCGGGACGCAGTCATGGTGCAGATAGGACAGCCCCTGCGCCGCCCCGACCGCGATCTTGTACCGTGTGTCCCAGTCCAGGCTCCTGTTCTCGCTGAGGAGCTCCTGCAAGTTACCATTGGGGACGTAGTTGTAGAGCAAGAGCTTGACAGACTTGTTCGAGCAGTAACCAAGCAGCTTGACAATGTTCCGGTGCCTGATGTGACCCAATATCTGAATCTCAGCAGCGAAAGCGTCGATCGGCTCCTCCTTGGTCGTTTTCCAGAGCTTCTTCACCGCGATGATGTCGCCGTTGGGCATCTCAGCTCTGTACACGACTCCTGAGCAGCCTTTGCCGATCACATTCTCATCCTTGAGGCACTCCAAGATGTTATCCACGCAGAAGTTGAGCTTCTGGAATGGCGTAAACGTCCATGGGTACGAGAAGTCGTTGCCGCCGGCGGCCGACAGGCTCGCCTTCTTCTCACCCTCGAGCCTCCTGCTTCTGTTGAACAGGATCCAGACCACGACAAGCAGCAGAGTGATCGAGCCTAAAACGGCGCAGACAAGGATCACAGTTCTGACAGTCTTCAGAGTGGTCCGACGAACCATGTCTGATGCACAAATGTGCCCGTCATAGGACTCACACAGGCTGGGATTGCCTGTGTACGAGTTTGATGACAATGTCTTGAAGAACGGCGTCATGGGGATGGCGCCGGAGAAGTTGTTGTATGAGATGTTGAGGGACGTCAGGCTGGTGAGCGCCCCGAGCACCGAGATGCTGCCGTACAGGCCATTGCTCGACAGGTCGAGCGACTGCAGCTGCGTCAGGCCGGACATCTCCTCCGGCAGCTCGCCGGCGAACCTGTTCCCGCTCAGGTCCAGGCTGATGCTCAGGCTTGACAGCGCACCGATCTCCGGCGGTATCGGGCCGGAGAAGCTGTTGTTGCTCAGGTCCAGCATGGTCAGCTTCTGCAGGTTCTGAATCGACCTGGGCAGTGGCCCGGAGAGCATGTTCCTGCTGAGGATGAGCTTGTTGAGGTAGCTGAAGTTGCCGAAGCTCGCCGGCATCTCGCCCGTGAGGTTGTTCATGCTGAGGTCAAGCTGCTCCAGGTTCATGAGCGCCCCGAACTGCGGAGGGATGGGCCCCGTGAAGCTGTTGTTGTGCACGTCGAGCAGCTCCAGCACCGTGATGTTGGCGAGCTCGGCGGGGAGGTGCCCGGTGAACCTGTTCGAGTACAGGTCCAGGAACACCAGGTTCTGCAGCTTGCCGATCTCCCTGGGTATCTCGCCGGCGAGCAGGTTCTCGCCGAGCCGGAGCCGGACCAGCGACACACAGTCGGCCACGCTTGGAGGAAGCGGCCCCGACAGCGCGTTGCCGAGCAGGAGCAGCTTGCTCAGCTTCTGGAGTCCGAAGACCTCGTCGGGGATGCCGCCGGTGAGCCGGTTCTTGGACAGGTCCAGCGCGTACAGCTCCGTGCAGTCGCCCAGCGACGGCGGTATCGAGCCGGACAGCGCATTGCCCCAGAGGAACAGCACCTGCAGCGCCTTGAGCTCCCCGAGCTGCGCCGGTATCTCCCCGGAGAGGCCGTTCTTGTCGAGCTGCAGGGCGGTGAGGCTGCTGCAGTTGCTCAGCACCGCCGGTATGCGCCCCGTGAGCTGGTTGTCCGATAGGTGCAGCTGCTCGAGCGCGCCGAGACGCCCGAGCGCCCCGGGCACCTGGCCTGAGAGCCGGTTGCCCGACAGGTCGAGCACCACCAATGCCGAGCAGTTGGAGAGCTCCGGCGGGATCTTCCCGGAGAGGGCATTGCCCCAGAGCAGCAGGCTGGTGATCTTCTGCAGCCTCCCGAGCTCGGGGGGTATCGGCCCGGAGAGCTTGTTCATGTGGAGGTAGAGGTTGCGCAGCTCGACGCACCCGCCGAGCGCCGCCGGCACGGGGCCGGACAAGCCAGTGTCATACAATGCCAGCGTCTGGAGGTTGACGAGGTTGCCTAGCTCCTCCGGAATGGGGCCAGATAGCCCTGTGGCCGCGCCGCCGAAGACGGTGAGGTTGGAGAGCGCGCCGAGGGAGGGCGGGATTGGCCCCGACAGCCCCGGGTTGCCACCGACGCGGAGCTGCTGGAGCGCGGTGAGCGCGCCCAGGGACGCCGGGATGGTGCCGTTGAAGAGGTTGTCCTGGATGCAGAGCACCTCGAGCGCGGAGAGGTTGGCGAGGGAGCGCGGGATGGCACCCGTGAAGCGGTTGGAGTTGAGGAACAGGTACTGGAGCCCCGACAGCGCGCCGAGCTCGCCGGGGATGGCGCCGTAGAGCGCGTTCGACGAGAGGTCCAGCACGCGGAGCGCGGCGAGGGACGCGTAGGACGGCGGGATGGTCCCGGAGATGTTGCAGGTGGAGAGGTTGAGCAGCTGGAGCGAGGAGAGCGAGGCGAGCGGCGGCGGGAGGACGGAGAGGTTGAGGAAGGTGTTGGGCAGGGAGAGCGACACCACCCGGCTCTGCGGCGAGCAGGTGACCCCCTGCCACGAGCACGGGGTCGCGACCGACGGGTCCCAGGACGGCATCACCGGCGACGGCGCCGTCGGGAGCAGCGACAGCAGCGCCTTGCCGTCCGGGGACAGCGCCGCGGCCGGCCGGAGCGCCAGCGCGGCCACCAAGAGCACCACCACCAAGAACCGGGCGCGCCGGTGCGCCATTCTGATCCCGGCGATCAAGAAACCCACCGAAAAAGATAACGAGCGTCTCCTTCCCACCTGTCCGATCAGCAGCGGCACGGCGAGCTCACCGCCGCATGGGACCGGAGACCCCTTCCGCTTGCTAGTGGGAGGAGGCGGGGCGAGGAGCAGGAGGTGGGGGATGGCGAGGCATGTGGGAGTGGAGTGCGAGGAGGAGGAGGCGGGGCAGTGACCAGTGAGGTGGCGGGGGAGCTTTGCTTTGAGCTGGTGTTTGCTTGAGCCGCACCCAAGACGCATATGGAGGCGGAGGAGGCCGGGAGCGGAGACGCTGCTCCCTGTCTGGCTCTCTCTTGGTTCTTGGGCTCTTTTGAACACACGCACGCACTCTCTCTCTCTCTCTCCTCAGCTCCGGGAGTGTAGTATTTTTTATCTTTGGGTTAGCTTAAACCCTTGAATTGGGGTTAGTGGTGGTAAAACCTCGCTTGTCCTGGTCATATCTGCGCTTCTTGGGCGCGGCGAGTATTTAATGGTGGCTACGGGTGGTCTCCTCCGCTAGGTCGGGGGCTAAAGCTAGCTGGTACTAGTAATGTCACTGCTGCTGAGTGCACTTGTTTAACTGCAATTTCGTCTCGTCTTGCTTGCCTCTAGCAATAGCAACAGACATTTGTTTTCTTGCACTCATTCATGGAGGAAAAGCTCAGCTCAAATGCCTTTTTGTGAATAGTAATAAAAATTTAAAAATCGGAATCATTTTTGACAACTAACATTGCTGAATGTTGTACGTACGTGCAAATTTTTCGTGTTTCTAATGGTTCGGACAAAAAATATCAAGCACATTTGTCCTTCACAAAATGGGAGAATATTGCGTGGAAATCAACATTCGGTGAAAACCACGGCGAACGGATGTTTTGAAGCTCCGAAAAAATCACAAAGAAAATATGAGATATTAAGAGTGTGAGGTTTTATTGTCATGCGAAGTTTCAGGTTCAAATTTGTGAGTTATGAAAATAACAAAATTAGCATTGAATAGTTCCAAACAGTAATGTCACTATTCATTGCTAAATTTGTTTTTTTACATAGCTCACATCTTGTAAGTGTGTTTCAACTTGAAATTTCGCATGGCAATATAACATCACACCTCTTGACAGCCTGTATTTTTTCTGCTTTTTTTCTTCAGAACTTTCAAAGATGGTTTCCCCGAAGTTTTTATTGAATGTTGGTTCCTACGTGATATTCTCTCTTATAAAATACTCGTGTATAACGTTCAACAATATTTGTTAAGTTTAGATTTTTTAATTTTCCTACAACATATTTTGATTAGACTGTCATGAGGGTGCATTTGAGCTCGGGATTCAAAACTCCATGTCTCGTCGGTAGCTCTACATTTCGGTCGTAACCCTGCCAGAAAAGGAAGAGGCGATGAAGAAAACACGCGCTTCCTAGACTTCGATGGTTCAATCTGGCGACGGTGGAGCATCGTTCTTTTTATGAAGGTTTTACTGCTGGAGAACATTTCCCGCCGTACTTGTGATTTCAATGCATGATTGTTATGGATATGGTTGTTGTTGTAACTTGTTAATCATTGGTTTGATCGCTTCGAAAAAACTTTTCACTGTACCAAAGGCATAACGTCGGTATTGTATGACTTTGTTATTTACTGGTGTAATTCTCTATGTGTTAGTGTTGGTTGTTTGCATCATAACTATATAAAAATCGGGTGTGTGCTCATTCTGTTTTGTATCCCATTGGTTCTTCATTTTAAGTTAATAAATTCACTTTTGTATTTATTTAAAAAGGTAAATCAGTTGGATCAGTATAAGCAAAAGAAGAGGAACCCTTTGGTGGCCTAAATTCTTCCCCGTTTTCCATGGAAAATACTGCTTCTTTTTTAGGTATATAAACCGGTTCATTCAACGGTGCCCCAAAAATACTTGCGCTCAAAATGTCCGCGTGTACGGGAGATCACTACGTACCGTGACAAGCATGTGCGAACCGCGCTAGTGACAAGGACCGTGTGGGATTGCGTCGGGATAAATGAAACGCATCCAGCCTATACCTGGGACTGGGAGCCGCGCCACGTGACGACGACACAGCGCCGCGCCGCGCTCTCCTCTCTTGTCCCGTCTCCTCATCATCCTCCTCCTCCGGCCCGGCGAAACGATGGCTTTCCCTTCCTCCATGTTTTTTTTTAACATCAGTACAGACACAAGCGCTTATATACACGCGCATACACTCATCCCTATGAACGCACACACGCACACTCTACTCTTAGACTACCCATAATGGAAGTAACATGGATGGTAACATCACACATATCTAGATAAAATAGATGATGTGGCAAGCAATTAATGAAGAAAGAGAGGCATGTAGTAACATAGCTAGTTACTAGTACTATGAGTAACATCACACATACCAAGGCAAGATGAGCCTATAACCTAATAAATGAAGTGTTGCATGACAGCACACATATGTTACTCCCTATTGTAGAGGTAGTAACATAGATTAGTAACATGCATGTTACTAGTCTAAGTTACTACCCACTGTGGCTAGTCTTATGAGCACCTTCAAAAGACTGAACCGGCATATCATCTTGAAATTTACGAAGTCATCGTAGGCACTCTATGCTCCTTTTAACGAAAGCTTTTCTCGTCATGACCAAACGTCCTTTCGATCGCTAGCACGTATAGCACGGGTCAATGAAAGAAAATGGATGGCGTTGCTTGGCTGTCACGGGTTATTATTGGCAATCATCGGCTGTTTGGTTTGGTTTGGCCACGCAAAACATGGAGGGAGTGCTGATATTGCTGCTAAATGTTTTTGGGGGTGTTGTGCCGCTGCTGAGGACCATAACGGCCCCGGGAAATAGGGGTCGTATCGGCGGAGCTGCGTGCAACTACTACTAGCATGCCATGGTGGCTTGCGCGAATGCGCAAAAGAAATTTCGATGGTACTCCGCATTCTGCTCAAATATACTACGTTCTGCTAGCCGAAGAGCCGGGCCACTTGATACTCAAGTTCCCAAATTGATCTTCTCCGAGTTGCAACGTAGAATTCTAAAAATTTCAGAATAAATAGTACTACTAGTACTAGTACTCCATAGTAGAGGAGAAAGGAAGTACAGGAACACAACAAGAGACAGCTGCCACCCCCTCTTCCTAACACGTCACCACCAAACCTCCACCGCCTTTCACTCATCACATCCCTCCTCTCCACCGTGGTGGGGGCTCACCCACCTCCTCATGTGCGGCAGCCCTCGCCCCCCTTTCAGGGCACTTTTCGATGGAGCAACGGCATCAGATTGTCGTCCTCTTTTTTTTAGAAAAGGAGGATACCCCCGGCCTCTGCATCTTTTGATGCACACAGCCATAAGGTTGTCGTCCTCTTGGGTGGTGGTAGCGAGTGTATGGCCAATGGAGGCTCTTCGGCCATGTGGACGTCGGGGCATCGCTTGGCTGTTGTGCCATGCGGTGGTGTTTTGGTGCCGCCGAGCTCCTCTCTTGGATCGTTCATGGAGGCATGTCGTACTTGTCAGATCAGATGCGTGCTAGGCAATGCTCCTCTTGTTTGCTAACGGAGGTGGCGGTGCTTTCACCCATTGAAAGTAGTAGGAGTGGTGGCTCTCTCTCCTTCATGTGGTCTCTGGGTGGTGGTGGTGCGGCATGGAGGCTTTGTGTCGGTGCTGCTGGCATGCAGATGATGTGCCTACGAGTGAAACCGGGTCGCTGGATCACAGTGCGGCATCCCTCCCCCCTTTCCTGACAAGTCGAGGCTGGCCAAGGGAGTTGGGGACTACTAATTTGGTAAAATCAAAGCAAATCTTGACCGTGATCGTTGGACATACATGAGTAGTTCCACTGGTGCCCTGGGTTGCGATCTACCGTTGGCACCGCTATTGAATCAATCAAAGTAGTTGGTGGAGGGGCTTTTGGAAATTGTACCATCAAGATGATAATTGGAGCCACTCCATACCCGGGGTGAAAACCCACATCTTGGTCTTAATTGTTTGAACCCGACAACGTAAACTCGTGTTGTCTCCTTGTTGAAGGTGTTTGTATTCATGTTGATGGCTTAGACTTCGTTTTCTGGATCCATCATTCATGATGAAAATATTTGTCGTGCATTCAAGTTAGACTTGAAGACATTGACTTAAATATGTGTACTACCTTCTTGAAGGCATTGCACAAATGACGACTTATTCATATGAGTTTTTTTGTCACTTTAAATGGATCAAACTTACTAGCATTTCCGTCCCTCCATTTGCTGGATGTTTTGAGTTCATTGCATCATATCTTATTTAGTAACATGTATGTGTGCACCTACAAATGTAGAGGCTGGGATCCGGAGATGTTTAATGTCTACGATAAGAGTGTTATTCCCTACGAGAATGGGGTGTATTTATTTATTTGCATTATTTTCATATATTACATCTGAGTAAGACTGTATTGTGTTGTTTTGTAATTTTCGTAGGAGTGATGGTCCCACATTTGAGTACGAGTACATTTATGTTCGTCGCACTTTTGTGAATAAGATTAAAGAATGAGGAGTGAACTCATTGATGTCTACTACACAACCTTTTTCTTGTAGACTCGTGTTGGGCCTCCAAGCGCAGAGTTTTGTAGGACAGTAGTAAATTTTCCTCAAGTGGATGACCTAAGGTTTATCAATCCGTGGGAGGCGTAGGATGAAAATGGTCTCTCTCAAACAACCCTGCAACCAAATAACAAAGAGTCTCTTGTGTCCCCAACACACCCAATACAATGGTAAATTATATATGTGCACTAGTTCGGTGAAGAGATGGTGATACAAGTGCAATATGGATGGTAGATATAGGTTTTTGTAATCTGAAAATATAAAAACAGCAAGGTAGCAAGTGGTAAAAGTGAGCGAAAACGGTATTGCAATGCTTCAAAACAAGGTCTAGGGTTCATACTTTCGCTAGTGCAAGTTCTCTCAACAATAATAACATAATTCGATCATATAACAATCCCTCAACATGCAACAAAGAGTCACTCCAAAGTCACTAATAGCAGAGAATAAACGAAGAGATTATTGTAGGGTACGAAACCACCTCAAAGTTATTCTTTCTGATCGATCTATTGGGCTATTCCTATAAGTGTCACAAACAGCCCTAGAGTTCGTACTAAAAAAACACCTTAAGACACACATCAACAAAAACCCTAATGTCACCTAGATACTCCAATGTCACCACAAGTATCCGCGGGTTTGATTATACGATATGCATCACACAATCTCAGATTCATCTATTCAAACCAACACAAAGAACTTCAAAGAGTGCCCCAAAGTTTCTACCGGAGAGTCAAGATGAAAACGTGTGCCAACCCCTATGCATAAGTTCCCAAGGTCACAGAACCCGCAAGTTGATCACCAAAACATACATCAAGTAGATCACGTGAATATCCCATTGTCACCACAGATAAGCACATGCGAGACATACATCAAGTGTTCTCAAATCCTTAAAGACTCAATCCGATAAGATAACTTCAAAGGGAAAACTCAATCCATTACAAGAAGGTAGAGGGGGAGAAACATCATAAGATCCAACTATAATAGCAAAGCTCGTGGTACATCAAGATCGTGCCAAATCAAGAACACGAGAGAGAGAGAGAGAGATCAAACACATAGCTACTGGTACATACCCTCAGCCCCGAGGGTGAACTACTCCCTCCTCGTCATGGAGAGCGCCGGGATGATGAAGATGGACACCGGTGATGGTTTCCCCCTCCGGCAGGGTGCCGGAACGGGCTCCCGATTGGTTTTTCGTGGCTACAGAGGCTTGCGGCGGCGGAACTCCCGATCTAGGTTATGTTCTGGAGGTTTTGGGATTTATAGGAGGTGTTGGCGTCAGGGACAAGTCAGGGGGGCCCACGAGGCCATGACAAGGACGGGGGGCGCGCCCTCCACCCTTGTGGTGGCCTCGGGACTCTTCTCTGAAATCTTTTCGTTCCAGTATTTTTTATATTTTTCAAAAATATTCTCCGTGGATTTTCAGGTCAATTGGACTCCGTTTGATATTCCTTTTCTGCGAAGCTCAAAAACAAGGAAAAAACAGAAACTGGCACTGGGCTCTAGGTTAATAGGTTAGTCCCAAAAATCATATAAAATAGCATATAAAACATTGAAGATAGATAATATAATAGCATGGAACAATAAAAAATTACAGATACGTTGAAGACGTATCAAGCATCCCCAAGCTTAATTCCTGCTCGTCCTCGAGTAGGTAAATGATAAAAACAGAATTTTTGATGTGGAATGCTAGCAAGTGCATAAGTTTGATCAATGATAATTTCAATCACTTTTTCTAGCATCATTATAAATCATAAACAGTAGCTCATCTCATAAAACTTCTCATGATCAAGTAGCAAGCTATTCACATGTTAAAGCATAGATCATAAACTTTCTTGAAAATTAACAAACTGGGTTCTCAGTCATCAAACAATTGCAATTCATCTTATTTTCAGGAAGGGTCTATGTAAGAGCTTTGATTTAGCAAATCCCACATACTCAACTATCATATAGTCTTCCATGATTGCTACCACTCAAAGCATATTTTTAGAACAAATAGCATCCATCAAACACAGAGAAAGATAGGGGCTTAGTGTTTCGCCTCCCAACTTATTTATCATAAAGATAATTGTCAACAATAATAATTCATGATCAAATATATTTGAATGGCCATATATGCTTAGATCTTTCCCCATCACATGATGCTTGCCAACTAAAGAGGAGGTTGGAATGAGAAGGAATACTAATGACTCTTGCGTAAAAGTAAAAGATAGGCCCTTCGCAGAGGAAAGCAGGGATTTGCAGAGGTGCCAGAGCTCGAAGCTTTTAAAACAGAGATGAACATAATTTTGAGAGATATGCTTTCATTGTCAACATAACAACCAAGAGTCCCAATTTCTTCCATACTAGATACAATATAGGCGGTTCCCAAACAGAAAGGTAAAGTTTTTACTCCCCTTCCACCAACAATCACATTCCAAGGCTGGTCCGAAATAACGGGTACCGTCCAACTATCAACAATCCTGGGGGAGTTTTGTTTGCAATTATATTTTGATTTGATTTGAGCATGGAACTGGGCATCCCGGTTACCAGCCATTTTCTCGTGAATGATGAGTGAATCAACACTCATCGTGAGAATAACCCACCTAGCATGGAAGATACTGACAGCACCTAGTCGCTACATGAGCAATTCAGGCATACAAAACAGATTATTATTTGAAGGTTTAGAGTTTGGCACATGCAAATTTACTTGGAACGGCAGGTAAATACCTCATATAGGTAGATATGGTGGACACTCATGGAGGAAACTTGGTTCAAGGATTTTGGATGCACAAGCAGTATTCCCGCTTAGTACAGAGATTTTGGCTAACAAAAGATTCTAAAAAGCAAGCACCACATGTTGGAGGATCCATAACAATATAACTTCTATACAAATATACCCAAGCATAACTCATTACGTTGTCTTCCTTGTCCAACTTCAACTAATTTGCTCAAGTTTGAAAATAATTAATGGGGCTCACAATCATAGAAGATGTCCAAGATAGTATATTTATATGTGAAATCTCTCTTCCTTCAATATTCTTTTATGAATTGTTCAAGTGACCAATACTGTGTTTGCTAACTTTCAATAAATTTACCACCTCTACTTCTTATATGTGAAGTCATTACTCCCCATGGTATAAGCATATGAAGCATATATAATTTTAGATTTATGATATTCAATTCATTCAACCATTTACTCATAGGATATAAGTGAAGCACTTGAGTAAATGACAAACTACTCCAAAAAGATATAAGTGAAGATCAATGAGTAGTCAAATAATTAAGTAGCTTTGTGAAGACTCTCTCTCATAAAGAAAATTTAGATCTTAAGTACTTTATTCAAACAGCAAGCAAAACAAAATAAAGACATTCTAAAATAGCACACATCGTGTGAAGAAGCAAAAACTTAGGCTCAACCGATACTAACCGATCATTGTTGAACAAGACAGGTGGGATGCCTCCCGGGGCATCCCCAAGCTTAGATGCTTGAGTCTTCTTGAAATATTATATTGGGATGCCTTGGGCATCCCCAAGCTTGAGCTTTTGTGTCTCCTTAATTCCTTTTATATGATGGTTTCCCTAAATCTTAAAAACTTCATCCACACAAAACTCAACAAGAACTCGTGAGAAAAGTTAGTATAAATCAAATGCAAAACCTTATCATTCTCTACTGTAGCAAATCACTAAAATTATTATTTAACATTACATACTAAATGCCTCTGCATATTTAATACCCCTATCCTCAAATAGAATCATTAAACAAGCAAACATATGCAAACAATGCAAACATAACAGCAATCTGTCTAAACAGGACAGTCTGTAAAGAGTGCAATTGTACTCATACTTCTCTAACTCCAAAAATTCTGAAAATCTACCACACTGTATAAAATTTGTTATTGCTGAACGTGTAAAATTTCAAGATTTTATCATGTTCTGACTTTCCAGAAGAATTCAGACAATGATAGAAAACTTTCTGTTTTCAAAACAGCAACATATAGACATGCAAAATAAGCGTGGTAAAGGCTATACTTGACCTTTTATTGAACTAAAAGATACAAAACATTACTGTAAATAACAGCAAGCAAATACTAATAAAATAAAATGACGCTCCAAGCAAAACTCATATCATGTGACGAATAAAAATATAGCTCCAAGTAAGGTTACCGATAACATTGGAGACAAAAGAGGGGATGCCATCCGGGGCATCCCCAAGCTTAGTTGCTTGGATCTTCCTTGAATATTACCTTGGGGTGCCTTGGGCATCCCCAAGCTTAGGGTGTTGTCACTCCTTATTCTCCTCATATCGATATCTCACCCAAAACTTGAAAACTTCAATCACACAAAACTCAACAGAAAACTCATAAGCTCCGTTAGTATAATAAAACAAATCATTCACTTCGGTACTGTCGAGACAAGATTCATAATTTTTCTCACATGATGCCTACTGTACCCTATCATTTCTACAATTTATATTAAGCAATATAAGCCATAGAAACTAGAAAACAAGCAAACTATGCATCAAAAACAGAATCTGTCAAAAACATAGTGGTCTGTAAAGATCTGAATTAAGATCATAATTACGTTACTCAAAAAAATCTGAAAAATTAGGACAACGTATAAAATTTGTATTTCAATCCTATGTAAAAAATTCAGAGTTTTTTCATGTTCCAGTGAATTTTAACAATTCTGTTACTGGACGTAAAAGTTTCTATTTTTGCACAGAATCAAGTCAACTATCATCCACACTACCCCAAAGGCTTTACTTGGCACTTTATTCAAATAAAAGCTATAAAACATGATTAATACAGTAGCTTAATCATGTGAACACACAAAAACAGTAGGGGTAAATATTGGGTTGTCTCCCAACAAACGCTTTTCTTTAATGCCTTTTAGCTAGGCATGATGATTTCGATGAGCAAGATAAGAATTGAAACATAAAGGGAGCCTCATGAAGCATATGAATAGCACATTTAAATCTAACCCACTTCCTATGCATAGGGATTTTGTGAGCAAACAACTTATGGGAACAAGAATCAACTTCCATAGTAAGGCAAAACAAGCAAAACTTCAAGATTTTCAACACATAGAGAGGAAACTTGATATTATTACAACTCCTACAAGCATATATTCCTCCCTCATAATAGTTTTCAGTAGCATCATGAATGAATTCAACAATATAACCATCACATAAAGCATTCTTTTCATGATACACAAGCATAGAAATTTTATTACTCTCCACATAAGCAAAATTCTTCTCATTCATAGTAGTGGGAGCAAACTCAACAAAGTAACTATCATGTGAGGCATAATCCAATTGAAAATTAAAATCATGATGACAAATTTTATGGTTATCACTATTCTTTATAGCATACATGTCATCACAATAATCATCATATATAGCAACTTTATTCTCATAATCAATTGGAACCTCTTCCGAAATAGTGGATTCATCACTAAATAAAGTCATAACCTCTCCAAATCCACTTTCATAATTATCACAATAAGATTCAACACCCTCCAAAATAGTGGGATCATTACTTCCTAAAGTTGACACTCTTCTAAACCCACTTTCATCAATATAATCATAGTAAATAGGAGGCATGCTATCATCATGATAAATTTGCACATCAAAACTTGGGGGACAAAAAATATCATCTTCATCAAACATAGCATCCCCAAGCTTGTGGCTTTGCATATCATTAGCATCATGGATATTCAAAGAATTCATACTAACAACATTGCAATCATGCTCATCACTCAAAAATTTAGTGCCAAACATTTTATAGACTTCTTCTTCTAACACTTGAGCACAATTTTCCTTTCCATCATTTTCACGAAAGACATTAAAAAGATGAAGCATATGAGGCAAAGCATATGAGGCAACCTCAATTCCATTTTTTTGTAGTTTTCTTTTATAGACTAACTTGTGATGAAACAAGAAACTAAAAGATTCAATTGCAAGATCTAAGGATATACCTTCAAGCACTCACCTCCCCGGCAACGGCGCCAGAAAAGAGCTTCGTTGACGGGATGTGAGTGCCGCTTACCTAGCCTCCCCGGCAACGGCGCCAGAAAAGAGCTTGATGTCTACTACACAACCTTCTTCTTGTAGACTCATGTTGGGCCTCCAAGCGCAGAGTTTTGTAGGACAGTAGCAAATTTCCCTCAAGTGGATGACCTAAGGTTTATCAATCCGTGGGAGGTGTAGGATGAAGATGGTCTCTCTCAAACAACCCTGCAACCAAATAACAAAGAGTCTCTTGTGTCCCCAACACATCCAATATAATGGTAAATTGTATAGGTGCACTAGTTCGGCGAAGAGATGGTGATACAAGTGCAATATGGATGGTAGATATAGGTTTTTGTAATCTGAAAATATAAAAACAGCAAGGTAGCAAGTGGTAAAAGTGAGCGAAAACGGTATTGCAATGCTTCGAAACAAGGCCTAGGGTTCATACTTTCGCTAGTGCAAGTTCTCTCAACAATGATAACATAATTAGATCATATAACAATCCCTCAACGTGCAACAAAGAGTCACTCCAAAATCACTAATAGCGGAGAATGAACGAAGAGATTATTGTAGGGTATGAAACAACCTCAAAGTTATTCTTTCTAATCGATCTATTGGGCTATTCCTATAAGTGTCACAAACAGCCCTAGAGTTCGTACTAAAATAACACCTTAAGACACACATCAACAAAAACCCTAATGTCACCTAGATACTCCAATGTCACCACAAGTATCCGCGGGTTTGATTATACGATATGCATCACACAATCTCAGATTCATCTATTCAAACCAACACAAAGAACTTCAAAGAGTGCCCCAAAGTTTCTACCGGAGAGTCAAGATGAAAACGTGTGCCAACCCCTATGCATAAGTTCACAAGGTCACAGAACCCGCAAGTTGATCACCAAAACATACATCAAGTAGATCACGTGAATATCCCATTGTCACCACAGATAAGCACATGCAAGACATACATCAAGTGTTCTCAAATCCTTAAAGACTCAATCCGATAAGATAACTTCAAAGGGAAAACTCAATCCATTACAAGAAGGTAGAGGGGGAGAAACATCATAAGATCCAACTATAATAGCAAAGCTCGCGGTACATCAAGATCGTGCCAAATCAAGAACACGAGAGAGAGAGATCAAACACATAGCTACTGGTACATACCCTCAGCCCCGAGGGTGAACTACTCCCTCCTCGTCATGGAGAGCGTCGGGATGATGAAGATGACCACCGGTGATGGTTTCCCCCTCCGGCAGGGTGCCGGAACAGGCTCCCGATTGGTTTTTCGTGGTTACAGAGGCTTGCGGCGACGGAACTCCCGATCTAGGTTATGTTCTGGAGGTTTTGGGATTTATAGGAGGTGTTGGCGTCAGGGACAAGTTAGGGGGGGGGCACGAGGCCACGACAAGGATGGGGGGCGCGCCCTCCACCCTTGTGGTGGCCTCGGCACTCTTCTCCGAAATCTTTTTGTTCCAGTATTTTTTATATTTTCCAAAAATATTCTCCGTGGATTTTCAGGTCAATTGGACTCCGTTTGATATTCCTTTTCTGCGAAGCTCAAAAACAAGGAAAAAACAGAAACTGGCATTGGGCTCTAGGTTAATAGGTTAGTCCCAAAAATCATATAAAATAGCATATAATGCATATAAAACATCCAAGATAGATAATATAATAGCATGGAACAATCAAAAATTATAGATACGTTGGAGACGTATCACTCATCAGTCATCACCAATCTAATAGTCATGTGCCCATCCTCATAACAGATGCTCGCATCGGTCCTCACGGGCGGCACGGGCGGAAATAAATCTCCACCGTCGGCGCTCCTTTCTTGGCGTCTCCCCCTCGTTGCCACTAGCTTACGTCACCGGGCAAAGCCTGCCGGCGGCCAGCAGCCGCTGGATCTTCCTCTCGCGGCCCTGGTGATGGATGTGTGGCCTCTGTGGCGGTGGCCGGTGCAGCGGACACGGCGCCTCAGATCGACAACCACTTCTCGAGCTGCTCGTCCTGCCGGTGTTGCAGAGCTCGGTGTTCGGGAGGCGAGGTGAAGCGGTTGATGTGTGGTGGCCATGGTGGCTGTGCTCGGCACCGGATCTCGGATTGGCAGCGGCAGCATGAAGGGCCTGGTGGATGAATCGACTGTAAGTGTGGTTCGGCCTCCGGTCAGTTCTGATCTGGCCGGTGCGGCCTGCTTCATGCGCGGCAGCGGTGATCGGTGGCGATCCCATGCACACGAGGCTGGATGGAAGTTCCCCGAGCGGATCCAGGTGAAAACCCTACTCTTGGCTCATTGTCAAGGCCGGCGATGGTGGTGTTTTTTGTGTCATCCCTTCTTGAAGGCATCGTCGTAGAGAAGCTCTAGACCCCTATCCGCCACCTCCCGGGAAAACCCTAGATCGGTCGATTGGATGACAGCGGCGCTCTTGTACCGTATCCCTCTTGGGGGCGTCATTCTTGGAGGTATGCATAGGATCGAGGGACCAGTGGACGACATCTGTGGTGGAGCGGCGTTCCATGTGATGCATCGACGATGTGGAGTCTTGGCGGCGTGGCGCGGCAGGGCCTCAGTGACGGATGTGTGATGATGGACGCGTGTAGAGAGAAGGTGTTGTCTGGCACCGTGGTGGCATCGACTGAAGGAAATATGCCCTAGAGGCAATAATAAAGTTGTTATTTATATTTCCTTATATCATGATAAATGTTTATTATTCATGCTAGAATTGTATTAACCGGAAACTTAGTACATGTGTGGATACATAGACAAACAGAGTGTCACTAGTATGCCTCTACTTGACTAGCTCGTTAATCAAAGATGGTTAAGTTTCCTAGCCATAGACATGAGTTGGCATTTGATGAATGGGATCACATCATCAGAGAATGATGTGATTGACAAGACCCATCCATTAGCTTAGCACGATGATCGTTTAGTTTGTTGCTATTGCTTTCTTCATGACTTATACATGTTCCTATGACTATGAGATTATGCAACTCTCGAATACCGGAGGAACACTTTGTGTGCTATCAAACGTCACAACGTAACTGGGTGATTATAAAGATGCTCTACAGGTGTCTCCGATGGTGTTTGTTGAGTTGGCATAGATCGAGATTAGGATTTGTCACTCCGATTGTCGGAGAGGTATCTCTGGGCCCTCTCGGTAATGCACATCACTATAAGCCTTGCAAGCAATGTAACTAATGAGTTAGTTGCGGGATGTTGCATTACGGAACGAGTAAAGAGACTTGCCGGTAACGAGATTGAACTAGGTATGATGATACCGACGATCGAATCTCGGGCAAGTAACATACCGATGACAAAGGGAACAACGTATGTTGTTATGCGGTTTGACCGATAAAGATCTTCGTAGAATATGTAGGAGCCAATATGAGCATCCAGGTTCCGCTATTGGTTATTGACCGGAGATGAGTCTCGGTCATGTCTACATAGTTCTCGAACCCGTAGGGTCCGCACGCTTAACGTTCGATGGCGATCGGTATTATGAGTTTATGTGTTTTGATGTACCGAAGGTAGTTCGGAGTCCCGGATGTGATCACGGACATGACGAGGAGTCTCGAAATGGTCGAGACATAAAGATCGATATATTGGAAGGCTATGTTTGGACACCGGAATGGTTCCGGATAAGTTCGGGCATTTTCCGGAGTACCGGGAGGTTACCGGAACCCCCCGGGGAGTCAATGGGCCTTATTGGGCCTTAGTGGAAGAGAGGAGGAGGCAGCCAGGTGGAGGGTGCGCCCCCCCCAAGCCCAATCCGAATTGGGTGGGGGGCCGGCCCCCCTTTCCTTCTCCCTCTCTCCCTCTTCCTTCTTCTCCTACTCTAACTAGGGAAGGGGGGAAACCTACTCCTACTGGGAGTAGGACTCCCCCCCTTGGGCGCGCCATAGAGAGGGCCGGCCCTCCCCTCCTCTACTCCTTTATATACGGGGGAGGGGGGCACCCCATAGACACACAAGTTGACAGTTGTCTTAGCCGTGTGCGGTGCCCCCCTCCACAGATTTCCACCTCGGTCATATCGTTGTAGTGCTTAGGCGAAGCCCTGCGTCGGTAACTTCATCATCACCGTCATCACACCGTCGTGCTGACGAAACTCTCCCTCGGCCTCAGCTGGATCAAGAGTACGAGGGACGTCACCGAGCTGAACGTGTGCAGATCGCGGAGGTGCCGTGCGTTCGGTACTTGATCGGTTGGATCGCGAAGATGTTCGACTACATCAACCGTGTTACTTAACGCTTCCGCTTTCGGTCTACGAGGGTACGTGGACACACTCTCCCGCTCATTGCTATGCATCACATAGATAGATCTTGCGTGATCGTAGGTAAAATTTTGATATACTGCGTTCCCCAACAGTGGCATCCGAGCCAGGTCTATGCGTAGATGTTATATGCACGAGTAGAACACAAAGAGTTGTGGGCGATAATAGTCATACTGCTTACCAGCATGCCATACTTTGATTCTGCGGTATTGTTGGGTGAAGCGGCTCAGACCGACATTGCGCGTACGCTTACGTGAGACTGGTTCTACCGACGTGCTTCGCACATAGGTGGCTAGTGGGTGTCAGTTTCTCCAACTTTAGTTGAATCAAGTGTGACTACGCCCGGTCCTTGTTGAAGGTTAAAACAGCACACTTGACAAAAAATCGTTGTGGTTTTGATGCGTAGGTAAGAACGGTTCTTGCTCAGCCCGTAGCAGCCACGTAAAACTTGCAACAACAAAGTAGAGGACGTCTAACTTGTTTTTGCAGGGCATGTTGTGATGTGATATGGTCAAAGACATGATGCTATATTTTATTGTATGAGATGATCATGTTTTGTAACAGAGTTATCGGCAACTGGCAGGAGCCATATGGTTGTCGCTTTATTGTATGCAATGCAATCGCCATGTAATTGTTTTTACTTTATCACTAAGCGGTAGCGATAGTCGTAGAAGCAATAGTTGGCGAGATGACAACGATGCTACGATGGAGATCAAGGTGTCGCGCCGGTGACGATGGTGATCATGACGGTGCTTTGGAGATGGAGATCAAAGGCACAAGATGATGATGGCCATATCATATCACTTATATTGATTGCATGTGATGTTTATCCTTTATGCATCTTATTTTGCTTAGTTCGACGATAGCATTATAAGATGATCTCTCACTAAATTTCAAGGTACAAGTGTTCTCCCTGAGTATGCACCGTTGCGAAAGTTCGTCGTGCCGAGACACCACGTGATGATCGGGTGTGATAAGCTCTACGTTCACATACAACGGGTGCAAGCCAGTTTTGCACACGCAGAATACTCGGGTTAAACTTGACGAGCCTAGCATATGCAGATATGTCCTCGGAACACTGAGACCGAAAGGTCGAGCGTGAATCATATAGTAGATATGATCAACATAGTGATGTTCACCATTGAAAACTACTCCATCTCACGTGATGATCGGACATGGTTTAGTTGATTTGGATCACGTGATCACTTAGATGATTAGAGGGATGTCTATCTAAGTGGGAGTTCTTAAGTAATATGATTAATTGAACTTTAATTTATCATAAACTTAGTACCTGATAGTATTTTGCATGTCTATGTTGTTGTAGATCAATGGCCCGTGCTACTGTTCCTTTGAATTTTAATGCGTTCCTAGAGAAAGCTAAGTTGAAAGATGATGGTAGCAACTACACGGACTGGGTCCGTAACTTGAGGATTATCCTCATTGCTGCACAAAAGAATTACATCCTGGAAGCACCGCTAGGTGCAAGACCCGCTGCAGGAGCAACGTCGGACGTTATGAACGCCTGACAGAGCAAAGCTGATGACTACTCGATAGTTCAGTGTGCCATGCTTTACGGCTTAGAACCAGGACTTCAACGATGTTTTGAACGTCATGGAGCATATGAGATGTTCCAGGAGTTGAAGTTAATATTTCAAGCAAATGCCTGGATTGAGAGATATGAAGTCTCCAATAAGTTCTACCGCTGCAAAATGGAGGAGAATAGTTCTGTCAGTGAACATATACTCAAAATGTCTGGGTATCATAATCACTTGACTCAGCTGGGAGTTAATCTTCCGGTTGATAGTGTCATTGACAGAGTTCTTCAATCACTGCCACCAAGCTACAAAAGCTTCGTGATGAACTATAATATGCAAGGGATGGATAAGACAATTCCCGAGCTCTTCGCAATGCTAAAGGCTGCGGAGGTAGAAATCAAGAAGGAGCATCAAGTGTTGATGGTCAACAAGACCACCAGTTTCAAGAAAAAGGGTAGAGGGAAGAAGGGGAACTTCAAGAAGAACGGCAAGCAAGTTGCTGCTCAAGTGAAGAAGCCCAAGTCTGGACCTAAGCCTGAGACTGAGTGCTTCTACTGCAAAGGGACTGGTCACTGGAAGCGGAATTGCCCCAAGTATTTGGCGGATAAGAAGGATGGCAAGGTGAACAAAGGTATATGTGATATACATGTTATTGATGTGTACCTTACCAATGCTCGCAGTAGTGCCTGGGTATTTGATACTGGTTCTGTTGCTAATATTTGCAACTCGAAACAGGGACTACGGATTAAGCGAAGATTGGCTAAGGACGAGGTGATGATGCGCGTGGGAAATGGTTCCAAAGTCGATGTGATCGCCGTCGGCACGCTACCTCTACATCTACCTTCGGGATTAGTTTTAGACCTGAATAATTGTTATTTGGTGCCAGCGTTAAGCATGAACATTATATCTGGATCTTGTTTGATGCGAGACAGTTATTCATTTAAATCTGAGAATAATGGTTGTTCTATTTATATGAGTAATATCTTTTATGGTCATGCACCCTTGAAGAGTGGTCTATTTTTGTTGAATCTCAATAGTAGTGACACACATATTCATAATATTGAAGCCAAAAGATGCAGAGTTGATAATGATAGTGCAACTTATTTGTGGCACTGCCGTTTAGGTCATATTGGTGTAAAGCGCATGAAGAAACTCCATTCTGATGGACTTTTGGAATCACTTGATTATGAATCACTTGGTACTTGCGAACCATGCCTCATGGGCAAGATGACTAAAACTCCGTTCTCCGGAACAATGGAGCGAGCAACAGATTTGTTGGAAATCATACATACTGATGTATGTGGTCCAATGAATATTGAGGCTCGCGGCGGGTATCGTTATTTTCTGACCTTCACAGATGATTTGAGCAGATATGAGTATATCTACTTGATGAAACATAAGTCTGAAACATTTGAAAAGTTCAAAGAATTTCAGAGTGAAGTGGAAAATCATCATAACAAGAAAATAAAGTTTCTGCGATCTGATCGTGGAGGAAAATATTTGAGTTACGAGTTTGGTCTTCATTTGAAACAATGCGGAATAGTTTCGCAACTCACGACACCCGGAACACCACAGCGTAATTGTGTGTCCGAACGTCGTAACCGCACTTTATTAGATATGGTGCGATCTATGATGTCTCTTACTGATTTACCGCTATCGTTTTGGGGTTATGCTTTAGAGACGGCTGCATTCACGTTAAATAGGGCACCATCTAAATCCATTGAGATGACACCTTATGAACTGTGGTTTGGCAAGAAACCCAAGTTGTCGTTTCTTAAAGTTTGGGGCTGCGATGCTTATGTGAAAAAGTTTCAACCTGATAAGCTCGAACCCAAATCGGAGAAATGTGTCTTCATAGGATACCCAAAGGAGACTATTGGGTACACCTTCTATCACAGATCCGAAGGCAAGACATTCGTTGCTAAGAATGGATCCTTTCTAGAGAAGGAGTTTCTCTCGAAAGAAGTGAGTGGGAGGAAAGTAGAACTTGATGAGGTAACTGTACCTGCTCCCTTATTGGAAAGTAGTTCATCACAGAAATCAGTTCCTGTGACTCCTACACCAATTAGTGAGGAAGCTAATGATGATGATCATGTAACTTCAGATCAAGTTACTACCAAGCCTCGTAGGTCAACCAGAGTAAGATCCGCACCAGAGTGGTATGGTAATCCTGTTCTGGAGGTTATGTTACTTGACCGTGACGAACCTACGAACTATGAGGAAGCGATGATGAGCCCAGATTCCGCGAAATGGCTTGAGGTCATGAAATCTGAGATGGGATCCATGTATGAGAACAAAGTGAAAGATCGTGGATGTCGCCTAAAGGGGGGGGGGTGAATAGGCGCTTTAAAATAATTACGGTTTAGGCTTGAACAAATGCGGAATAAACCTAGCGGTTAATTTGTCAAGCACAAAACCTAAAACGACTAGGCTCACCTATGTGCACCAACAACTTATGCTAAGCAAGATAAACAACTATGTGATAGCAAGATATATGACAAGAAACAATATGGCTATCACAAAGTAAAGTGCATAAGTAAAGAGCTCGGGTAAGAGATAACCGAGGCACGCGGAGACGACGATGTATCCCGAAGTTCACACCCTTGCGGATGCTAATCTCCGTTTGGAGCGGTGTGGAGGCACAATGCTCCCCAAGAAGCCACTAGGGCCACCGTAATCTCCTCACGCCCTCGCACAATGCAAGATGTCGTGATTCCACTAAGGGACCCTTGAGGGCGGTCACCGAACCCGTACAAATGGCAACCCTTGGGGGCGGTCACCGAACCCGTACAAATGGCAACCCTTGGGGGCGGTCACCGAACCCGTACACTTTGGCAACCCTTGGGGGCGGTCACCGGTACCCGTCAAATTGTTCGGGACGATCTCCACAACCCAATTGGAGACCCCGACGCTAGCCCGAGCTTTACACCACAATGATTGAGCTCCGAACACCACCAACCGTCTAGGGCGCCCAAGCACCCAAGAGGAACAAGCTCAAGGGTACCAAGCACCCAAGAGTAATAAGATTCTCAACTTGTAACTTCCACGTATCACCGTGGAGAACTCAAACCGATGCACCAAATGCAAGGGCAAGGGCACACGGAGTGCCCAAGTCCTTCTCTCCGAAATTCCACCAAAGCAACTAATGCTAGGGAGGAAAATGAGAGGAAGAACGAAGAAGAGAACATGAAGAACTCCAAGATCTAGATCCAATGGGTTCCCCTCACATAGAGGAGAAAGTGATTGGTGGAAACGTAGATCTAGATCTCCTCTCTCTTTTCCCTCAAAAACTAGCAAGAATCATTGGAGGGATTGAGAGATAGCAATCTCGAAGAAGGTCAACAATGGGGGAAGAACACGAGCTCAAGAGATTAGGTCCAATGGGGAAGAAGATCCCCTTTTATAGGTCCCCACGAATCTGCCCGTCATGTGCAGAAAACAGAGGGACCGGTACAACCGATGCACGAACCGGTACAACCGGTCAAAGCAGAGGAAAAACCTACCTGTAGAAAAAAAACCTAAGCGGTACAACAGCCCGGGGAACCGGTAGTACCGGTTAAACTGAACTAACCAATACAACCGGCCCACAGCCGCCCAAGAACCGCTCCACAACAGAAACTAGTCCGGTAGTAGAGCAGTACATGGCCGGTACAACCTTCGGACCAATTCTGGAGCGGTACAACCGCTCCAAACACCGGTTGTACCGGTCAACCGGTACAACCTCTCTATGGGGCGGTACAACCTCTCTATGTAAAACGGGCAAGATCAAAACAGCCACAACTTTCGCATACGAGCTCCGAATTCGATGAAATCAAGTTTGTTGGAAAGCTAAAGACAAGAGCAAACACAATCTTGATAGAAAAATCAAGAAATAGCAATTGAGAAAAAACCCATAATAAAATGATGAGA
Source organism: Thinopyrum elongatum (assembly GCA_011799875.1). Taxonomy (NCBI): domain Eukaryota; kingdom Viridiplantae; phylum Streptophyta; class Magnoliopsida; order Poales; family Poaceae; genus Thinopyrum; species Thinopyrum elongatum. The sequence goes on along the minus strand of CM022303.1, from coordinate 494,026,826 downwards.
ACCCTTTCTCAAATAAGACTGCTAAAAACTCCAACACCGAAAACACAAAAGAAGATGCATAAGAAATTGGTTTTCGATGAACTCGAGCCTGTCATGAAGATGACCATAAGCTCCTAATCTCACAAGGAGAAGAACCAAATAAGAACCAAGAGAGATTATGCAAGGATGCAATGGTTTGAGCTCTCGACAAACGAGACGATCAAGCTACACACTAGAGAGCACCCCTTGATAGTACGGCAATCGATCCTACAACCGGTCTCCCAACTACCACCATGAGACCAGTAAAATAGAAAACCTATCAAGGGCAAACCTTTGTCTTGCACATAGTCCACTTGAGCTAGATGATGACGATCTTGACTTCCTCAAGTTGGACCACCTTTCTTGATTGTGTTGGCTCGATGAAGACTAGTTGATTGCTCCCCCATAATCCACTATGGGTGAGCCACTCTTCGGCACATCTTCACAAGTTCATTGCCACCACAATGGACAGCAAGCTTTAAGCATGATTGCTCCCCCATACTCCATTATGGGTGAGCCACTCTTCGTGTTGCTCCACTTGAACTTGCACACCGCAAACTTGATGACGAACACCACTTGTCATCCTCCATGGGTTGTATGAGATCTTCCTCTTGACGCAAGCCCATGGAAACATACCTAACCCCACACAGAACTCTCACGTAGACCATGGGTTAGTACACAAAGCATAATGGACAATGCTTACCATACCATGGGATCACTTGATCCCTCTCGGTACAACTTGTGCGCTTTGTGTGTTGATCAACTTGAATCACTCTCTATAATTAGTCTTGATCAACCTTGAATCTTTCCAACTCTCTTCATTAGGATGATGTCTTGAAGGTAAACGTGAATGTTCACACAATCTTCTTCTTCAAGACATGCTTGCAATAATCTCAACACTCACATGACCAATCTTTGGATAATTCCTTAATAGCACCTTGGTCAACTCATAAACTCCTTGAAACCAACACATGGACTTCAAGAAAAGCCTATGGACAAATCCTTCAAATATAACTCAATGCAACCATTAGTCCATAGAGAATGTCATCAATTACCAAAACCACACATGGGGGCACCGCATGTCCTTTCAATCACCCCAATTTTGGTAATTGATGACAATCACTTTCAAGAGAGTTTATATAAGGAATTATGCATCATCATGCAATGCAACAACCAATAGTGCATGCATATGAGATGCAAATGCTAAGGAACAAAACAAAAGCAAGAGGATATAACTCTCTAAACTTCTTCACAAAACTCTCTGAAACTTCTCCCCCATTGGCATCGATTGCCAAAATGGGCGAAAAGCTTAGAAGGCCAATATAAAAAGTGTTCCTCCATAAATTGTGTATTTCTCAACAAGAGAGTGGAATGCCATACACATATCCAAAGGTAAATACTTGGAGGAACACAAACTATATTGAGGCACAAAGATTGCTAAAGAATGATATGCCATGAAGACATAACAAAGAGAGACACAAGCAATCAAAAGATACTAATTGAAGCAAGCAATCAAGGGATATCAATTGAACCAACTAGACCAATGATCCTATGAGCCACATGAAAAAAAAAGATATTATGATACACGCAAGGGAGTGTTCTAAAGAAACTAGGGAAGCTCCCCATGATTTGTGCATAAATAAGAATTTTTGTAATTGGATACAATGTGCACAAAATAGGATCATCACTCCCCCCAAAATCAATAGAAACACACAACAAGTGCAAGTGAGCATATAGGAAACTAAGCCTAGCGCTTGCAACAAACACATGGTTGAGCAACATGTAAAAGAGGCAACTTAAGAAAAGGCTCAACCAAAACCGATGTGTGTGAGTCAAGGGCAATGCACTTGAGAAGACTAATGTACGGATGAGCATTAAGCATTAATATAGTCTTGAATGAATGAGACACACGGTGCAAGGCCTGTCATTCCCACACACAACTAACAAATGGGTTCACAAGCTCACTAATAAGCATATAAAGAACCTATGCTTGTGACAACCCGTGGTGAAGATATAAAAGGAAGCTTCGTTAAGAGGAGGGATACCAATTGAATTGGCAAAGCCTCATCATGACAAGCAAGAGGAAAACAAGATCTTCACCATGCAAGAGTGCATCAAGATGCAACGAGATATGACCCACACTCAAGGCAAAAGCTTTCACGGAGCCACCAAAGAAATAACATAAGAAAGACAAGGTGGACATGAAAGAAAGGATATCATCTAGAGATGTAATTTCTCTCAAGTGTATAAGGTTCTAGGTAGACAAAATCATGAGATATCAATCCACATAGAAGGATGTACACACGAAATAGTTACAAAAAGGAAAGAACAAGATATCCGCAAGGAAGTCATAAATATACCAATAAGATATTTGCGTGAAAGCATAGCACTTGGCTAGATATGGTCTTATTGTATATAAATGAAGTCCAACTGCACATCCATCAAAGACATCACAACTAGCAACAAGAGATCATCGTTGGGATGCCTTGAGAAAGGAAACAAGTATCACAAGATGGAATGAATATCATGCCAAGATGCAACCTACACAAGGTTGAATGCAAGAAAAGAATGCATGAATAGATATTTGTTACCGAGATATCATTGGAAGGATGTAGAGGAAACCAATTGAAGGTAGTAGATAGTTGTTCATTGAGCATCCTAGCTTGACTCCAATAAGCACATGGTGACACCACCTTCCTTGTGAGTGAGCCGAGCATCCAATGCATCTCCAATTGTTCCTAGACCAACAACACAAACAAAATGGTACCCAAACTCATTGGGACCAAAGAGTTAGTGAACCAACAATACATAGGACAAACTCCACATAAATATGTGCATATAGATATGAAAATGAATTTCATGCACATCTCATCCAATTTGAGACTTGGTGGAGTTTCCCCTATATATCGGGTCAAAGAAAGAAAGCATGCCAAAGAAACTACAAGAAGTTAATATGCATGCTCAAGACTTTCAAGAACCGATACCAAATGATAAAGAAATACCAAGTGAAGAAAAGATACCAAATGAATAAATCATCACTTGGAGGATATCCATAAAAGATACATCGAGGAATGAGATATCCATTGATACACACTAAATAAAAGATATCAAACTCCCAAAAGAGAGGATGGTTCCAAACAAACCAAGCTCTCTACAAAGTTTCATGATGGCACAAAGTACCAAAAAGAAAACGGTTTGCATTCCACCAACACACACTTGATAAGGATCACAAGGTGAGCATTCTAAGAAAAATAGGATAGCTCCCCCTAAGCATTGTGCATTATAGAGAACTTGCATTTGAATACAAAAAGCACAAGATGGGATCACCACTTTCACTATATCTATACAAACACTAGACAAGCTCAAGGAATTAATAAGATCCACAAGTGGTATGGAGTACAATGGGAGTTGACACAATCCTTGGCAAGAGATGAGGCAAATAAAATCAAAAGCCAATGTAAAGATGATCAATAATTTCTACCACACAAGTGAGTACCAATTGTCGAAAGACAAGAAGTATTTGGAAATAATTCCTGGTGGTAGATAGCAAGGATATCCAACATCATCTTCACACCAAACACAAGCAAATTTGCAACTGTAGAGCTAACATGCCACCTAGGAACAAGATAATTTACAATATCAACTCTAGGTGACAATATCTCAAATGTACACATTTTCTAGGCTAGTAATATACACATAGCATATTACTCCCCCATAATGTGATACCAATTAAAGATAAACAAGAGGCAAATAAAATGATCCAACAAGAGATAATTAATGGACTATTTAGAATTTGAATTTCTCATGAGAAGACATACCACATAGCGACTAGATAATCTTGTAATATCCATACAAGACGGTATTCCTCATGTACACATATTTATAGGATTGTGAGGTGCACAAAGCACATCACTTCCCCAAAATGGGATTTTTCCATTAATCTCTCACAAGAGCCAACTAAGATACAAACAACATGCAAAAAGGCTCGACACAATACTCTCACGTACATGATGTGCAAACCAATATACACATACTTGATTACTCAAGACAAGCAAATTGGAAGCACAACATATACAAACACATGCAAGGTACAAAACCAAAACATGCAAAGGGGCAAGTAACTTTCAATGTAAATAATTTAAGTACAAGTTACCGCAAGGAGGCACATTGGATTTAAGATAGAAACTTGATAACCCAATTGACTTGGCTTGAGACAATATGAATGATGAAGATTCCTTAATTCTTCATGATGTAGCCAAGTCTCCAATGCCCTCCATCAACACCTATTGATCAAGTTTGAGCTAGTTGGTCCCCAACCAAGTTGGGTCCTAAGAGGTTAGTCACAATAGGCTTGGCTACCGAAATGGTTCTTTTCTTGACACCACTTTGAGTACCAACAACTTTGGCAAACACATTGCCAACCTTATCCTTCCCAAGAGAATAGATATCATCAATAATAATTGGGTTGGATAAGTTACCACTAGTTCATGAAGAAGCGAGGTGACCTTCTCACGACATAGGTAGCAACGTCTACTCTTCACTTTCTTCTCACTTGATTTCTCAACTTGAGAAGCATTTGCTTGAGTTTTCTTGGGAAGAGGCCTTTCTTCAACTTGAGGTTGAGCATGAGAGTGAACTTGTGGCCGCTTCCCTTGTTGCTTGTCACTAATGGGCTTCTTCAATGGGCAAGATCTAACATGAAGCCCTTCTACTTTGCACTTGAAGCAAACAATCTTGGTCGAATTCTTGACTTGTTCTTGGCCCTTCTTTTTGTTCATCTTGGACTTCTTCTTCTTATTGGAGTTGAATCCAAGTCCACCTTTGTCATTGGGGGATTTTTGCACACTCAAGATATTGTTGAGTGTAAATTTCCCTTCATGACCCTTTTCCAAGTCTTTCTTCAAAGAAGTGACTTGGGCCTTGAGCTCTTTGATTTCCTCTACATGGTTAGTCTCAACACAAGTACTAGAGGAAGTATAAGCTTCATCGTTAGAGCAACAAGGCAAGGAAAGCAATTCATCACAAGATGTACCAACATTGTGAGTAGATGAATTACAAGGACTAGCACATGGCAATATAGCATTTTGACTAGAAGTAGTGCTAGTATCCACATGAGGCTCACTAGATGTTACCTTAGCATGTATGGCCTCATGAGCTATCTTTAGCACATTATGGGATACTAGAAGATCATCATGAGAGCTTGAGAGCTTTTCATGACTTTCTTCCAATTTCCCATATTTGCTAGATAGCAACTCAAGTTGAGCCTGTAGCTCAACATTCTCCTTCAAAATGGATGCTTCACAAGTAATAGAGTTAGTAGCACAAGCATCATCAATAATAGCAAGAGGAGAAGGCAAGTTTACAAGCTCTTTTGAATATGAAGCTTTAAGTTGAGCATGAGACTCGGTGAGTTTGATGAGCTCACCCTTGATGACCCTTGAGCCATTTTCGAGGTGCTCAAAATCCTCAAGGAGTCTAGCATGAGAAACTTCAAGCTTAGCATTTTTAGTTTCAAAAACATTGGCCACCTCAAGAGCTCTATCATGAGATTCCTTCACTCTAGATAATTCTAGAGCAAAAGTCTCCTCAAGAGATTCCTTGGTGGTTTGTTCAAGTTCAAGATCTTGAGAGAGGTCGGCAATCTCATTAGCGTAATCACGCTCATGACCTTCTATTTTATCAATGGTGACCTCATGCTCCTCGATATGAGATTCCAACTCCTCAATATATTTCTTGCCCTCAATGGCAGTAGACATGATTTCCATGAAGTTGGAACGATTAATTTTATTCTTATGGAGAGCTTTAAAAATCATTTCTCCCTTAATTTTTAAGGAAGCAACATTATCATTCTCTTCATCATTATCCTCATCATCATTACCATTAACATCATCATCAAGAGACATATTGGGGTTCAAAGTAGGAGATACCTTTGAAGCCTTAGCCATAAGGCAAAAAGCAATAGATGATGATGTAGGATCCCTTGAAGCACCGTTCAAGACCACATCTTGTTCCAAGGAGTGTTGGGTTTCCTCTACATTGTTAGCACAACAACTCGAGGAAATACATTCATTTTTATCATGGCAACAAGATATAGCAAGCATATCATCATGAGATTTAGTCAAGAAATTTCTACATGATATGCACGGACTATCAACACAAGCATGAGAAACATGTAAGGTGCACGAAGTGTTAAAGTCCAAAGATGGAGCATTGCAACAAGATAGTGATGAAGAGTCATCAACGATAAGCACACTATCATCATTGCAATGACCAACACTACTCACCATAGCATTACCTTGTGGCAATCCACATGTAGGTGAAGTAGAAGAAGTTGAGAAGGCAACACGGCCGGAGGTGGAGGGAGAACAATCATCCCCACAAATCTTGGACACACCATATTTATCTTGAATCTTTGTCCACAACTCATGAGCATCCCGGAACAGCATGAGTTGAAATATAACTACATTGCTCAAAGCATCGAAAAGCACATTAGAAGCTTGAGCATTGAGATAAGAGTTTTTCAAATCCTCTAAAGATAATCTTTGGGGATCCTTTGGAGGAGAAAAACCCATATCTACAATTCGCTCTAAATTTGGGTCCATGACCCTAAAGAGATTAAGCATGCGAATTACCCAAACATCAAAATTTGTGCCATCAAAACTAAGAGTGTCAGAGAAACCTAATCCCCTAGTCGACATATTTACTCTCTAGGCGGTTAAGCCTAACAAAGAGAGACGAGGCTCTGATACCAATTGAAAGATCATGGATGTCGCCTAGAGGGGGGTGGATAGGCGCTTTAAAATAATTATGGTTTAGGCTTGAACAAATGCGGAATAAACCTAGCGGTCAATTTGTCAAGCACAAAACCTAAAACGACTAGGCTCACCTATGTGCACCAACAACTTATGCTAAGCAAGATAAACAACTATGTGATAGCAAGATATATGACAAGAAACAATATGGCTATCACAAAGTAAAGTGCATAAGTAAAGAGCTCGGGTAAGAGATAACCGAGGCACGTGGAGACGACGATGTATCCCGAAGTTCACACCCTTGCGGATGCTAATCTCCGTTTGGAGCGGTGTGGAGGCACAATGCTCCCCAAGAAGCCACTAGGGCCACCGTAATCTCCTCACGCCCTCGCACAATGCAAGATGTCATGATTCCACTAAGGGACCCTTGAGGGCGGTCACCGAACCCGTACAAATGGCAACCCTTGGGGGCGGTCACCGAACCCGTACACTTTGGCAACCCTTGGGGGCGGTCACCGGTACCCGTCAAATTGCTCGGGATGATCTCCACAACCTAATTGGAGACCCCGACGCTAGTCCGGAGCTTTACACCACAATGATTGAGCTCCGAACACCACCAACCGTCTAGGGCGCCCAAGCACCCAAGAGGAACAAGCTCAAGGGTACCAAGCACCCAAGAGTAATAAGCTTCTCAACTTGTAACTTCCATGTATCACCGGGGAGAACTCAAACCGATGCACCAAATGCAATGGCAAGGGCACACGGAGTGCCCAAGTCCTTCTCTCCCAAATCCCACCAAAGCAACTAATGCTAGGGAGGAAAATGAGAGGAAGAACGAAGAAGAGAACACGAAGAACTCCAAGATCTAGATCCAATGGGTTCCCCTCACATAGAGGAGAAAGTGATTGGTGGAAACGTAGATCTAGATCTCCTCTCTCTTTTCCCTCAAAAACTAGCAAGAATCATTGGAGGGATTGAGAGATAGCAATCTCGAAGGTCAACAATGGGGGAAGAACACGAGCTCAAGAGATTAGGTCCAATGGGGAAGAAGATCCCCTTTTATAGGTCCCCACGAATCTGCCCGTCATGTGCAGAAAACAGAGGGACCGATACAACCGGTGCACGAACCAGTACAACCGGTCAAAGCAGAGGAAAAACCTACCTGTAGAAAAAAAACCTAAGCGGTACAATAGCCCAGGGAACCGGTAGTACCGGTTAAACTGAACTAACCGGTACAACCGGCCCACAACCGCCCAAGAACCGCCCCACAACAGAAACTAGTCTGGTAGTAGAGCGGTACATGGCCGGTACAACCTTTGGACCAATTATGGAGCGGTACAACCGCTACAAACACCGGTTGTACCGGTCAACCGGTACAACCTCTCTATGGGGCGGTACAACCTCTCTATGTAAAACGGGTAAGATCAAAACAGCCACAACTTTCGCATATGAGCTCCGAATTCGACGAAATCAAGTTTGTTGGAAAGCTAAAGACAAGAGCAAACACAATCTTGATAGAAATATCAAGAAATAGCAATTGAGAAAAAACCCATAATAAAATGATGAGAACCCTTTCTCAAATAAGACTGCTAAAAACTCCAACACCGAAAACACAAAAGAAGATGCATAAGAAATTGGTTTTCGATGAACTTGAGCTTGTCATGAAGATGACCATAAGCTCCTAATCTCACAAGGAGAAGAACCAAGAGAGATGATGCAAGGATGCAATGGTTTGAGCTCTCGACAAACGAGACGATCAAGCTACACACTAGAGAGCCCCCCTTGATAGTACGGCAAACGATCCTACAATCGGTCTCCCAACTACCACCATGAGACCAATAAAATAGAAAACCTATCAAGGGCAAACCTTTGTCTTGCACATAGTCCACTTGAGCTAGATGATGACGATCTTGACTTCCTCAAGTTGGACCACCTTTCTTGATTGCGTTGGCTCGATGAAGACTAGTTGATTGCTCCCCCATACTCCACTATGGGTGAGCCACTCTTCGGCACATCTTCACAAGTTCATTGCCACCACAATGGACAGCAAGCTTTAAGCATGATTGCTCCCCCATACTCCATTATGGGTGAGCCACTCTTCGTGTTGCTCCACTTGAACTTGCAAACCGCAAACTTGATGATGAACACCACTTGTCATCCTCCATGGGTTGTATGAGATCTTCCTCTTGACGCAAGCCCATGGAAACATACCTAACCCCACACAGAACTCTCACGTAGACCATGGGTTAGTACACAAAGCGTAATGGACAATGCTTACCATACCATGGGATCACTTGATCCCTCTCGGTACAACTTGTGCGCTTTGTGTGTTGATCAACTTGAATCACTCTCTATAATTAGTCTTGATCAACCTTGAATCTTTCCAACTCTCTTCATTAGGATGATGTCTTGAAGGTAAACTTGAATGTTCACACAATCTTCTTCTTCAAGACATGCTTGCAATAATCTCAACACTCACATGACCAATCTTTGGATAATTCCTTAATAGCACCTTGGTCAACTCATAAACTCCTTGAAACCAACACATGGACTTCAAGAAAAGCCTATGGACAAATCCTTCAAATATAACTCAATGCAACCATTAGTCCATAGAGAATGTCATCAATTACCGAAACCACACATGGGGGCACCGCATGTCCTTTCACAAAGTGTGGACTTTGGTTGACTTGCCCGATGATCGGCAAGCCATAGAGAATAAATGGATCTTCACGAAGAAGACTGACGCTGATGGTAATGTTACTGTCTACAAAGCTCGACTTGTTGCGAAAGGTTTTTGACAAGTTCAAGGTGTTGACTACGATGAGACCTTCTCATCCGTAGCGATGCTTAAGTCCGTCCGAATCATGTTAGCAATTGCTGCATTTTATGATTATGAAATTTGGCAAATGGATGTCAAGACTTCATTCCAGAATGGATTTCTAGAAGAAGAGTTGTATATGATGCAACCCAAAGGTTTTGTCGATCCAAAGGATGCTAACAAAGTTTGCAAGCTCCAGCGATCCATTTATGGACTGGTGCAAACATCTCGGAGTTGGAATAAACATTTTGATAGTGTGATCAAAGCATATGGTTTTATACAGACTTTTGGAGAAGCCTGTATTTACAAGAAAGTGAGTGGGAGCTCTGTAGCATTTCTAATATTATATGTGGATAACATATTGTTGATTGGAAATGATATAGAATTTCTGGATAGCATAAAAGGATACTTGAACAAGAGTTTTTCAATGAAAGACCTCGGTGAAGCTGCTTATATATTGGGCATCAAGATCTATAGAGATAGATCAAGACGCTTAATTGGACTTTCACAAAGCACATACCTTGATAAAGTTTTGAAGAAGTTCAAAATGGATCAAGCAAAGAAAGGGTTCTTGCCTGTGTTACAAGGTATGAAGTTGAGTCAGACTCAATGCCCGACCACTGCAGAAGATAGAGAGAAAATGAAAGTCATTCCCTATGCTTCAGCCATAGGTTCTATCATGTATGCAATGCTGTGTACCAGACCTGATGTGTGCCTTGCTATTAGTTTAGCAGGGAGGTACCAAAGTAATCCAGGAGTGGATCACTGGACAGCGGTCAAGAACATCCTGAAATACCTGAAAAGGACTAAGGATATGTTTCTCGTTTATGGAGGTGACAAAGAGCTCGTCGTAAATGGTTACGTCGATGCAAGTTTTGACACTGATCCGGATGACTCTAAGTCACAAACCGGATACATATTTATATTGAACGGTGGAGCTGTCAGTTGGTGCAGTTCTAAGCAAAGCGTCGTGGCGGGATCTACGTGTGAAGCGGAGTACATAGCTGCTTCGGAAGCAGCAAATGAAGGAGTCTGGATGAAGGAGTTCATATCCGATCTAGGTGTCATACCTAGTGCATCGGGTCCAATGAAAATCTTTTGTGACAATACTGGTGCAATTGCCTTGGCAAAGGAATCCAGATTTCACAAGAGAACCAAACACATCAAGAGACGCTTCAATTCCATCCGCGATCAAGTCAAGGAGGGAGACATAGAGATTTGCAAAATACATACGGATCTGAATGTTGTAGACCCGTTGACTAAGCCTCTCTCACGAGCAAAACATGATCAACACCAAGACTCCATGGGTGTTAGAATCATTACTGTGTAATCTAGATTATTGACTCTAGTGCAAGTGGGAGACTGAATATGCCCTAGAGGCAATAATAAAGTTGTTATTTATATTTCCTTATATCATGATAAATGTTTATTATTCATGCTAGAATTGTATTAACCAAAAACTTAGTACATGTGTGGATACATAGACAAACAGAGTGTCACTAGTATGCCTCTACTTGACTAGCTCGTTAATCAAAGATGGTTAAGTTTCCTAGCCATAGACATGAGTTGTCATTTGATGAACGGGATCACATCATTAGAGAATTATGTGATTGACAAGACCCATCCGTTAGCTTAGCACGATGATCGTTTAGTTTGTTGTTATTGCTTTCTTCATGACTTATACATGTTCCTATGACTATGAGATTATGCAACTCCCGAATACCGGAGGAACACTTTGTGTGCTATCAAATGTCACAACGTAACTGGGTGATTATAAAGATGCTCTACAGGTGTCTTCGATGGTGTTTGTTGAGTTGGCATAAATCGAGATTAGGATTTGTCACTCCGATTGTCGGAGAGGTATCTTTGGGCCCTCTCGGTAATGCACATCACTATAAGCCTTGCAAGTAATGTAACTAATGAGTTAGTTGCGGGATGTTGCATTACGGAACGAGTAAAGAGACTTGCCGGTAACGAGATTGAACTAGGTATGATGATACCAACGATCGAATCTCGGGCAAGTAACATACCGATGACAAAGGGAACAACGTATGTTGTTATGCGGTTTGATCGATAAAGATCTTCGTAGAATATGTAGGAGCCAATATGAGCATCCAGGTTCCGCTATTGGTTATTGACCGGAGATGAGTCTCGGTCATGTCTACATAGTTCTCGAACCCGTAGGGTCCGCACGCTTAACGTTCGATGACGATCGGTATTATGAGTTTATGTGTTTTGATGTACCAAAGGTAGTTCGGAGTCCCGGATGTGATCATGGACATGACGAGGAGTCTTGAAATGGTCGAGACATAAAGATCGATATATTGGAAGGCTATGTTTGGACACTGGAATTATTCCGGATAAGTTCGGGCATTTTTCGGAGTACCGGGAGGTTACCGGAACCCCCCGGGGAGTCAATGGGCCTTATTGGGCCTTAGTGGAAGAGAGGAGAAGGCGGCTAGGGAAGGGGGGAAACCTACTCCTACTGGGAGTAGGACTCCCCCCCTTGGGCGCGCCATAGAGAGGGCCGGCCCTCCCCTCCTCCACTCCTTTATATACGGGGGAGGGGGGCACCCCATAGACACACAAGTTGATAGTTGTCTTAGCCGTGTGCAGTGCCCCCCTCCACAGATTTCCACCTCGGTCATATCGTTGTAGTGCTTAGGCGAAGCCCTGCGTCGGTAACTTCAGCATCACCGTCATCACGCCGTCGTGCTGATGAAACTCTCCCTCGGCCTCAGCTGGATCAAGAGTACGAGGGACGTCACCGAGCTGAACGTGTGCAGATCGCGGAGGTGCCGTGCGTTCGGTACTTGATCGGTTGGATCGTGAAGACGTTCGACTACATCAACCGCGTTACTTAACGCTTCCGCTTTCGGTCTACGAGGGTACGTGGACACACTCTCCCGCTCGTTGATATGCATCACATAGATAGATCTTGCGTGATCGTAGGTAAAATTTTGATATACTGCGTTCCCCAACATCGACAACATGCCTGGCAAGGTCGATGCATCAGTATCTGATCTGAAGATGGATCGGTGGAAGATGGTGGCTGTCGGTGTTAAAACCGGCGAATCTCGGGTAGGGGGTCCCGAGCTATGGATCTAGGATCGATGGGGAACAAGGGACGACGAACACAGTGTTTACCCAGGTTCGGGCCCTCTCGAAGAGGTAAAACCCTATGTCCTGCTTGATTGTATTTGATGTATGGTATGGTTACAGAGTAGATCTACCTCGAGATCAGGTGAGCTAAACCCTAAAGTGATGAGGTGATGGATGTAGCTCTACCCTAAGGCCCTAAACCCTCTGGTTTATATAGACACCAGTAGGGTTAGGGTTACATTCGATCGGTTACAATGAAGGGAAGATCACGCTAATCTTGACTTGGAGGGCACACCACAACTCTGAAGATCTCCTGTCCGGCCACGGGTCCGCATTCTAGCTTGGCCCCATAACGGCCCATCAGTCCGGCCCATATGTAATAGGTTGACGGCCCGGTGACCCCTTAGTCCAGGACTCCCTCAGTAGCCCCCAAACTAGCCTCCAACGCCAGGGCTTGTATCCGGCGTCCGCACATATCATTGTCTTTGGCTTGCAAGGCAAGTTCTTCGTTTTATCCTGTGCATATTCAGAGCTTGAGTGGTGTTCGGAATCTGAAGCGTCTACTTTACTTAGCCTTGAAGGCCAAAGTGCTCGAGTGTGAACAGTTCCCACGCCTGACAACTTTTAGCGAAGGGTCGCAGCCGGTCATAACGTCGAACGACTGGCAGTTCTTGATGCGCGGCTCGAGGCCACCCTTCCAATGACACGTCTCATCAAAACAGAGACCGTGCCCCTTTTTTAGGGGATATGATCAATGATTTCGATTCTCCCACCCACGCATAACGTCGCGAGTATATCGGGAAGTGGCCTATAAAGAGGGGAATCGGCTACAGTTAACACCTTATGCCTTCTCCTACCTCCCGCCATTGCCTTTCCAATCTCTAGAGCTCCAGCACCTTGCCTTATCTGTTTACAGCGACTCCCTTCCCCGTTCTTCCTAGCCACGGTCATGGCCGGATCTGGAGCTAATGGCAAGTGGGAGGCCTCCATCGTCGCCAACGACGACATCGAGGGGCTGAAACGGGCCGGCTACCTGTCGGCTGACGTCGCTCACCGAGCACCCGAGAAGGGCCAGGTCGTCCCCACGCCCAAACCGGGCGAGAGGGTGGTTTTCCTCCCCCACTTTATCCGGGGGCTGGGATTCCCGCTACACCCCTTTATGCGGGGATTGATGTTCTTCTATGGGCTAGACTTCCATGATCTAGCCCCCAATTCCCTCCTCCACATTTCTACTTTCATCATCGTTTGCGAGGCTCTTCTGCGGGTCCAGCCGCACCTCCGCCTATGGCTGAAGATTTTCAATGTCAAGCCGAAGGTGGTTGGCAGCGCACAGGCGGACTACGGCGGAGCGATGATCAACAAGCTCACCCGAGTCCAATGGCCGGAGGGGACGTTCATCGACACCGTCAAGGTGTGGCAAATGGAATGGTTCTACATAACCGAACCAAGGGAGGCGGCCTGGACGGCAACCCCCGAGTTTAGATCCGGACCTCCAGCGAGGCTGACCTCGTGGACCAAGAAAGGTCTCGATTGGGGATCCGCCGACGAGATGAAGGCGCTACAGAAGCGCGTGTCCAATGTGATGGAGACCGGGGCCAAACTGACCAACGTAGTTCAGATAATGCTCCATTGTCGTCTCCTACCTTGCCAGCAGAGGGCGAGTCCGATGTGGGCTTATAAACCCGAAGACCTGGCCACCGTGCATCACCTCTTTGGCACCACCCATGACAAGGTATGGAGTCTGCTGTTAAAGCCTCGGAAGGAGTAGCCGGCCGAGAAAGAAGACATCGGTCTTGATGCCACAAACCCTCCGAGGAAGGTAATTAACTCTTTGCCCATCGTGTATTCGGGCGCTCATACTGTCCAAAGTTTGGTCTAAGCCCCACTTTGTTGCTTTAACAGGGCTGGCTCGAGAAGGCCAAGAAGATCAATTGTTCGGCTCCACTGCCCGAAGAGCCTCAATCAGCTCAGCTGGGGGAGCTACTGGTCAAGGCGTCGTACAGGGCGCCAGAAAAGAAGGAGAAGAAGAAGAAAAAGGGTCCGCTGGAGGCCCGGGGAGGTCTCCACTTGAGGGAACGTCCGACCACCAAGGTCGGCGACACAGCGGTCCCATCTGCCCAAGACGGGGAGGAGGACAAAGACGAGGAGGAAAGCGCCTCCTCTCACTCCAAGGAGAGGGCGGTGTCCGAAGACGTCGAGGAGGAACAGCCTCCTCGGGCCCCGAAGAGGCAGTGCAGGCCCAAGGTGGTCCTGCCTGATAGCTCAGACTCCGATGAGGAGTCCACAGCATCCGAAGAGGTCCCGGAGAAGGACCGCAGGGTCAAGCCTCCTGCCACAAGGTAGGAACTTCAACACTCCCTGTTTTATTTTCACTAATCCCTTACCGACGAAAACTGATTTGTGTGATATCACAGGCCACCGCACGGCCACCCCGCCGAGCCGACCTCAGAGGGGACATCTCCACCCGCCGAATTAGCGGACAGCGGGTCCACGTCGCGCTCTGTACCTTCCCAGATCCACGAAGAGGTCGGGGAAGTCCTGTCTCGAAGGGCCCTGAACACGGGAGAGGAGGGCGATGCCACCATGGCCGAGGCTAACGCCTCGGTCACCAAAGACCAGGAGGATGTGTCCCTCCTGGCTAATGCAGGGGGGAGGATCCGGTCTGTTCGGACCCTCCCAGCCGGTCGCACCTGAGCCCCCGAGGCCTTCACAGGTGCCGATCCCGCCCTCCCATGGGGAGGGGGTTGAGGTCCCGCCACCCGCGCCGGACACTAGCCACCAGGCAGTGACGGGCTGGCCGAGCACACTGGAGGAGCTGGTGAACAACTTCGTCATCGTTGACGGGCACCGCGCCCTTATGGGTGCGGTTCTACAGGGTGTTCGGTCGGTCCAATCCGGACTGAACGACGCCGTCCAAGGCCTTCTAACAGGCTTTGAGGTGAGTCAAGTAATACTCTTTTCCCATAAGGATGGTTTTTCCCTTGTTAGCCGGAGCTTTGAGTAGGCCAGACATATATATGCCAGCCCCCGAGACTCTGTAAGGATTGCAAAAACCTTACATAGGGTCAAATACCTGTAGGCCAGCTTATAAGGCATCATCCTTGGCTACAGTTGCTAATGCCGCTGCCTTGGAGGAGATGGATCGGAAGCTAAAATGCTCCGATGAAGAGCTTGACCTCGTCAACAAGCGGCTTGATGAGTAACAAGGTAAGCTCGTGTTGAAATACATAGCTAATACTGCCGAATACTGACGTTCCGGATTGTATACTGAGCCCCTATTATTTGGTGACTACAGCTGCCGCCGCGGAGGTTGACAGCCTCAAGGCGGCGCTTAAGAAAGCCAAAGCCAAGGCGGCTGCCGAAAAGGCGGTGGCCAAATTGGAGACAGCAAAGACTGCCGGTGAGAAGCACGAGGCTCGAGTGGCCGAAGTGCAAGTGGAGCTCAAGGATGCTGTCACAAAATGTGAGGCCCTTGAGCAGAAACAGAAGGAACAGTTCTCCAAGCTGTCCAAGGCAGACAAGGAACTCCAGGAGGCCAGGACGGAGGTGCGGGGTGTCCGGGAGGAGCTCCGTCAAGTAAAGCAAATCGCCGATGGTAAGAAGTACTTACTGCAGAGTGTTTTTGGCGGCAACAGGTTCGCCTTGCTGATGTGGGTCTGGCGCTCCGCAGACATCTTCGCTGAGCTCATGAAGAGTGCGGCGGCTGCGGTGGAGCACCACGCGACGCGGGAGGACGACTCCGAATGGCAACTTTTTTGGTCGCAGTTCCCGGCGCCCGAATACCCTCTACTCCTTAGCAACCAGATGAACCAGCTGATGGAGCTACATCGGATGGCCGAGCCAGCCCTGAAGAATCTGTGTGTCCGGCTGTGGCCCACTGAGCCTATTCCAGACATCTATTTTGGCTTGGTGCAGAGGCTAAGCGATGCATCACCGCGGATCGACACCGTGAAGCGTTCTGCGTGCCTTGAAGGGGCGAGGTTGGACTTCGCGAAGACCATGGTGCATTGGCCGAAGATCAAGCCGATGGACATGGCCAGTGGTCCTCCGCCAGCTGGCAAGGGGCACCGTCGACCCGAACTGTATTTTGCACAGGTTATGGATGGTGCTCGGGCGATAGAGGGCCAGTGTTCCAAGGATGTAATCATTGAGTGAAAGTGTGTTAAATTGTAGATCGAATCCGTTTGCTTTGTAATGTGGTTTGCTTGGGTATTATGGTGTGTTTATTTTGACTCCTGTGCGGCCGTTTATTATTCTGAAAGTTACCAGTCGTCGGCTTTAGCCCCAATTAAATGTTACAAGGGGTGTTTCGTCTCCGCACTGTTACCCTTAGCCGACGTCTCGGTGCCCAGAGGCGGTAGTGTGAGAGAGAGACTAGGCAATCAGACTATACGGCTTTATCACTTTCACTTAGCCATAGGAGCTTGACGGTGGGGGCTAGTGACTAGCCCCTAGGTTTTTGTGATGTACGTGGGAGCCGAGGCATGCCTTTGTGATCACATGGTTCGTGCTAGGATGGACCCTGCGTATGACACGGATAAATCGCCAACGATTTCTTAGTTTGACACTTGTCGTCGGATCGTTGACCAGTTCTCGCTTACTATGACGGTCGGTTTTCGGCTTTCTCCCCTAGGGTGCTTGACTGGACTAGCCAGAAGCACAATCGCAGGGGTTCTCCCTTTACCTTCTTAGCCAAACGTGCGGAATGTAAGAGGGCAAGCATAGGAGCCGGGCAACCCAACTATTAACCTAAGACATAGTTCGGAACTAATGCATATAGTGCAATATCCGAGACGCCGGACACTCGATGCGAGGTAGTGCCAGACTTAATATGTAGAGCTGACGGAAAATCACGCCTTTGGTCAAGTAACCGATTTATTACACAAGATGTGCATACCCAGCTGTTCGAAGAGCGGGAAAAAAAGAAAAGGAAAGAAAGAGGGCCTAATAATGCGGATGCCCGAACACCGTAAAAGATGTTTCTATTTTCCATAAGCTCTGGACGTCTATCAGTACAATTCGAACTGCTGAGGTGTTTATAATAATGGAGAAAAGAAAATTTTACAGAGGAAGGTTTACACAGGGCCTTGATGCGTGGGTCGAGGCCTCAACTGTGCCCTGATGCACGTCTGCGCCTTTCCTTCTGCGAGGTGGAGGGGAGTGAATTGGACATCCATTTAGAACACTGCGTGCTAGCGAGGGGTGCCTTCAATATGGACCTTGAGATGTAGTCCTGTCGTTATAGCTTGATGCTGAGCGAGTCTGGAGTCCTGCCCGTTGTCGTCCAAGGACGTGGTGATGCCATAGTTCGGGTGAGCCGAACACATGGTGTTATAAGCCCCCACGACCGCCCATAGTATCTTGAGCGCGAAGTTGTGCCGACAAGGCACATAACGCGTGGGGAAGGCGGGTGTACCATGGGGAGCGTATCCCTATTTGCGGCGAACGCAGGCGGGTTCCCATGACGGGGATCAGGCTCGAGCCCGTTTAAGTGTATCTTTTGCCTTTACGGTGGGCTGATACCTTGGCCTACTGGCGACGGACTGGTCTTCGGCTGCTAGGGCCACAGTGTGTTCCTTAGTCCGGAGCGAGCGCTCCGTGTTGCCGTTTATCATTATGACGCCCACAAGACTAGGCATCTTTAGCTTGAGGTATGCGTAATGTGGGACAACGTTGAACTTGGCAAACGCCGTTCGGCTGAGGAGGGCGTGATAGGCACTACGGAATGGGGCGATATCGAAGATCAAGTCTTCGGATCAGAAGTTGTCCGGTGAGCCGGATACCACTTCCAGCGTTACCTTGCCTGAGAAGTGGGCCTCTACGCCCGGAATAACCCCCTTGAAGGTGGTTTTGATGGGTTTGATCCTTGACGGATCGATCCCCATTTTCCTCACTGTGTCTGCATAAATCAGATTGAGGCTACTGCCTCCCTCCATTAGGACTCTCCTGTGGTGGTACCCATCGATAATGGGGTCAAGTACCAGGGCCGCCGATCCTCCATGACGGATACTGGTCGGATGGTCCTTGCGGCCAAAGCTGATCGGGCAAGCCGACCACGGTTTGAACTTCGGCGCTACGGGCTCGATGGTATACACATCCCGCAGCGTGCGCTTCCTCTCCTTCCTTGGTATATGGGCGGCGTAGATCATATTCACCGTCTTGACCTCAGAAGGGAAGGGTTTTTGGCGTCCACTGTTTGGCCTGCGGGGCTCATCATCGTCCTTGTTTCGTGGGCTTCTGCCCGAGTCTTCGGCTGTGAGTTTGCCGGCTTGTTTTATCACCCAACAATTATGGTTGGTGTGGTTAGCGGGTTTTTCGGCGGTGCCATGAATCTGGCAGGCCCTGTCCAGGATTGCGTCCAATTTAGTTGGTCCATCCTGATTGCCTCTAGAATGTTTTTTCCGTGACCCGGACTTCGGATTACGGAATCCGGCATTTACTGCCGTCTCGTCGGCTTCGCCGTCGTTGTGGCGATGCTTGTTCTTGTTGCGCCGTGGCTTTCCATTCCCGTCCCGGACCTCAGAGGTGCCGGGGGCTTCCGGGTTGGTGCTTCTACGAGCCAACCAGCTATGCTCCCCGGCACAGAAATGAGTCATGAGGGAGGTAAGCGCCGCCATTGTCTTCGGCTTGTCCTGGCCGAGCTGCCGTGCTAGACATTCATCTCGGATACTGTGGCTGAAGGCGGCTATAGCTTCAGCGTCCAGACAGTCGACGATTTGGTTCTTCTTGGTCAAAAACCGGTTCCAGAATTGCCGGGCTGACTCGCCTGGCTGTTGGATTACGTGGCTCAGGTCATCGGCGTCCGGGGGCCGGACATAAGCGCCCTGAAAGTTGGCTCGAAAGGCGTCCTCGAGCTCCTCCCAAGATCCTATGGAGTCTTCGGGGAGGCTATTTAGCCAGTGTCGAGCCGGACCCTTAAGCTTCAATGGTAGGTATTTGATGGCGTGGAGGTCCTTGCCTCGTGCCATGTGGATGTGTAGTAGGAAATCTTCGATCCATACGGCCGGATCCGTCGTCCCATCATAGGGCTTGATATTTACGGGCTTGAAGCCCTCCAGAAATTGGTGCTGCATCACCCTATTTGTGAAGCACAGAGGGTGAGCGGTGCCCCTGACTCGGGCTACGTCGCGCCGGAGACCATCTGTCATCCGGGCTCGCTGTTGTTCCCGAGCTTTGTCGTTTCGGTCTAGTCAAGCTTGGTAACTGTCCCGTCTAACAGGAGGGTTGTCTTTGGGTCCGTAGATGGACCTTGTCAGACCTGCGCGTGCGTCTAGGTCGCGTCATAGGTCGTACTCGTAGGCTGGCCGAATTGGCTCCTTGACTAGATGGCAAGGTAGAGCGGGAGGCTGTTCGGTTTTGTCGGCCGACCTATCCCGTCCTCGAGGGGGGCGGTCCGGCTGGTCCACCTGAGTGTGCCGCGCAGGTACTGGCTCTATGGCCTCATCATCAAATTGCGGCAGAAGCTTTCGCATCGGGCAACTTTTGGTCTGCCGCTCGTAGCCGTACCCTTCTTCGGCAGCCAGGACTTTGGTCCATCTGTCATTGAGGGTGTCTTGCTCGGCCTTTATTCTCTGTTGCTGTTTCTTCAAGCTACGCGCGGTGGCAATGAGCTACCGTTTAAACCGCTCTTGATCCAGCGGGTCTTCGGGGACGATGAAATCCTCGTCGCTCAAACTAACCTCCTCTTCGGAGGGGGGGAGGTAGTTGTTGTCTTTGGAGTCATCGAGGTCCTCTAGGTTGAGCGGGTCTTCCTCCTCGTGATCAGCTTGGGGTTGCTCGTCGGCGCCGTGGTCATCGAGGTTGTCCGCATTGTCCGGAGTGTCGTTCTCTCCGGTGTTCGTGTTGCTCGCATGGCTTCGACGTGCCTTGGAGCGACGGTGTTGTCTGCGGCGCCTGTGCGGCTCATCGCCGGGTTTGCCGTTATCCTTCCTGGGGGTGCCATCGTCGTCCTTCGGAGTGTCCACCATGTAAATGTCGTAAGTGGACGTGGCCGTCCAGCGGCCGGTGAAGAGGGGTGCGGCGTTGGCAGTGGCTCCGCTATCCTCGTCCATGGAGTAGGCGTTTTCCGAAGTGTAGTCCAACATGTCTTTTAAGTCCTCGACTGTGGCCACAAGGTGGGTGGTGGGTGGGACGCAAAACTCACCGAAGTATGCCTCAAAGGGCTGCTGAACGCAAGTCGAGGGCGGGTCTTCCCGAATAGCCATCATCTGGATTCGGTCCAACGCCTCGTTTAATAAGGTGAGGGTCGTCGGACTGGTATGCGGTGGCTGCCAAGGGCCGGTTTCCAATGTGGCGGGGCAAGGAATGATCCGGGCCTGGGCCGGATCCTGATCTTCGAGGGCCGAGTTAACCTCGAAGCCCGGGGCCAAACAGTCGTAAGAGACCGAGGACAAGACCTGGTCTTCGGATACTGCTTCCGTGTTGGGGCTCGAAGCCAAGTTGTCGAGGGGAAGTTCGGCTAGGGATGACTCCTGGCCACTGAACATCGACCTGTCGCTAGGGCTCAAGGCTGTAGACGTGTTGCAAGGAGAGGGTTCGACCGAAAGTGATTCTCGGCGTCCGAACATTACTTCCGCATTGTGGCCCGAAGATGGGTCTTCGGCGGTCATCGCATGCGTGGTCGAGAGGGATCCCTGGCCTCCGTTCGAGGTGGAGATGTCCGAGCTCGAGGTCGGCCAAGGGATGGGGGTCGATCCGTAGATTAGATCGGGGAAGGGTTCTGGAGCGGGCGCAGCGAATCCGGCGAAAACCAGATCGCCTCGAGCGTCCGCAATGTACTCTAGATTGCCGAATCGAATCCGGTGCTCGGGTGCGAAGTTGTTGATCTGATCTAGATGACCAGTTGGGTTGGCATGCAACACGATGCTGCCGAACGCGAAGAGTTGGCCGGGGACAAAGAGGTCCCCGGAGCTGACGCCTTCTCTGATGATCAGGCGAGCCATTGATCCTTTGGCGACCCAAAATCGGAACTCTCAATGAAAGCACCAATATCGATGTTAAAACCGGCGGATCTCGGGTAGGGGGTCCCGAGCTGTGGATCTAGAATCGATGGGGAACAAGAGACGATGAACACAGTGTTTACCCAGGTTCGGGCCCTCTCGAAGAGGTAAAACCCTACGTCCTGCTTGATTGTATTTGATGTATAGTATGGTTACAGAGTAGATCTACCTCGAGATCAGATGAGCTAAACCCTAAGGTGATGAGGTGATGGATGTAGCTCTATCCTAAGGCCCTAAACCCTCTGGTTTATATAGACACCAGTAGGGTTAGGGTTACATTCGATCGGTTACAATGAAGGGAAGATCACGCTAATCTTGACTTGGAGGGCACACCATGACTCTAAAGATCTCCTGTCCGGTCACGGGTCCGCATTCTAGCTTGGCCCCATAACGGCCCATCAGTCCGGCCCATATGTAATAGGTCGACGGCCCGGGGACCCCTTAGTCCAGGACTCCCTCAGCGGCGACGACCTATGAGAGTGTGTCGGACCAGTTTGTGTCACAGACCTGGTATGTGGCTTGGTTGGGGCCTCTGGCTTTAGATGTTAGGCTTAGGTGAGAGGTATGGGTATTCGACTCACACTTTCTGCACCCCTTCATCAATGGATAGGATTAGCGACAGATGTTGCCAAAATGGCGGCTTCAGATAAAATGATATATTACTTTGTAAGGTCTTTGTGAATAACTAATAAAGTGGCTACATGCATCTCCCAGATGCAGAGACCGGGGTCATCCTCTTAAAAAACAATCTAAAAGTTACAAGAAGGATGCCATGTTTAAGAATTTGTGCTTATAATAATATGATGATTTAGGCTCACCTAAAAAATCCCTATTAATTATATATGGAAAATTCCATTCCATAGAAATATCATCGGATTTCTACATGCCACCTTTTTGCTTTATCACTCGTACCGTATCATCTCATGCTTGTTTGAATTCCATGAGATTATTGTCTAAATTAAATATATCAATCATCAAATATTGTTATATTGAACTAATGCTTCAACCAATTCATTCAAAAGTCCAAACAGATCTAGGAAGGTGGGCAATACATTTTAACCATCCCCTCACGTTTAGACTTGTCTAGTTCTTGGACGTGGGGTCGTTGTAGGTCGCAAATATTTATTTTCATATTCTCCATTGGCAAGATCTTGAACTCAAAACCTCTTGGATTTGAAACCATATTAAATTTATACTTCAGCCAGTTTATCCGAAAGTGTGAACCGGTGGAAAGAGATGGGCAATATATTTCAACATATTATTTGTTACCGTGCCAAGAGTCCAAGTATTGTTTGGTGGTACCCCTTTCTCTTTGGTCTTTCAACATCCTACACTCACATCTATTGATCTTTCATCCAACATAAGAAATAAATAGAGAAACTACCAGTCAGATTTTGGTCTTAAAGAATCAAACAATGCTCCCCCCACCTACATTTTTGGAAGAAAGGAAGGGGTACCACTTATAAAAAAGGCCATCAAGATAGCCTAAATGTAGTTCTGATAAGGAAGACATATTTTTCTGTGAAAATATGCTCATTTATTTAACATTGTCGCAACACAATAAATATATAAATCCCTTTGTTCGATACTATTAAACCCTTAATGTCAAACCCTACAATATATGACCCCATGTGTGTACATTGGCACACATAATATTAGTAGAAGCAATGCAAGAACTTGATGTGGTTTGAACCGTCAAAGCTAGATAGGAAAGCATGAGCTATTTCACATTTTATGCGCTTGATGAAACGAACAACGATGAAACAAGCAAAAAAAAACTACTACTCCATGCGTGTGGGTGCCTAAGAACGTAGTAGTTTCTAGGTTATCAATTTGACTAACAAAATGCATGTTATGTGCCACCAAATCAGTATATTTAGAAACTTTATTGAATATGAATTCAATAATATGCTATTAATGGTATATAATCATATGTTTCGTTAGTCAAATTGAAGACCCAAAAAACTCGCCCGGGCATGTAACCTAGGTTGGAGGGAGTACAAAGTTTGACAAACTTGAATCACAAAGCTATGTCGGCCAAGCTACCTTCAACAACTCATTTTGAATTAGCCGATAAAATCCAATGTTTTCTTGATCACGAAAAAAATATTTTGGAGCAACGGTAAAATAAAATGGACTAAAGAAACTAAAACGAAAACAGGAAGACAAAGCTCCATCTTAAAGTCCAAAATTGTGGAAGTTGCACTAATTATGAAGGTTTTGAGGAGCCGCCAACTCTTGATGCTTCGTTGTTGGACCATGATAAAAACAGTGAGATAAAACATTACTATGCGTTTGTTTGGATCCAAACTTCATTCCTTTTTGTTCGTGTGTTTACATATTTGATCCTTTTGATCTACGACTCTTTTTATCGGCAATGGTTTCTACGCTGGTGTGCTGATCATGTGGGGCCTTAGCATGATGACTTTCTGACTGTCTACTACAACAAGGTTTGCCTGGCTCCAGTGAGGGAGGGGCGATCACAGTGGCATGCCTTCGGCTCGCTTCAGTGCTTGTAGTCATCGTTAGGTGGTCCATAGATCCGGTTATAATTTTTCTTATCTCTTGTGTTCTTTGTACTACCATGATTGATTATAAATAGATTGAATGTTTCTCCGGAACAAAATATTCCTTTTGGGGAGTTAAATATTTATGGATTTCGCTACAAATTGAATGTTAGATATTTTTTTAGCATGTTAAATCAAACGTCTGAGATGGCAACTTATGTTGTCATGAGGATGACAATTCATTTAGCAAGCAGCTTTTAATGTATCTCCGCCCATCTCAGTTACATATCTATTTGGGATTTGGTTAACTGGGATTGAGCCTAAAACTACGGCACATATTCGTGTAGGAGTATGTGCATTACTTTGGGCCATGTGGAATTGTCGGAATGATGTTGCCTTTAACAGACAAACCATCACAAAATTTCTGCAGGTTATCTTCAGGGTGTCAGCTTGGATCCGTACGTGGTCATTACTCAGCCATGTGGACCACAGGGAGCTTATGGATACTGGGTGCAACCGATGGGAGATTGTCGCACGGGATACATACAACCGATTTGGATGGCGGTCCAATAATAGGATAGGTGTTTAGTCATCTTAACCTATTTTCGCCGGTTGTGGCATTGTCATATTTTTATTTCATATGTGTAAGACCTTGAGAAACCTTGTTTCGAACCTGGATCTTTAATAATATGGCTGTGTGCATCAAGAGATGCAGAGGCCGGGGGTATCCTCCTTTTCTAAAAAAAAAATTAGCAAGCATGGCAAATTCTTGACATGTTCATTTTTGGCCATCATTTGACATGGTTGTGTAAGGAAATTGTCATCTTGGCGGCAACATAATTTTTCAGTAAATGTTCGATTTTGTCATTTTAAAAAAGCTGAAGCCAAAACTTTAACATTATTGATTTTTAAACGTCCCAAAACTACTTATTGGGCCTACACTTAAATGGGCTGCAATACAAGCAAAAACCCAGCGGCACCCATTGGGATTGGCACCAGCTTAGCCCATACCCACCCTCTAACCAATAAACACAGCCGCTTATCCCCATTAATCCCAACAGTACAAATCCCTAAACACACTCCCCTAGAACCCACATTTACCCTCTAAACCCTAGGCCATCGTCAGAACCCCTGTCAAAACCCCAGGGGCACCATCGCCAATTCCTACCACCCCGGCCCAGGATTCCTTGGGAAGGGCAAAAATTTGATGGTATCGGGGGGGTAGGCAAGCAAGTCTCATGGGGGAGTGTGTTTAAAGTAAAAGATGGCTTAATGTGTGATGAGAGAGGCAAGCCAGCGCCCATTTCCAAGTGTTGGGATTCTTAAACGGTGCTTAAAATTTTAATCCCTCTCTCGTGATCTCTCTTGGGTCGGTCTAAAGTGTCACAATACGGCAGGGGTGGTGTGGTGGATGCCTTTGTTATTTTATGCTTACTGTACCTTTGTGATTGTTTAATCTCTCTCTGTGTGTTCTTTTCCAATTTTACCATGGTGCGTGGCTGTGTGTTGGGAGGGTGAAAAGAGGAGGGCGGTTATAATTGTGCACAGGATACTAGGGGAGGGGAGGGTTAAAAACTGCGGTGCTGGTTCGGTGTTGGGCTTTCCAAGGGGGTGGAGGTGGGTGGGTTTTGGGAGTTGGGTTAAAGAAAGTCACAGCAATGTGTACTCTACTTGCTTGTTGCTGTTCTCTTGTTGAAATGTCTATGCTTCGTGTGAAACAAGTCATAATTACTTGGTCCGTATCATATAATTAGTCAGAAGTTTTGCACTGACCAAGTTGCCACTGTAGGATATCTTCCCAGTGGGCTATCGAAAACATTGCAGTGGAAAAAAGGGGCTTTACTGATCAGGATAATCTAGTACTACTGCGTTTTAAAAGTTTGGAACAAACTGTACTAAGAAAAATGTTTGAAACAAACTTACTAAGATAATGGAGTACCAGTATGTATAAGATGGAGGGCATCATGCGCTTTGAGAAAAGAGCGTTGGTGAGAAAAAAAAATATGGATCGTAGAATACTGATCG
The DNA here is from genome assembly GCA_011799875.1 of Thinopyrum elongatum. NCBI lineage: Eukaryota > Viridiplantae > Streptophyta > Magnoliopsida > Poales > Poaceae > Thinopyrum > Thinopyrum elongatum. The sequence goes on along the minus strand of CM022303.1, from coordinate 494,000,605 downwards.
AACGGTATATTTCTCGACAGAGACTGGCTCGCAGACCGGTGCGTCTGGCATCTGAGAGGAGCATTTTATAGGTTTGAAACGACATTTTCTAAGGTTGTTCTTATACTTTTTGGACTGCACCCGCACGAGACATAATGGCACGGGAGACACCGATCGATACTGGGCCGTCAGGTTAATGGGCCGGATTTAATTACCTCCTGACCCCCTATATCATATTGTCATGAAAGTTTGCATGCTAGACTAAAAAAAATGAAAGTTCTTTTTGAGTTCTAAAAAATATACTTAAATGAAAGTTTGCATGCACATAGAAAACTTGTTCATCCTTGATGTACAAAAAAAAATCATATTTTTTTGAATTTTCTTCGTTATTTGTTTTCAATTTATTGTTCATCCAAAACCATTTGAGCTCGTGTCCTATGGATTCCCGGCTCATGAGCCTAGAGTATTACACTTTTTCTTCGTATGTGTATCTCCGGAAGAAACACTATCTTCGCTTTTCCTCCTTCAGAAATTTAATTTCCGAGCTCGCTCGCTAATTTTAGTTTCCGTTTAATCCGATTTTTGTTATGTCAGTGCAAGAACGAATAAGAACTCAATCTACCTCCTGTGAGATAATTGTAAGAACCATGCCAATCCAACATCCTAATAACGTTCGACAGTCCAACCATGTTTGCCTGCATGGTGCCTACTTACGTCCATTGCTTTGCTTTTTTACCCTCCATTCATTTCTGAGTTGTTGACAGCGTCGTCGTGACCATGGCTTGGACACCCGTCCGGGGGATCGCCGGAGCCCGGAGAGTTTGGGCGTTACTCGGACCAGGCTGGTGTCGGTGAGCAAGTTCCTCTGTCCTCAGACTGTCCCGTCCCGAAGAGTGTAAACATTGCGCGCAGCCGTACGGCAAGAGAGACCTTGGGAAATCCAGGCGCACGTGAGGGGTGCGTGTGCCGCTGTCAGTCGTCGGCATTGAGCGACTTCTCTTTACTGCCAGTTTTTTTTTTTTTTTGATAATTAGAACTTTATTCCTTGAATAATGGTCATATCATTTACAAGTAGGTGAGAAATAAAGTCCGGGACTACAGCATCCCAAGAACCAGAAGATTTGGAACTAAAACATTGTTTTGCTAATTCATCTGCTACCTGATTCGCCTCTCTAAAACAATGCTTAAAAGATAGCTTTGTAAAATCGATGGATAACTGCTTGCACTCTGCAACGATAGCACTATCGGCCCCCATGTAATCATCCATTAGCTGAATTGATTCCACCGCAAACGAACAGTCTGATTCAACCTCTGCACTAGTGCATCCAATACTTGCCAGGAGATAAATACCATTTCTTATTGCCAAGAGTTCAGCCGAATCAACATCACGGACATGCGGTATGAACCATGAAGCCGCAGCAATGAAGTCCCCTTTGTGATCTCGTACAACAGCTCCGCATGCTCCTGAGAGAGTATCTACATGGAAAGATGCATCAACGTTTACCATCACAAAGCTATAAGCAGGTTTCCTCCACATATGATCTGTCGACCTTGTTGGCATCTTATATGTTAGGGATCTTATGTAATTCGTTGCTAGAACTCTGATGGACAAGGCTGTCTTCTCCGGGCTTTGGATCGTCACACCTTTCACAAGCTGTCGTCGCTGCCACCATAGGAACCAAGCGGCCACCGACGCAAGTTCCGCAATCGGGAGACCGTCAATAGTTGTGTTCAGCTTGATCAGTATTTCCATTGTTACAGAGCCGGACCTATCCTCGGTGATGGACTTTCGAATTGTGTCCAGCATCCCCAACCGTGACCAAACCTTCTGAACTTCACGGCAGCCAAAAAGAGTGTGCTGGATATCTTCCATGCCAACCCTACAGCGAGGGCACTGGGGCACTAAAGGGATGTGACGTGCAGCCAATACCCCAAAACATGGCAAAACTCCATGCAGAACCTTCCACGTAAAGTGCTTCACCTTGCCAGGAGCTTTTAGTCTCCAAGCATCTTTCCATATTCCATTTACGTGGGTATTTCCTTGACCATCGGGCCTTGAGAGCCTAGTGCCAAATTGATGATCGAGTTCCCTGTAATAGGCTGAGCGAACGGAAAAGGCCCTGGACCTAGTATATTTCCAAGCCACAAAATCGTCTGTGAGGTTACTGTTTAGAGGAATTTGCAGTATCCGTTGCACATCAACTGGTGAGAAACAATCACGAAGGAGCTCTTCATCCCACCCACCAGTGTAAGGATTAATTAGTTCCCCCACTTTTGATAGCATTATCATTCCTTTTGGCGTGATTACCTTCCGTGTTGCACTAGATGGTATCCATGGGTCTTGCCAGATATCAATTTGGGATCCGGACCCAACTCTCCATATACAACCTCTTTTGAAGGTCTGGATACCTGCCACTATGCTCTGCCAAGTATAGGAAGATCCCTTCTTTGGGCCAGCTTTTAACAAATTTCCATCTGGATAGTACTTTGCTCTGAGAACCTGCGCACACAAAGATTCTGGGTTCTGGAGAAGTCGCCAACACTGTTTTGCTAACATAGCAAGATTAAAATTGTGAAGGTCCCTAAACCCCAAGCCCCCTTTCTTCTTCGGTATACACAACTTCCACCATGCAAACCAATGCATTTTCTTCTGATCTTCATTATCACCCCACCAGAAACCAGAGATTTCATCTGTGATTGCCTTGCAAACTCCTTTTGGTAGCTTGAAAACAGACATAGCATATGAAGGAATAGCTTGAGCAACAGATTTAACCAAGATTTCTTTACCTTGCATTGAGAGAGTTTTTTTCTTTCCATCCCTTCAATCTTTGGCATACTCTGTCTATCAAATATTGAAAACAATCTGATCTATCCACTCCAACCATGGTTGGCAAACCCAAATAGGTATCTGAAAGGGCTTCTGTTTCAATATTCAGAACTCTGCAACAATTCTCTCTTACATGGACACTAGTATTAGGACTGAAAAAGATATTGGACTTTGCATTACTCACAATCTGTCCAGAACTGATACAATAAGTGTCCAACACCCTTTTCAGAGAGTTTGCATTATGTTCATCTGCTCTCTTTACTGCCAGTTACTACTGCGCGCTTGCTCAAACAAAGAGGGACGGGATCACAGTAAAACCTCGCCCCCATTTCCGTACCGGCTTGACTCGGCGGTGCCAGCACGAGATCTTTTTTTACCGCAACTGGGTCTGCTGCGCTCCACACGTGAGTTGTGATACGTTTGAGGTGAAACGATGGTAAAAGTAATTCTTCTTATGGCCAATTAGGGGTGGGGCGCGCGGGAGATGATGCGTCCGTTGCTACCTGAAGCTGTAAACTCGGCATAGAACAGCGAGGAAACCATTTTTCAACTTGTGTAGAAAAAAAGAACGGTTGCACGATGGTAGGGCCGACCGATCTGCGTTGGATTCACTTTCCATAGGAGATATGGTTCAACAAAAAACTTTCCATAGGAGGTTAATCACAGTGTGCATCCGGACCAGACTCTGTTATTAGCGGATACGGGTCCTGATATTCGGGGCGAAATGACAGTCGAGGAGCTCGACATAAAAAAATTAAAAAAATTCAGCTCTAAACAGTGTTCTTTTTTAAGTTTCTCTGTGATCGGTCTTTTTTGTTTGCTGAGAGCTTCCCCAATGTCATTTTATGATGAACTTTTGCACGCACCTGACGTATTCGAGCATCTTCAATGCCAAATCCATCCATGTAGGTAGGTGTAGTAGCCAGGAAGGAAACGACATGATCGATACCAGGGAGCAAGTAGTACCGCGGCTCGCACCGGCGGCCGGCCGGGCTAGACGCGGTAGGCGGCCCGAGCGGCGCTAGTAGCAATAATTTGGCGGCCCTAATCGCAAAGGAACAAGCGTAGTTAATTCCAGTTTTCCCTCCTCGCCCTCGCCTCCCGATAACACAAGCAGTGCCGCCGGGGAGAAACAGATGATGCCCTTTTCTTATCGTCTCGCGGCAGAATAGAAAACGGATTAGCGCAGGTACTTGACAACTTGAGGCATCAACGAGGGCAGAGCCCAAGAACACGGCACCAGCTCATACAAGAGGAGCAGTACGGTAACCAGCAGTGCTGGTAGTATAAAATGTGTGTGTTGTTGGGGGGGGGGGGGGGCAGAAGCTCGATCATACTCCGATTAGAATCAAGGTTAATAGGGTTATACTCCCTCCGTTCCTTTATGTAAGGTGTATTTGTTTTTTAATAAAATTCCACAATGTAAGGTGCATTTCTTCTAAATCCTCGTAATTCCCTTTTTATCCCTCCAGTAAGAGGAAAGTATCTCTCACCTGATTGACTGTATCTCTCCTTGTATCAAAAGAAGGAAACTATCTCTCTCTCGATTGCATGTATCTCTTACTTTTCTGGACTCAATGATTTACTTGCCACTAACTAACAAATTTTTTAAGGGTAATTTTGTCCTAACACCTCAATAATTATGTGCCTTGGTCACCGTGCCGAAAATAATACACCTTACGTAGAGGAACGGAGGGAGTATTAGACATGATCGATCATAGAGTTGCTTGGGTTATAGAGTAGGCAAGTAGTAATCGATCATGGAGTTGATTGGGCTCCATACGAAACTGCTACGCAGACGACAGCTGCCGAACGAACTATGCACGATGGAGGATTTGACGGTGATGTCCAGGTTTGCAGTACGAATGGACGGCTTGATGTTAAGCGTCGTCCGGGAACCGTTCGAAAATTATCGTGTGTATAGCATCGTTCAGCTCCATGAGCCGAAGCATCTGAATCCATTGCTCCAGACTTGATGTGTGTGCGTATAGCTGGTTAGGATAACAAATGGGGTTGCATTATTGGACAATCAGGACCCGTCCCCCGCGTCGCCTCTCTGGCGACACGGGCGGAAGCCAACAACCGCGCCGCCGGACTCCTTCCTCGTCCCCTCCCTTCCCGCCGCCGTCGCCTGAGGATGCCGCCGGGCTAAGCCCGTGTGGCGGACGGCGGTGGCGGGGGGCGCTCGTCGCCTGGATGTGGCGGCTCTCGGTGGGGGAGGCTCGGGCCCCTTGGCTGCTCTGCGTGATGGCGTTGACTCGGTGGGCTTCCGCCGGCGTCTCTCCCCGGCGAGTCGGGTGTGGGTGGCGCCCCCCTTCTTCTCCGACGGATCTGGGCGTCCTCCTCGCGTTCGACTTCGGGCTGGCTCCTGACGGCTCTCTCAGCGATCCGGTGGCTGCAGCTCGTCAGATCTGCCGGCTGCGACCGGATCCGGCTCTTCCACGGTGGTGGGAGGCCGTGCCGGCTTGGTGCTCCGGGCTGGTGGCTGTATGTGGCTGGGCAGTGCGGCTGGGGCTGCGGCTTCGTTCCTTTGGGCTCGGTAGCTGGCCCTGGCAGGTTTCGGGATGGTGTGGCAGTCCTCCCCCCCGGCCCCGGTGTTGCGAGGAGGGTCTGTGGCTGTGTGGTGGTGCAGCGCGAGGTGGGTGCCAGATCTGCTGGTTCTCGCAGGCTTCGAGGTTTGAGGTGGCCCTGCGTGGCGGTGGCGCGACCGCTGCGTCAGGTGTGTGCGGGTCAGCGGAGGTGCTGTCGGCCTTGGTCGACTGCGTGGAGGTGATGGTCTGCGCTGCTTCAGGCGAAAGCCTTGCCGGTGATTGTCGGCCGGCGGCGGCGGTGCCCGTGGGCGTCGCTATCCTTCTTGGAGGCGCCGTTGTGTTATGCGCAGCATCTACTTCCGGATCGAGCTCTTCGGGTGAAAGCCTAGACCCAGCTGGGTCGGGCAACGACGTCGTCTCTGCGGCGTTTCCTCCTTTGGGGCGTTGCTTTGAAGACCGGTGATCCCTCTTTGTGCTTCCCTTGGGCTGGACGTACACGGCATCACGGTTGGCTGGTGCCCAACCGGTGATGCGAGGTGTTGGCGTTGCGACTCGTGCGGCAACGACGATGGTGGCGCGTGGAGCTGGGTCGCGGCTGGTCCTTCTGATGTCGGCGGTCCGCTGCGCCTATGGGTGTGCCTATGTTTGCTTCTCATTGTGACAGAGAAGTCGGAGCTGCGCGTGGCGGGGCCCCTGCGGCAACGATGACTCCATGAGGGCGGTTTCAGCGGACGGTGCTCTTCGGAGGTTGCGATGGACTAGGTCGGTACGAGGCTTGCAACTTTCTCCCATGAAGCGCATCAACAAAATCGGAGCTGCCGGTCTTCGACGTCTCGGCCGATTGTTTGGCTTTGGCCGATGAGGTCCTCGGGTGTCGTTCGTTCGGAGGGGTCTTGACGGGTCGTCAGCGCCGAAGTCGGAGTCGCCTGCTCGGGGAGAGGTGATGACGATGACTTTGTAGGCAACCTCGACGGTGTCCTCTCCTCGGCGGTGTGTGGTCTTGTGGGTGCCAGGTCGGCCGGTGTGCCCTTTGTGTGGGCGTGTTGTGACGGTTTTCGCCCGGGTTCCCGTTAATTAACTGGGCAATTCTCTTCTGCTCGATCAATGAAAATGGTAAATCTTTTGCCTCGTTTCAAAATAAAATAAAATTATTGGACAAGCTCTATAGCCTGGCTTAGCTATGGCCAGCGGCATGGAGCCCCAAATCCTACTGTACGTTGTTGCCGGCCTGTAATAACATAAGAGTACGTTATAGTTTTTTTTTTCTTCAAATGATTGGCGCCACACGTATGGCACGAAGTAACACCGCACTGACATTTTTTGCAACTAAAATTGTCTTTTGAAAAAAACAAACCTCAAAAGAACTGAAACTTATCATCCAAACAGAAAGTGATCATGCTTCATAACTAAAGTTGTCATCCTTGGGTAACTAAACTTGCCATAAAAAAACGTTATGGTGAAATTGCTTCGTGCCACACGTGTGGCATGTATCAGGGTGTTTTTTTAAGTTAAACTATACATTGTAGGTGACATCCACATACTCATTCAGTTGTGGCCATACATATACAAATCAACGTAGGATATTGACCATTTACATATGAGCCTAACAAAAACATAGCCTCCCCTAAAAAAAACATAGCCCGGAAATCTATATTATGTGAAAATAAAATGGCGAGAGTTTAGGCCATCTCTTAGTTCAATAGAGCATTTGATTGGTTCGGGAACATTCAGTTGCCTGTTGAAGCATCTCTGTTGTCCAGAGATTGCATCTGTGCCTAAGTTGGGTCAGACTGAGTGAAACAGGCCAAAAATCATGTTCCGCACATGGTTTCATAGTCTACATTACACCACTGAACAATTTGATGTCTCATGTTTGGTTGGCAGTAGTTCTGGGTTATGATTGTCAAATGCAAAACATGACATTTGATTGTGCATGGCCTATGTTGTGGTCATTCCTTCTCACTAATGATAACCTTACCACACATTACACTCCATATGCAGTATTAAACAAATGACAATTTACTCCATATCCAGTAGTACAAAATAAACATTGCCCAATACGGGAAAGTTCATTGATGCTGAACTAGGGGGAAGTCCATTCAGCTGTAACCATCCTAATTCAAATTTGAATGAATGGCTAGTAGAATTAGAATCAAGAATGATGGATTTACGATGCGAAAGTGTCTCGGTGGGCTCTAGGATCCTAACAGTTACTAGAGGGGATTTTTATTACCATTTTGTATTCATGAGCACTGATCGAGTTTCTCGTATGTAGGCAGTGGACGGTCATTAGTGTACAACCACCCTAACATACTGCCTTCTCGTAGATTCAAACTGTCAATCACAACGTTGAATAAGAGAGGCCAGTGAGTGTCAAAGCGGTCGTTATTTTTCTCTTTGGTACCCTCGAACAATGGCGGAGCTAGCAAATTGCTTTGGGGGGGGGGGGGGGGGGGGGGGGGGGGGGGGGGGGGGGGGGGGGGGGGGGGGGGGGTGGGTGGGTGGGGGGTTGTTTTTTTTTTTTTTTTTTTTTTTTTTTTTTTTTATTTTTTTTTTGTTTTTTTTTTTTTTTTTTTTCTTTTTTTTTTTTTTGTTTTTTTTTTTTCTTGTTTTTTTTTTTTTTTTTTTGTTTTTCTTTTTTTTATTTTTTTTTTTTTTTTTTTTTTTTTTTTTTTTTTTTTTTCTTTTTTGTTTTTTTTTTTTCTCTTTATTGTTTTTTATTTGTCTTTTTTTTTTTTGTTTTTTATATTTTTTGTTTTTCTTTTTTCTTTTTTATTTTTTTTTTTATTTTTTTTCTTTTTCTTTTCAAATATTTTTATTTTTTTTTTTTTTTTTTTTTTTTTTTTTATTTTTTTTTTTGTTTTTTTTTGTTTTTTGTTTTTTGTATTTTTTTTTTTTTTTTTTTTTTTTTCTTTTTTATTTTTTTTCTTTTTTTTTTTTTTTTTTTTTGTTTTTTGGTTATTCTTTTTTTTTTTTTATATTTTTTTTATTATTTTGTTTTTTTTTTTTTTTTTTTTGTGTTGTGTGTTTTTGTTTGTTTTTTTTTGTTTTTTTTTTTTTTTTGTTTTTTTTTTGTTTTTTTTTTTTGTTTTTTTTTTTTTTTTGTTTTTTTTTTTTTTTTGTTTTTTCTTTTTTTTATATTTGTTGTTTTTTTTTATTTTGTTTTTTTTGATTTTTTTGTTTGTTTTTGTATTTTTTTTATTTTTTTTTTTTTTTATTTTTTCTGTTTTTTTTTTTGTATTTTTGTTTTTTTTCTTTTTTTTTTGTGTTTTTTTTGTGTTTTTGATTCTATTTTTTTTTTTTTTTTTTTTTTGTTTTTTTTTTTTTTTAAGTAATTTTATCTTTTTTTGGTTTTTTTTTATTTGGGGGGGGGGGGGGGGGGGCGCTAACCATAAAATAAGGATGTTTGGGGGAGGGGGGGGGGGGGGCAAAAGCTTATGCTTTTCCTAATCTGTCCTCCCTCAAAAAAAAAAAATCTTCACGTGATTTAATCTAGGCTGGGAGGGCCACGGCCCCTCCAGCAATCAACATAGCTCCGCCGCTGCCCTCGAATATTAATGCCCTCCCATAAGCATAAGCATGGGATGAGGGTTATCCCTTTCCTCTCAAAGGAGGGCAAATTTATTCTCGTCTTGGGAGCCCCATAGACTGCAATCAGGCTTCCTGCGAAATTGTCAACTCTATTTTGAAAGTGAAATTGGTACGAAACTCACCCACCGAAGAAGCTAACAATTCTATGGTCGTGGTATGTATCCCGAGTAAGATCCCTCGAGACATGTATTTATAAAATGTTCACGATGTATTAAAAAATGTTCATCATCTATTAAAAATCGTTCAACATACATTTAAAGAATCTTTAACATGTACTACAAAAATGTTCAACTCGTGTCCAAAAAATGTTTCACATGTATGTGAAAATTTGTATAATGTATATTCAAAAAATATTCAACATGTACTAAAAAATGTTCAATGTCTATCTGATAAATGTGTAGTGTGTATTCATAAAATGTTTGTACAGTTAAACCGGGTGGATTAAGAAAATTCATGAATTTGAATAAAATAAGACAAATGATAAACAAAGTAAAACTAAAAAACCAAAAACCAAACAATTTTTTAGAAGAAACCATTAAAATAGAATAGACAAAGGAAAATAATAGCCTGATAGAACCTTCCTAAAACCGGATGGTAGGTTCCGCAAACCATGCCAAACCGGTTCATATAAGAAGGGTCTTAAAACCGGTGAAAATTTATTGGGCCGGGACACTTCGTACCAGAGTGCTTGTTCCATCTCGCAACAAGGAGGCAAAGAAATTGGGGAGGCGCCGGCTAGGAGTTCTGGCGCTCACTATGCTGCAGCAAATGGGCCGACCCATATAGGAACTAAAAAAATAAAAATAATAAAAATAATCGCAAAAACAGAAAAAGTTCGTAAATTCAAAATGTTCACGGATTTTGGAAAAAAGTTAACAAACTTCAAGAAAAGTACACTAAAATTGAAAAGAGTTCATCCATCTTGAAAAAAAATCATCGAATTTGGAAAAAAGTCAAAATTTTGGGAAAAGTTCATCAATTTTGGAAAAATGCTCATTGACATTAAAAAGAAGTTCGCAAAAAATTGAAAAATGTTCATCGCTTTTGAAAAAAGTTCACAAATTTCAAAAAAGTTCATCAGTATTGAAAAAACTTCAACAATGTTGAAAAAGGTTCATCATATTTTGAAAGTTGTTCATGAATTTGAAAATAAGTTCATCTATACTCAAAAAGTCACGAAAAAAATAGAGAAAAATAAAAATGAAAAATTAAAAACAGAAACAAAAAAGGAAAAGGGAAAATGAAATGAAAAAAGGAAAAAGGAAAAAGAAAAAGAAAAACCAAGCAAAAACCATGCATGAAAAAACTCCCCGAAAATCTGAAAACCGGTGGAAAAAACAACTTGGGCCGGCCCATATAGGAACTACTGGAGTGGAGGGGGTATCCGCCCCTTTGCTTAACATACTAAATCCGAGCGAATCCTATTCGCCGCCATAGGTGCCAGTTATTACTGTTTCTGCAGCCGCCGAACTCAGCAGTAGCCATCGTTTTTGTTTTCCCGAGCGAGCGAGCGCGCTCATGGGGCGGCCCATGCCAGCGACGGTGCAAGCGCTAGCTTGTTAACGAGCGCCAGCAGCGCTGACTAGGAACCCCCCTAAATTCGCCACCTTAAATGCCACTAGAAGAACGCCCGTGCGTTGCAACGGGGCCACATTAACTTTAAAAGTTCAATATCAATTATGTTCAATATCAACGGGGCCACATTATCTTTAAACAGATTAGAATACATTGAAAAACCAAAAGGACGATGTAAAAGGGGATTCGCCCTGCCCCCCGGGCCTTGCCACCGAACCGGCTCAGCGGTCCAGTCCCCGCGCGGTCGTCTTCTCCTGTTCCCCGAGCCGCGTCGCTACAGAGCCGGGCTCCCGCCCGACCACCTCGCTGGCATCGAAGGGGAATGGATAAGGGTGACGCCCTTCCTTCCCTGCCCCCATGGCCTCACTCCTCCTCGACGCCCCCTCCCAAATCCACTTCTCCTCCTCGCTCACTCGATCCCATCGATCTGGACGAAGTCAGACGCCATGGCCACCATGACCGACCCCGTCCACATGGCCATTGCCCTCCCTGCGAGCTAGGAGCTTGTCGAGGAGCTCCGAACGCCTTCGCTACTTCGTCTGCGCCAACGAGATCAAGTCCAGCACCCCCGCATCGACGTCGCTGCCGTCTTCCTCAACCTTGGGCCACCGCGACATTGCCGTTCGATCCGCGCCGCCCCGAGCTCCCATGTCTTCCCCTAGGGCACCATTGACACCGCCATGATCTCCTCTTGCCTTTCCCCTGTTTCCCCTCTCGTTTGCTCTCGTTAGGTATTTCGCCGTGGCCGAGAACCGCCGTCCGCCATGGCCATTGCAGGGGTAGCCACCGAGCTCCTCGGATTGACCCCGTGGCACATGCCCGCTCCTATGCACGCCCATGCCCGAGCCTGCCGCTCTTCTTCCGCGCCCGCGGGGCCACTCCCTCTCCATGCCCACGCCCGTGCTACACCGCGTCGGTCGCGCCCGCCACTGCCGTCGCGCTCGCCGCAGCCACCGCACCACTGTGCCCCGCGCGACACACACCCTGGCCGCGCGCCACACTCTCGCTGGCTGCGCTCACCCCGTCTGCTGCCGCCTATCCCTTCGCTCGCCCTGCTGTCGCGCCCCTGCCTCGCGCCGCCTCCAGTCGTGGCCATCTTCTGCCGGCCGCCCCCTCAGCCACGCCGGCCGCATCTCTGCCCTCCACCGTCGGCCGCTCGCCTCGCCTGCTGCGTGTTGCTTCCTACTGCTATGCGCTGCTCTACCGCTGGTACGCTGCTGCGCCATGCCCTCGACACCGTCGTGGACAAATGTGGCGGAGGGATTGTTAATGGAGTACGAGAAGGAGGTGGCGGAGAAGGTGTGGAGAGGCAGGAGGTCTGGGGCGGTGTCACCTGGCTGTGGTGGAGGTGTTTATGCGAGAAGAAGCCGGAGTGGAAGGAGACGTCACAATTGAAAAGAATCGCAAAAAAAAATCATAACCCGGAGATCTCAGTTCAAAAAAATGCTAATATCGATGGAGGGGTGATTTCCTTCAATAGGTGGAAAACATAGGAAATATTGGTTGTTATCAAGGATAGGTAAAAATTTAGGAAAGTTAGGATTTTTGAACTGATTTCTATGCAAATGGGGTTTTATTGTTTCGTAACGTGATATCAGTACCTGCCCGTTTGTGACGTGTCTGATTAGGAAAGTTTGCAAATGTTAAGAAACTATTTATTGGGAGGAAAGTTGTGACGTGTCTGTTATTTGTTTCCTAAACAAATTTCACTAATAAGAGAAATCGATTGATTTAGATAAGTTAGGAAAGTTAGATTAAAATGTATTATTTGTTTCCTGAAAATCTGTTATTTGTTTCCTAAGACAAATTGAACCAATAAAAGGAATCGATTGATTTGCATAATTTAAGGAAGTTAGATTAAAATGTATTATTTGTTTCCTGAAAATCTGTTATTTATTTCCTAAGACAAATTGAACCAATAGAAGGAATCGATTGATTTGCATAATTTAAGGAAGTTAGATCCGTGATTTGTTATACGTTAGGAAAGTTCTGGTTGTAATAAAGAGTGGAGAGAAAAATAAACCGATGGACCAGGGTGGGAGGGGGTGGTGGGAGGAGAGACGAAAAAAAACCAGCGAAAACAAACAGCGGACCAGGGTGGGAGGGGATGGTGGGAGGAGAGACGAAAAAAAACCAGCGAAAATAAACCGCGGAGACGATTCACCAACTCGTCCATTAGGAGTAGAGATATAGGATTTGCCTAGAAATTGGAGTAGTCATATTTAGAGCCTGTTGCGCCAGCTAACAAAAGCTGGCGTTCACGCGCATGCTTTCATGAGAGCAGGAAATTCCTCGCTCGCTCGTTTTTTGCGGTTGGACATGTCAATTAGGTTCACTGTTGCCTAAAAAAAGACTATTGCTCAGTTGACTTCAAAATAATATTAATTATAAAATGAATTTTTTGAAAAAAAAATCACGAATTTGAAAAGGTCCAGACAATTTGATTTTTTTGTGAAATTAAAATAAGTTCATTTTCTCAAAAAATTATAAGTTTCAAAAGAATTCACATAATTTTAGAATAATGTTCATGAATTTGAAAATTATTCACGGTTTTCATGGAAAGTTCATGTAATTTCAAAAAAGTGTATGATTTTGGGAAAAGTTCATGAATTAGAAAATATTTGTGAGTTTGAAAAAATTGCATGAATTTTTAAAAAGTTCACAAGTTGGAAACCTAATTAGAAAAAAGTTTGCGAAATGAAAAAAGTTCATGAATTTGGAAAAATATGTGTAACTTGAAATAAGTTTCCCGATTTGCAAAAAAAAATCTAATTTTTTAAGCGTTCACGCATTTCAAAAAAGAGAGAGGAAAACAAGAAAAAAAAAACCAAGTAACCCATGCCAAGAATAACCGCAAGAAAAAACGCCTAAAAAAACCAGTGAAGAACTGTGGACAAAAATTCTACATGAGCTGGCCCATTTTCCACGTAATGTTATGTGAGGCGTGCCCTAGGTGGGCGCCCCGATGCCTTGCTTCACGCGGGACAGAGTTAACCCTTGCTGAAGGGTGGCGCGAGTTGGGCCGGCCCAGGCACGCGGGAACAACAACCTTGTGTTTTTTGTTTTTGTTTTACACTTTTTTTCCATTTTTTGCGTCATTTTTTTTACATTTTTTATACCTTCAAATATTCTATTTTTTGACAAAAATCACTCTACATAAAACATTTGAAAAGAATGTTGATCAAGCATTTGAAAAATGTTAACTGTGTATATAGATTTTTTTTATCACGTATACGAAAAAAATGTTTATGAAACAACTTGATCATGTATTTAAAATATGTTAATAAACTTGAGCATGTGAAAACATGTTGAACGAGTGTTTCAAAAATGATAATCATGATGGAAATATGCCCTAAAGGCAATAATAAAATAGTTATTATTATATTTTCTTAACCATGATAAAGGTTTATTATTCATGGTAGAATTGACCGGAAACTTAAATACATGTGTGGATACATAAATAAATACCGTGTCCCTAGTGAGCCTCTATTAGACTAGCTCGTTGATTAAAGATGGTTAAGATTTCCTAACCATAGACATGAGTTGTCATTTGATATGATGTGATGGACAAGACCCAATCGTTAGCATATCATATGATCGTTCAGTTTATTGCTACTGCTTTCTTAATGTCAAATACATGTTCCTTCGACCATGAGATCATACAACTCCCGGATACCGAACGAATACCTTATGTGCTATCAAACGTCACAACGTAACTGAGTGATCATAAAGATTCTCTATAGGTATCTCCGAAGGTGTCTGTTGAGTTGGTGTGAATCGAGATTGGGATTTGTCACTCCGTGTATCGGAGAGGTATCTCTGGGCCCTCTTGGTAATACACATCACAAGAAACCTGCAAGCAAAGTGACTAAGGAGTTAGTTGCAAGATGATTTACGGAACTAGTAAAGAGACTTGACGGTAACAAGATTGAACTAGGTATAGAGATACCGACGATCGAATCTCGAGCAAGTAACATACCGACAAACAAAGGGAATTACGTATGTTGTCATACAGGTTCAACCGATAAAAGATCTTCGTGGAATATGTAGGAATCAATATGGGCATCCAGGTCCCACTATTGGTTATTGACCGGAGAGGTGTCTCGGTCATGACTACATAATTCCCGAACCCGTAGGGTCGCACGCTTAACGTTCGTTGACGCTAGAGTAGTATTGGGATATTTGATGAGTGGTAACCAAATGTTGTTCGGAGTCCCGGATGAAATCCTGGACGTCACGAGGAGTCTCTGAATGGTCGAGAGGTAAAGATTTATATATGGGAAGTCATATTTTGGGTTCCGGAAAAATGTGCAGTTTTTTCGGTATTGTACCGGGAAGCTTTCAGAAGGTTCCGAAGGATTCCGGAGAGGTCCGGAAGTCCACAAGTGGGTTCATCACGACCCAAGGGCTAGCATGGGCTGCGGGGAGGTGCCCTGGCCTTATTGGGCTAGGCGCACTAAGTCCTCAAAAGCCCATGTGGCTAGGAAAGGCAAAAAAATGAAGGAGTGCTAGTAGGAATAGGATTGGACTTGGAGTCCAAGTCCTCTCCCCCTTCGCTGCGCCCTAGGGCTTGGAGGGGTTGTTTCCACGCCCCTCCACCTATATATAGAGGGGAGAAGGCGCCCCAAGAGAACACACCAAGCCCTTGGCGCCCCTCTCTCTCCCGTTACTCCGTAGTTCCACCGCCTCGTCCCGGCGACGCTTAGCGAAGCGCTGTCGGTACTCCACCACCATCATCACCACCACGCCGTCATGTTGGTTGTGATCCCATCTACTTCACCTCTCCCGCTTGCTGGATCAAGAAGGAGGAGACATCATCGAGCCACACGTGTGCTAAACTCGGATGTGCCGTCCGTTCGGCACTAGATCGATTGGATCGTGATCGGATCACGAAGAGTACGACTACATTAACCGTGTGATAAACGCTTCCGCTTAGCGATCTACAAGGGTATGCAGATGCTCTCCCCCTCTCGTAGCTATGCATCTCCATGGATAGCTCTTACGTGTGCGTAGAAAATTTTTGTTTTCCATGCAACGTTCCCCATCAAATCAAGCATTAGGAAAATGTTAAATGCGTATAAGAAAAATGTTAACGATGTAGTAAAAAATAATGATATTGATCATGTATATAAAAATATTAATCAAGCGTTTGAAAAAATGTTGAACAAGTATTTGAAAAATATTAAATGTGTATAAAAAATATGGACCATGTATTAAAAAGATGTTAATATTACATTTGAAATATTATCAATGAAGCATTTGAAAAATATTAAATGTGTATAGAAAAAATGTTGAACATGTTTAAAAAATATTAATCTTGTATTTGATATTTTTTAATCAAACCTTTGAAAATGTTTAAAAGTGTGTATAGGAAATAATATTGACCACGTATTAAATAATGTTAATCTTTCATTTGAAAAATGTTAATCAAGCATTTGAAAATGCTAAAAATGTTAATAGAAACAATATTGACTATGGATTAAAAAATTGTTAAATTTGTATTTGAAAAGTGTTAATCGGGCGGTGGAAAAATTCTAAAAATGTGTACAGAAAAAATATCGACCATATATTGAAAGAATGTTAGAATTGTATTGGAAAAATGTTAAAAGTGTATATTGAAAATGTTCTTGAGATCTAAGAAAAATGTAGAACGGAGACAAAAAAAAAATGAAAAACAAAAAAATTGAAAACCGAAAAAGAAACAAAAGGAACCAAATAAAAAAGAAAAATAGAACCGAAGTAACAAATGCAAAAAGGAGTGGGAAAATAGTGAAAGTCGGTAAAGAAACAAAGAATAACAAAGAAACTCGGAGAAAACCGAATAAAATGAAGCAAAGAGAAAGAAAAAAAGTAAAGTAAAAACAAGAAAACCGGAAAAAACAAGTGGAAAACGGTCTCATTTACCTCAAGTAGATCCCACCTTATTACTTCATCAGGACCCGACGCTAGCCCGTTGGCTAGCACCGTTGTAATCTCTCCAGGGACCTCGAATCCCCCGCATGCTCCTTTTTCTTCACTATATATTCTTTTATGTGTGCGCGAGTGGGTCGGCCCGTTACTGTTGAAGCTTGCAGCGAGAATTCTTACCGTCTCACTTAATGCGAGATATAGTTGCCGCGTGGTGAAAATGCCTATAACTGGCGGTTATGGCACCTAATAGGATGTCGGTAGACATTGGGCTATTTGCCTTTTTTTGGGTGTAATTTCGGCCAAACCCTATTTGGCACCTTTAGCGCCCGATATAGGCTTAATGGTACAAGGCGCACACCCCCTTGTTCATGCTGGGCCGGCCCACAGTCCCATTTTTTAGTTTAAAAGACGCAAAAAAAAACAACGCATGTACGTACCGTGTTTCAAACTGGGGATCGCCTAGATAAACCTTCGCTACCTTAACCAATCGGCCACTTGCGCTTGATGTGTTTAGTTATAGGTTTTCCTTCTTTCCTTCTTTCTTTTCTCCTTCTTTTTTTCTATTTTTATTGATTTCAATTTTACCCTTTTTGTTAACCTTTTTCTATAATACAGGAATTTTCATTTCAAATTCATGAACTTTATTTTGATTTGATTTTTTTGAAGTTAATGAAGTTTTTCAAATTCGATGAACTTTTTAAAATTTGATGAAGTTTTTTCAAATCCGATGAACTTTTGTCAAATTGGATGAACGTTTTTCAAATCTGATGAACTTTTTTTCAAATTCAATGAACTTTTTTCGAATTCAATGAACTTTTGTACAAGTTTGATGAACTTTTTTCAAATCCAATGAACTTTTTGTCAAATCCAATGATTTTTTTTCAAATTTAATGAACTTTTTTCAAAACCGATGAACTCTTTTTTTCTAATTCGATGAACTTTTTTCAAATTCAACAAACTTTTTCAAATTCGATGAACTTTTTTTTTCATATTTTTGTGAACTTTTATGAAAAATCATGTACATTTTTGAATTCATGTTTTTTTTCGATTATTTGTGATTTGTTAACTTTTTTATTTTTTAAACAACAAGGGTTTTTTGACAAGTGCTCGCAAGAAAAAAAAAGTGGCTAGCAAAGGAGCGAGCGAGCAACAATCAAGCTACGATGGGCCACGACCTACTAGGGGCGCGTGTGAGCGCCAGAAAAGTTATAGGGCGCTGAAAGCGCCAACGAGGAGGTCGAGGAGGTCTCTAATTTCAGGGTGCTCCTAGCTGACGCTCGCGTGCGTCAAAACGAGCAGCTTCCGCTGAAGGATTCGCGCAAAACGGGCCGGCCTATTCCCACGAGCGAACCTAAAAGAGAAATGCCACGGAAAAATGCAGCGTTGGATGGAGTCGAACCCGCGACCCATTGATATATAGCAGCTTTGCTCGCCATTGCACTAGCGACTGACCAAATGTTAAACTACAGCGCTCAAAGGTAGGTATTATGTACAGCGGTAGATCCATCTTTTAATCATTCCATCAAGAAATGAATAAGGTTTTCTCGAACAAATTTTTTAAAATGTGATTTTTACAAAAAAAAAAGAATAATTATTGACCACGGACAAAATTTGAAAATCCAAACATTTGTTGAATTTTTATAAGTTTCAAATATACATTGATTTTTTTGTGAAAATACGCCAAACAATTTTTAACTACACGGTGTAATTTTTTGTGATATGTGATGCACAAATTTTAATATACATTGAACATTTTTGTAATATACGTTGAACCATTTTTATCTACACATTGAACAATTTTGTTATATATAGTAAACAAATGTTAAATACATATTGAACATTTTGTGGTATACGCCGAACAATTTTAAAATTGTGAACAATTTTTTAAAAAGTGAACAAAATTTTAAATCCATGAATAATTTTTGAAATCATGAACAAAATTTGGAATTCAAACCATTTTCTTGAAAACAAAGTATAAAAGTAAAACGAAAAAGGATAAAATGAAAGAAAAGAAACAGAAACAGAAAACGAAAAAGGAAACAAAAGGTAAAAAAAAGAAACAGGAAAAAACGGAAGAACTAGCAAAAGGAAAAAAAAACGGTTCAGGGAACCTACTAGAAGGTATCCAAAACCAGGTCTCGCTCGAAGTGGGCGGGCCCGTGCGCCTCGTTCGCTCGCAGCGACGAACGGACGCACACGGGCGTCATATAGGATATGCCCTAATTTCGCTATTTGCTGCCCAGTAAACTTTATGTTTTTCGTGATTTTTTTTAGGGGTAAAGCCAACTTTATTAATCAAAGTCCACAGTCTGTGGGATACAACGTTGGTCATGAGGCTGGCCAAGCCACACATGACGCCCTAGAGCTAATGACAAAGAAAACTTTGCTAACTTATGAGCTTCCAAATTGACAGCTCGACTCTCAAAAGTAAAGTTACAAAGAAATGGTGATGATCTCATTTTTATCTCTCTGATGATAAGCCCATATGGACCCTGGCTGTCCCTAGCAATGTCGCCAATCACCTGTTTACAGTCAGATGCAACAACAAAGTGTTGTACATTCAAATCTTCTGCCAGAGCAATGGCCTCGCGACATGCTATCGCCTCCAGTGTAGCTGGATCGCATAATCCCCCAATGACTAGGGATGAGCTCCCCAAATAGACCCCTTGGCTATCTCTGCAGATTGCTGCCGCTGAACCTCCGCTCTGAGCTCTTACCGCCGCATCAACATGGATCTTGGCATAGTTAGCTGGGGGTGCCTTCGGTCTTGGTGCAGGACCAGTAGAAGAAGTCGTCGCTGCAGGAGATATCTTCCTAGGAAGATTAGCCGCTTCCAGGTCAGCCAAAAACCTAAATATGAACTCCTTCGTCGCCCGAGGCGTTTGGAAGATGGACTCATGGATGGCCTTCCTTCTCGACGTCCAGATCGCCCACAATGTGACCGACAGCAATGTAAACTTCTCGTGCGTCAGCGAGTCCATAAGTCTGAAGAGCCAGCTCTTCGCTCTCATCTCTGTTGAAGCTACCAGACTGCAGCCCAAATCCTCATCTACCAGAGCCCAAGTGCATCTGGAAACCGTACACTCAAGTAGGGAGTGACGCCAGGAGCCGGGAGCTCCATATATACCGCAGGAGCTAGTCGTCGACATGTGACGATGTTCCCTAGCATCCTTAGTAGGCAGAGATTGTTTTGATAATCGCCATAGAAACATGCGGACTTTAGAAGGGACTTCCATTTTCCAAAGAGATTTCCAAGATCCTTCATCAACGTGTGTGCTGGATGATGCCAACGAGCCTTCTAACCATGCCTCTCGCCTTTGCTTTGTAGAAACAAGCATGTTGTAGGCCGACCGGACTGTAAACTGTCCAGTTCTCTCATGTGTCCAGCTCCAGAAGTCTTGTATAGCAGCAGTACACAGCGGGATGCCCATGATAACTTTTGCGTTAAATGGCCAGAATGTAGCTTCAATCACAGGCCTGTTCTAAGAGGCATTAGTACTGTCAATTAGTTCAGAAACTGTACTGGGAGGGTTGCTTACACGACAGCCGTACGGTCGCATCATCTTCGGCCGAGGAAGCCAGTTGTCATTCCAGATATTGGTACTCTCTCCATCTCCAATACGCTTGATCAGTCCAAGTTTCAGTATATCCCGACCCTCAACTATGGCCCTCCATATCTGACTTGGATGGTGCCCAAGGGTAGCCTCCAGTATAGATGTATGAGGGAAATATACACTCTTCAGAATGCGCGCACTCAGAGAATCGGGGTCCTGCAACAATCGCCATGCCTGCCTGGCCAGCATGGCCAGGTTGAACAGCTCAAAATCTTTGAAGCCCAAGCCTCCCATGTTCTTTGGCTGTGTCATTGCTTCCCATGAGACCCAATGAGGTTTCCGTTGCCCATTCGTACTCCCCCACCAGAACTTCCTTATCAGCATATTAAGATGCTCACATAGACCCCTAGGGAGTTTGAAACATGACATGGAAAAGACTGGCACGGCCTGAGCGATTGATTTAACTAGTACCTCCTTCCCTGCTGCTGACAATGTTCTCTCAACCCATCCCTGAATTTTGCTCCACAGTCTGTCCTTCAAATACTTAAAAGCCCCATTTTTTGAGTTCCCAATATCAGATGGCATGCCCAAATATTTTTCATTCAGTGTTTCATTGGGAACATTAAGAGTGCCTTTTATTTCATTGCGAACACTCTCAGGAACTCCTTTACTAAAAAATATGGAAGATTTGGCATAGTTGATTCGCTGACCTGAAGCTTGACTATAAACCTCCAACAACTGGTCTACCTCGGTAGCACCCACACTATTGGCCTTGAAGAACAGCAGGCTGTCATCAGCGAATAAGAGATGGTTTACTGGTGGTGCCTGGGGCGCCACCTGGATCCCACTCAAGTTGGATGACTCACACTGTGATTTTAAAAGGCACGACATGCCCTCTGCTCCTAACAAGAACAAGTATGGAGATATTGGGTCCCCTTGCCGGATCCCACGTGATGGGTTGAACTCCTCGAGTTTCTTCCCATTGAACATGACTAATTTTTTTACTGAGGTGACCATGCTCATTACAATATCCACCCACCTTCTGTTAAACCCCAATTTAAGCATGATGGCTTGGAGGTAAGCCCACTCAACTCGATCATAAGCCTTCATCATATCCAATTTCAAAGCACATGACTGGTTTTTCTTGGCCTTGTTCCTCTTCATAAAATGCAAACACTCATACACCGTTATAATATTATCAGTGATCAGTCTCCCTGGAACAAAAGCTGACTGCTCTGCTGAGATGATGTCTGGAAGTATTTGTTTGAGCCTGTTGGAGATCACCTTGGATGCAATCTTGTAAAGCACATTACATAAACTTATAGGCCGAAACTGCGTTAGGAGTGTGGGGTTTTTTTACCTTAGGAATGAGAACCAGGATAGTGTTGTTTATGCATGTTGCTGACTCCGTCCCATCCACAATTTTAAGGACCACTCTCGTGACATCCTCTCCACAAACATCCCAATGACGCTGGAAAAAGTGGGCAGGGAATCCGTCAGGGCCGGGGGCCTTGGTTGGAAACATCTGAAACAACGCCTGTTTGACTTCTACATGCG
Organism: Thinopyrum elongatum; assembly: GCA_011799875.1. Lineage (NCBI taxonomy): Eukaryota > Viridiplantae > Streptophyta > Magnoliopsida > Poales > Poaceae > Thinopyrum > Thinopyrum elongatum. Next base: position 493,979,081 of record CM022303.1, on the reverse strand, counting down.
TGTAAGGAGCATTCAGAAGATCATTCATCGCCGGTGTAACTTTAGTAGGCACTGTGTTCAGTACTCTGTCCATGTCCCGAACCCCCTCGGACGTGTATAAGTTTTTGTAAAAATCAGTGGTCAACTCCTCCATCTCCCTCCTATCCTCAGTCAACTGGCCATCAGCACGCTGTAAGGCCTTTATCTGATTTTTTCGGCGGCGTCGACTAGCTCTCAAATGGAAAAAGTAAGTGTTTTTATCGCCGTGAATAAGCCAATCCAGCCGTGCCCTCTGGCGCCACAGCAGTTCTTCCCGATGGAACAGTTCAACCAACCTGTCAGCCACCTTGATTTCAGCATGCGACGGGCCGGATCGCCCTGGTGCAGAGCGCAGGATCTCCAGCTGGGTCTTCAGTTGGCATAACTCCTGACGCATGGACCCAAAATGAGTGCGGTCCCACGCCGATAAGTCACCAGCCAGGCCCCCTAGTTTCGCACGTAGGGAATCCACCGTTCCCCCCTCCTTCATGCTCCAGCGATCTCGTACAGTTGCAAACAAGGATTCGTCTCTTTCCCACATCGTTTCATATTTAAATGGCCTAGGGCCCCCGTGCATGCATGCAACTCACGTAGTTGCAGTAGTATGGGGAGATGATCTGAGCTCGCTGCGTTCTTATGCGACAGCGCCGATGATGCGAGAGCCAGCGCCCACTCTGGGTTCACGAAACACCTGTCCAGCCTCACCCGAGTGTAGGTGCCCCCTGCGACCTTTTTTTCAAATGTCCAACTGGAGCCAGTATATCCAATGTCTAATAGACCGCATGTATCAATTGCTTCCCTGAAATCCTCTATCTGGGCTTGGCTTCGGTGACCCACGCCATCATGTTCATGAATATGCAGAACTTCATTAAAATCTCCTAGCACTGCCCATGGTCTATTCTGTGTCTCAGCAATTCCTCGCAGAGTATCCCATGTTTTGTATCTCTTTGGTACTTGGGCTTCGCCATAGACGAAGGTAATTCTTACCTGCAAATCAACCAGAACATCAATGTGGTACTTTGAGTAACCAATAACTTCCAGTTTTATTTCATCATTCCAAAAAATTCCAAGGCCACCACTTCTACCAGAACTACTAACTGCAAAACTTTTATTGTAACCTAAATTATCTGCCAAACTCTCAACCCTCGTACCCTCTATCTGTGTTTCAAGAATACAAACAATAGAGGGGGCAAATTGCCTCGCTAGATCGCGAAGCTCTCGGACTGTCGCGGCTTTGCCAATTCCGCGGCAGTTCCAACAAAGTAGACTCATTGTGCTAGGCGCGACCCCACCAGGGGGCCCGCCAAACGCGCATCAGGGTTTTTGTTCGGTACTACACTCTTTGCCGGAGCTGACTCATTAGTAGAAGGGGAAGATTTTGATCTTTTCTGCTCCTGTTTGGGGGGGGGGGAGGACTAGGGGGCACCTCCGATGATGGCAGCAACAATTGCTTGGTTAGTTGCTCGGAAGAAGCTGGAAGTGTGGGCTTCGGATCAACATTAGCCCCCCCTTTCTGTTACGTTCAACATCCGCCATTGCTACATCATTATCTCGCTGTTCCGGGTCCTCCTGGTACTGGCCGTCATAGGGATCACGGCGGTTGGAAGAACGACCTCCTCCCCTGCCAGAACGGCCTCTGCCACGGCCTCTTCTAGAGCTGCTGCTCTCGCCCGGTCCGCTGCCAGGGCCTTTAAACCACGTGGCCTTTATATCCTTGAACACCAGCGCCTTTGGAGCATGAACCCCGTCTCCGCATTCTTTATACTGGTGGCCTAAGTATCCACAAACCGCACACCAATCTGGCAACCTTTCATACTTGACTCTGAAGATGACTCGCTCCACGGCTTCCTTCTTTTTGATTACCAACGAAACAACGTTCTTCAAGGGTTTGATGACATCGATTCTAACGCGAACCCTCGCAAAATTGCCCTCAAAATCCTGTGACATAGGTTCAGCAAATATGAATTCTCCCACTGTAGCAGACAAAGCTTTGACCTTAGAGAAAAAGCCGTCCGGGAGGTCATGAATCTGGATCCAGATGTCCAATTTCTTTAGTTCGATCATCGACGGCTTTGTGAAACCATCGTACTCCGACAAAACCACCGCTTTCCCTTTGAAATTCCAAGGGCCATCTTCCATCACCCTCTCCCAGCCGCCTAGGCAAGAGAATTGCAGAGAATACAGATTTTCCTCAAGCGGTTTGATCTTTACTTCTTGCGCTAGATCCCAGGCTACTCTCATGTTTCTATAGAACCAGTACTGACTATATGATTTCTCTGTGTGAACCCTAGCCAAAGCCATCCAGCGCGTCGCTTCCTTCGGCAGATCGGTTTCTTCCACCACGACGTCTTGTAGATCATCTTCCTTCAGGCCAAGTTCCTCCATCATCGCAGCTAGATCGGACGTAGCCGGCCTTGATCCAGATGCGGTCGAATCCATCATACTCTCGCTCGTGTTTTGTGTTCCGCGAGCGGTAGGTCCCAAGGAGTCGTCACCTGCACAGCCGCCGCAGCCCGGGGCCTCGGCGATTGCCGGCGAGGGGGAGACAGCAGGGGAGGTGAGGTCTCTACGGTGTCGGCGTCGCCGTCGCCGAGAGGAGAAAGAAACCCTAGCGTGAGGGGACAGCGATGTTTTTCGTGATGAGTGCAATAAAACTTCTGTCCCAACTAATCAATTTCAGAACCCAGCCCGGCCCAGCCCAGCTCCTCAGCAACCCCAACGGCGCGGCACCGTGCCGAAGACGGAGAGCAGAGGTGCCATCTCCCGCGGCGGAGAATCGGCCAGCGAGGCGCCTCCGTGCTCCGGAAGAAAGAACGAACCGCTTGGCCCCGAGGCGAAGCGACATTTCGTCTCCGCACGCGCGCCAGAGGAAGAAGACCGCGGAGGAGGAGAGAGAGCGCGCGCGAGAGGAGGAAAAACATGTTCATCCAGAAGGTAATGGTGTTTCTAATTGCTAGTCTTCTACCATTAATCCGCCGGTAAACTAGCTGCAAAGATTATATGTGCATAATTTTCTTTTCTTTTCTTTGCGGATTTTGCTGGTGGCGCGCTCAGGCATGGAGGACGGCGGCGTTCGGGCTCTATGGCTTCACCCAGTTCACCAAATCCGGCTTCGTGTAAGCCCAATTCCGCCCAATAGTCTGGCGGACTCTCTCTTGCTTTTGGTGTATGCAGTTGCCGACACAATCATGCCATCATTCTCGTCTTCAAATTGACGAGGCTTTAATTTCACAGGGAGCACGCCAAGAAATTCAGAGAGGAGGATATGCAGATCCGGTTGGATGGGAAGAACTGCCTGGTGACTGGAGCAAATTCCGGCCTAGGTTTCGCTACAGCTCAGGGCCTGGCTTCTCAGTATGAAACTATTCCTCTTTTTTCCACTTTGATAATTCGCTCTGCGATCGAACTGTTTTTACCACCTGTCATAAAAACCTTTGTTCCTTTTGTTCTGCTAGTGGCGCCACTGTCTATATGCTTTGCCGTAACAAAGAAAGGGGAGAGACTGCTCTGAATGAAATAAGATCCAAAACTGGCAATATGAGTGTTCATCTGGAGGTATGGTGCTTCAACATTTGTTTTTCCTGCAATATTCAATTCTTATTGATAGTCTATATGGTAATTATGGGCAAACTAGCACTTCAATTGTTTTCATCATTTTTTGACCGGCTAGCACTTTATTATGATGTGGCAGATATGTGACCTTTCATCAATTAACGAAGTCAAGTCATTTGCCACAAAATTCTCTTCATTGGAGAAGCCACTTCATGTCCTTGTAAGCTTTGCTGCTTCAATTTTTTTTGCATTTTGTGTTTCTTTTCTCTGGCTGCAGCATCTTTTTTCCCCAATTATAATCAGATAAATCATCAAAGTTTCCTCTAGAATTACATTAAATACCGGACAGAACAGGCAAGTAAAACAGATTGTCTTGTAGGTTAATAATGCTGGCTTACTAGAGCACAAGCGTACGACTACATCGGAAGGGTGTGTAATACTTTGCATCATCGTGCTTATTTTCTTTTTTCCCTGCTTGTTTTCAAATTGTTCTGGTCTTGTATAACTCCTAAGCATCCTGCATTTATTGTGCTAACTTCAACTGAAAAAGGTGGGATGTTTTTGTTTTTCTCAATAGTTTGGAGCTCAATTTTGCTGTGAATGTGGCAGCAACATACACTTTAACAGAGCTAGTGATGCCACTGTTGGAAAAAGCAGCACCTGATGCTCGTGTCATTACAGTTGCATCGGGAGGGATGTACACTGAGCCACTGAACACGAATTTGCAAGTAAATCTCTTTGCTCTACTTTTGTTTAGATGATATCTTGCCACTTTTACTCTGTATGGAAGCAGAATGCCGAAAAGTATGTATAGAAATAAAATTTACTACATATTGTGATGTGGAGAGCAATAAAAACACCATCCTTGTCATTGTTCCATGGTTGAGCGAAAAAATTGTTCTGCAGGAACTTCCCAACAGGGTCCAGTTGGAAAAAATCAATGTTGAAGCTAGTAGTTGCGGCCATAAATGAACTTCTCCATTTACCTCTGTGATTCATTTTGGAAGGTTATGCGAGAACTCCCTACTTATCCAGATTCTGGATTCATTGTCATCGAAAATGAACTAATTTGATTGCTTACCAAGAGCTTAGTCGAATTGCCATTGGCCTTTCTCATTTGCTGTCCTGACGTTGGTATTGCCGTCTTTATATCCATGCTATAGAAACATAAACCATGGGTTGTTTATCACTGGAAACATAATCCATAGGTTGTTCATCGATGGTATTGCAGTCTTTTACTTCTGACTATGATATATCCCTTCTCACTATTATTTTTGATCTACAGTACAGCGAAAGCGAATTTGACGGGACAAAACAATATGCTCGTAACAAGAGAGTTCAGGTTTGTGAATCTTGATGTCTGAATTCCCTAGAGTCGACAAGAGATGGTAACACAGGACTAACTTATCCTGGAATCTCCCTCAGGTTGCTCTCACTGAATGGTGGGCTGAGAAATACAGCAACAAGGGAGTCGGTTTCTACTCCATGCATCCAGGATGGGCTGATACACCTGGAGTCTCGAAGAGCTTGCCGGGACTATCAGAGAAGTATGTCTTCAGCTGTCCCAGCCCTGTTGGTCCATTTAAGTTCTATAGCATCGACATCTAATTTATACATCATCAATAATACTATGTCAGGCTATCAGGAAACCTGAGATCGAACGAAGAAGGGGCTGACACAGTGGTCTGGTTGGCTTTGCAACCCAAGGAGAAGTTAGTCCCAGGGGCTTTCTACTTCGACCGGGCTGAAGCGCAAAAACATTTGAAGTTTGCTGGGACTGCAGCATCCCATGAGCAGATAGGTTCGATTGTTGACAGCATTCGCTCCATCTGTAACATCCCTGCACACCCACAAGTTTCTCGGTGAAGGGATGGAAGTCCTGGCCATGAAAATAAAATTGAAATTCTGAAAAAAAGAGATACACCAGCCGGGAATCGAACCCGGGTCTGTACCGTGGCAGGGTACTATTCTACCACTAGACCACTCGTGCTTTGATGGCAGGCTGTTCCCATTTCTATATCCATACCGGGCCGTAGAATTTAGTCTGTTTACAATTAGTGCTACAGTATAGTGACCTCGGCGATTATTTTGTTACGTACATCGATGATGGGTGCTAGTGATAGAGTTTTCCTCTCTACTCATACACAACGGTATTTTTTCCTTAAAGAAACCATACATTACGGTATTCATGTAAAAATGTTTGGTGAGATGGTCGAGTATGTCGTATGCTTAAATCTATTCATTTCCTCTCAAATTTAATATGGAACTCCTTGTTTCAAACATGCTGAAGCAAAGCACCAGAAAAAATTGCAACAATGGCTAGCTCAGTCCTCACAATACTCCCCCCCCCCCCCTCCTCCCTCTAACTTGCAAATGTGCTTTCCTTTTGTTTTTTCAAACTCCTTGTTCTATGGACTTTCCGTACAATCTCCGGTAAAAAGAGAAAACGATGAAAATAAGGAAGCAGATGGACACTTATCCTCGTGTGTCAGGTCCCAGCTACGATCTGTACGAATAGGGAACCGGTATGTATGAATTTCACAATTTGACCAGATCGAAGGCCACTTTCATATATATGTGTGTAATTGTATCAGAGAGTATTAGCCATTTCGGCAGAATTGGGGACATAAGCATACACACTAAGACACCGATTGACCCTTTCAGACCATCACCCCGTGGGTGGTAAGCAGAACAGTACCTCAACTCAATATTTAAGGAATTGAAAATATCCCTCCATAAATTTCTTGTATTTTTTTGTCCCTGTCAGATATAATAAGCAGTAGTGGACCATGGAGTTTGATGATATTGTCAAAAAAAGAGAAGACTTGGGTCACAATTTGCAGTATAAGGATGTAAAAGAGTTATGAAGTGAGAGTATTTTGTAAACAAGTCCGCTACTACCAAAATTATTTATTTTCCATGAGAGTTTGGTAGACCTTCAATGAAGTCCATTGTAATGTGTTTCCATGCCATGTCAGCAACTGGTAGATTGTCTAATAATCCAGGTGAGAAACCGTGCTCATGTTTTGCTCTTTTGCAGATTGGGCATTGCACAATAAAAGATTCCACCTATTTCTTCATGCCAGGCCAAAAAATATATACCTTCAATTCAGTGATAAGTAGACCTCATCCAGAATGACCCCCAATAGGTGCACCGTGCAATGACGTGAGTAGTTTGTTCCTGAGATCTACATTGTCTCCCACTAGGATTTTCCCTTTGTACATGATTATACCAGAAGTTAGTGTATAATCACTTGGTTCTGAGGAATTGTTCCCCATTAATTGCTCCAATTGTTGCTCGCAACATGGATAAGAAGTGTAACTATACATAATATCCCTAGCCCACAATTTAGTAGCTTTTGACATGGATAGCATCTGTGGAGACATCATAGAAAGGAGAAAATTCTTTATTTGGCCTTTTCTTAAAATTTACTTCCCTTTTTGGCCCCCAAAACTTTTTTCTTCCCAATTTGACACTCAAACTTTATTTTGTGCCTTATGTGACACTTCCATCCATTTTTTCATCCGAAGGTGTTAATTGGTACGTGTAAAGACGATTTTGCCCTTGGTGGTAGTATGTCACGAAAAGGGTAAGAAGGGGCGCTTCGGCGGATGGTGGCATTTCATCATATTATTATTATTTAGTCATATAAATACTTTTTGTTGCTCTTGCAAAAAAATAATTTTTGTTAGAATTAACCACGATAAGAAGACCTTGTCCGGCTGGGACTGGTGCAATCACCAAATAGATTAGGACTCGTGTTACTAGCTTTTACTCCTATATATATGCGTCTAAACTACTCAGTCTAATACAAAGATATTCAACAGCTGCGACACGCCTGAGTTAGTACCGGCGAGTTGATCGCTAGCTTATAGCCTATTTAAGCTAGCTACACGTGCGTGAGGTTCCAGCTGAAATCGAGCCACCTGCGTGTCTACTTGTCTACTTGCTTGTTGTGTACGTGCATATCCATCACGAGAGAATCGACCCAGCTGCCTGCCTACTACCTTGTTGTGTACCAGCATGTTTACGCTCGATCGGCCGGAAAGCAATCGGCCGCAGTAGCTCGTACGCGCGTCTCGCTGAAAAGTACAGGGCGATCCCAGCGTTGAGGTCAGGCATGTGCCAACACTTTTTTATTTACTTATTCAAACATGAAAAAAATAAATCACATTACCTTTGTGTTTGCATGCAAATAATCTGTTCACATACTACACTAGGGGTAAAACGGTCTTTTCAGATCAGACTTAACACCGTTACTAGACAAAACTGACGGAAGTGTCACATAGAGAACAAAATGAAGTTTAAGTGTCAAAAAGCGAGAAAACAAAAAATTTAGGCCAAAAAAGAATTAAACTTTAAGAAAGGGCCAAATAAGAAATTCTCTCCATAGAAAGTGCATCTGCCACTTTGTTTTATGAACCTTTCTTGTACTGAATAGTGAAATCAAACTCCAACAAGTTCATCATGAGTTTGTGTTGTACGCATTTAGTATAAATGAATTCAGAGATTGTTGATCAGTTTTAATAACTACTAATTTGTTTTCCAAGGAGTAATGGCACAATCTTTTTAAAGATTCAGTTATGGCCAAGGCTTCTTTCTCATATGTTGGTAGAGTTGCATTTCTAGGACAAAGAGATGTGTTGTAAAATGCAAGAAGTCTTCCTTTCTGCATAATTACTGCTCCTAATCCGTGTCCTGATGTAAAGTAGCAGGTTCAGCTAAGACATCCATGTAGTGTTGCAAGAGTTGAATAGTGTGAGGTTTTTTTATGCCATTCTTGTTGTGTAATTGTATGGTATATAACTATACTATAAGGCGGCGGGCAACCCCTTCCCCTCGCTTGGTCTGCGTGGCTGGCGCGGGACAGCCTGGTCGAGTGGGGCGCCGTGCTCGTGCTGGGCCGGCGGCAGCGTGCGCCGCGGTGCGAACGGCAACAGCAGACGCGTGGGCGTGGTGCGCGGTGGTTGCGCGCGTCTGTGCTCTAGCGGGAGCATGCGCCGTTGGGAGCCCCGATCTGGTGTCCTGAAGGCGGCGTGGGAGGCGGTGTAACACCCCCTTGTAATAAGCTCTGTGACACTCTGTTAATCTTGCCAAGTCATGATCATTTGCAGTGCCAAGTCATATGGGTTAAGGATTCAAATCAAATTCAAATCTGAAAATCAACTCAAATTCCAAAGTGAAATATGAAGTTGATCAAACTCTGATGGAAAAATGTTCATAAAATGGCAAATAATTCAGGAACATTTATAAAACCATCATCAAAATGTTTGGAGTTAGTTAAATGGCTCAAACAATTTGAAATAGCACCATAACAGTAATATTAAATCCATTTAAATTCATTTCAAATTCAAATGGAGTCCAAATTCACCCAAACCAATTTTAGTTAACCAGGAATATTGCACTGTAATATTTGGGTCTAGACTCATATTTTACAAAATACCAAAAGTGGCCTAAATATTATAGAACAGAAATGAAATAAAGAAAAAGAAAACCGAAAAGGAAAAGAATCAGTAAAGGCCACTATGCACTAGTCTAAGTGCACAGTGCCACGAGGCCCAGCCCACTAGGCCCGTTCCTTCTCCCTCCTCTTGCGTGTCGGCGCGCCCCTGGCCGAGCGCGCGCGCGCCGGCGAGCGCGTGACACCGTGGCGCTCCACCGACGAAACAGTAGGCGGAGGGGATAAGGGCGACGCCCGTCCAGCTCCCCTGGTCCCCCTCGTCATTCCTCACCTCTCCCAGCTCGCTCCGTCGCCTCGCCCCCTTCCCAGATCCGACCACCGAGCGCCATCGCCGCCGCGTTTCCGTCGTTGCCGCGGCCACCGTTATCGATCCAACCCGCGAGGATGTCGGAGAGCTCCGCCGGCGTCCTCCCCGTCAACTGGAGGCCTCGGCTGGAGCTGGGGAGCACGGAGCCACCGGATCCCCTTCGTTCTCAGCTCCGGTCGCCGCCGTTCGTCTTCGCCCCCGGCGACGCCACTGCAGCTCCTAACCTGTCGCCGGGCCACCGTGTGCCTCCGCTGTGAGCCCTCCTCCCTTCTCCTTCCCGCTGTTCGTCCCCGGGCACACGCTAGGTGCTTCTTCCCCGACGCCCGAACACGCCGCCGCTCGCGCACGTCGCCGGTGTGTCTCCGGTGGCTTAACGGTCACGGGCAAGTGTCCGACGTGTTCGCAGCACCGCGTAGAGCAAGTCTAGGCCTTCCGTTTGAGCTGCTGCACACCGTAACGCCGTTCCCGACGACCACCCGTACACGCCGCCGCCTCCGCTCGTCGCCGGCACCATTTCCGGCCGCGCCACCACCGCCACTCGATGCGGCGTCGAGAGGCCGTTCGAATGGACCCAACCGCGCGTCGAACGGCGCCGTAGAACGCGATTCCGTCGAGGCCGAGTGCCTCCGCCGCGTTTTGGCGTCGCCGTCGGCGAGTCGCCGGCCCCGCTGACCTGGCATGTGTGGGGCCCACCTCCTGTGAGGCTGACTGTGGGCCCCAGCGCCTCAGTTGACCGCGTTGACCACGGTCAACGCGGCACTGTTCACTCTCCGCCACTAACCAGTGGGCCCCGCGCTAATTTAGTTAATTCTGGAAATAATTAAAATAATATTTAAAATAAAATACTTAATCAGTCTATGACATATGGGGTCCACCCCCTAATTAACCAGTTAATTAAGATAATTCACTGTTAATATAAACAGAGGCTGACATGTGGGTCCCACCGGACCCACATGTCAGGTTTGACCTGTACAGCCGCTGTTGACTTGCTGATGTCAACATGACATCATGCTGACGTCATAATCTCTTTTCTGTTAAATTAAATAAATCCCAGAAAATCTAATAAACTTTGAAATTTAATAACTTTTAAACCGTAGCTCAGATCGAAAAAGTTAAACATGAAAGTTGCTCAGAACGACAAGACGAGTCTGATCGTGCCGTCTGTTTCTTTGCCGGAACCCTCTACATAGAAGAACTCGTAACTCCGAGACCGATTCCGGTATAGGAATAGTGCACACATTCCGATAATTAAATCCCGCACTAACCCTAAAATAACTAAAATCCCCCAGATGCATCTTTAGACAACCCTGCACTGCATCGTAGCCATAGCATGCCCTCATCTGCTCCATTGCCGTGTATTTACTTGTTCCTCCCCCTCTTCTCTTTCGGTAGACGCCGACGTTGACGTAGTTCCTGAGGTCGACGCTGCTCAGGAGCCAGACGACACATCAGACGACCTTGCCCTTGCCGTCGAGCAGACAGACAAGCACCCCCATTTTGAGCATTCTGATATCACCTACTCTCTTCCCTCTTATGCTTGCATTAGATGTTACTGCTGCTGTTACTATCCTATATCTATTGCATAGCCTGCTTATTTGTAACCTACTGTTGATACATGCCTGATATCCTAAAACTGTTTAGCATAGGATGGGTAGAGCCATATCAGAGACCCACTTGTCCCGACTGCCCCGCTGGATACTCAGAAGACCCGTTCTACGGGATCGAAGATAAGACCGGGCATCGCACGTCACTTCCCCCTAAGTTGCTCGACACTACTGGGTTACTATCGCGTGCCGAGGGTGACACCTCAACAGCACGTTTGATGTTAACCTTGTAGGTTAGTTACTCGGACGTGGTAAGCGAGGGTGAATCCTCCTACACCACCCCCGATACCGACGCCGTCGCGCAACTCCTCAAGTGTGAACCTCGAGGGTGGTTCCTCCTTCGTTCACCTTGACGATAACATCGAGCGGGAATTCCGTCGAGGGTGAATCCTCAGGGTTCCCCCTTGGTGTCAGACACACAGTTACTATGGCACTGAGACATGACTTTGAACCATGATACTAAAGACGGGTCGGCCCTGAGGGGTACCCGCGCGAGCTGATATGCGAAGTGATGTGGAGACGGGTTGACCTGAGAGGTGCCCGTGAGACAATGACGAGGCGTGGTCGGGCATTCTTAGCCCTTGCCGCAAGTCCTCGAGACGGGGCGACGGGGTCACATCGATCGTGAGTCTCTGCTCGTTACCGCGCGCTCCTAATTCACGAGCGGTTTGGATATTTGATCCGAGGGGCCTCTGGCCTGATAGCACTAACCATCACGTGGGCATAGTATGGGCGTTTTGTGTCGTATACTTCAGCCGGAGCTTAATGGACGTCAGCGACTGAGCGGCGCGCGCCGAATTGGACTGGGAACGCAATCGCGCTTGTATTAAGGGGTTGCTAGGTCTGCTTTCGGCCGCGTACGCAACATGCAGGAGTTCCCGGGGCGAAGGCCCAAGACCCCCGGGTGCATAGGTTAGTTCGGCATGCTGACCTCTCTGTTAGGTATTCGGTTGGGTTGCGGCGTATTGTTTGGCCGAGGCCGGGCATGACCCAGTAAAGTGTGTCCGGCCGGAGTTAAGCAAGCGTGGTGGGTAAGTTGGTGCACCCCTGCAGGGAAGAAAACATCTATCGATAGCCTGTCCTACGGTAACGGACACTCGGAGTTGTATCCCGATCGGTACAACTAGAACATGACTGAGATGATAACTGGATAGTATGGCTCTGGGATTGCTTTCTCGCAGGGAGTCGAGAAAGAGTCTCAGGCCGAGGTTGATGTTACTACTACTACAACTTTACATTATGTTATTCTACTCTCATCTATGCTGCAAGACCGAAGAGGATGCCGAAGATGCTTGTCTTCGATAGGACTAGGCTTTCCCCTCTATTCTGGCATTTCTGCAGCCCAGTCCACTTATACAGCCTTCCTTTGAAAATGATGCATATGTAGTGTAGATCCTTGCTTGCTGAGTACTTCGGATGAGTACTCACGTTTGCTTTACTTTCTTTTTCCCCCATTTTCATTCGATGCTGCCAGACGACGGAGCCCCTGAGACTGCCGCCCCAGTCTACGACTACGGCTACTACTACTACCCTCCCGGCGAGTACTACTACGAGGAGCCGACTGACGACCAGGAGTAGGATCGGAGGGTCCAGGGCAGGAGGCCCACGCCTTTTGATCGTAGCTTTTATTTTACCCCGCCTTCTAAAGGCTTACCTCTCTGTACTCTGTAATATCTGTACCCAGATATCTAACGCTTCCGCTGATGCTTGTTGTCATCAAGCTTTGTATTCGAGCCCTCGAGGCCCTGGCTTGTAATAAATGCTTGTATGACTTTATTTATGTTTTAGAGTTGTGTTTTGATATCTTCAAGTGAGTCCTTAGGCTTGATCGTGTGCATTTGCGTGTATGATTAGTGCACGATTAAGCCGGGGGCGTCACAGGCGGGTGGCGACCCGGTGGCTGGTCGGGGTCTGCTAAGCTTAGATTTGTCCGGGATGGTGTCCCCGCGCCGGATCTGGTGTAGATTTGCGTGGGGGCTCATGCGGTGCGTGGTAGTGATGGTTGCCCTACGTGGTCATCACGCGGGGCGGTGAGTGTGCTGGAGGTGTCTAGGCGCGTGCACGAGGGAGCTGTGACGCGTGCTTTGCTCCAGCTGCTGCTTTCCTTGGCTGCGGATGTGTGAACATGGGGACCGATGACTGCCTGGAGGTGCTCGACTGGGCTAGAGGTGGTGGCGAGCTGGGTGGCGTTGGAGGGCAAGGCTGGCCTTTTGCGGTTGCCCGGGCGGCCAGAGTTGTTGGCTGCCTTGGGTGTCCTCATCGGGATCTGAACGGGCAGATCTGATGGGGCAGTCTTCGCACCTCCTGGTGGTGTTGTCCCACAGTTGGCCGGAGGCACCACCGGACCCTTGGCCATCTCCACCGACGTTGAGCTGGATTCATGTGTTGTTTGGGGAGGCATCCACGCATGATGGTGTCAGTGTAAGGGTGGTGGCGGGGTTCTTGGTTTGTGGTGGTGGACGATGTCCGGCAGTGCGTAGGTATTGGGGTTGACTTGGTCCGCGCTGGCGGAACCCTTCGCCTTACGGTCCTCTTGCTTTCTACCGGTTGGTGGCGCCGGTCTGGGTTTCGCTCTTTGGGCACGGTTGTATCATCGTTCGGATCGGCGTCCTTGACCTCGGATTTAGCGATGCTCAAGCGGGCTTGGCGGGGGCCGCCAGTAGTCACCGGACTGTATCCCCCCAGTCCACCGGGACCAGCAGGGGATGCAGGTGTGGGCATGTCGGGACCCCGATCCTAAGTCACACCGATCCAGCATGTAACACATCATCCCACGGCTGCCACCTTACCTTGGCTGGGACCGTTTGCGCCTTTTGGCTCACGTATATGATTGTGTCGCTAGCATCCATATGACAAAGAACCCAGGTTGACATGGATAGTCGTGAACCAAGGTGGCACAGTCGTATAGGGACAGGCATAGGTAACCCAGCAATGAACGTGTCGGTTATGAACGTATGGACCCAAGTTGTAGCAAGCTACAAGGACTTAAAGGAACAACGCGTGACATTTCCCCGAAGGGACAAACACAGGATCAAAGAAGGATACATGCCGGTCAATCCCAGTGTTCCGGAGTGGAAGCACTAGGGAGCATTTCCCCATAAGAAAGGCTACGAAAGGCAAACAACTAAGTGTCGAACCCCACACATAGCAATACATATTACACGTACGCATAACATGCAAGTATGTGCTGTACAACATGGCATCACAACATAACTCATCAACTCATATAGATAAAGGCCCAGAAGAGCCAACATAGCATTATATTACAAACAGGGGTCACATGACCCATCATACAGAGCATACAAGCAACGGAAGCATAACATGTCTGGGTACAGACAACAACAAATGAAAAAGGCTGGGAAGCCTGACTATCTACAAGACCCTCCCAAGGGTACAAGATCGTAGCTGAGGTAACAAGCTACTCGTCGAAGTCCATGCGGAACTACTAGTGAGATAGAAGTCTCATCTGCAAAACATAAATTAAGCAATCGTGAGTACAAAGGTACTCAGCAAGACTTACATCAGATCCTATCATATATGCATTAGTATCAAGAAGGCAAGGTGGGGTTGGCTGCAGCAAGCCAGCTTTGACTCGGTGGCTATCCTGTTCTACGACTATGAGTAACTTCTTTGAGGTGAGAAAGCGCACACGAGTCCACTAATCACCACATCAATACACCACTATGGATTCATTCCCGTCTCCCTACGAGAAGGCCATCCATAGCACTCACACTTGTCTTGAGCATTTTAGAGTATCCAGTTCAAGTTGTCTATGTACCACATAAATCTCCAAGTAGTCCATATCCAAGGACGCGGCTATTCGAATAGATCATGTTAACGCTGCAGGGGTGTACTTCTTCACACTCGCTCTTGCCACTTACCGCCATGTACATGTCATGTATCTCGGCGACCTTCAAGCGGAAGCCTGGCGAGGGTGTCGGCCACGGCCTGACTAACCACACAAGACTCTAGTCCAGGTTTATCGCCTATTTGAGGATGTATCCGCAAGGGAAGTCCGGCCGAGGTTTCTATCACGGCCTCAAACGATGTGTGCAGGGTTCCCGAGCCCACCATCCGGGTGCCACCCGTTACACCGGGCCACACACTACAAAAAAACACTTCCGTGATGATACGTGTTTGTCACAGTAGGTCACGTTTTCTGTCATGCATGTACATCCATGACGATTTTATGACAGAATCAAGATAGTCATACCTGTGCTGTCGTAGAAGTGTTCCATGACAATACCAAAATTATCATCATGGAAGTGTCCACTTCCATGATGATAAATGGCGCGTCATGGAAGTGCTTTCGTCAAAGGTAACCGACATGTGGCATCCACCGTAACGGGTCGCCGTAAAGCTATCGGGTTCCGGTTTGGATCTGATAACCCGTTAATAGCCCGGACCAATGGGGATTTTCCACGTGTAAAATTCTCAATGGCCAGAGGAACCACGTGTCGGCTCAGCGTTGGGACATATGTCATCCACTCATTTGACGGGAGGCGCCTATGATGCGTCGACACGTGGCACGGCCCAACAGAGGCCCATTCAGGTGAAAAGGCCGGCCCATTTGACTTGGTCAAAAGGTAGCGGGCCGGCCCATGGAAAGCCCGTTAAGGGCCTGTTCGCATATAGCCCATTTACAACCCGCTAACTCACGGCCTGTTATGGCCTATCCGAATTGGGCCTAGTAGCATCATCTAGGCCGTCCAATATGATTCCAGCCAATTGTAACTTTCGGCCCATGTATGGCCCATGACGTCTTTCGGCCCATATGAGGCCCTTTGTAACTCTGGGCCCATTAAAGGCCCATGGTGAAACTGGCCCATAATGAACAGTGTATCGCTTTACACCCATTAACGACCCATTATTCCGTTGGGCCGTTTCCAGCCCGTGTTACCTTTCAGCCTTCTAAGGGCCCATTTATTCTTGGGCTCATTTCCAGCATTCGGTTACTTACCTGTTCCGCTTGTGGGCCAAATTCAGCCCGTGGTTACAGTCGGCCCGTTTGTGGCCCGTTAACCCATTGGGCTGTTTTCATAGCGTCATCAAATACGGCCCATTAACGACCCGTGATGCCTGTCGATAGAATTAAGCCCGTTATACATTTTGGTCTATTAACGACCCGTTATGGTCGGGCCATAAACACATGATTTCCACTCTAGCCTGTTTACGACCCATTTTGTAGGCCGTTATTGGTCCACGAATAGTACGGCCCATGTTTAACCAATCGATCATACGGCCCGTAGAAGGCCCATTGATTATACGCCCCGTCGAGGGCCCATGGATCCTACGGCCGTAGGAGGCCCATGGTCACTACAACAGGTAGCAGGACCATGGTTACAAATGGTCCATATGTTGCCCATGGTTATTGTGGCCTAGTTATAAAAAATAGGTTATTGTGGCCACTAGAAAAACGTGGAAAAAGAACTGCAGTGACTACAAGCAAACAACTAAACAAGACAATAAGGAAATAAATAAGCAAGCAACTAACGCTAGGCTATTACGGCTATTACACATATTACATCCACTGGGCATCAAAGTTCACCACCAGTGCAAATATAGGGAACAAAGCAGCATATCACATAGATTGGTTGTCAAAGTTGGCGACCGGTGCAAATAAACGCCGCAGCAAAACAAGTCCAGAACTGAAACCACTTCAGAAGAGCTCAAGAAACAATATCCTGGGTACCCAGCATGCTGGCAAGATGCTTAGCAAGCTTATTAACTTTCTCTTGTTTGGCGCTTAAATCCTCCAGCGCTTGCTGTTGCACCAGAAAGTATGCATCTGAATTCTGCAGGGACTTCCTCAGTCCTTCGGCTTTGTGTCGCAGCACATCTGATCGATGTCTTTCAACTTGAAGTTGAGACTCAAGAAGACGAACTGATTCAGGCAGTGAGTTCGAAGAGCTTGTGCCAGCAGTAGTGGCCAGTAACTCAAACACTACATCAAGACAGGACTTTGGGGTTGTCTCACTGTCGTCAAGATAGTTTTTATCAGCTTTCTTGGTGACCAACAGGGATGTCTCCCTATCTTGAACCTTATCTGCATTACTTCCTTTACCATTGCATAACGGGGGTACTCTTCTCCAATATTTTGTCTGCAATCTAAAAGAGAAACAAGCAGACACATCACAGGTTTACCATGTTGTATACGAAACTCATTTTGGTAAATCAGTTCAGTAGTAAAGTGGAGAGGATAACAACATGAAACAAACATATATCTATGTACCATGGTCACTGTATGGTCTATATCATTCTAGTTTTTGTTGCCAAATCAAGATAGAGACACAGTTCAAATAATATCTGTTTAAGTCAAAGCAGCATAGACATAATATAAGTGTGGGAAACTACACAGCAATAACAACACTTGTAATGTGCATGACATGAGAACATAACTGTTTATTCAATTGAAACTGAAATCAACATAGAGCAAGTTACAACAGCAAACCAGTTAAAGAAACAGGTTTAAAACATACCTGTTGCGCCATTGGAGTTTCAATTCCATCCTTCAAATTTGAAAATAGTTGGTATGAGTAAATACAGTGATGCAAGAGCAAAGGAGTATGAACCATAGCTACAGAACCTGACCTGAGAACAATTCTTCTTCTGCTTTAAGCGTTGAGTTGGGGTTCAGAGTGGTGGTCCTCGTGCTTTGGGCACTCCAGTTGCCTTACTAACTGCTCGTGTTTGGGTGCTTTGTGGTGGAGACAGTGCTGTGTCAACTAGAACTGGGTTACTATCTGCTGGGGTTGGGGTTAGAAGGGGTGTAGCTGGTTCTCTGTCCAACTGTGTAGGGATACAATCTGTGAGAGTGTGGGTTATGTGTGGTGGGGCTGGTTCTTGGGCAAGTACAACCGTGGTTCTATCTGCATCGACTGGTAGCACTATCTTTTCTGAAGACCGTGTTGTCACTCCCTTAGATACTACCATCACCCCCTCCAATTCAAATGGTTGATAAACAAGAAAAGTAACTGAATGTACAGACATTGCATGATAGACATGTGCAATGGATAGTGGGGAATAAAAGAGGGCATGAAATAATTCACATTTATGTTGTCTAACCAAATAGGATAGCATGACACAAATTTCACATATATGATGGCTAACTAAACAGGATAGAAAGACATAATTCAAAATATGATGACTATGTAAACAGGATGACATGATATAACTATATGATGTGTTTATTAAATAGGTTGGCATGCCATAATTCACATACATGCCACCTATGAAAACATGATAGCATGATATAATTCACGGATAGAAGGACATAATTCAAAATATGATGACTGTAAACACTAAACATGATGAGATGATATAACTATATGATGTCTTTATTAAATGGGTTGGCATGCCATAATTCAGATAGATGCTGTCTATGTAAACATGATGGCATGATATAATTCAAATATATGATTTATATATATATATACTAAGCAAGTAAGCAGATGGCAATCGCATATATGATGTAAAAACTAAGCAATGCAAGACAACATATGCATGATATGAGTAATATAACCCTGCCTAGTTTGAGCATAGACCTCAGAGGGGAAATAGGACTGGTCATCTATCTCTGAATCCTCCTCTGAGGAGCTATCTGTAACCAGCAAGATGTCTGCTTCAGCAGGTAGCATTATCTGCTCTGAAGACCTTGTTTTTACTCCAGATACTTCCATCACCGCTTCAAATGGCTGATGCGCAGGAAGAGTAGTTGAATATACAAACGTTGTCAACAAATGGAATACGTAATACAAAAAAAGGATAGCATGCTATAATTCACATATATGATGATTGGCTAAATAGCATGGCATTGCATAATTGACATATATAATGCCTTGCAACAGGGTAGCATTGCATAATTCACATATATAATATCTTGCAACAAGATGACATTGCATAATTCACATATATGGTAATTAGACACTAAACATGTGGCATTCACACAAAGCATGTCTAAACTAAGCAAATGACATAGCAATGCAACACACCATACGCACGATATGAGCAACATAACCCTGCCAAGTTAGAGCATACACCTCGGGGGGGGGGGGGGAATAGGACTGGTCATCTATCTCTGAATCCTCCTCTGAGGAGCTATCCATAACCAGCGAGATATGCGCTTTGTCAGATAGCATTGTCTGCTCTGAAGACCTTGTTTTCACTCCAGATTTTTCCATCACCGTGTCAAATCGATGATGCACACGAAGAGTAGTTGAATGTACTAACATTGTTGAAAAATGTAATACGTAATGAAAAAAGGATGGCGTGATATAATTCACATATAAGATGACTAGCTAAGCAGGATGGCATTGCAAAATTCACATATATGATGCCTGGCTAAACAAGATGGCGTTGCATAATTCACATATACGATATAGAAACTAAACAGATGGCATTCACACAAAGCATGTCTGGACTAAGCAGATGACATATTTGATGTATAAAGTAAGCAATGCAAGGCACCATATGCATGATATGACCAACATCAGCATGCCAAGTTAGAGCGAAGACCTCAGGGGGTAAATAATAGTGGTCTACTCCTTCTGAATCCCCCTCAGAACAGTTATCTTCCTCTTGATTACAATCTGAAATGGGTGGAGGGGGGGCTGCCTTTGCGCCCACCATGGAGCGACATTTGCATGAAATTTTATTGCCACGCAAGGCTCGTCTCTTTTGCACTACATGTTCAGTTCCATTGTGTACAATAACTGACATGCATAGGAATAAAACATAGTGAGATTATGTAAGGAGTGCATGCAGAAATTCAGAGTGATGGTAGCAACCTATGGATAGACCGAAAACCAATGATAGCAGGCAGATAATGGCTCCAGTTAAAAAATACAGATAATGGCTTCTTTACTGTTTGTTTCCCACCCAACATGAAACTCATAGTAGACACAAGAGATTAACCAGATAGTAGACAGATACTATTGATTGCGGCCCTGATATGTACCCCACAACCATTTAAAAACTGAAGTTTGAGCATTAGTTTGGAGCTGACTCAGAGCCTAACCGGTGAACAGGACGATAAAGTAGCATGTAATATTAAGCGATGCATAACGTAAGCAGACACGAAAGAGTGCGACCTCTCTTGCGGACCCGTGTAGTCCTCAAGGTCATCTACTCAGTTGATGATGGTAATGCAGTTGCCGTGGCTGCCGGCGACGGGGAAGAAGATCTAAGGCGGCGAAAGACAGTCTGGAGGGCGGATCCCTGCTGTGGTGGACCCTTCTGTCGTTGGAGCAACTGAGCTGGGGTGGACGACGGTGCGACAGGAGCAGGACAAACCGCACAAGGCTTTCTTTGGCAAATATCTATAAGAGAAGTAATTATGTAAGGGCTCGTTTGAATTGGAGGATTCTAACAAAGCAGGGATAGGAAATACACAGTAATAGGATAAGAATGCATGTGCAAAACAGAGAATTTAAAATCACAAGATTTCTGTCAATCTGGGTGTTTGGTTCACAGGAATTGGAAGGTCACAGGAATGCAAAGAAGCATGGTCAAATTAAGTCAAACCACAAGAAAATGTACAATTATAATGCTATTATGCTACTATCACTTAGTCTTGTTCTTCATGTATAGGAATTTGAAAAGGAGGGCCAAGTGGATATTAAAATTCATACGGTTTTTCTTTGAAAGAGACACTAAAGGAACAAATCCTATAGTTTTCCTTTGCTCCATTCCTTTGAACCAAATGCATTAATAGTAGTACCATAGGAAACTTTCCAATTCCTATGTTTTTCCTTCACTTTTCCTTTCAACCACTGGCAATTCTAGTAGGCAGGCTTGAACAGGCAAAAGCCTACACTCCAAAAATGTTTTTGTGCTACCTATACTACTTTGGACCCAGGCCACTGCCTACTAACTCAATTCCCAGGCCAATCTACACATGCACAGCTCAAACACACAGAAATAAATAATGATGGCTTTCGAGAGAGTCCATCACGGATAGCTAAGTTGCATGGTACCTCACTGCTTGTTATATAGGAGAAACTAATCGTATTTCACGTTACTACGTGTGCTCAGTGGATAATATATATAAATTGTAGAGTAAAAAAGTGATGCAGCAAGTGTACAACCTCTTTGGTGAAGCCATGTCGATCTCAGCATCATTGGGTTGGTCGTTGAGGATGCTGCGGTTGATGTGGCAGTCGGAGGAGGGGAAGAAGATCTTAGGCACCTGGAGATGGAGCCAAGGGTACTGCTCTACTGTGATGGAGGGTTTCATTGTTGGAGCAGCTCCGGTGAGGTGTACGACAGCGAGGCTGAAGTAGGACAAGAGAGACAATGTTAACCTGAAGTGGTATTCTAATAACATCTCTGATAGATGATGTAAAACACATAACCAAAAAGTGCTAGATGTAAAATACATCAGCCGCTCATCTCTGAACTTAACTGTCGAAACTGAATTTAACTATCGAAACTGAATTTTACTGTCGACACTGAATTTTGCTGTCGAAACTGAATTTTATTATCGAAACTAAACGCACTAGTAGCAGAAAAGCAATGCACTAATAGTTTTGGCCGCTCGAGCACTAGTGGTAGAGTAGCAGTGATCTAAATTGGTAGCCGCTCCAGCAGGGACCGTACTACCAGAGAGCAACCGGGGTAGAGCAGCAGCAGTGCCTAGAGCAGCAACGCGTGTGAGAGCCGGGGCAGCTGGTCGTGTAGCAGCAGCAGGAGCTCGAGCTCGAGCTGCTGCTCGTGCAGCAGCAGCGCGAGCAAGAGTAGACCAGCAGCGCAAGCAAGAGCAAGAGTAGCAACGCAAGCAAGAGCTAGAGCAGACCAGGCAGGGGACCGAGAGCAAGAGCAAGAGCAGCAGCAGCAGCGCGAGCAAGAGCTGAAGCAGCAGCAGCAGCAGGGCCAGCGAGAGCAAGAGCTAGAGCAGACCAGGCAGGGGACCGAGAGCAAGAGCAGAGCAGCAGCAGCAGCTCCGACTGATGTGGACGTCGCCGCCGAGGGAGCGACACCGTGGAGGAAGTGGCCGGTGACGCCGCCATAGATGGAGCCGCGCCATGGCGGCTCGGGACTGAGCGCCGGCAGCATCGTGAGATTGAATCAAGAAGAAAATGCAGCGATTAGTGTAGAACCTCTTTGGTGGAGCCGATTAGGCCTCAGCTTCATCCGAGGAATCGGTGATGGTGCTGCTCTTCCGGTGGTGCAGGTGAAGACGGCACTGTGGGAATGGATGTGGCACGAAAGACAAGGCGAACGTCGGGGCAGCTCCTTAGAGGTGGAGGACGGGGTGGCTGAACCGGTGGGATGATGAGATCGACGACGGATCCTCATCCGATGCGGTGGATGAGGGACGTCGAGCTGTTGCAGTGGACGATGTCATCGGGGAAGAGGCTCCGACTGTGTGGCGGACGGAGGAGGGTGCGGGACTTTGCGGGTTTTCATGGCCTCGGTGTACGAATGGGGGGCGGGGCGGAGGGGATGGGAGGGGGGGAACCATGGCTTAGGGACGCGCTTGTCTGAAATGTGGGTTAAGTTACGAAAGTAGCCCCACCGATTTGAACTAGGTGGTTCTTTCGGTTCAGGGGTATCACGGGAATTTTGCGTGTCGGGATTTCGCAGGAGGTGGGAGTTTTCGCGCGCATTGTAATTTTGGGATAGCAAGGCGCGGGTTGAGTTGGAGGGAATTTTAGGAGCACAACAAGACAAAGAGATATCTTAAAATTTCGGGATAACAAGGCGCGGGTTGAAATTTCCGGACAAGCCTAACGTATACTGTACCAAATCAATTCGCACTTCCCTCGACGAAAAAACCAAAAAGAAATCAATTCACACCACACAAGAGAGTCCAGTCCCGTTTTACTGTATGAGTTACTACAAATGCCATTCAAAACTTTGAATCCATGTTATGTTCAATTAAAATATTTCGCTACGTGTATAATGCATGCAACCTGCTACTTAAATGAACATTTTAGTGCGTTCCAAACATATATACTACCGCTTCAATATGAACTAAATTTGAATTCATTTCTCTATTTGAATAAGATCTACAATCATGATTGTTGTCAAGTTAAACCAGTTGAATTCGTTTCTCTATTTTAATAAGATCTACAATCATCATTATTGTCAAGTTAAACTATCGTTTGTATATTATCTTCACAGCACACCTCATGAGTACTGTCGAGTTAGATATGAACTATGTGTACTATATGAACTCAAACTCGATTTTTTGAATCCACTTTATGTTGATTTCAAATCACAGTACATTTCAAGCTCTAGCTAGATCTTCATAATCTAAATCATGTCTCATATGTATAATGTGTTTATCACATAATGTATGGTGCCCCGCCCCCTACGCCTACAAGTATTTAGCTGTGAGTTGCAAACGCCACACATTATCACAAATTCAAATAAAATGTGAGATTGTTCGTATGGTTTAGATTGTTCGATATTTAGTTGTGAGCTGCAAACACCACACATTATCACAAATTCAAATAAAATGTGAGATTGTTCGATATAAAGTATGGTTTTGATTGTTTGATATTTAGCTGTGAGTTATAAACGCCACGCATTATCACATTATAGTATAACATGTCCAAAACCACACCACGCGTATCACCGCTATATTCATGCATGCATAGGTTTATTGAAAGGATCGAGAAGAGGGGTCTGAGGAGGGGGGGGTGATTAGACCCTCAACAAGTAAAAGTGGCAATTTTTAAATTATTCAAGTTAAGGTGGAGTTTTAGCACAAGTTTAAGCATTCACAATACATTTCAAGCAAGCATGGCAAGAGTATATGCAGCAGAAAGAGTAAAGCATGCTAATTGCAAGAAAGTAAAGGGATAGGATTGGAGTGTGCAAATGCAATGAAGACACGGAGATTTTTGGCGTGGTTCCGATAGGTGGTGCTATCGTACATCCACGTTGATGGAGACTTCAACCCACGAAGGGTAACGGTTGCGCGAGTCCACGGAGGGCTCCAACCATGAAGGGTCCACAAAGAAGCAACCTTGTCTATCCCACCATGGCCATCGCCCACGAAGGACTTGCCTCACTCGGGTAGATCTTCACGAAGTAGGCGATCTCCTTGCCCTTACAAACTTCTTGGTTCAACTCCACAATCTTGTCAGAGGCTCCCAAGCGAAACCTAACCAATCTAGGAGACACCACTCTCCAAAAGGTAATAAACGATGTGTTGATGATGAACTCCTTGCTCTTGTGCTTCAAATGATAGTCTCCCCAACACTCAACTCTCTCTCACAGATTTGGATATGGTGGAAAGATGATTTGAGTGGAAAGCAACTTGGGGAAGGCTAGAAATCAAGAATCTTGTGGTAGGATTGGAATATCTTGATCTCAACACATGAGTAGGTGGTTCTCTCTCAGAAAATGTATGCTGGAAGTGTAGGCACGTTCTGATGGCTCTCTCACATATGGAGATGGGGGTGGAGGGGTATATATAGCCTCCACACAAAATCCAACCGTTACACACATTTGACCCAACTCGGTCAGACCGAATAGAAGAACTCGGTGAGACCGATTTAGTTCAAAATGTGAATGTTAGGAATCTCAGTGGGACCGACTGGAACAACTCGGTGGGACCGATGTGCAAGGGCTTAGGGCAAACATCAATCGGTGGCACTGATTGCATCAACTCGGTGAGACCGAAGTGAAGCAATAAGGCAACCGAGAAAATGTCAAGCCAACTCGGTGAGACCGATCGCTATTTCGGTGAGACCGAAATAATTGCAACAGGCAACAGAGAGTTGGCAGGGCCATCTCGGTGAGACCGAGATCCGTATCAGTGTGACCGAACTGTTAGGGTTTCGGGCAGTGGCTATGTCATATGAACTCGGTGGCTCCGGATAGAATTAATCGGTGGGCCGAGTTGGAGTTTGGGATTTTGACATATTTGGAATGAGAAAGTGGTTGAGGGTTTTGGAGCAATATCACTAAGCATTTGAGCAAGCAAGCCATTAAGCAACACCTCATCCCCTTTTAATAGTATTGGCTTTCCTATGGACTCAATGTGATCTTGGATCACTAAAATAGAAATGAAGAGTCTTGAGCTTTTACCAATATGTGTCCTTATCATTTTGAAGGGGTTCCACATCCTCTTGTGCTTTCCATGCCATTGTTGAACTTGTCTGAAATACAATAGATAAGGTATTAGTCCAACAAGAGATATGTTGACATTAATTACCAAAATCACCCAGGGAGCACTTGTGCTTTCAATCTCCCCCTTTTTGGTTATTGATTACAACATACATCAAAGCTTTAGATAAATGATATGAAGAGTAACAAATAAAGCTTTGGAAAGACATGTAACATGCATAAGCTCCCCCTACATGTATGCAATCATGTGAAGATAGAATATACTAACATGTGAATGCATAAACATGACAGAGCAAGCAGAGAGTTACATGTATCTTGACTATATGCATCATAGCAAATGATATGATTCAGAAATGTACCTTCATGTTTATGATTCCCTCTTGCAAAAAAAAAGTGCAACAGCAAGAGATCATCATGCACATGAGTGTGATGCATATACTTACCTTGTGGTCTTGAGCTGACTTTGGAAGGAGTGGGCTTGAGAAAACAGGGTTAGATAACACAAGATCACTCTAAGTAAAGCAGTTTTAAGGAACCACAAGAGTACCAAGACTGGGATGACATGTAATGGGTGAGTACTAAGTACTTCATTTAGATGTATACATGTCCCCAAAGATTTAAAGATGCGCAATGAATTCCAAAGATTTTTCTCCCCTTAGACAAGAACTCTTTCTCCCCCTGAATCTGATATTGGATAATGGGAGAAGATAGGGTGAGATAAAATCAGATTAAGATAGGGTGATATCAATCAAAATCAGAGCAAGCAACAAGAATTTTCAATTGCAATAGCTAGGATCAATATCAAACATATTGACATGTCTTTCCCCTTTTAAAGACATGTGACTTCTCTCCTCTTTTGTTAACAGGCATCTGTGGAAGAGCTTAGATGTGCTCATTTGATAAGCTTTGATGTACTCTCTCTCCCCCTTTGACATCAATTTCCAAGAAGGGCACTTCTGGAGCATGAGTCAAGTAGGTGTGGTCCTTGAGAGTCACTACAAAGCAGTAGGTAGTTTATGATGCTGATAGAGGGAATAATCATTGAGTGGAGCTGAAGAAAATAGGCAGTAGGAAATGGCAAAACATTTTCTCATAGTTGAAATCGGTGATGCTGATTTGTTTTTCGTCGGTGACGCCGAGATGTCAGAGTCATAGAAAGTCCCGATCGGTGAGACAGAATCAGTCCATGTCGGTTGTACCAATGAACCTTTTACAAGTGAATCTTGTATTTCGGTCGAGCCGATGGGTTTGGATTGGAGGGACCGAGTTCACAGAGAGTAAAGATTTTGTCAACTCAGCTCACTTGGCAAAAGAAATCTCACAAGGATTTGCAAGGAATTAGTAGAAAGATTTGCAATGAATTAAACACAGATAAAAAGTGGAAAATGTCAAAAGATCTAGATGAAGTTTTTGTGTGTGTTTTAGAGAGAGACATAAAAAAACAAGAAAATCATGCAAATGAAAAAATCAACTAAGGAAAAGAACACTAGAGAACTTCATCTAGCTTTGGGGTCGGCGACAAAGTCACCTATGTTAGAGTATATTGACTTAGGAGTCAAGTGAGATCACTTGATCATAGGTCATACTCATCGTTTAAGCTCAAAATGGGGTTACCATTTTTCGTTTAAACATTTTGATGTATTCTCACCTTGTTGAGTTGCTTTAGCTCATGACTTGGAGCAAAGCTTCTCTAAGGTGGGATTACATACCTTGGGTTGTGGTGTTGATCTTGATCATGTAGTTGAACTTGTGTTGGATGCTCAAGGTTTATGTTGTTCATCAAGAGTTGGGAGCATCACTAGTAGTTTGAGTTCATCTTCCTACATGGGTTAGTCTTGCAAGGAAGAGCACTTGTGTATCCAAAATGACAATTATGAATTTTGATACCAATTGAAATTTGATACATTGAAATAGTCAAAGGATATGTTGAGTGAGTTCATGCTTCCTTGTATTCAACAACCATATCATAGGGACTTGGTGATGTAGAGATTGCTCAAGATGTGAGTGGCTTGCAATCTCATAGATTTGGGTTCATCCAAGTACCTACAGGGGTTAGATAACATGCAAGGGTATAAATATAGATCCGAGACATATGATCATCATCATAAGAGAAATATCAAGGATTAGTCATAAGAATGCTCATGCCTTGAATGTATCCAAATGGAGTTTTCTACTCCAAGTTTGAGGCATCAATGATGTTCAATTCACCTCTCAAACGGCAAAATACTTTCTCATCAAGCGGTTTGGTGAATATATCCGCCAATTTCTTATCGGTACGAACATGCTTAAGATTGATGTCTCCTTTAGCAACATGATCTCGAATGAAATGATGATGAACTTCAATGTGATTAGTTCGAGAATGTTGCACGGGATTGTGAGCAATCTTAATAGCACTTTCATTATCGCAAAGCAACAGAACATGTTTCACATGTATCCCATAATCCTTAAGGGTTTGGGTCATCCAAAGTAATTGAGCACAACATGATCTGGCGGCAATGTATTCTGCTTCGGCAGTGGATAAGGATACCGAGTTTGGTTTCTTGGAGGACCAAGACACAAGGGATCTACCAAGAAATTGACAAGTACTCGAAGTGGACTTTCTATCAACCTTGTCACCGGCATAGTCCAAATCGGAGTAGCCAACAAGATCAAAAGATGACCTCTTAGGATACCAAATGCCAAAGTTTGGTGTATGAATTAAGTATCTCACTATCCTTTTCACGGCCTTAAGATGACATTCTTTAGGGGCCGCTTGATATCGTGCACACATGCACACACTTAGCATAATATCGAGATGGGAGGCACATAGATAAAACAATGAACCAATCATAGAGCGGTAAACCTTTTGGTCAACCGGTTTGCCATCCTTAGTCAAGTTAAGATGTCCACTAGTAGGCATGGGTGTTTTCATACCTTTGCATTCTTGCATGTTGAACTTCTTGAAAATATCCTTGGTATACTTTGTTTGAGAAACAAAGGTACCCTCCTTAGTTTGCTTGATTTGCAAACCAAGGAAAAATTTGAGTTCACTCATCATAGACATCTCAAACTTCTCCGACATTAGCCTTCAAAACTTTTCACTAAAATGGGGATTAGTAGATCCAAATATGATATCATCCACATAAATTTGGCACACAAATAATTTACCATTAACCCTTTTAGTAAAAAGTGTAGAATCAATCTTCCCAATTTTAAAGCCTTTTTCAATAAGGAACTTGGTCAAGCATTTATACCATGCTCTAGGAGCTTGTTTAAGACCATAAAGAGCTTTGTGAAGTTTGTCGACATGATTAGGTTTCTTATGATTGACAAAGTCGGGAGGTTGTTTAACATACACTTCCTCCTCAATTTCTCCATTTAGAAAAGCACTTTTAATGTCCATTTGGTATAAAGTGATATCATGGTGATTGGCATAAGCAAGTAAGATGCGTATGGACTCAAGTCTAGCAACGGGAGCATATGTCTCACCATAGTCCATACGTTCGACTTGTGTGTAGCCTTGAGCGACGAGACGGGACCTTTTGCGTACAACTTGTCCATCTTCATCTTGCTTATTCTGAAACACCCATTTGGTTCCAATGACATTGTGATTGTCGTCGGGCTTTTCAACCAATGTCCCACTTGATTCCTCTCAAACTTGTGTAGCTCTTCCTGCATAACGTTCACCCAATCCGGATCCTCAAGAGCTTCTTCAACCTTCATAGGTTCAACACTAGAAATGAATGAGTAGTGTTCACAAAAGTTAGCCAAACGAGTTTTAGAGCAAGAGATTCTCCCGGTTTGAATGTCATTGAAGATTTGTTCGACGGGATGATATCTTGTGACTCTTGCTCTAACTCATGAGAGCTTTTGTTTGGGTTGGGGTGGAACATCCTCTTCATTGTCTTCTTCTTCTCCTTCTTCATTGTTGTTGGCGTTGTCGTTCTCTTGTGGAGGTGGAGAGGGAGGTCGAGGTGGTTCATTTTGTTGCACTTCCTCATTTTCTCCGTCTCGACGTGTTCCACTTGTGGATGCCTCCAAGTCAACTTGTGCTTCACCTTGATGTTAGGTTGAGGCTTCCACTTGAACCAACGAAGTACTCTCCTTCACCTCTGTTGGGCGAATCTTGCCAATAGGCAAATCTTGAATTGCTTCCGAAGGATCTTTGTCTCCTACATCAATTGGCAATTGCTCTACTTGTGAGCCGTTAGATTCATCAAACTTCACATCTACCGTCTCTTCAACCTTTCGGGTGAAATTGTAGTAGACACGGTATGTGTGAGAGTTTGAGCCATAACCAAGTAGGAAACCTTCATGAGATTTAGGAGCAAATTTCGAACAATGATGCTTATCAAGAATGTAACACTTTGAGCCAAATACTCAAAAGTATCCAACTTGGGGTTTGTTACCGGTGAGAAGCTCGTATGTCGTCTTGCCGAGAAGCTTGTGAAGATATAGTCGATTCGTAGCATGACAAGTTGTCTCAATCGCTTCTGCCCAAAAGTGTCTTGGCGTCTTGTATTCATCAAGCATCGTTCTTGCCATCTCAATAAGTGTCCGGATCTTCCTCTCAACAACTCCATTTTGTTGAGGTGTGTACGTAGCCGAGAACTCATGTGAAATCCCTTCTTCGTCAAGAAAGGTATCCACATTGGCGTTCTTGAACTCCGTTCCATTGTCGCTTCGAACCTTCTTGATCTTCACTTCAAATTGGTTTTGGGCCTTCCTAGCAAAGTATTTGAAGATCTTTTGGACCTGCGATTTATCATCAAGAAAGAACACCCATGTAAATCTTGAAAAATCATCAACAATGACCAAACCGAACGAGTTACCACCGAGACTCTTGTAGGCGTTGGGACCAAAAAGATCCATGTGAAGTAGCTCAAGCGGTCTTCTCGTGGTCATGATGTTCTTCACATGATGACTTCCTCCAACCTGTTTTCCTGCTTGACAAGCACTACAAAGTCTATCCTTGTCAAATATGACATCTTTAACACCAAGGATATGATCACCTTTTATAAGCTTATCAAGATTTCGCATGCCCACATGACCTAACTTTCTATGACATAACCAACCTTTAGAATATTTAGCAATTAAGCAAGTACGAGGTTGAGCTCTCTTAGTGAAATCAACAATGTATAGATCACCTCTATGAATACCGGTAAAGACCATATTATGATTATCTCTTCGAAACACTTGGCAATCTATTTCAGTAAATAGAACATTGAAACCGAATTCAGCTAGTCTAGATACGGAAAGTAAATTGTAGCCAAGAGATTCAATGAGCATACCATTTTGGATAGAGCTATCATTGCAAATGGCCACCTTACCAAGGCCAAGTACCTTACCCTTGGAGTTATCTCCAAAAGTGACATACTTGCGTGGACCATTGTTCATAGCAAGCTCACGGAACATGTCCTTATCTCCGGTCATATGATTAGTACATCCACTATCGAGAATCCATTCCTTTCCTCCGGCCATGTAACCACGAAGGTTAGCCATAAGACCAAAGTGTCTCATCGACTCACCAAGATCAAAGTCACTATCATCATCCTCATCATAATATCCATGTTCAACATCATCATGTGAATGATCATCACCTGGAGAGAGTGATTCATTAGATTTATGACCATGACAATGTGCATGTTTATGAATTCTAATAATTTGTGAGATGATGCTACTAATGACTCCAACATCTCCTTTGGCACGCATAAGGTCACGGAGCTCAAATAGACAATCATCAAATTTAGGATCACTAGGATCCATTTTATGAAAAACAATGGACTTTTGAAGAATCTCATCTAGATTTTTCAAGGAATAATTTGGAAAGCGCTCCTCAAGATATTTCTATATAGTATAAGCACATTCAAATGTAGGCAAGCATACAAGCAAATTTCTAGGCAATCCTCTAATGATAAGATCAATAGTTCTAAGATTGCGGGTCATGTCAAGATACTCATCGAGGGTAGGATGCAAGGGATCAATGGGGGGCGCACAAGGGCTAGTGATATACTTGTTCAAGTCATATTCATGAAAAATCTCAAGCATCTCATTCTTCCAAGAATTATAGAACTCTCCGTCAAGCATAGGCAATCTATGTCTAATACTCCCGACCATAGACTCATCCATCTTCCTCCAATGGTGATTAAACCAAAGCAATGGAGACCAATGCTCTGATACCAATTGAAAGGATCGAGAAGAGGGGTCTAGAGGGGGGGGGGGGTGATTAGACCCTCAACAAGTAAAAGTGGCAATTTTTAAATTGTTCAAGTTAAGGTGGAGTTTTAGCACAAGTTTAAGCATTTACAATACATTTCAAGCAAGCATGGCAAGACTATATGCAACGAAAAGAGTAAAGCATGCTAATTGCAAGAAAGTAAAGGGATGGGGTTGGAGTGTGCAAACGCAATGAAGGCACGGAGATTTTTGCCGTGGTTCCGATAGGTGGTGCTATCGTACATCTACGTTGATGGAGACTGAGGGAGTCATGGACTAAGGGGTCTTCGGGGCGACGGCCCATTGTACATGGGCCGGACTGGTGGAGCCGTATAGTGACAGGAGATCTATGAAACCGTGGTGTGCCCTCCAAGTCAAGAAGGCGCAGGATCTCTTTAAACCCTTGTTGTAATCTATCTTCGGTAACCCTAACCCTACTGGTGTCTATATAAACCGAGGGTTTTTAGTCTTAGGGCTAGAGCTACATTCATCACCTCATCGCCTTAGGGTTTAGCTCATACAAATCTTGATGTAGATCTACTCTGTAAACTGATAACCCACAAGTATAGGGGATCGCAACAGTTTTCGAGGGTAGAGTATTCAACCCAAATTTATTGATTCGACACAAGGGGAGCCAAAGAATATTCTCAAGTATTAGCAGCTGAGTTGTCAATTCAACCACACCTGAAAGACTTAATATCTATAGCAAAGTATTTAGTAGCAAAGTGGTATGGAAGTAACAGTAATGGTGGCAAAAGTAACAGTAGCAGTTTTGTAGCAATTGTAACAGTGGCAACGGCAAAGTAACGTAGCAAAGATCAATATGTGAAAAGCTCATAGGCAATGGATCAATGATGGATAATTATGTCGGATGGCATTCATCATGCAACAGTTATAACCTAGGGTGACATAGAACTAGCTCCAATTCATCAATATAATGTAGGCATGTATTCCGAATATAGTCATATGTGCTTACGGAAAAGAACTTGCATGACATGTTTTGTCCTACCCTCCCGTGGCAGTGGGGTCCTTATGGAAACTAAGGGATATTAGGGCCTCCTTTTAATAGAGAACCAGACCAAAGCATTAGCACTTAGTGAATACATGAACTCCTCAAACTACGATAATCACTGGAAAGAATCCCAATTATTGTCACCTTGGGGTATGCGGATCATAACACGTAATAGGTGTCTACAACTGGCAAGATAGGATCAAGAACACATATATATTCATGAAAACATAATAGGTTCAGATCTGAAATCATGGCACTCGGGCCCTAGTGACAAGCATTAAGCATAGCAAAGTCATAGCAACATCAATCTCAGAACATAGTGGATACTAGGGATCAAACCCTAACAAAACTAACTCGATTACATGATAAATCTCATCCAACCCATCACCGTCCAGCAAGCCTACGATGGAATTACTCACTCACGATGGTGAGCCTCATGAAATTGGTGATGGAGGAAGGTTGGTGATGATGATGGCGATGAATCCCCCTCTCCGGAGCCTCGAATGGACTATAGATCTGCCCTCCCGATGAAGAACAGGAGGTGACGGCGGCTCCGTATCGTAAAACGCAATGAATCCTTCTCTCCCATTTTTTCTCCCCGAACGTGAATATATAGAGTTGGAGTTAGGGCCGGAGGAGGTCCAGGGGACCCACAAGGCAGGGGGCGCGCCCTCCACCCTTGTGGACAGCTGGTGGGTCCCCTCTGGTTGATTCTTTCACCAATATTTTTTATTTATTCCAAAAATATTCTCCGTAAAGTTTCAGGTCATTCCGAGAACTTTTATTTCTGCACAAAAATAACACCAAGGCAATTCTGCTGAAAACAGCGTGAGTCTGGGTTAGTTCCATTCAAATCATGCAAATTAGAGTCCAAAACAAGGGCAAAAGAGTTTGGAAAAGTAGATACAATGGAGACGTATCAACTCCCCCAAGCTTAACCCATTACTTGTCCTCAAGTAATTCAGTTGACAAACTGAAAGTGATAAAGAAAAACTTTTACAAACTCTATTTGATCTTGTTGTTGCAAATATGTATAGCCAGCATTCAGGTTTTCAGCAAAGATTATGAACTAACCATATTCACAATAACATTTAAGTCTCACATTTACTCATATCAATGGCATAATCAACTAGCGAGCAATAATAATGAATCTCGGATGACAACACTTTTTCAAAACAATCATGATATGATATAACAAAATGGTATCTCGCTAGCCCTTTCTGAGACCGCAAAACATAAATGCAGAGCACCCCTGAAGATCAAGGACTGACTAGACATTGTAATTCATGGTAAAAGAGATCCAGTCACAGCCATACTCAATATCAATTAATAGCAAAGCATACAAATGACAGTGGTGCTCTCTAACTGGTGCTTTTTATAAGAGGATGATGACTCAGCATAAAAGTAAATAGATAGGCCCTTCGCAGAGGGAAGCAGGGATTTGCAGAGGTGCCAGAGCTCGAGCTTTTTGAAACAGAGATGAATATAATTTTGAGCGGTATGCTTTCATTGTCAACATAACAACCAAGAGATCTCGATATCTTCCATGCTAGATACATTATAGGTGGTTCCCAAACAGAATGGTAAAGTTTTTACTCCCCCTCCACCAACAAGCACACTCCATGGCTGGTCCGAAACAACGGGTACCGTCCATACCAACAACAGTCCTGGGGGAGTTTTGTTTGAAATTATACTTTGATTTGATTTGAGCATGGAACTGGGCATCCCGAACACCAGCCACTTTCTCGTGAATGACAAGTGAATCAACACTCATTGTGAGAATAACCCACCTAGCATGGAAGATACTGACAGCCCCCAGTCGCTACATGAGCGATTCGGGCATACAAAACAGATTATTATTTGAAGGTTTAGAGTTTGGCACATGCAAATTTACTTGGAATGGAAGGTAAATACCGCATATAGGTAGGTATGGTGGACTCATATGGAACAACTTTGGGTTTATAGAAGTGGATGCATAAGCAGTATTCCCGCTTAGTACAAGTGAAGGCTAGCAAAAGATTGAGGAGCGACCAACTAGAGAGCGACAACAGTCATAAACATGCATTGAGATTAACCAACATTGAGTGCAAGCATGAGTAGGATATAAATCACCATGAACATAAATATTGTGGAGGCTATGTTGATTTTGTTTCAACTACATGCGTGAACATGTGCCAAGTCAAGCCACTCGAATCATTCAAAGGAGGATACCATCCTATCATACTACATCACAACCATTTTAAAAGCATGTTGGCACGCAAGGTAAACCATTATAAACTCCTAGCTAATTAAGCATGGTATGAGAAACTATAATCTCTAATTGTCATTGCAAACATGTTTCATTCATAATGGGCTGAATCAAGAACGATGAACTAATCATATTTACAAAAACAAAATAGGTCGAGTTCATACCAGCTTTTCCTCATCTCAATCATTTCATCAAATATCGTCATTATTTCCTTTCACTTGCACGGCCGAATGGTGTGGATAATAATAATAGTACACGTGCATTGGACTAAGCTGGAATCTGCAAACATTTATTCAAAGGAGAAGACAAGGTAATATGGGCTCTTTGTTAGATCAACAATAATGCATATGAGAGCCACACAACATTTTCATCGTGGTCTTCTCCTCTCGACCCAAAGAAAGGAAAAAGAATTTCAAAGAACCACACTGAAATATTTTTGGAGTTTTTGTTTTTCTGAAGAAAGTAAAAACAAGAACGAGAAAAAACTATTTACATGGGAAAGCTCCCAACAAGCAAAAGAAGAACGAGAAATCTTTTTGGGTTTTATTTAAATACTACAACTAAATAAACATGGAAAGGAAACTAAAAAGAAGCTACAACTATTTTTTTTTGGATTTTCTCAAAGTTTTTCGAAGACACAAGAAGAAAGCGAGAAAAAGAAATAAACTAACATGGATAATACAATGAAAAAGTATAAACACCGACAACTGGAATGAGTGTGTGAACATGAATGTAATGTCAGTGAGAAATACGTACTCCCCCAAGCTTAGGCTTTTGGCCTAAGTTGGTCTATGGCCACGGCTGGCCTGGTGGATATCCAAAGTTGTAATCGGGGTTGTACTGGGATGCGGCAGCTACTGCCTGAAGGACTGCAGCATGGAGGCAACCGGCCTCCACCCCTCTCTCATACTCATTCGCCTACTCTCTAGTTATAAAATATCTCCCTTTTACCTGAAAGTTAAAGAAGGCAGGAGCAGGAAGGGTAATATGGATAGCACGCTGCCTGTCAAAGATTAGTCGGTATAGGAGGGACTGTTCGTTCCTCTCAAGAAACTGATAGCGTACCATAGCATTATAATCAAGGAAAGCAGGTGGTAACTCAATGTCATTCCCCCTTATGGGTACCCCGAGATAATTAGCTAAACGGGTGGCATAAATCCCATCAAAGAAATCCCCATCTTTAGCATTAAGATGTAACCTCCTCGCAATAATAGCCCCCAAGTTATATCATTTATCACCCGTTACCGCACACTTGAGGACACTAAGATCCGATGCACAAAGGTGGCTATGATCGTGTTTACCATTAATGCATCTACCTATAAAGAGAGTAAAATAATGCATGGCAGGAAAGTGAATGCTCCCTATGGGGGCTTGTGTGATATTTCTAGTTTCTCCCACAGTGATGCTAGCAAGGAAATCATTATATTCAGTTTTGCGAGGCTCATTATGAATGCCCCACTGTGGAATTTTGCATGCATCATTAA
The DNA here is from genome assembly GCA_011799875.1 of Thinopyrum elongatum. NCBI lineage: Eukaryota > Viridiplantae > Streptophyta > Magnoliopsida > Poales > Poaceae > Thinopyrum > Thinopyrum elongatum. The sequence continues at coordinate 493,943,120 of CM022303.1, read as the reverse complement.
AATCTTCTAGGTCCATGGTATAAGATTTATCATAAAGATCAAATAAAACAGTATGAGCATTGCGCTGGGATGTAAACTCAAACCTTAGCACGAATGAATCAGTGAGGTGGTAGTATCGCCGACACTTATCTGACACGAAGTCCTCAAGATCAGCATTTTGTACGTACACATCAAATTCCTCCTTGAAACTTGCATGAATCATGAATTGATCCAGCGGCCATTCGCAAGGCCGTACTTGAGCTTCCCTTGGTGGTTCAAGGTCCGGCTCACGTATCGCGAGCCTTGGGGCTTGCTTCCTTGAGGAACCACCTTGGTATATCCTTCTAAACATTTTTCTTCCTATGAAAAATTTCTAAAATTTTTAGTGACTCAAAATAAAAGTGAACCAAACTCAATAAAATTGATAGCACTACTCCTACAAGTGTCTAGAGGCTATATCATGCATCAAAACTACTTTGGACCGTATAAATTTGACATGCAAGCTCAAGAACAAGGTCACCACAGCAGCAAAAATTTGCAATATATAAAGCACTAGAACAAAAACTAATTGGACCATTGGAGGAGTCACATACCGAAGAACAATCCCCCAAAACAGTTTTGCAAATGGAGCTTTGCACAAGGAGATCGAAAATGGCAGCAAGATGAGCAAGAACACGGGTTTGAGCAACGGGATGATTTTTTCTGGAGGAAGACGAAGTGGATGGGTGCTGGAATAAGTGAGGTTGACCCACGTGGGACCCACAAGGCAGGGGGTGCCCAGGGGGTAGGGTGCGCTCTCCACCCTTGTGGTCCATGGGTGCAGCCCCCTGGTGTGTTCTCAGTGCCAAAAATCCTTAAATATTCTATAAAAAATCATACTGAATTTTCAGGGCATTTGGAGAACTTTTATTTTTGGGACATTTTTTATTGCACGGATAAATCAGAAAACAGACTAATAATACTATTTTTGCTTTATTTATTCAAAATAACATAAAGTAAAAAGTAGGTACAGAAAGTTCTGCTTTCTAGATTCATCCATCTCATGCCCATCAAAAGGAATCCATTAACAAGGTTGATCAAGTCTTGTTAACAAACTTCTTTCGAGTGACATGAAACCGAAGAATTTTGAATAACACTAGGTTACCTCAACGGGGATATGCACATCCCCAACAATAAGAATATCATATTTCTTTTTGACAGTAGGAAGAGGGAATTCAAAACCTCCAATAGCAATAGTTGAATTTTTTCCAATAGAATTGATGCTATTCACTTGAGGTTGTTTCTTCGGAAAGTGTACCGTATGCTCATTACCATTAACATGAAAAGTGACATTGCCCTTGTTGCAATCAATAATAGCCCCTGCAGTATTCAAAAAGGGTCTACCAAGGATGATCGACATATTGTCGTCCTCGGGAATATCAAGAATAACAAAGTCTGTTAAGATAGTAACGTTTGCAACCACAACAAGCACATCCTCACAAATACCGATGGGTATAGCAGTTGATTTATCAGCCATTTGCAAAGAGATTTCAGTAGGTGTCAACTTATTCAATTCAAGTCTACGATACAAAGAGAAAGGCATAACACTAACACTGGCTCCCAAATCACATAAAGCAGTTTTGACATAGTTTCTTTTAATGGAGCATGGTATAGTTGGTATTACTGGGTCTCCTAGTTTCTTTGGTATTCCACCCTTGAAAGTATAATTAGCAAGTATGGTGGAAATTTTAGCTTCTGGTATCTTTCTTTTATTTGTAACAATATCCTTCATATATTTAGCATAAGGAGACATTTTTAGAATATCAGTCAAACACATACGCAAAAAGACAGGTCTAAGCATTTCAACAAAGCGCTCAAAATCCTCATCATCCTTTTTCTTGGATGGTTTATGAGGAAAGGGCATGGGTTTCTGAACCCATGGTTCTCTTTCTTTACCATGTTTCCTAGCAATGAAGTCTCTCTTATCATAACATTGATTCTTAGATTGTGGGTTATCAAGATCAACAACAGGTTCTACCTCCACATCATTATCATTACTAGGTTGAGCATCAACATGAACATCATCATTAACATTAGCACTAGGTTCATGTTCATCACCAGATTGTGTCTCAGCATCAGAAATAGAGATATCATTTGGATTCTCAGGTGTGTCTATAACAGGTTCACTAGAAGCATGCAAAGTCCTATTAGTTTTCTTTTTCTTTCTATTACTAGGACTAGGTGCATCAGTGTTGGTTTTCTGAGAATCCTGCTCAATTCTCTTAGGATGACCTTCAGGATACAAAGGTTCCTAGGTCATCTTACCACCTCTAGTCATAACCCTAACAGCATTATCATTGTTCTTACTATTCAACTCATTGAGCAAATCATCCTGTGCCTTAAGTACTTGTTCTACTTGAGTTTTAACCATGAAAGCATGCTTACTAATAATCTTAAGATCACTGACGGTTCTACTCATATAATCACCCAAGCAGTCGAGCATGTAAGCATTACGTTTCAATTGTCTACTAACATAAGCATTGAAGTTTTCTTGCTTAACAATAAAATTATCAAACTCATCCAAGCATTGACTAGCAGACTAATTATGAGGAATATCACCTTCATCAAATCTATAGAGAGAATTTACCTCCACTACCTGTGTTGGGTTATCAAGACCATGTATTTCCTCAATAGGTGGTAAATTCTTAACATCTTTAGCTTTAATACCTTTTTGTTTCATAGATTTCTTTGCCTCTTGCATATCTTCAGGACTGAGAAATAGAATACCTCTTTTCTTCGGAGTTGGCTTAGGAGTTGGTTCAGGAAGTGTCCAATCATTATCATTACTCAATATATTATTCAATAGCAATTTAGCTTGCTCAACAGTTCATTCCCTGAAAACACAACCATCACAACTATCTAGGTGGTCCCTAGAAGCATCGGTTAGTCCATTATAAAAGATATCAAGTATTTCATTTTTCTTGAGAGGATGATCAGGCAAAGCATTAAGTAATTGGAGAAGCCTCCCCCAAGCTTGTGGGAGACTCTCTTCTTCAATTTGCACAAAGTTAAATATTTTCTTTAAAGCAGCTTGTTTCTTATGAGCAGGGAAATATTTTTTAGAGAAGTAATAAATCATATCCTGGGGACTACGCACACAACCAGGAGCAAGAGAATTAAACCATAACTTAGCATCACCCTTTAACGAGAAAGGAAACAACTTAAGAATATAGTAATAGCAATTTTTTTCCTCATGAGCAAATAGGGTGGCTGTATCATTCAATTTCTTAAGATGTGCCACAACAATTTCAGATTCATAACCATGGAAAGGATCAGATTCAACCAAAGTAATTAACTCAGGATCGACAGAGAATTCATAATCCTTATCAGTAACAAAGATAGGTGAAGTAGCAAACTTAGGATCATATTGCATTCTAGCATTCAAAGATTTTTCTTTCCACTTGCATAATAATTTCTTAAGATCATCTCTATCCTTACAAGCAAGAAAGTCCCTAGCTACCTCTCCATCCATAACATAACCCTCAGGCATATCAGGCAATTCATATCTAGGAGAGCTAGGTCTAGCAGGTGCCTCAAAGTGTTCAGTTTCAATAATTTCATTAGTTTCAGAAATATCATCATCTTCAGCATAATCAATAGTTCTAACTCTAGCAAGATGTTCATCAAGTAATTCACCCAGTGGCATAGTTTTATCAAGCAAAGTAGTAGCATCATAAGCATCATTCATAGTAGAAGCAACATCATCAATAACATGCGACATATCAGAATCAATAGTAGGTGTAGGTGTCGTAAGCTTACTCAAAACAGAAGGTGAATCAACTGCAGAGCTAGATGGCAGTTCCTTACCTCCCCTCGTAGTAGAGGAAAAAAAATCTTGGTTCTAGTATCTTTCAAATTCCTCATAGTGATCCACAAATATAAATCCCAAGTGACTCAGAGAATAGAGCTATGCTCACCGGTAACGACGCCAGAAAAAGGTCTTGATAACCCACAAGTATAGGGGATCGCAACCATTTTCGAGGGTAGAGTATTCAACCCAAATTTATTGATTCGATACAAGGGGAGCCAAAGAATATTCTCAAGTATTAGCAACTGAGTTGTCAATTCAACCACACCTGAAAGACTTAATATCTGCAGCAAAGTATTTAGTAGCAAAGTGGTATGGAAGTAATAGTAACGATGGCAAAAGTAACAGTAGCAGTTTTGTAGCAATTGTAACAGTGGCAACGGCAAAGTAACGTAGCAAAGATCAATATGTGAAAAGCTCGTAGGCAACGGATCAATGATGGATAATTATGTCGGATGACATTCATCATGCAACAGTTATAACCTAGGGTGACACAGAACTAGCTCCAATTCATCAATATAATGTAGGCATGTATTCCGAATATAGTCATACGTGCTTATGGAAAAGAACTTGCATGACATCTTTTGTCCTACCCTCCCGTGGCAGTGGGGTCCTAATGGAAACTAAGGGATATTAAGGCCTGCTTTTAATAGAGAACCGGACCAAAGCATTAGCACTTAGTGAATACATGAACTCCTCAAACTACGGTAATCACCGGAAAGAATCCCAATTATTGTCACCTTGGGGTATGCGGATCATAACACGTAATAGGTGTCTACAACTTGCAAGATAGGATCAAGAACACATATATATTCATGAAAACATAATAGGTTCAGATCTGAAATCATGGCACTCGGGCCCTAGTGACAAGCATTAAGCATAGCAAAGTCATAGCAACATCAATCTCAGAACATAGTGGATACTAGGGATCAAACCCTAACAAAACTAACTCGATTACATGATAAATCTCATCCAACCCATCACCGTCCAGCAAGCCTACGATGGAATTACTCACTCACAGTGGTGAGCCTCATAAAATTGGTGATGGAGGAAGGTTGGTGATGATGATGGCGATGAATCCCCCTCTCCGGAGCCTCGAACGGACTCCAGATCTGCCCTCCCGATGAAGAATAGGAGGTGACGGCGGCTCCGTATCGTAAAACATGATGAATCCTTCTCTCTGATTTTTTTCTCCCTGAACATGAATATATAGAGTTGGAGTTAGGGTCGGAGGAGGTCCAGGGGACCCACAAGGCAGGGGGCGCGCCCAGGGGGTAGGGCGTGCCCTCCACCCTTGTGGACAGCTGGTGGGTCCCCTCTGGTTGATTCTTTCACCAATTTTTTTTATTTATTCCAAAAATATTCTCCGTAAAGTTTCAGGTCATTCCGAGAACTTCTATTTCTGCACAAAAATAACACCAAGGCAATTCTGCTGAAAACAACGTCAGTCCGGGTTAGTTCCATTCAAATCATGCAAATTAGAGTCCAAAACAAGGGCAAAAGAGTTTGGAAAAGTAGATACGATGGAGACGTATCATAAACCACATCATACATCCAATACAATCAAGCAGGACATAGGGTATTACCTCTTCAAGAGGGCCTGAACCTGGGTAAACACTGTGTTCGTCGTCCCTAGTTCCCCATCGATCCTAGATCCACAGCTCGGGACCCCCTACCCCGAGGTCTGCCGGTTTTGACACCGACATTGGTGTTTTCATTGAGAGTTCCGCTATTGGATCGCCAGAAGAATTGATGGCTCAATCGATCGTTGGAGACCACACCCGTGCCGAGGGCTTCCCCGCCCCTGGTCATCTCTTCGTCTTCGGCGGCATGTTAGTGCACATCGATCCCACTAGTCACCTCGACCAAATCGAAGGCTTCACCCCCCGTTGAAGGGTTCATTAGTTCAGGGGCATCGACCCCAGGACCAGCAGACTCACAAAAATCTGGTATCTCTGAGAGTCTGGCCCTGAAGCCCAACTCCGATAGACCGCCCACAAGATCTCTCGCCGAATCGCCGGAGTGTCCGGCGCCCCCATGTGGCCAGCCGGCAAACCACTTGGCTAGTCCTTTTCGTGTAATGGGAATCTCTGTTATCAGGCCTACGGCCTACGATCGAATCGGGCTTAAACTCGATGACCGAGAAATCTACACCCCTCCGGTCACGCACCTCGTCGCCATGGTCGAAGAAGCCCAGGAGGGGCCACAGCCCTGCAAGCTAAGAACGGTGTACACTCGAATCTCCAGCTCGGAGTCAGACACCAGCTCAAACATACTTCCGGACTCGAGCCCCAACGCTAGATCCGGCCTCGAGCTGATCTAGCTGCACACTAATCCGGATCCAAGCCCAGCACGACCGGAACCAGACATAACTCAACAACCCATCAAGGATAGTCCGGGTCCGCGACAGGAGGGAATTCTCGAAATTTTCCCACCCACCCACCACACGGAATACTCTCCGGATTTGGGAAACCCAGACATATGGGACCTCATGTATGTCAAACAGCTGCCAAACGAGACAGTCCACCATTATTGGGCTAGATTTATCCTAGTAAAGAACAGGATGGCACCTTGCTGTGACAAAGAAATAATTAAAGCCTTCCAGTTTAACTGCAGGGACGAGGGCTTCTTAAACGCCCTCGCGCGTCACCGAATTCAAAGCTTCACTGAACTATCAGACATGGTACGCAAATATTGCACCATGGAGAACACGTGGAGGGCACAATAGATGAACATGGGGCCACAGCCCGCCGCGCATCACGGAAAGCCTCACTTTAAATGAGCTTACACAAATCGGCCGCCGGAGCGCGAGCCTAATGAAAAGAAAACTAGGCCCAGATTGGTGTTAGATGAGTTGCTGAATAAACCATGCCCAATACACTTGGTCTTGCTAGACGCAAACCCAACCCACAGACTTCGAGCCTGTTGGGTGGTAAGACAAGTGGCCAAATATGGCGAGCCAATCTTGGGCCTTACACCCCCAGATAAACAGTCCTCGGCTTCACCACAGGACCACAATGTCCTTACGGTATATGAGACGTTTGCCTCAAACAATAAAAGGAAAAAGGATCTTCGAGAGCTCAACCAAATATATCAAGTGACGGCCGCACAGGCATGGGCAGCCACTCCTATCACCTTCAACGAGAAGGACGATCCAAGCCCCCGTAATAACCACGCACCGGCCGCACTGGTCCTCGACCCCATTGTCGGCAGTTTCCGGCTGACTAAAGTGCTGATGGACGGAGGCAGCGGCCTCAACCTCATTTATGAGGATACTCTAGACAAGATGCAGTTCAACAGGTCTCGCATCGAACGCAGTTATACCACATTCTGAGGTATAATACCCGGTAGGGAGGCACACTCCTCGGGACGCGTAACCCTATATGTTGTGTTCTGCACACCCGATAACTACAAATCCGAACACTTACTATTTTACATTGTACCCTTCCGTAGCGGATACCACACCCTTCTAGGACATGAGGCATTCTCAAGATTTCAGGCCATACCACATTACGGGTATATGAAACTCAAGATGCCAGGGCCCAACGGGGTGATCTCTCTTAAAAGCGACCCGAGCAAAGCCTTGCGAGCCAAAAACAAGACGGCATCCCTCGCCCTAGAGGCACTATCCGAAGCCCTCGCGGCCGAAGAGTTGACAGCACTACGCACTATAGTCGGTAGGGATGATGTGGTTCTCAGCAAAAGACAAAAACCCACATCATTCAAGCCAGCGGATGAAATAGTAAAATTTCAAGTGCACCCAACAGATCCCAACAAAACGGCATCCATAGGAGTGCAGCTGGACCCCACAGTCAACGAGGTGCGAAGGACATTCCTGCGTGAAAACTGGGAAATATTCGCCTGGCACCCATCAGATATGCTAGGAATCCCACGAAGGCTAGCAGAGCACAACCTCAACATTTTAAAAGGCTTCAAGCCAGTGAAACAAACCCTATGCCAATTTTCTGAACCCAAATGGCAGGCCATGGGCGAAGAACTTGCAAAACTGCTAGAGGCCGGGTTCATCCGTGAGATCTAGCACCCCGAGTGGTTAGCAAATCTAATTATGGTACCCAAGAAGGATAAGTCCTGGCGGCTGCGCATCGACTTTAAAGACCTCATCAAGGCCTGCCCTAAGGACCCATTCCCCCTGCCAAGGATAGACCAGATCATCGACGGCACCACTGGACATGACTCATTTTGCTTCCTCAACGCATACTCCGGATACCATCAGATCAAGATGAAGAAGTCTGATTAGGCAGCAACCGCATTCATCACCCCTTACGGGCCCTTCTGCTTCAACACCATGCCGATCGGACTAAAAAACACAGGAGCCACATACCAGCGCATGATTCAAACATGCCTCAAAAACCAAATTGGCAGAAACAATCGAGGCATACGTGGACGACGTGGTTGTTAATACCAAACACATCGACCAACTGATAGACGACCTATGCCAAACCTTCAATAACCTGCGGGCCTATGATATACGGCTCAACCCAGAGAAATGCGTCTTCGGGGTCCCTGCCGGAAAGCTACTCGGATTCATAGTTTCCCATAGAGGAATCGAAGCCAATCCGGCCAAAATTAGAGCACCGTCTCAGCTCGCAATACCAACAGAGCTTAAGCATGTCCAGAAGCTAGCGGGATGCGTGGCCGCCTTGAGCCGCTTCATATATCGCCTCGGAGAAAAGGCATTGCCACTCTATAAACTGCTCAAAATGACCAAGAACTTCCAGTGGACAGATGAAGCAACCATGGCACTCGAGGCGATTAAAACACTCCTCGCCGGCAACCCTCTCCTGGCCGCACCTGGCGTTGGCGAACCCATGCTACTATACATTTCAGCCACCAATCAGGTGGTCAGCGCGGTGCTCATCGTTGAGCGGGAATCCGAGGCCACAAGTTCCAAGTCCAGAAGCCGGTCTACTACGTGTCCGAGGTGCTTACGGCATGCAAATCATGATACCCGCACTATCAAAAGATAGCCTACACGGTCTTCATGGCATCTCGAAAGCTACGTCATTACTTTCAAGAATGTTCGGTCACAGTGGCATTAGAGGTCCCCTTGAATGACATAGTCAATAACAGGGATGCCATAGGCCGCATTGCCAAATGGGCCATCGAGCTTCTCCCCTTCGAGATAACATACAAGCCACGCCGAGCCATTAAATCTCAGGTGCTGGCCGATTTCATAGCCGAATGGATCGAGGCCGAACTACCCCGGGAGTACTCTACATACTCGCACTGGACAATGTACTTCGACGGCACAAAGATGTTAGCCGGATTGGGGGCTGGGGTCATCCTAATCTCCCCCACAGGCGACACTGTTCGGTATGTCCTCCAAATATTGTACACGAACTCCAACAACGCAGCCGAGTACGAAACACTACTACATGGTCTTCGTATGGCCACATCAATGGGCGTGCAGTGCCTCAAGGTACGGGGAGATTCAAACTTGGCGATCTCTTAAGTCAACGGCGAATTCGACGCCAAAGACCCCAAGATGGCAGCTGATGACCACAAGTATAGGGGATCTATCGTAGTCCTTTCGATAAGTAAGAGTGTCGAACCCAGCGAGGAGCAGAAGGAAATGACAAGCGGTTTTCAGCAAGGTATTCTCTGCAAGCACTGAAATTATCGGTAACAGATAGTTTTGTGATAAGATAATTCGTAACATGTAACAAGTGACAAGTGTAACAAAGGTGTAGCAAGGTGGCCCAATCCTTTTTGTAGCAAAGGACAAGCCTGAATGAACTCTTATATAAAGCAAAGCGCTCCCGAGAACACATGGGAACTATCGTCAAGCTAGTTTTCATCATGCTCATATGATTCGCGTTCGTTACTTTGATAATTTGATATGTGGGTGGACCGGTGGTTGGGTGCTGTCCTTACTTGGACAAGTCTCCCACTTATGATAAACCCCTCTCGCAAGCATCCGCAACTACGAAACAAGAATTAAGATACATCTAACCATAGCATGAAACATGTGGATCCCAATCAGCCCCTTACGAAGCAATGCATAAACTAGGGTTTAAGCTTCTGTCACTCTAGCAACCCATCATCTACTTATTACTTCCCAATGCCTTCCCCTAGGCCCAAACAATGGTGAAGTGTCATGTAGTCGACGTTCACATAACACCACTAGAGGAAAGACAACATACATCTCATCAAAATATCGAACGAATACCAAATTCACATGATTACTTATAACAAGACTTCTCCCATGTCCTCAGGAACAAACGTAACTACTCACAAAGCATATTCATGTTCAAAATCAGAGGGGTATTGAATAGCATTAAGGATCTGAACATATGATCTTCCACCAAATAAACCAACTAGCATCAACTACACGGAGTAATCAACACTACTAGCAACCCACAGGTACCAATCTGAGGTTTTGAGACAAAGATCGGATACAAGAGATGAACGAGGGTTTGAGAGGAGATGGTGCTGGTGAAGATGTTGATGGAGATTGACCCCCCTCGATGAGAGGATCGTTGGTGATGACGATGGCCTCGATTTCCCCCTCCGGGAGGGAAGTTTCTCCGGCAAAACAGCTCCGCCGGAGCCCTAGATTGCTTCTGCCCAGGTTCGGCCTCGAGACGGCGGCGCTTCATCCCGAAAGCTCTCTCTTGATTTTTTCCAGGTCAAAACCCTCCATATTCCAGGCTTGTGGCCTCCTGGTGGGTCCCCTTTGGTATTTTCTTCGCCCAATATTTTTTATATATTCCAAAATAATTCTTCGTAAATTTTTAGGACTTTTGGAGTTGTGCAGAATAGGTCTCTCAGATTTGCTTCTTTTCCAGTCCAGAATTCCAGCTGCCGGCATTCTCCCTCTTTATGTAAACCTTGTAAAATAAGAGAGAAAAGGCATAAGTATTGTACCAAAAAGGTAATAACAGCCCAAAATGCAATAAATATCAATATAAAAGCATGATGCAAAATGGACGTATCAACTCCCCCAAGCTTAGACCTCGCTTGTCCTCAAGCGAAAGTCAAAATCGATAATCATGTCCACATGTTTAGAGATAGAGGTGTCAAACAAAATAAAATACGGACATGAAGGCATCATGATGATCTTTAGAACATCAACATATATTGTCCACAAGCCGAAAGCCGAAACTATGAACTACATGTACCATACGATCTCCAATTCAAATATTTGTATCCATTTTATGTTGAATTCAAATCACAGTACATTGGTCTAGGTAGCGAGATGTTCGGGATAATCTAAACCCTATTTTCATATGTATAATTTTTGGCCGAATTGGGACAAGTTTTGGTATAAGCTTCTTGCAAACCGGAGATTCTCTCAACTAGCCCCGTGGTTCTGAGAGGGAACGTGTCACCTTTGTGTGCGAAATGATATACGCTGCCTCCCCCCTGATTTTCTTTACAGAGGCAACATAGAACTATATGAGTGCCCTATTAAATTTTGGAATTATTCCGGATTCGTTTGGCCTTTTTTATACATTAATTGAGTTTCTGGACATTTAATGTGCATAATTCAAATTTGAACTGCAAGCACATGCTCCGGTGCACCAAAGTTGGTTGAAAAATCACATGCGTGTCCTTGGGTGAATTTCTAGGTCCCACGCAAGAAATGGGAATGAAATTCAAACATCTGGGCGTCGTGACTCGGCCGAGAACATTGAGAAACTTGGTTTTTAAATTCCTGTAAATCCAAAACTCATCTGGAAATCATGAAACTTGGCATGGTGTCATGTCATGGCACTAACATGCTGTGGTAAAAAACTTGGCCGAATTGGAATAAGTTTTGTATAAGCTTCTTGCAAATCGGAGCTTCTCTCAAGAAGGCTCGTGGTTCTGAGAGGGAACATGTCACCTTTGTGTGCGAAACGATATACGTTGCCCCCCTTGATTTTCTTTACAGAGGCAACATAGAACTATATGAGTGTCGTGTTAAATTTTGGGATTATTCTGGGTTCATTTGGCCTTTTTTATACATTAATTGAGTTTCTGGTCATTTAATTTGCATAATTCAATTTTGAACTACAAGCACATGCTCCAGTGCACCAAAGTTGGTTGAAAAATCACATGTGTGTCCTCGGGTAAATTTCTAGATCCCATGCAAGAAATGGGAATGAAATTCAAACATCTGGGCATCGTGGCTCGGCCGGAAACATTGAGAAACTTGGTTTTTTAATTCCTGTAAATCCAAAACACGCATGAAAATCATGAAACTTGGCTTGGTGTCATGACATGGCACCAACATGCTGTGGTAATTTTGCTGTCCGATTTGCGAAGGCGCACACATTAACAATCAACAAAGTTATTTTGGAACAAGTGCTGTCACGCTACAATCGGAAACACAAGTATTATTGAAACCATGGGTGTTCTACTTACCATTTACGTGCCGCCATGTGTCCCCTTTTTTATTAGCTAGGAGGCATCGTGCAGGGTAGCTATTTGAGTACGAGAGGCGTGCAATCAGACCCCTGCGTGTGCTTATCGGGAGGAGAGCCCTTTGACCTCCATCTGCCGCCCACCTCTCTCCCAAGGTCTCCATTAATGGCGCCCAAGCCCCTGTTTAATGGTGTGGCTATGTCTCACTCGACTGAGATTTAAGAGAGAAAAAAGAAAATCTAAAAAGAAAATTTTGCATGGATCTTGATGTAAGATCCGACGGACCTATATAGCATCTACTGCGAGTTATAGCAAGACTGATGAATATATAAGGACGACGACAGTGGATAATAATTGTCTTACATATTTAGGAAGATAATTAAAAAAGCCACATGCGGCTACGCCCGAAATACACAAGGGCAAAAGAAGAAGGAAGTCGCATACAATGATCTAGCTCGCTGATCTCTACTTTCTTGATGCGCTGCAGGTCGCAGAGACTAGTTCTCGCGGCGAGCGGCGATGATCTCTTTCATCAGTTTCATGTCCTTAATATGCTGCTTGGCAGCATCCACGGATTCTTCCACCAGCCTTTCACGCTCAATGCGGAGCATGGCATTCTCGTCCATAAGTTTCTTGATGATGATGCTTGTCCTCTTCAGCAAGGCAGCGGTCTCCTCCGCCTGCTTCGCCCTTAGCAGGTCGCGCTCGGCCCGGAGCTTCGCATTGCCCTCCCCTAGTTGCCGGATGACGCCAGTAGCCTATTCAAACGAGGCTTTCATGTCGTCCTGCAACCTCGCCCAGCCGAAGATCTAATCCATCTGGCTATGGACGATCACATGCATGCACCTGTAAGAGTCCTCGCCTGCCCGCGAGACATTTTCCCAGGTCGCCGCGGCGCGGGAGGACATCTCTGCTGCATTCGCGGCACCGCAGGACATCTCTGCTGCTTCCGCGGTGTGGCCGGACCAGTCTGCTGCATCGACGGCGCGGCGGGACCTCCGTGCTGCTTCGGCGGCACGGCGGGACCTCTGTGCTACTACTGCCAAGCGGCGGGACATGTCGGCTGCTTTCGCGGCAAGGCGGGACATCTCTCGTGCTTCCGCTTCCATGCTCGCCTCTCCCTGGTGGTAATCTCTCAACCCAGAACTCACGCTGGCCATGGCAGACGCAAGGGAATGATGCTGAATGACTTGTTTGTTTTTGTGGATGAGGAGTTGAGGAGGAATGTGCAGTCATCTTGGCATAGTAGTATTTATAACCGAGTACTAATACGCTCCTAAGTGGGAAACCATTTGGGTTGTGATCAGTGTGAATAGGTTTGCAATTAAATATAGCGTGGTAGTAATTTGGAATGTGACGGCGCAGTTGGGTGAGTACTACTAGTAGTAGTACTACTTTGATGTGTCGCGTCAACTCGCACAAGTATGCAACACTTCCTCAACAAACAAGCATATAAGCTGCTTATACTTCTTACCCAATGGATCTTTATATCCAACAGACACAAAATATCCGTTCGACTGTTGGAAATTACTTTAACTGCTGATCTGATGTTGAAGTAATTGATGCATCGCCACCAAAACCCACCATCTCTTAAGCTAAAGTAGACCGAGCTAACCCCTATATTAGCATATTACTAAGATAAACAGAAGGCACTGTAGAATCATTTAGGAGGTGAGCTTGTCAATCTGAATGTGGAGGGACACCATCCTCGACAACCCAGCCCCGGCCAACAGCTTGGGCGGAACTGTGAAGAAGGTCAGCTCCTGCACGGCGATGTCACAGGGATCCTTGCTGCTTGTCACCTTGATTTCCACCTTGACGGCGTCGATCCTGCCTTTGGGCTCCCCCGGCGGGCCGTTCACCCACAGCTTGGCCGTGTAGTGCGGCAGTGGGGACGCCCCGCTCTGATGCAGATGACCGACACGGTGGTAGGCGCGCCGATGTCGAGCATGCCGCCGACCAAGAAAAATGCGTGGCCATCCTCCTCTGCGAACAGCAAGAGCCGCGGCTCTGACACTGGCACTTGCAGCTGGAGCACCTTGCCATACTGGATCCTGTGCACAGGCATGGGATGCACGGTGCTGATGTGGTGGGGGAGCACCAGCGACGGGCCTTCGTAGCCGCAGACGGGCACGGGGCATTTGCAGGGCGCGAGTGGACACACGCTCTGGTGATCGGCGAGCTTGTGGTAAGTGACGTAGAGCCCACAGCCTTCGTGCGGGCACTCCACCCTCACCAAGGAGAGGACGGCGTCCATCGCCGTGTTCCGCATGTCAAAGCCGCCGCCGCGCTTGCACTTCTGGCACTGCCGCTGGTTCCCGGGGCGCTCGCCGCGGTAGTCCGTGCAGGCCAGGTGCCCTCCCTTGCACTGCACAAATCAATCGAACAGCACATCAATCAAGAAACCTGCACCTTGCTCGACTAGCCGAACGGATGAGGTGTATTCGAACCTCATACACTGGAGGCTTCAAGGGGCGGAGGCACAAGGGGCAGTGGAGCAAGGTGAGGTCCATAGAGACCATAGAGAGCTCCATCGTCGGGTCTTGTTCCATCGGCATGATCTCGCCCTCCTCGTGCGCAACCATCTCTCGCTTTAGGGTTGGGGCATTACAAAGTTTTACCATCACATATTCATACTACTTCAAGGTGCATTAAATCAACACATGCAAGTATCAAAAGGAAAGTCACGGCATGCATGCATGCATTGTAATTAATGCATCGGTAAACGCAAATTATTGAAATATATCGAGTGCACTGCTTTGATGTGTCGCGTCGACTCGTACAACAAGGAGAAGTTTGATTACAATGCCCTCTCCCTCACCCATGAGCGTGGTGGCTCGCAGGATTAGGAGAAGCTTTTGCTACACGCTCTCCCTCCCGCACGCGGTGGACATGCAGCAGTTCATTCGGTGTCAGATGGCCACAAGCATACTAGTACTCCTCCACTGGAGTAGTACCATCATTGTTCGACTTCCCGAAGAGGTGAAGAGCCAAGCGCAACTCGGACGCTCGTGTGGCAGTTTCATGTGTAGGGGAGGTAGTATAGTGACATAGTCTAGGATAGCGTGTACCGTGCCTCTAAGCTTAAAATCGTTGGAGTCGGCTCCATGATATGAGGCCGTCTCAAAGCATTTTTTTGATTAAAATAATCTTCTGGCCCTACCTGTCATCCTAGTGATTGTAGTTTGCACGCTCATCTGGTCAAGACAGGAATATATATTTTAATTTGTGGTGGGGTAAATGTTAGAGGTTGCAGCAAATATATTGTACACTGTGGGTCTTTTAGCCAAGTTTAGAGGCAAGCATGTGGGGCTAGTGCTATGATGTGTCGCGTCAACTAGTACAACGAGGAGAAGCTTGATTTTACTACTACACGCCCTCTCCCTCGCCCATGCGCATGGTGGCTCGTAGACGAGGACAGGCTTTTGCTTACTACAACAAGCTATCCCTCCCGCACGCGGTGGACGGACATGCAGCAGTTGATTCGATACTGTAGAAGTAGTAACATCATTGTTCGTCTTCTCGAAGAGGTGAAGAGCCAAGCGCAACCCAAAGGTGGCAGTTGCAAACGCTCGCGTGGCAGTCTTTGTGTAGGGGTGGGGCGTGGTGTGGAGCTTTGGAGCACGCATATAGCTAGGCTCTTGCATGAGACAAAATTGCCATGTAAGCAGGCTATAAGCCCACTATTGTGCTTGCTGTTAATAGTATAGCCCTATAAACCGGAAAGGAGGGACTACTCCCTATGTTCCTAAATACTCCCTCCGTTTTTATTTAGTCCGCGTATTAGCTTTGGTAAAAGTCAAGCTTTATAAACTTTGACCAAGTTTATAAAAAAAAATATTAACATAAGCAATAACAAATTAATACAATTAGATTTATTATTGAATGTACTTTCACATCATATAGATTTGTTATGATAACTGTTTATATTATTTTTTATAAACTTGGTCAAACTTTATGAAATTTGACTTCAGTCAACTCTAATATGCAGAGTAAATAAAAACGGAGGGAGTATTTTCCTTTCTAGAGATTTCAACAAGTGACCACACCCCAAATGAGTACATACGGAGCAAAATGAGTGAATCTACATCGTAAATAAATACGTAGTTCTCTCGTTTTCCTCTCCGCCTTGGTCACGGTGCACAATATTGAGTATACTACTACTGACTAGTCTCTTTTTGACACGCATTTACATTGATACGGCTTGAATGCCAACGAGGCAGAGGGTAGCGGTTCCCGAAACATTGAACGGTCAATGAGGCCTCCACATTCAATTAGCATGCAGAGGTAAGTAATTGGAGAAGCAGAATGGAGCCAGCACGATGTGAATGCAATGCAGTTTGGACTCTCATATAAAGGTGCCCCACCACTCCAATCCATCTACTCCTAGTCTCTGCGCAACACTGCTCACTCCAACCAAGACCAAGTGACCAGAAGCCACAAGCACATATGGAGGCGATGGACGTGAGCGGCAGTCGGCTGTGCCAGATCATCCAAGACGCCGGCCTGCGGCTCCGCACCACGCAGTGTTTCCAGACGGTGCTGGCGACCGCCGGCGTCGTATCCCTCGCCGACGCCGGCTTCGCCTCTCACATGGACGACATGATGGTCCGCTCCATCCGCAAGTTCACCGCCGTCAAGAAGCGCGTGGACGACCTTGCCGTACTGCTCCATCCCGCGCGCCCAG
Source organism: Thinopyrum elongatum (assembly GCA_011799875.1). Classification (NCBI taxonomy): domain Eukaryota; kingdom Viridiplantae; phylum Streptophyta; class Magnoliopsida; order Poales; family Poaceae; genus Thinopyrum; species Thinopyrum elongatum. The sequence goes on along the minus strand of CM022303.1, from coordinate 493,926,237 downwards.
GCTCCTCATTGCCTGCCACCCTCATCGGCCTCCATGGTGATGAACTCTTTCAAGCCCTGGTGGCCCTGCAGGTGCCGGAGGTCGCGACGAAGAATGTGCACCTCGAGGCCGCGCTCATCGTGCAGCGCCTCGCCATGCAAGAAACCGTCGACCTACACATCCACGTCTACGAGGAAATCGTCTATATAGGCCACTACAAGGCCAGCGAGGATAGAAAGACGTTGGCCTTCTTCCAGCGGCTGGAATCTTTGGACGCCATTGTTCAGAAGCACGTCAACCTGGCCACGAAAGCCGCTGCTACTTAGCCGCTGTTCGGTGGGCCGGCGCCCTGAGCCGAGGAGGTGGACGTCGTTGATGGATGCATCTTTCTTCTTGCCTCCTGTAACCAGCACTGCATCGCCTCGTGGCCTTAATGTTTTATTAGTGTATGGCATTTTTATTCCAGTCGTAACATTTTCACTGTGAGGTGGGGCCGCAGTTGAGCAAACCGATCATCGGCAAATCCCCACCCCGCCCACCGCACGTCGGCTGAGTTAGAATTAGAAGAGAGAAACGAGGGAGAAGAGCTAGCTGTAGCACGGACATGCTGTTGTCAGATGGGACTCGTGTTGATAGAATAGGAGTACTGAGTACTCATACCTCTTTTTTTTTGAGGGAAAAAGTAGTCGTACGTCTAGTACCATTAGTTGGGTGCGTGCGACCTATACCTGTCATCACTTTAGGTCTCCTTTTCGAACCGCAGCTACGCTTCATAGTACATATTTTTTCACACATTTATCCTCCTATATGTACTCCTAGGCTATTTCCACATGCTCCCTTTCGCCGACATGTGGGACATAGAGCATCTGGGTCGTAGTGCATGCATGACTCGGAGCATATGCAACCATGCCGGCGTACTTTACATTTCAGACCTCACGAATTACATGCAAACCCCCCGCAGAAGAATAAATAAATAAATGAATTACTACATGCAAACCGGATTATTTTCATAGGAACCGGAGCACGTTCATTAAATTTTGGACATAGCACATTTATAAAAAATGACTGGACCTAAACCAGTCTAAGGGCCTCTTTGATTCGCAGGATACTAAAAACACAGGAATGGGGAAAGTATGATGGCGATGAACCGAGACGAGGAGGAAGAGGAGTAGTACTGTACATGCTACAGACTGGACTGTAGCACATTGTTTTTTATGGCCATATCACCACATTGTTTTCTATGGCCTATCGCCTGCTAGTTCACTGGGCTGCTGTGGTTCGCACTCCTCCGACGTGAGTAGTAGTACTAGTATATACACTATATATACCGCATGATTCTTTGCTCCTTCTTACGTACTTCGCCGATTTGTGGGAGAGCCAGCATCCGTGTCGACGTGTCATGCACCAGATTAGAGTGGGGAACGGAAGGGGGGCATCACCCCGGTCGTAGCACCAGTAATTCATGACTATAGTGAGTAGTCATATCACAAGACCCCGTCCTTTCAGCAGTAACGCGCCGTCAAATCGCACAGCCCTACCTTTCCAGTAGTAAGTTGAATCCGCTACTCCCTCACCCTCCTCGCCTCTCTGTCAAACCGCCTACGCAAAAACTGCCGTGCGTACTGCCCGAGAAAAGCCCCGCCCTCAACTTTTAACTACTCATAGTATAATTTTGTATCGATGAATTGCGCCATGGAGCAGAAAACCAAAAGAAAAATGTGGTACATGTAAACAAATATAGTTCAAGCTCTAGCTAGCGATTAGGAATGTAAACCGTGCATGTGTTTATACGTATAGGTTACTTCAAAGTACTGAGTCCATTGATGCAATGTGGTCAAACTGTACCATCGATATCTCAAAGCCAAAATAGTTCGAGCTTGTTCATTCTATATAAATACTAGTATTGTATGTTTATTCACCCGTGGGGTTGTTCAATGAATGGAGGGCCGGGGAGCACAAGTGAACAGTACTACTACTAGTAAGTAGGAGTCGTACAGTTAGTCACGTTAAATAGAGAGTTTCTTTTCTTTAATGCCACGTACACAAATTGAAACGCTTGTTGTGGAGAGAAAAAGATAATCACTCCACCATATATATATAGGCAGGGGCCTGAGCGCTTGCTTTACTAGGGTTGCTCTCTTCATTCTCTCATCCTCTCCAGATCTAAACAAGGGAACCACAGCGGTAGTGACATTTTCTCTCTGCTCACCGTTGGTCACAGATCCGGCCGGATCCCTTCGGCCGGTGTGTGTAGAGGACTAAGTGCATCGTTCACGCGGTCATCAGTGGCGAGGGAGGAAACCCACAGCTGCCGGCGGGTCCCGATCCTCTGCCCGTGTCGTTCTCTCTGACACAGCACCGGCTCGGGAGGTCCTCCGACCCTTCTTCCTCCCTACCGTATTATGCGCAGATCCGACCTGCCATCGCCGACATCCCAACGACCCTCAGGTATAAGTTCTTCAAAAGCGGCCTTGCTCTACTGCCCCAGCTCCCCACGTGTCTGCATGTGCATCTTTTTCTACTTCCATCAGCTCTTCCAAAGCCACCTAAATTTTTAGTATTATTGGAGGTAAAGCTACTTCATGCAGTCGAATCTAGGACTTGGTTCAAACAACGAAGAAAGGGGGGAAAGTCGTAGCATGAATCTAGGACTTGATTCAAAGAGGAAATAACAGGGGGAAAGTAGTAGAGACTGGATACCCAACCGGTCTCTTGGTTGAAAAGGGAAATAAAGGGAAAAGGCAGTACAAACTGGATAAGTAACAGATCTATTATTGATTGAAAAAAGGATAGAAAGTGGCGGCTGGTGGACAAGTCAACAGAGTATGTCCAGGATTAGATTTTCTGCCCTCACATAGTAAAAGGTCTCCAGGATTAGATTTGCTGCCCTCACAGAGTATGAACAAACTCGGCATCACCACTTTATGCCTCCTTGTAGGTACATTGTGCTGATGCGTCCACTGTCGCATGTCCTTATACCAACTTTTTGCTGTTGTTAATGTAAGGGCGCATGTAAAATGAAGCGATCACACTGTTACCTTAAGGACATGTCTAACCGGTGTTATTGTTAATCTAATGCCTCCTATGATATGATGCAATTAAACTGTGTTACAAATGGTACCCTGCTGTTTTCCCCAGTATGATAAGTAAGTTGCTTCTTTACGTTGCTGAGTGTCCTGGTGTCCCCATGGTCCCATGCCCTTAAACCAACTCTATAACTGCTATTGATCTACTGTATCTGGTAAACAAGCAATGCCACCATTAAAGTAATCCCATATTTGATGAATGTCATTGTTGATCGCAATGCTTCCGGTAACATGAAGCATTGCTGACGTTTTAAAATTTCTACTGTCTTTGCATGATTGCCATGAACATAATCAAGATGCTTCTTTTCATTTCGTGTATGTTTCGTATCTTGTTATTGACCAGCAACTGTTTTCTTTCTATCTTTTTGTGCAGATAGGGATATCCATTTCACCTTGTTGCTATTGACCTTTTGGTGAACTGCACAAAACACTTTTTTTTTGGAATGAGTGTCTTGTGCAGTTCAACTAAAATGTCACCTGGGCAATATCTCTCAATTTTGGTGGAACTGCACAAAATGGTGATTGGAGTTTCCAAAATCTCCGTCAAATTCTGCTGGTAATCTCGTGCAACATTTTATTAGCCTTTGCAAGATGAGCCATCACTGTCACCACAATGGCACTTTATTTTAGTGGAACTGCACAAAAGGATAAGCAAATTATAGTTGCACCTTACATGAGCAGGATAGCCAACCTTAATGTTGCTCAATTTTAGTGCAACTACTAAAGAAAAACCTGCCAGCTCACAAGAGCAAGTACTTCTTGCTGGCTGAATGATGCAATCTTTGCTTCATTTCAGGTGAACTGCAGAAAAAGTCGCATGAATTGAATCATCGAGTGGAGCTGCATGTTGACTTCAACTAGTGCCACTATTATAGTAATCATGCTCTTTCTTATCTGTGCAAACAGGAATACTCAACTACAGATGTTGTGATGGTGAAGAGCATTCGCCAAGTTCTTGGGTTGTATGACACGGCTAGCCAAGATGGATTTAATCCCGATATTCACTTTATCAAAAGGCTCTAATGGGTTGGTTCTGAATCTTGCAAGCTGGGAATCGATGAGATGGGTAGGCATCTTTGTTGTACTTATTATTTGAATCTTATTTGTTGGTTCTGAATCTTGCAAGCTGGGAAACACGGCATGATGATGCAGAGGACAGCAACCATAACAAACAGTTCAAACTTGGTAGTATTATCTGTGTGAAAGTGCGACAAATGTGATGATCGTGTGCGTCCTGAGAATAATAATTCTAATTGTTGTGCATGTTGATCCTGTGGCACTGATAGAATGAGCCAATGCATTGCTTGTTTTAAGAATAAATTTTAATTAAAGCTAATTAAATTTAAGTAAAGTGACCACTAACACTTGTTATTACAGTACCAATACAGACCCGCTCGTGAACCGACATGTGGCCGGAATAGGTTTCTTAATGGAGGCGTTTGAATGCGCCGAGGGTGCATGTTCTGCCGGGCGTGCAGCGGGCGAGGGAGGGGTAGTAACTGTTGTCGCCTGTACACACTCAGTTTACTGTTGAATCCAGTTCCCCAAGAGCTGAAAAACGAACTGCTGCCGCCGCCTACCCACTCGTTCACTTGAAGAGACTCCAATGGCGATCCGAGGGGTGAGCCTGCTGGATATGGACTTCAGCAAGGAGTTCACCTTTGAGTTCGCCATTCAGTCCCATGGCTGCACCAAGTTGAATGTGATGTACACTAACGATCCAGACTCGGTGAAGCTCTGCCTCACCAAGTTCAAGCAGTACCTACAGGACGAGAAAGCACAAGGTCGCAGGACTAGACCTTGTGCCCATCCATTTGTCTGCTGACAGGGACCAGCGGATCACCGTCGCCCAGGTATGCATGCGCAGCGAGGTTCTCGTCTACCACTGCTGTAGGGCCATCAGAGGTTCTGGACCATTTGCCAGTTTCATCGGCAGCGCCGACTGCACCTTCGCTATGGTGGAGAGAAGGAAGAACGCGATGATTCGGCTATCTGGTGCAACAAGCTTGTCGGCATCCAGAAGCAATACAAGATCATCGGCAACGGGCAGGAGAAGGTGCAGTCGAGACCATCATCGACCCCTGCTATGCCAACATGAAACAAGACAACGATACCAAGGACCTGAACACGTGGGAGGTACCTCTGAATCTAGCCTACATAACCTACGCGGCCAAGGATGCATACGCATGCTATGACATGTACAGGTGGATCTTGGACATGAGGGCGTGTTTGCTTCCTGTAACCGACGAGTACATGGACAACCGCAGCGTCATGATCAAGCGTGCCAGGAAGGTCTAGATGATGTACTTTATCTGTTTAAGCACCTTTATCATCTGAGTGTTTCATGCATTAGCCTATGTGTCGTAATTATCTGTTTTGTCCGAAATGTTTCGTCTAAGAACCCATTAACCTATTTGCTTTTTTTAGTGGCTATTTGCTTATGTATGTAACTAGTTCACTGGGCTGCCGTGATTTGAATCTCCTATCTCCCAACATATTCCCCTTCTCAGGTGGACCCAGCAGGTCTCGTACACAGACATCTGGGACCAACCACCTATCCATTTGTATTTCTTTATTTTGTTCAATCTTTCGTCCCCTTCCTATACAGCGGCTGGCAGCGCTGCCGCGCACGCCTCGGTGACCCATCATAGCCTATGGCGTTGGCCAGGCCATCCCTCTACTCCCACACATTGTCCGGCGGCGGTAGCTCCACCGGCCCACCCTGCACCCGAACAAGTCAACCCTCGTACTCCCCTCCGCCTGCGTCTTCCCCCGCTCCGGTTCATTCGGTCTGAGGTCTCGACGTCGTCCTCCGCCTTGGTGCTCTCGCGGCGGCACCGCCGTCTGTTGTTCCCAACATGGTCAGCAAAACAAGAGGAATTAGGAGACGACTGTTCATCAAGAGGCTGATAGTCCCGGGCCCACCAGGTCCATGGCCTAGGTTTTGTTGTTTAACATGCGCAGCCCACGACATGTTTCAACTTTTTTTTGGATCCAGCAGGTATCAAGCGGCTCTGGGCCTCCCAGCCTAGCTTGTCTATAACATCAGCAGCCCAAGTTATGTTTGTTTTTTCAAGACGACGCACAGCTCAGTTCTATTTTTCTATAAGAATGCAAAGCTGAACCTATGTTTTCCCTTCTATAATAGTATATATATTTATATTTATATCTTTATTTATTACATATATATATAATAGAAACAACACAAGGTTTCGTTAAACCTGTCATTCGTCCAACCATTTTATAGACCTTCCCACTTCCTTTATTTTTTGTTTTCATTAATCCTATATCTGAATTTTCTCCCACTTTCTTTTTCGATGTAATCTGAGTTTTCTCGCAGTACTTTTCCCTAGAACCAACTCAACTGTCCCACGTCTAGCCTAAAAAATAATAATACCCCACGTCCTATTAACTCATCAAATTAAAATGATATTTTATTTCGTAAATCGAAAGTTCTGACAAAATAATAATAATAATTGTTTATATATAACTTGGCAAGTTAACTCCTGGTGATTGCGTACATAATCTTGCAAAGATTTTACTGACCAATGCAGTAATAGACGTGCAATCATGTGTTTATGTTTTTATAACATTTCTCCGTCCAACCCAACATTACATTTTCACCCTGCCCAGCAAGTCCACGGATTTCGAGAAAAATGCAAATGGGCTTTAAATTCTACCATAATATATAAACGGGCTGCATAGACGCTACATCATTGTTTCACCCAGCCCACCAAATGGACTAAAAAAACCAAATGGACTGGCTGACATGTGGGCCAGTAGGTCGAAGCCTAAGCACTTTCACAAAAAATAAAAATACAAAGGTCGAAGCCTAAGCAAGGCGTTGGATTTACATCCAACGGTCGACATTCTTCTTCAATCTCTTGTCTTCTTCCCCCAGCGCTGCCGGGACTGCCTGCTCCAGCCTTCGGCGTCCAGCGGCACTGTTTTGCGTGCCTCGCAGCGAAACGCTACCCCACCGATGGCCAGGCCATCCCTCCACTCCTCTGCACCTCCTGTTATTCTTTGCCGATTGTAGGCCCACCCCGCACCCGAACCAGTCAAGTTTCCCACTTCTCTCCGTCTATGACTCCACTGCCGTGTCTTCCCCATCTCTGGGGCATTCCTGTCTGGGGCCTCGTCGTCGTCCACTGGCTTGGTGCGCTCTGCAAGGTGTGCTCAACGTGGTCAACAAACGAGAGTCATCGGAAGATGAATGTACGTGGAGAGGCTAACAGTGGGGACGCACCCCGCCCATGGACGCATGCATGCAACTGCATCCTTTTTACCCTAAAAATAATGTTTTCTCCCCCTGACAGCTGGGACCCACCAGCTACATCTTCGCACGCAAGGAAGTGTGTCCTTATTACGAAAAAAAATGATTCTTCCCCCTGACAGCTGGGACCCACCAGCTATATCTTCGCACGCATGGAAGTGCGTCCTTATCCTCTCTGACAGCTGGGACCCACCCGGTCGAAGCGTACGTAGCATTGTCTGTGTACATACCGGTCGATCGGTCTGGCTGCCATGATGAACCGTGGCCGAGTAAGAAGCGGTAGCAGTTCAGGCAGTCCAGTCAAAACCGTGTACACGTACGTACAGCCAGATGCCAAAAAATACGGCCACATACGTACATACGGGCGGGGTCTCAAATGCGTACTCGCGCATACGTACGGCCAGGGCTCGTGTACATGGAGAGGCCACGGACGGCAGCAACGGTGTCCTGTTCATCGGAAGCCAACCGGCTGGGTTGGAACGGAGAAACTGCGTCATGTTCATGGGGAGGCAACGGAATGCGTCGTGTTCATCGGGAGGCAACGGGATACATCGTGTTCATCGGGAGCCAACCGGCTTGGACGGAACAGCCAAAACAAGGTCTGGTGTACCGCAGAACGGAGGAAACAGGCCTTCTGTTTGACCGCGTATGGTCGAAACGGGGTCCTATTCATCGGGAAGGGTCTGGCGTACCGCAAAACGGAGGAAAGGGACTTGTGTTCGACCGCGTACGGTCGAAACAGGGTCCTGTTCATCGGGAAGGGTCTGGCGTACCGCAAAACGGAGGAAACGAACTTGTGTTGGAGCGCCTACGGTCGAAACGGGGTCCTGTTGATCGGGAGGGGTGTGGCGTACCGCAAAACGGAGGAAATGAACTTGTGTTGGAGCGCCTATGGTCGAAACGGGGTCCTGTTCATCCACCATCTACTGCCTTGCTCCAGCCTCTACCTTCTACTGTTCATCCACCATCGACTTCCTCCAGCCTCCACCAGCTACTGTTCATCCACGGGGTCCTGTTCATCCATCCTCCACCGGCTACTGTTCAACCAGCCCTCCACGGGGTCCTGTTCATCAACCCTCCACCGGCTACTGTTCATGGAGCCTCCACGGGGTCATGTTCATGCGCCCTCCACCGGCCTCCTTGATCGGGGTCCTGTTCATCCAGCGGCAACGGCCTACTACTACCACGGGGTCCTGTTCATCCAACCCCCACCGGGAACTGTTCATCCAACCCCAACCACATACGTCTCGACTCGTTCAACCAACCCCCACGTTCACTGTTCATCAAGAGGCAGCAGGTTCGATCGGCTTCAGTTAGCAGCAGTAGCGAAGGAATCCCTCGATCGGGTTCAGTTAACAGCAAGGGATCAATCGGGGTTCAGTAATGTAGCTAGTGCAATCGCTCGGGTTTAGTTAGAGCCCAACGCCTCGCTCGGGTTCAGTTAGAGCGCAACGCCTCGCACACATGCGCGTACGTGTATGAGAAAAACGCGCAAACCTCCGTGCATCACTCGGCCCCGACCACCCACCGTAACCGGGAACTCCCCGAAATTTTCCTTGCCCTCGCTTCTACCATGATTTTTTCCGTCATGGACGGCCCAAAGAATGTCATGCAGGTGCGTCTCCGGCCCGCCCAGGACGAAAAGCCCATTTTCTATCATGATTTTTTGTCATAGAAGTAGGAGCCCACCACATCTATGATGATACCGGGTTTTGTCACAATTATCGTCATAGAAGTGTCATAAGCATGACAGAAAAAAATCCGTTCGGTCCAAAATGTCACGGATGTGTCTTTTTTTTTGTAGTGCTTACTGTACCACATACCTATTCCTTTTCGGAGTCTGAAATGTTCTGGAAAGTCTCCCTTATGTACTCCTCTGGTGTTATGGTATTAATAATATTGGTTTCAACATTTATGGGAGTACCTGAGATATAATGTTTGATTCTCTGCCCGTTTACCACCTTCGGGTTAGTGCCTTCAGCGTTGTTAATCTTGATGGCACTGGAATGATAAACTTCCTCGACAATGTAAGGACCTTCCCATTTAGAGAGAAGTTTCCCTGCAAAAAATCTTAAATGAGAATTGTATAACAAGACAAGGTCACCTACATTAAATTCATGCTTTTGTATCCTTTTGTCATGCCACCTTTTAACTTTTTCTTTAAACAACTTGGCATTCTCATAGGCTTGGGTTCTCCATTCATCAAGTGAGCTAATGTCGAATAACCTCTTTTCACCGGCAAGTTTGAAATCATAGTTGAGCTCTTTGATTGCCCAATAAGCTTTATGTTCTAGTTCAAGAGGTAAGTGATATGCTTTTCCATAAACCATTTTATAAGGAGACATACCCATAGGGTTTTTATAAGTAGTTCTATAAGCCCATAATGCATCATCAAGTTTCTTAGACCAATTCTTTCTAGATCTATTAATAGTCTTTTGCAGGATCAATTTAATTTCTCTATTGCTCAATTCTACTTGACCACTAGACTGAGGATGGTAAGGAGATGCAATTCTATGGTTGACATCATATTTAGCAAGCAATTTACGGAAAGCACCATGAATAAAGTGTGAACCACCATCAGTCATCAAATATCTAGGGACTCCAAACCTCGGAAAAATAACTTCTTTAAGCATTTTAATAGAAGTGTTATGATCAGCACTACTAGTTGGAATAGCTTCTACCCACTTAGTAACGTAATCAACAGCAACTAAAATATGTGTATACTCGTTAGAGGAAGGAAAAGGTCCCATATAATCAAAGCCCCAAACATCAAATGGTTCAATAACAAGTGAATAATTCATAGGCATTTCCTGACGTCTACTAATATTACCAATTCTCTGGCATTCATCACAAGACAAGACATACTTACGAGCATCTTTGAAGAGAGTAGGCCAATAAAAACCGGATTGTAATACCTCGTGTGCAGTTCTATCTCCAGCATGGTGTCCTCCGTAGGCCTCGGAGTGACACTTACGTAGGATCTGTTCATGTTCATGCTCAGGTACACAACGTCTAATAACACCATCTACTCCTTCTTTATAAAGGTGTGGGTCATCCCAAAAGTAATGTCTTAAATCATAGAAAAACTTTTTCTTTGGCTGGTATGTGAAGCTAGGCGGTATAAATTTAGCAACAATGTAATTAGCATAATCAGCATACCAAGGAGCATTACGAGAAGCATTTAAGATAGCTAATTGTTCATCAGGAAAACTATCATCAATAGGTAGTGGGTCATTAAGAACATTTTCTAACCTAGACAAGTTGTCTGCTATAGGGTTCTTAGTACGCTTTCTATCAATAATATGCGAATCAAATTCTTGCAGCAGGAGAACCAATCTAATAAGTCTAGGTTTAGCATCTTTCTTTTCCATAAGGTATTTAATAGCAGCATGGTCAGTGTGAACAGTTACTTTGGAATCAACAATATAGGATCTGAACTTATCACAAGCAAAGGCAACTGCTAAAAATTCTTTTTCAGTAGTAGTATAATTTCTTTGAGCACTGTCTAGAGTTTTACTAGCATAATGGATAACATTCAACTTCTTATCAACTCTTTGTCCTAGAACATCACCAACAGCATAATCACTAGCATCACACATAATTTCAAAGGGTAGGTTCCAATCAGGTGGTTGAACAGTAGGTGCAGAAATTAAGGCTTTCTTAAGGAATTCAAATGCTTCTACACAATCATCATAAAAAACAAAAGGAATGTCTTTTTGCAAGAGATTAGTGAGAGGCCTAGAAATTTTAGAGAAGTCTTTAATAAACCTCCTATAGAAACCAGAATGACCAAGGAAACTTCTTATAACTTTGATATCTTTAGGACACGACATTTTTTCAATAGCATCAACTTTAGCTTTATCAACTTCAATACCTCTTTCGGAGATTTTATGTCCCAAGACAATACCTTCATTAACCACAAAGTGGCACATCTCCCAATTCAAAACAAGATTAGTTTCTTCACATCTCTGCAAAACTCGATCAAGGTTGCTTAAGCAATCGTCAAAAGAAGTTCCATAAACGGAGAAATCATCCATGAAAACCTCAACAATCTTTTCACAAAAGTCAGAGAATATAGCAGTCATACATCTTTGAAAGGTAGCACGTGCATTGCATAAACCAAAAGGCATACGTCTATAAGCAAAGGTACCGAAAGGTCAAGTAAAAGTAGTCTTTTCTTGATCCTCCTTGGACATAGGTATTTGAGAAAAACTAGAATAATCATCTAGAAAGCAGAAGTGTGTATGTTTGGATAGTCTTTCTAGCATTTGATCAATAAAAGGTAGAGGATAATGATCTTTCCTAGTAGCTTTATTCAACTTTCTAAAATCAATAACCATTCTATAACCTGTAACAATTCTTTGTGGAATCAATTCATTCTTATCACTAGGAACAACAGTAATACCTCCCTTCTTAGGGACACAATAAACAGGACTTACCCATCTACTATCAGTAATAGGATAAATTATACTTGCTTCCAGAAGCTTTAGTATTTCATTTCTTACCACTTCCTTTATCTTGGGATTTAACCGTCGTTGGTGATCAATAACTGGTTTAGCATCAGGCTCCATATTAATTTTGTGCTGACATAGAGTGGGACTAATGCCCTTAAGATCATCAAGAGTATATCCAATTGCAGCACGGTGCTTCTTCAGAGTTTTCAATAATTTCTTTTCTTCATGCTCTGAAAGGTTAGCACTAATAATAACATGATATATCTTCTTTTCATCAAGATAGGCATATTTCAGAGTATCAGGTAATTGTTTAAGCTCAAACACGGGATCACCCTTGGGTGGAGGAGGATCCCCAAGAATCTCAACAGGCAAGTTGTGTTTCAAAACAGGCATTTGGTTAAAGAATATTTCATCTAATTCCTTCCTTTCATTCATAAACATATCATTTTCATGGTCTAGCAGATATTGTTCTAAAGGATCAGTAGGAGGCACAACAATAGAAGCAAGACCAATAATTTCATCTTTACTAGGCAATTCTTTGTCATGGGGTTGTCTACGAAATTTGGAGAAATTAAACTCATGAGACACATCCCCAAAACTTACAGTAATAGTTTCTTTCTCACAATCTATCTTAGCATTAACAGTGTTCAAGAAAGGTCTACCAAATATAATGGGACAAAAATCATCTTGTGGGGAACCAAGAACAAGAAAATCAGTAGGGTATTTTACTTTCCCACACAAGACTTCAACATCTCTAACAATCCCAATTGGTGATATAGTATCTCTATTAGCAAGCTTGATAGCAACATCAATATCTTCTATCTCAGCAGGTGCAATATCATTCATAATTTCTTGATATAAAGTAAAGGGAATTGCGCTCACACTAGCACCCACATCACATAAGCCATGATAACAACGATCTCCTATTTTAATAGAAACAACAGGCATGCCAACAACAGGTCTATGTTTATCTTTAGTATCGGGTCTAGCAATTCTAGCAGCCTCATCACAGAAATAAACAACATGCCCATCAATATTATCAACCAAGAGATCTTTAACCATAGCAATACTAGGTTTAACTTTAATTTGTTCAGGGGGTGTAGGTGTTCTAGTATAACTCTTACGAACCACAGCTGAAGCTTTAGCATGTTCCTTTATTCTAACAGGGAAAGGTGGTTTCTCAATATAAGCAGTAGGAACAATAGGATCAACATTATAAGTAATAGTTTCTTCTTCAACTTTAATAGGTTCTACTACTTTCACTTCAATGGGAGGATGATATTTAAACCACTTCTCCTTAGGGAGATCAACATGAGTAGCAAATGATTCACAAAAGGAAGCTACTATCTCAGAGTCAAGTCCATATTTAGTGCTAAATTCACGAAAAGCATCGGTATCCATAAAAGATTTAACACAATCAAACTTAAGGTTTATACCTGACTCCTTATCTTCGTCGAGTTCCCAATCTTCAGAGTTGCATTTAATTCTTTCTAATAAATCCCATTTGAATTCAATAGTCTTCTTCATAAAAGAACCAGTACAAGAAGTATCGAGCATGGATTGATCATTACAAGAAAGCCGAGCATAAAAATTCTGAATAATAATTTCTCTTGAGAGCTCATGATTGGGGCATGAATATAACATTGACTTAAGCCTCCCCCAAGCTTGAGCAACACTTTCTCCTTCATGAGGCCAAAAATTATAAATATAATTCCGATCACGATGAACTAGATGCATAGGATAAAACTTCTGATGAAATTCCAATTTCAATCAGTTGTAATTCCAAGACCCAATATCATCGCATAGTCTATACCATGTCAATGCCTTCTCCTTCAAAGATAAAGGGAAGACCTTCTTCTTGACTTCATCCTCGGGCAAACCTGCAAGCTTATATAATCCACAAACTTCATCCACATAGATTAGATGCTTATGAGGATGTAATGTTCCATCTCCTGCATAAGCATTAGCTAGCAGTTTCTCTATCATACCCGAAGGAATTTCATAATAAATATTTTCAGTAGGTTGAGGGGCAACTCTTTGCTCTTCCGGTTAGGGTGAAGATAGCCCGAACAAACCCCTCAAAGGATTATATTCCATAGCAACAAGTGACAGTAAATTTCAGTACACTATATAAATGTTTCCTTACCAAATTCCACTTACCAAAGACGCTTCACTCCCCGGCAACGGCGCCAGAAAAGAGTCTTGATGACCCAAAAGTATAGGGGATCTATTGTAGTCCTTTCGATAAGTAAGAGTTTCAAACCCAACGAGGAGCAGAAGGAAATGACAATCGGTTTTCAGCAAGGTATTCTCTGCAAGCACTGAAATTATTGGTAACAGATAGTTTTGTGATAAGATAATTCGTAACGGGTAACAAGTGACAAGTGTAACAAAGGTGCAGCAAGGTGGCCCAGTCCTTTTTGTAGCAAAGGACAAGCCTGGACGAACTCTTACATAAAGCAAAGCGCTCCCGAGGACACATGGGAATTATCGTCAAGCTAGTTTTCATCATGCTCATATGATTCGCGTTCGTTACTTTGATAATTTGATATGTGGGTGGACCGGTGCTTGGGTGCTATCCTTACTTGGACAAGCCTCCCACTTATGATTAACCCCTCTCGCAAGCATCTGCAACTACGAAAGAAGAATTAAGATAAATCTAACCATAGCATGAAACATGTGGATCCAAATCAGCCCCTTACGAAGCAACGCATAAACTAGGGTTTAAGCTTCTTTCACTCTAGCAACCCATCATCTACTTATTACTTCCCAATGCATTCCCCTAGGCCCAAACAATGGTGAAGTGTCATGTAGTCGACGTTCACATAACACCACTAGAGGAAAGACAACATACATCTCATCAAAATATCGAACGAATACCAAATTCACATGATTACTTATAACAAGACTTCTCCCATGTCCTTATAAACAAACGTAACTACTCATAAAGCATATTCATGTTCAAAATCAGAGGGGTATTGAATAGCATTAAGGATCTGAACATATGATCTTCCCCCAAATAAACCAACTAGCATCAACTACAAGGGGTAATCAACACTACTAGCAACCCACAGGTACCAATCTGAGGTTTTGAGACAAAGATCGGATACAAGAGATGAACTAGGGTTTGAGAGGAGATGGTGCTGGTGAAGATGTTGATGGAGATTAACCCCCTATCGATGAGAGGATAGTTGGTGATGATGATGGCTTCGATTTCCCCTTCAGGAGGGAAGTTTCTCCTGCAGAACAGCTCCGCCGGAGCCCGAGATTGCTTCTACCCAGGTTCCACCTCGAGACGGCGGCGCTTCATCCCGAAAGCTCTCTCTTGATTTTTTTTCTAGGTCAAAACCCTCCATATAGCAGAAGATGGGCACCGGAGGCCTGCCAGGTGGCCCACAAGCCACAGAGGTGCGCCTAGGGGGGTAGGGCGCGCCCCCAGGCTTGTGGCCTCCTGGTGGGTCCCCTCTGGTATTTTCTTCGCCCAATATTTTTTATATATTCCAAAATAATTCTCTGTAAATTTTTAGGACTTTTGGAGTTGTGCAGAATAGGTCTCTCAGATTTGCTCCTTTTCCAGTCCAGAATTCCAGCTGCCGGCATTCTCCCTCTTCATGTAAACCTTGTAAAATAAGAGAGAAAAGGCATAAGTATTGTACCAAAATAGGTAATAACAACCCAAAATGCAATAAATATCAATATAAAAGCATGATGCAAAATGGACATATCAACAGCATATCAAAACGCGGTCCTCCGGATATCAGCTCGATTCGAGGGCCTAGAATTCCACCACGTCGCTAGAGACAGCAATCAAGCAGCCGACGTCCTCGCCCGCATGGGCGCCAAGCGTGACCTGGTTCCCAAAAACACCTTCCTTGAGCGGTTCTTTAAGCCCTCCGTGGTGTGGGAGGACGACACTGCCGGTGCACTATCCAATGAGCCCGCTCACAATGCCTCGCCCGAAAATGAACAAGACGATCACGTCATCGGCGGCTCCGTACTCAAGGTAACACCTTCCGTACACGAGGTAATGGCCGTAATCCCACCCTGGACAGAACCCCTGCTAGCCTACCTCACACAACATCAGCTTTCGGAGGATCAAACCGAAGCACGACACATAGTTCACCACTCTAAAGCATACAAGGTCCATGAGTTTGAAATCTATAAGAAGAGTACCACCAGAGTTTTACAAAGGTGCATCTTCGAAGAAGAGGGGTAATAGCTCTTGGCAGAGATACACACAGGCATGGGCGGACACCACGGGGCAGCTTAGGCTTTGGTCAGCAAAGCTTTCCGAGCAGGTTTTTTCTGGCCTACCGCCCATGAAGATGCCCGAACATTAGTCCAACATTGCGTCGGATGCCAGCTGTTCGCAAATCAAAGCCACATGCCCCCCACAACTCTTCGGACGATACCGATCACATGGCCTTTTGCGGTCTGGGGTCTCGACATGGTCAGGCCACTCAAAGGGGGACAAACAAAAAGAAGTACCTACTGGTCATGGTCGACAAATTCACCAAGTGGATCGAGGCAAGGGCCATCACTTTGGCAGAATCCGGACCAGTCATCAACTTCTTATCCGATGTCGTACACCGTTATGGTGTCCCCCACAGCATAATTACCGATAATGGTACCAACTTCACCGCCCAGGAAGTTAAAGACTGGTGCGGTAAAATGGGCATTAAGCTCAATTACGCCTCGATGTACCACCCATAGACTAACAGACAGGTCGAACGAACCAACGGACTCATTATGAGAGGCATTAGGCCTCGCCTAGTTCGATCCCTTGAACAATCAGACTACCATTGGGTCGAGGAACTCGATTCCGTACTATGGGGGCTACGCACTACTCCTAATCGGTCAACCGGATACACGCCATTTTTTATGGTATACGATGCGGAAGCATTTCTCCCATGCGACCTTATCCATGACGTGCCTAGAGTGCGCATGTATGAAGAAAAGGAAGCCGAGCTTGATCGGCAGGATGATATGGATGCTCTGGAAGAAGAACGGGACATACCTCGAGCTCGGTCCGCATTCTATCAGTAGCAAGCGCGACGTTACCACAACCATGAAGTCCGGGCGAAGACATATAACATGGGAGATCCCATCCTCCGAATCCCCGAGAAACAGAAGAATAAACTATCACCTAAATGGGAGGGACCGTACATCATCAATGAAGTACTCATAGGAGGAGCATATCGTCTTCGCCGCCCGTCCGATGATGGCCTGGAGCCGAATCCATGGAACGCAGCAAGCCTGCGGTGTTTCTACGCCTGAGCTCGACATCCATCTCCACCTTTTCTTTCTTTTATTTTCCCTTTTTATCTCTTTTCGACATGCTACTAGTTCGGCTAAACCGAACCATACCAAGCTTGTTTTATATGCATCACCGAATGTAACACCCAACTGTGCATGGGGGCTCCCTTAGAAGAGCTGCATTAATGTATAAATTGCATTTGTACGGATTGCGTCCTTCTCACACATGTCAAGCCGACATATGCACTTGTTCGACTTAAGATCTTTGCCAAGCTGGGTTGCCTGGCTCCTGTGCTTACCCCTACGTTCCCGATTGTTCGGCTAGGGCGTAAAGGGAGCACCTCTACGATTGTTACGACCGGGTCATCCGGGACCGTACCTCAGACGGGTGAAGCCGAAAGCTAGCATTCTTACATAATACAACAAGTCGGCCTAAGGGAAGCGAATATAGCCTCGAGCTTACTACTAGGTTCTTTTTTATAGCCATTGGTGTCCGTTGACCCTACGTATCCGGACTATAATTTTACCCGATGAAAGGAACTCTTGGAGGAATTATTTTCATCGGAAGATGTTTCTTACGTTAAACAGTAATATAACATCGCTCTCCGCATATGTTTCGTCTGTTTAAACCAGAGGGCCGGATTGACTGGTTCCCGAATTGTTGCCTTGTTTCCCATGGCACACAGTACAGAACACTCCCCGATCTCTGATCGAAGAGGCAGAAGCCGATGGCCGGTTAAGACAACATTCTTTCAAAAATAACAATAAGAACGTGAATTGAGCACGGTTAACGTAAAGTACATAGATACATAGAATTGACAAGATTACTCATTCTCGAAATTGTCTATCAATTGTTCTAAAGCACAATCCTTTTGAGAATAGAGAGCGGCTGGCATCACCTCATCGTACACCAAGCTCAGTGGTATCTCTTGGCCGTCAGGACCCACGGGACCAACCCGGGCCATATGCACCGGGTCTAGCTTGGTGAAACGGGTCTTTACCATAGCCCACGCCTCGCGTGCTCCTTCTCGACAGGCCGAGATCTTCCATAATTCGAACCTTCGCCGAGCCCCTTTAAAGCGATTGGCTAGTTCAGCCATACTCTTTGGCGGCACATCTGACGGCCATAATGCCTTCGCCATGCTCTTCATGGCTTTCCAGGCCCTTCCATAGGTCTTCAACAGCTCCTTTAAAAGATTCTCGTCATAGGCGCTGACTTCTTCCTCGGGCCGCCCAGTCAGGAGACCTATCAAGCAGGTGTTGCATATCATCATTACAACGCAAATGACACTGGAACACCAACCAGTCGGAGCAGTACTTACCAAATATGCCACCTTCTAGCGTCTGGTTCTCCTCCAAGGCTTGCGCCAGCTGGGTTCTTAAGCTTTCAGTTTCCTCATTTTTTCGCAGGTTCTCTTCCTTGAGCCTCCACCAATCTAGGAGACACCACTCTCCAAAAGGTAATAAATGGTGTGTTGATGATGAACTCCTTGCTCTTGTGCTTCAAAAGACAGTCTCCCCAACACTCAACTCTCTCACAGATTTGGATATGGTGCAAAGATGATTTGAGTGGAAAGCAACTTGGGGAAGGCTAGAAATCAAGAATCTTGTGGTAGGATTGGAATATCTTGATCTCAACACATGAGTAGATGGTTCTCTCTCAGAAAATGTATGCTGGAAGTGTAGGCATGTTCTGATGGCTCTCTCACATATGGAGATGGGGGTGGAGGGGTATATATAGCCTCCACACAAAATCCAACCATTACACACATTTGACCCAACTCGGTTAGACCAAATAGAAGAACTCGGTGAGACCGATTTAGTTCAAAATGTGAACGTTAGGAATCTCGGTGGGACCGACTGGAACAACTTGGTGGGACCAATGTGCAAGGGCTTAGGGCAAACATCAACTCGGTGGCACCGATTGATGAGACCGAAGTGAAGCAATAAGGCAACAGAGAAAATGTCAAGCCAACTCGGTGAGACCGATCGCTATTTCGGTGAGACCGAAATAATTGCAGCAGGCAACAGAGAGTTGGCATGGCCATGTCGGTGAGACCGAGATCCGTATCGGTGTGACCAAACTGTTAGGGTTTCTGGCAGTGGCTATGTCATATGAACTCGGTGGCTCCGGATAGAATGAATCGGTGGGGCCAAGTTGGAGTTTGGGATTTTGACATATTTGGAATGAGAAAGTGGTTGAGGGTTTTGGAGCAATATCACTAAGCATTTGAGCAAGCAAGCCATTAAGCAACACCTCATCCCCTTTTAATAGTATTGGCTTTCCTATGGGCTCAATGTGATCTTGGATCACTAAAATAGAAATGAAGAGTCTTGAGCTTTTGCCAATATGTGTCCTTAGCATTTTGAAGGGGTTCCACATCCTCTTGTCCTTTCCACGCCATTGTTGAACTTGTCTGAAATACACTAGATAAAGGCATTAGTCCAACAAGAGCACTTGTGCTTTCATTATAACACTATGATCTCTTATTCAAATATATGAATCCACTTTCATATCGAATTATGATCTTTGTTAGTCTCTTACACCCACACAATCCTCTAACCTTTGTAGCTAGCACTAACTTTCTCTCGTGCATGCACACGCCCTCCTTGCCCTACCCCCCTCACTAGTGAAAAAAAGCCTTGCTATGGCGTGGCAAAGAGTGCCTTGCTGGCGTAGAGACCCAACGCCACCAATATGGCGCCAGTGAAAATAGTTCAGTGGTGGCGTTGGCAGACATGTCAGTAGTATTTTAGTACTGATGGCGTGCCACCTGGCTAACACCAGCAATATATTGTGTTATCTATGGCGTTTATTATGAGGCAACGCCAGCAATTTGTATTTTTCAGCAATAAAAAATATATACCCAACGATTAGTATATGTGCAGCCATTTAAACTTCTAGTGGTAAGTCTCAAATCCACAAAATATACCCAGCTATTACTACAGTTTTCAGTAACTAGCTTGCTACTACCTACAAGCAAAAGTTATCCGGTGGCTAGATCTATACAAGCAAAAGTATCATCATCGATCTCACACAACTTGTTATCCGCGCGCTAACTAGCTACGATGAAGAATGATCCTCATCTCACGCAACTTGTTCCTGTTGCTCTCTCCCTCCTTTCTGAAATAGACCTTGCGGGTCTTCAGCTCCTCCCTCTCAGCCTTCAGGAGCCGTATCTCCTTCTTCATAGACTCGATCTCGGTGACCAGTAGCTGCTTCTGGTCGATGAGCTTCAATTTCTTATCGCAGAGATTAGAGATCTCGTCGATCATATCGTCCTTCTCTTTCTTCAGGGAGCCATTCAACTCGTTAAGTGCCTTCATTGTACTCTCCTTTGACGTGACAAGCTCACGGCTGAGCATGTCCACATCACGTACCGGTAGCTGCTGCTGGACTGGTTCTGGAGATGGGTCTCGTACATTCGCCTGGCAAGTAAAATATTTGAAATCATCAATAAAGAATGGTTAGATGATATATGTATATATGCATGTGTTTGCAATGCTCATGGATGTTTTTGTAATCTTACCTGGTTGGTGCTCGTTTCGCCTTTGTCCACTTCATCATAGGCCGCGAAGTTGCACGAGGACTGGTAGTGGCTTTTCCAGCTAGTCATGGCTGGAACTTCAAAATAATGACAAGTATAGGTTATTATGACAAGAATCAAACACACATGGCAAGTGATGTAATGCCAATCACTACAAGTAAGTTACAAGTAAGTTGCATCCATGCCCATCTTTGCTATGTGTTGCAAGTTGGAAAATGATTTGTAAGTTGATAATATTGCCTTGCTGATCAAACAAGAATAACAAGTAAGTTGATAATAATGCCAATCAAAGTATGGCAAGTGATCTAATGCCAATCATAACAATAATAACAAGCAAGTTGATAATAATGCCAATCAAAGTATGGCAAGTGATATAATACACTTACACAAATTCTACAACCTAACTGATCTATATAGAGGCATGTCAACTTGTCAAGTAAACAAAGGAAATTATGTTCTTTTATGGGAGTAATCAATGGAACCCTGATCTAAACATCCACATGATGATCATTGATGCAAAATATAGATACAAAATGCCACTGCCACTGTCATATGTTCATTCATGTTACCATACAACTAAAAGGCCTCGATAATGAACAAGATACATATTTAGCATTAGGCCACTGTCATTGATGCAAAATGCAGATACAAAATGCCACTGCCACTGCCACTGTCATATGTTCATTGATGCAAAATGCAGATACAAAATGCCACTGCCACATGAAAGTGTTAAACAATTTAGCATTAGGAACACTGCCACTGCCACTGCCACATGAAAGTGATAAAAAAAGCAAAGAAATTGTATATACTACACATACCAAAGACCCTACAATTTAGCATTAGGAACACTACAATTTAACACTACAATTTAGTATTAGGAACACTACATTAATTAGGAACACTACAGGAGGCAAAGATGGAGGTGATGAACTCACCGAGGGACGAAGATGGAGGCGATAAACCCTAGCAGTCTGTCGCTTCCGCCGCCGTTGTCTCTTCCGCCGCCTCCGTCGAAGAAACCCTAGCTCAAAACAAAATGAACTCCAATCAAATTGGAGGGCAACAAGCGGTGAGAGAGGGAGAGAGGGCCAGAGAGCGGAACATTACCTAACCACCGGCGAGAGAGGGAGAGAGCGGCGAGAGAGGGCCGGAGAGCGGCGACGACGAGCGGAGAGAGAGGAAGGGGAACGGGAGAGAGGGAGTGGGGTGAGGGTGTCGTTTCCCTGGTTTTGACCCCCACGGCCTCCTAATACTTGGGCTTGGCCCAATGCTATAAAAAAGATCACCACATAAAAAACTAAAAAGAAAGAAAATTGGAAGTGTCAAACCACATATTTGAAGGCTCAAAACTATATATTTCAAGTCTTAAACTAAAAAGGAAAAAAAAGTAAATTTAAAGTCTCAAAGTACATATTTTAAAAAATGTCATTATTTCCATTTAAAAATAATAGAAATTTAATAAAAGTAAACTGTAATATACTAAAAAAAGATCACCACATAAAAACTAAAAAGAAAAAATTTGGAAGTTTCAAACCACATATTTGAAGGCTCAAAACTATATATTTCAAGTCTTAAACTAAAAAGGAAAAAAATTAAAGTCTCAAAGTCCATATTTTAAAAAATGTCATTATTTCCATTAAAAATAATAGAAATATTTAAAAAGTAAACTATAATATACTATAAAAAAGATCACCGCATAAAAAACTAAAAAGAAAAAAAATTGGAAGTTTCAAACCACATATTTGAAGGCTCAAACTATATATTTTAAGTCTTAAACTAAAAAGGATAAAAAGTAAATTAGAGTCTCAAGTACAAATTTTAAAAATGTCTTATTTCCATTTAAAAATAATAGAATTAATAAATAAAAGTAAACTATAATATACTATAAAAAAAGATCACCAGTACATAAAAAACTAAAATTGGAAGTGTCAAACTATATATTTGAAGGCTCATAATTATATATTTCAAGTCTTAAACTAAAAAGGAAAAAAAGTAATTTAAAGTCCCAAAGTACATATTTAAAAAAATGTCATTATCTCTATTTAAAATAATACAAATTTAATAAAAATAAACTATAATATACTATAAAAAAGAATATACAAAAAAATATAAGAATGTTGCAATTGGCATTGACAAAATAACAATACTGGCGTCGGAACCAACAGCACGCCACAACTAAATATAATAGTACTGATGTTCCATGATATTCCATGACATCACTATATTACGCCTGGTACAAATTGTTGATCCCATAAACTTCTGGCGCTACCCTGTTTTTAAACGCCACCACTATGCCCCTACTAATGTTGTACCAAATAAGCCAGAGCCACAACTATTTGAAAAAAATAGTGGTGGTGTTGGTTGTAAATGGCGCGCCACCAACGAAAGTTGTGGCTAGCACTTTTTCCACTAGTGCCTCCCTCAGCATTCTATCCATGCCCGCACATTCATTTTCTTTAGGTCGTTCTCCCACGGTCTCCACAACTCCTTTTGACACACACCGATCGATAAACCTCTCTAGCGATGTCTGCCTACCACATACACACACACACTTTCCATCTCCTCCTTTCTCTGTCCATGCCTCGTGTCTCTCATACGGTCCCACACACGTGTAAACTCTCACCCCTCTTTTCATCGATCTCACAATCGCACACTCCTCCCCCCTATCTAGTAGGCCTCTCGCACCACCTCCTAGCTCCATCCCTCTCTCTCTCTATCCGTCTCTCTAGGCCTTATTTGCCTCTAACAAATGGATGTACACCGACCGATCTCCCACTACACATATAGCTAGCTAGGTCGTTTATAACTCGTTTTACCCACGCGCCGATCGATCTACCTCATTAGTTATGTCTCTCCCTTCCTCCGACACACAACAATTGATCTACCGATCTAGTTAGGTCTGCTTAGCAAACACATGGTCCCCCTTCATCATCCATGCATGCCTCCCGACACATCTATCACGCACACGCACACGCACACACAAAATCACATCCCCACTCTTCTTGATATTGCAGTTGTACCCTTAGTTTGTCTTGTAGGCCTCTCCCACCATCTCCGAGAAGCAACTCCACCACCCCTCCGGCACTCTACCTCTCTCTCTCTCTCTTTCTCTCTCTATCTCTCTCTCTCTGTCCCAACCTATTTCCCGTCCTTCACTTATGTATGGATGTCGACCGATCTCCCTCAAGACATAGCTAGGTCTCTCCTTCTCAACACATATACGTGTCGATCTACCTCTCTAGTTAGGTCTCTGCCTCCCCCTCCCCCCCCCCACACACACCGATACATCGAGCGCTCTAGTCATGTCTCCCTGCCACACGCAAACTTGCCCTCTGCCCTCTGACGTTTCGGTAGGTTAGTCGCCCTATATCTTTGACGTGCACACACACAATTTCGATGGCTCTCTTCATCGATCTCGCACCCACACACTTGATCCTCTCTTCGACTCTATCGATATCTATGACCCCTCCATCTCTTCTCGTGGATCGCCCCCTCTATATATGATATAGATAGGCCTCTATTTCACACACATTGCATGTGTCACATTTTTGTTTGAGATATCATCGACACATATCCTCTAACCTTTGTAGCTAGCACTAACTTTCTCTCGTGCATGCACACGCCCTTCTCCCCCTCCCCCTCCCTCAGCATTCGATCCATCGCGCACATTCATTTTTTTCTTCTTTAGGTCGTTCTCCCACGGTCTCCACAACTCCTTCTTTCCGACACACACCGATTGATAAACCTCTCTAGCGATGTTTGCCTACCACATACACACACACTTTTCATCTCCTCCTTTCTCTGTCCATACCTCATGTCTCTCATACGGTCCCACACACATGTAAACTCTTGCCCCTCTTTTCATCGATCTCACAATCACAGACTCCTCCCCCCTATCTAGTAGGCCTCTCGCACCACCTCCTAGCTCCATCCCTCTCTCTCTATCCATCTCTCTGGGCCTTATTTGCCTCTAACAAATGGATGTACACCGACCAATCTCCCACTATACATATATCTAGCTAGATCATTTATAACTCGTTCTCCCCACGCGCCGATCGATTACCTCATTAGTTATGTCTCTACCTTCCTCCAACACACAACAATTGATATACCGATCTAGTTAGGTCTGCTTACCAAACACATATGGTCCCCTTCATCATCCATGCATGCCTCCCGACACATCTATCATGCACACACACACACACAGAAACACATCCCCTCTCTTCTTGATATTGCAGTTGTACCCTCAGTTTGTCTAGTAGGCATCTCCCACCATCTCCGAGAAGAACTCCACCACCCCTCCGGCACTCTACCTCTCTCTCTCTCTCTCTGTGTGTCCTATATCTTTGACGTGCACACACACAATTTCGATGGCTCTCTTCATCGATCTCGCACCCACACACTTGATCCTCTCTTCGACTCTATCGATATCTATGACCCCTCCATCTCTTCTCGTGGATCGCCCCCTCTATATGTGATATAGATAGGCCTCTATTTCACACACATTGCATGTGTCACATTTTTGTTTGAGATATCATTGACACTTATTCCCACAAATACATTCACAAAATCACCCCCCATAATAAAAAAACCCTCACGAACACACACGCCATCTCTCTAGGTTTATATCTCTCTCACACACACCCACATAGGTGGGGGAAGTGCACGAAGAGAAGAGGTGCACACACGGCACATGTACTCCCGTCTCTTTCCCAACCACACCTGCGCGTGTACACGGTGGAGCTCATTTCTGTACGAAAAGGCAGCCCACGTGGTAATTTGACACGTGTATTGGTTGTCCACTTGATGGAGGATCATGTACCATGGGTGAACAAACAAATTGTGACTTGACGCGTTATTTAAAAAAAGAGGCAAACCATGTGGGGCCTACCTTAGATGCAAGGCTCTATACACTGAAGATGCTCTGTACTACTTTTGATGTGTCCCGTCAACTCGCAGAACGAGGAGAAGCTTGCTTAGTATGCCCTCTCCCCCGCCCACGGTTGCGGTGGCTCGCAGAGTCGCAGGACGAGGAGAAGCTTGCTTACTATGCCTACGCCCGCTCCCTCGCCCACGCGCGCGGTGGCTCGTAGGACGAGGAGAAAATTTTACTACTCCCTCCGTTAGACGTATATACTCCTCGTCCCTACCTTGGTTAGAGAGATTATCATATTGTTTGAAATATATGTATTTTAGTAGATTTCAATATGAACTACTAGTACATACTCCAAACACTGATGTATATAGACGTATTTTAGAGTGTAGATTCACTCATTTTGCTCTGTATGTAGTCCATATTGAAACGAACGTAGTAGTACGCACTCTCCCTCCCCCTCGACCCTCGCCCACATGGTGGACGTGCAGCAATTCATTCGGTCTTAGATATCCAGAACCATATACTGAGGAACATCATTGCTCGACTTCCCGAAGAGGCGAAGAGCCAAGCACAAGGTTAATATTTTTTAGATGCCAAGCGCAAGGTTTATAGGAGAACGAGTAGTAGTAGTACTAGTAATACGTACTGTATGAGGAAGAAGGCAACAAGAATGTATGTTTTGCATGACAGTCTCTTCTTACAGGACGTGCTAGACCTAGTGGACCTCATTGTTGCAATGGGAGTATCATCGATGGCACGATTCAGAGTGGTGGGCAGCGGGAATAATATTCGGAGCTGCTTAGTCTTAAACCCCATGAAGAAGTCCCATCGAAAGGAATAGCCATCCTCTACACATGCTCCTATGTAAAATGAGTAAATGAGACAAAAAGAGAAAGAGACAAAGTAAAAAAATCACCAGCCTTAGAGCCAGCCCTGTTGTATCAGTGAATGATATTTCTACGTCGTCATTGACATGGCTATATTATTAACCATGCTGCGGAGGTAGCAACGGATTTTTATTTATTTGCGGAGGTAGCAGTGGATGGATATTCAATGAGGAGTGAAATGATGGCTGCTTCCTCGGTCAAACATAGAGAAAGGTGGGCCTCATGATTTGACGGCTCATTAGTCATTATTACTGCCTATACTCTTTGCCCATATAATAACCATGTGGTAGAGTAGTTGGCTATACTTTTAATAACCATGCTCGAAGAGAAGAGGTGCACACACCCATGCACGTAGCACTCTTTGTGTCTTCCCCAACCACACACGTGACACGGTGGAGCTCATTTCTGTATGATGATTCAGCCCACGTGATAATTTGACGCGTCTAGTAGTAGTTACTCACTTAATGGAGGGTCAGGAACCATGCATGAATGGTGCCGCATTATTTATAAATAAAGTTTTTTTCTTCAGTGGCACGTATGCAATGTAATAGGTTCATATGGAGAGAAAAAGAAACCACTCCACTATATACATAGCCAGGAGCCTACACGGTTGCTTGCCGGGGTTGCTCTCTTCACACTCTCTCACACAAAACGACTGTGGCCACATCTCTAACATCTGGGCGGATCAGGTCCGCCGGGGGAAGGGGTGGATGCTTTGTGTCGATGTGGTCGCCGTCGCCGACGGCGAAAACCCACCGTCGGCCCGTCCCGATCAGGGGTCCCCATCGTTCTCTCTCACAAAGCTGGTGCGGTTGCCTTCGTCCCTTGCTCACCGCCGCGACGTGGGTAGTTGCTGCCTCCCGCTGCCCTCCTCTAAGCTAGCTACATCCCGACATCCCTCAGGTACAACTTCCTTTACAGCCGGCTTGCACCACTGCCCCAGCTGCCCACATTGGTCCATGTGGATATTTCTCTACTTCTTTGCCCCGCGCGTACCTCTACTGGCTTCTACTATATTTGTGATGAGTTTATGTCTCATCAACTAGTCCCACTAGTCTTTTTTGTCAAATCGAGTGTGCGTATCTTATATTATAGAAGAAAGGGGAAAGAACCTTCCATGGTTTCGTTACATAAGAGATTACAAGGCACTACGCCACCGTCCGCCTCCTATGACCTAACCGGACTACTCATGATGAGCCCACTCCAGCGTCTCTATGAAGAATGTATCCAGCTCTCCTCGTAGTAGTCCCGTCTACCTCCACACCTTGGCCACGCTCACAATACGGTCCGCGTGCTGATCGTCCAGCTGAACCGCCATGATCATGGGCCAGATGTGCAAGTACTCCGCAGCTTCCTCCACGTAGTCCCACTAGTCTTACTCTAATCACGCTTCTTCAATTTCTTTGCCACATGGATGCTCAACTCGATTTTAGTGAAACTGCACAAAATGATCCGATGGTCAAAGGGTTGCAAACTTCATTACTTCGGAAGGTTCGACATCGCCAGGAAATTAAAGCCTAGTTAGGGTTTCGGGTTCAAGGCCTAGGGACTGCATGGATCGTTTTTTTCTTTAGTTGTCTCTGTTACAAAATAAGTGTCAACTTTAGTACAACTTTGTACTAAAGTTGGCATGAAGTTGAGACACTTATTTTGGAACGGAGGGAGTACATATTGGCTATGATCTGTGAATCATTGAGATGCAATAGCATGCATGTTAGTCTCCTTTGTATTTGATGGAATGTTGCAACGGGGCAACCTTGGACGCAAGATACATGAAACAGAACCTGGAAGCTTCATGAGCATTGTACAAATTTATCTCATTGAGAAATTACAGTACATACTATGTACTAAAGAGTTAGGTGTCGCACGGTGTCCAGAAAATATGGTGATAGTGTGAGGTGGGCCATGTAATCACTGAGCTACCGTGTTTTCGCTGCTTTCGCACTCCTCCGCTGTAAGAGTGGAGAAAATTGTAAAGAGTGGAGACGCTCTACCTCCTTTCGCCGAAATGTGGGACATCCAGCATCCGGTGCACGTGTCATGCACCAAAGTAAAGTGTACAGTGCAACTAAGACTCAGCACAGGCATACCACCTCAGTAATAATGACCAATGAGCCGTCAAATCACATAGACCCGGCAGGAAGTTGGACAGACGAAGCAACCATCACTCTTTGTTGAATCCGCTTCTCCCTTCAACGTAGGCGCCAGTGAGAGGTCGTGTCCGCTCTGCCCGGCCATGAATGCGGCACCGATTCTCTGGAGCGGCGCTGACCGTTTCGGGCAGGAAGCGCGCGCGGTCGATGGAGGTTGTTTGGGTGGGCCAGGGTGGTTAGGAGCGGGCGTGGCTGCTGTCCTGACCGGACGCCCGGAAACGAGAGGATGCACCGACTCTCGTGGCTAAACCGTAGTACTACACACAATCTCTGTGTAGGTCGATGTGTCACTCTCTCTAACACACACACACGCTGTTAAAAATAAACACACACACACACGCACACACAGGTTCATGCGCCGGCGGTCAACCGCTATATCTGCGGCCGCGGGATTTGACGCACGCGGCTGCCGGATTTGGAGCATTCTGGCCGCGTGCGACTGCGCCTTGCCATGGATTGTCCGGGTACCGGGTCACACAACAATGGCAATGCCTCCACATCGCATGTAGTTTTAGTTGTTGTTCACTTCGGAGGGTTGTGTACCACACGTGAACGATAGTAAGTGCGACTGGGAGGTGTGGAGCGTTAATTGCGAATTGACCCCTTCGAGCGTTAAATTTTCTTCGCGTATTAGCATTGCCCTCTGTCATAGTTTACAGGGAGCGCTTCAATTCTCATGCATTTCCACCACCGGAGGGATTTTAGGCGTGTTTGGTTTAATGCCTAATTAATTAGGGCATCGTAACCGCAATCAAGGCCACAATTTCTCTCCATGCAGGTGCATATGCGGGGTGGAATAAATGCATGCATGTGTGTACGTGGACTGAAAGCACTCCATGCATGTGTGTGCGCATTAATTTCTCCAGTAATTGGGCGCCATGTTATAAGTCCCAATGCTATTTTTCAGTCCAATCGCTAATCACCTTAGTCCAAGAGATTGTTGTTGCGTGCCCTGTAAACTATGACGGAGGGAGAAATTAAATAAAGAGTTCCGTTTCATGCACAATTTAAAACAATTTTTATGGAGAGAAAAATATAACCACTCCAATTATATATATACTAGCAAGATGCCCGTGCATCAAGATGCATTTATATGAGTAGTTTATCTTGTGGGAGATAAGGATGAACGAGGGATGGCCTTATCTGCAAATGTGGAGAGCAGTGCGGGTATCTTTTTGCGAAATTGTCATAGTTTCCTTCCTATCCGTCATATATAGATCGGATGGCCTATATTGTAGGATGGCAGGCACATCATCATCACCAACTCTGTTTTTATAAGAGTATAGAGAGTAGAGATACACTGCAGCCTCAGCGCTTGTTTTCTAGAGTTTGCTCCCTTCACACTCTCTCCACTATATATATACACGTTGGAGCCTCAGCGCTTGCAGTTGCCCTCTTCACACTATCACCCTCTCTAGATCTAAACAAGACTACGTTAGCCTCTCTCCCTCACTGCTAGTCAAAGAGCCGATAGCATCTCGTCCGCCGGGGAAGGGAAGGAGGCTGCTGTCGCTGTCGGCGAGGGAGGGAATCCGCTACCGGCGCCGCTGTTCTCTTTCACCCAGCAGCGGCGCGGGAGGGCCTCCGACCCCTTCTTCCTCGTTGCCATACATAGTGTGGGCAGATCGGCCTCCGGCTGCCCACTGAGCCACCCCCGAGAACCTTAAGGTATAATTTACTTAATCGACATGCATTGCTCTAGCTGCATGTGGATTTTTTTTTGCTTCTGCACTCGAATCTAGGTGTTGGATCAAATAGGAAAGTAGTGGGGAAAGTTGTATAGCATGAATCTAGGACATGGTTCAAAGAGGAAAGGAAGGGGGGAAAGTAGTACAGACTGGCTATCCAACACCTACATTGGTCGAAAAGGGAAAACAATGACAAACGCAGTACACACATCTGTAACAAACTGATCTTTCTGTGGGTGGGGGACAAGGCTGTAGAGTTTGAGCAGAACTAGATTTGCTGCCCTCACATAGGGAAAGGTGTCTAAAGATAACAAAACTAGGACCAACACAAATATGCTCCTTGGTTGTTCTTTGTTGCAACAGACTGTGCATCACCCCTTTATACATCGGTAGATGCACATGGTGCTGGTGTGTCCACTGTCCCGCACAACTCTTTAGCTGTTTTTAATCTAATAATGCCGATAGAAAATTGAAGCAATGCCACAGTTAAAAGAAAATTACATGTTTAACGGATTTTATTCTTTATATAATCTCTCTGTTAATATGAATCAATGCCACTATTTGAGAAATGCTACTGTCTTGCTTTCTTTCCCATTTAGATAAGTTAGATGCTTCTTTTCGTGGGCTTCTATGTCATCCACTGTTATTGACCAGTAATTGTTTCCTTTGCACCTCTGTGTAAACAGGGTTATCTACTTCACCTCGTTGCTATTGTGACCTTTTGTTGCACTGCACAAAACACTTTTGTTTTAAGAGTGTTTTGTGCAGTTCAACCAAAATGTCACACCGACAATGTTGCTTGATTGCTTGATCTTAGTGGAACTACACAAGAGGAGATCTGACTTCCTATCCATGTTGGCAAATTTGTTTCAGATCTTCTTCTTGTGAGTTGTTTGAATTCCGCATCATGAGAGGTCAGTACTGGCCTTCTTCCACATGATTGTGCAGTGTGCTTTCATATGTTGTGCTACTTATACGGTAATGTTGCTTGATAGTGAACTGCACAAAAGGAGACCAGACTTCCAATCTGTTTGTGCACCGTAATATCCCATTGAGGTAAGATAATGATATTTCGCAACTGTTGGCCTGTATTTTGCTACTGTCATCAGAAAAGTAATGTTGTTGTTTAGTGCTATACTTTTGTGCCCTAATTGACATGCCAAATCTTACATTGAAGGCGAAGCTTGTTTGTTATTGAACCAAGTGATGAAGGGGAAGAACAAGCGGAAGAAGAACAAAAATCAACTCCTGGTGCTATAATGAAGCACTAGAACTGTGATGACACAAGTAATGATATAGTTTTGCATCTTAATTTATTGCTATGGCTGGAACGAGCAATTATTTTGCCACTGTGATTTGATGCCACTCTTAATGTAACATGTAATTATCTCTATTTGTGCAAATAGGGATCTTGTTTGAAGACAACATATATTTTAGTGGAACTGCACAAGAAGATGTTGGAAACATTAAACTAATCGAGGAGTTTATAGTAAGCATGGTAACCACAGTAGATAATAACGGATGGTTCCGGAGAAGTGCTTCATCTGCATGCTCTACACAATAAGCCTCCTGACAAAGGTTGGTACCAGCCCACGGATTTCATCCATATGATTGAGCTTTGTCATCTCTATTGGTGTTGTGCTACTGTTTAGCTACTGTCACAATAAAGTGGTATTGTCTCGCATGTTAATCTAGGGCTGCTAATAAATTGAGGCACCGGTTTGCCACCGTTATAGCCACTGATATAATTAAGTAATAATACAATTCAAATTGAGCTGCTGTGTTTGGTATCATATCATTTCCTATGAGGATAATGAGGATGCATCTCTTTGTGACTATACATTTCATCAGTTACTCCCATTATTAATGTAATGGTTGTTTTAAATATTTCCTTTCCTTTTTTTCGAGCAAACAGGGATGCTAGCATTTAGTTGTTCTCTTGTCTTTGCACAACATGATCATCCTCCTCTGAAGAAGAATATTGAGTACGTGAAGTGCCTAGTTACGATTATGCCAGGATGAAGAAGCCAAGCCTCTCTTCTTATCAGAAGGAGCAGTTGAAGGATGGTTACATTACTTCCCACAAGAACAAACTAACTTTAGCTCAGAAGGACTCACAGATCTCCATCTTTGTTGCTGTGATGGCCAATACAATGTTGTTTTAGGATTCTTTCCGGTGAGTTCCATTTTTTTAAATGTGTGCTCTGCATGGATCATGTAGGTGCCTGTTTAAACTGTAGATTCATAATACAGTTTGCTTTATACTAATCACTTTTTTTGTATTTATGCAAACAGGGATGCTCAGCTTGATTTCAATGAGAACTGCACAAAATGTTCTGATGGTTCGTGCCCTCCATTATACTTCATCATGCACAATACATCGAATGTTCCCGAATCATTCATTTCCATCTCCAGCCACAGAATTAGCTACAAGAAAGGCGGTGCCGATATGTTCAAGGCATTGCAACATATAAAGGCAAAATTCTACAAGCTACGCGTGAAGTTGGTTGATTTTAGTGGAACTGCACAAAAAGAACAAGTGGTTTATTTAGCACGATGTGACATGTGAATGTGCAAACTGATGGCAAACCCCGCCCATTCCACAATCGTAGGCATTTGATATTTTGAAATGGGAAAACCTTGTCAAAGTTTGCTCCTTGATGTACGCAAAGACACGCATTTGATATTTTTTAATGGAACAACCCTGTCAAATTTTGCTCATTGATGTTAGAAAGAAGACATGCGTTTGATATTTTCGAATGGGACGCCCTTTGCCGTCAGCAGCATCGATTGATTTTGTTTATTCTTTAGTTGTGAAGTAAATATTGGCTCTGACATGTGAATCACTGAGATGCATAATCATCGATTATTTTGAATGTTCTCTATGAATTGTCAGGCCCGTGAGTTTCATTGCAATGTACAGGCACGCTAAAACGTTGCTGAAACTTTTTGTATGTGTAAAACTACTGCAAACAAGGTGATCACCGTGCGTCCTAAGAATAATGCTAGTACGTATTGTTTTGCATGTTCATCCAATGCCAGTGATACAAGAATTCAAACTAATCAAACTAAATTCGTTCATACACGGCCGGATTTCATATAAACATGCCGGATTTCATTACTTTTCATACATTCTTCAACTAAAAAGGCGTGCGCTGGAGGTATAATTAATTAAACTAATCTATGATCTCCGGCGCCCATTTCCCGTGTCCAGCTGAGCCAAACAGAAGCTTATTCTCCAGCACAGCTCTTTGACTCCACGTCGCCGCCAAGAAGCTAATCGGCCGTCAATGTTCAACCTGCCAAGCTTGGCTTCAACCGGAGGGTAGCAGCGGTGAACTTACTTGGACCCGAGCGGCAATGACCTACCGTGTTCTACTCTTCCACGTTCTCTGTGTGGCGTGGCCTCGTTGGCAGTGGGGCGGGGCCACGACGGAGCCGGCGATGTCCTCTGTCTCGTTGCCGGTGGGGCGGCGCCTCGGCGGAGCGGGGAAATCCTCCCCCTTGTTGCCGGTAGGGTGGGGCCTCGTCGAAGCCGGTGATGTCCTCTGCCTCGTTGTTGGCAGGGTGGGGCCTCGGCGGAGCAGGGCCTCACCGAAGCCGACGAAGTCCTCCACCTCGGTGCCAGTGAGGCGGGGCCTCGGTGGAGCCGGCGATGTCCTCTGCCTCGTTGTTGGCGGGACGGGGCCTCGGCGGAGCAGGGCCTTGCCGAAGCCGGCGAAGTCCTCCGCCTCGGTGCCGGCGGAGCGGTGCCTCGGTGGAGCCAGCATTTGTCCTCTGCCTCGTCGTCGGTCTCGCCAAACAATGCCTCGCCCGCTTCATCGCCCTCTTTGTAGGCGGTCGCAACCTCCACCACACACATGCAGTACCGCCAGTGCACGAGGCGGCTCTCGTGGGCAGAGCCGTACGACTCGAGCAGCACCTCCTGCTCTGCCCGCTCCGCGGTGATCTGCTCCTCCGCCTGCAGGTGCTACTGGAGAACATGGTGGTTATAGGCGGTGTCGGCCTGCGCCTCCCAGAACTGCTCCTCATGCTTCCGCCTCACCATTTCTATGTATTGGGCACGGGCCTCGCCGATGGTCATGGTGCAATGCACCGACGAGGATGGCGTGGAGGAGGGGGTTGGCGCCGGATCGAAGACTACCACATTCTCCACTGGGACGTCGTCGTCCTTCGGCTGCCTGCCGGCCAGCCAGTCGACAGCAATGACTGCCATCTCCTTCCAGGTTGCCTCCCAACAAGCGCTATCGTTTTATGCCCCTAGCTAGGCATAATAATTTTAATGATGCTCACATGGAAGACAAAAATTGAAGCACAAAGAGAACATCATCTAGCATATGAAAAACATATTTAAGTCTAACATACTTCCTATGCTTAGGAATTTTATATGCAAACAAATTATCATGACAAGAAATATCTAACATATGCAAAGGAAAGGAATAAAACATTGACAATCTCAACATAACGAGAGGAAATTTAATAACATGAAAATTTCTACAATCATATTTCCCTCTCTCATAATAACTACATGTGGGATCATATTCATATTCAACAATATAACTATCACATAAAATATTCTCTTCATGATCCACATGCATGCAAAGTTGACACTCTTCCAAAATAGTGGGACTATCATCAAATAAAGTAATGACCTCTCCAAGCCCACTTTCATCAAAAAAATCATAAGATTGAACACTCTCCAAATATGTGGGATTATTTTTACCTAAAGTTGACGCTCTTCCAAACCCACTTTCAATATTATTGCAAACATTATTATTAATATCATATTCATCATGAGGCTTAAATAAATTTTCAAGATCATAAGAAGAATCACCCCAATCATGATCATTGCAACAAGTAGTGGACATAGCAAAGTTAGCATCCCCAAGCTTGGGGTTTTGCATATTATTAGCACAATTGACATTTATAGAATTTATAGTAAAATCATCGCAATCATGATTTTCATTCAAGGAGCTATCATGAATCACTTCATAAATTTCTTCATCACAATTTTCAGATTCATGAATCTCAAGCAAAACTTCATAAAGATAATCGAGTGCACTCAACTCACTAGCAATTGGTTCATCATGATTGGATCTTTTAAAAAGATTAGCAAGTGGATGGGGATCCATATCAATAGATTTTTAGCAAGCGAAGATGCAAGCATATAGAAGGCACATGGCAACACAAGCAAACAAAAGATTAAACAAGAAAAAGGCAAATGAAAAGAAGGCGAATAAAACGGCAAATTTTTGTGAAGTGGGGGAGATGAAAACGAGAGGCAAATGGCAAATAATGTAAATTGCAAGGAGATGAGATTTGTGATTAGGAACCTGACAGATGTTGATGATGTCTCTGCGGCAACTGCGCCAGAAATTCCTTTTGATGTCGCTTGAACTATGTCAGTATTTCCCCAAAGAGGAAGGGATGATTGATACGTCTCCATCGTATCTACTTTTCCAAACTATTTTGCCCTTGTTTTGGACTCTAATTTGCATGATTTGAATGGAACTAACCCGGACTGACGCTGTTTTCAGCAGAATTGCCTTGGTGTTATTTTTGCGCAGAAATAAAAGTTCTTGGAATGACCTAAAACTTCACGGAGAATATTTTTGGAATAAATAAAAAATATTGGTGAAAGAATCAACAGAGGGGGGCCCACCTGCTGTCCACAAGGGTGCAGGGCGCGCCCCCCTGCCTTGTGGGTCCCCTGGACCTCCACCGACCTCAACTCCAACTCCATATATTCATGTTCAGGGAGAAAAAAATCAGAGAGAAGGATTCATCGTGTTTTACGATACGGAGCCACCGTCACCTCCTGTTCTTCATCGGGAGGCCAGATCTGGAGTCCGTTCGGGGCTCCGGAGAGGGCATCATCACCAACCTTCCTCCATCACCAATTTCATGATGCTCATCACCGTGCGTGAGTAATTCCATCGTAGGCTTGCTGGACGGTGATGGGTTGGATGAGATTTATCATGTAATCGAATTAGTTTTGTTAGGGTTTGATCCCTAGTATCCACTATGTTCTAAGATTGATGTTGCTATGACTTTGATATGCCTAATGCTTGTCACTAGGGCCAGAGTGCCATGATTTCAGATCTGAACCTATTATGTTTTCATGAATATATTTGTGTTCTTGATCCGATCTTGCAAGTTGTAGACACCTATTACGTGTTATGATCCGCATACCCCAAGGTGACAATAATTGGGATTCTTTCCGGTGATTACCGTAGTTTGAGGAGTTCATGTATTCACTAAGTGCTAATGCTTTGGTCCGGTTCTCTATTAAAAGGAGGCCTTAATATCCCTTAGTTTCCATTAGGACCCCGCTGCCACGGGAGGGTAGGACAAAATATGTCATGCAAGTTCTTTTCCATAAGCACGTATGACTATATTTGGAATACATGCCTACATTATATTGATGAATTGGAGCTAGTTCTGTGTCACCCTAGGTTATGACAGTTGCATGATGAATGCCATCCGACATAATTATCCATCATTGATCCATTGCCTATGAGCTTTTCACGTATTGATCTTTGCTACGTTACTTTTCCATTGCCACTGTTACAATTGCTACAAAACTGCTACTATTACTTTTGCCACCGTTACCGTTACTTCCATACTACTGTGCTACTAAATACTTTGCTGCAGATACTAAGTCTTTCAGGTGTGGTTGAATTGACAACTCAGCTGCTAATACTTGAGAATATTCTTTGGCTCCCCTTGTGTCGAATCAATAAATTTGGGTTGAATACTCTACCCTCGAAAACTATTGCGATCCCCTATACTTGTGGGTTATGAAGACCTTTTTCTGGCGCCGTTGCCGGGGAGCATAGCTCTATTCTCTGATTTACTTGGGATTTATATCTGTTGATCACTATGAAGAATTTGAAAGATACCAAAACCAAGATCTATCCCTCAACTACGAGGGGAGGTAAGGAACTGCCATCTAGCTCTGCACTTGATTCACCTTCTGTTTAGTAAACTTGCGACACCTACACCTGCTATTGATTCTGATATGTCGCATGTTATTGCTGATGCTACTTCTACTATGAATCATGCTTATGATGCTACTACTTTGCTCGATAAAACTGTGCCACTCGGTGAATTACTTGATGAACATCTTGCTAGAGTTAGAACTATTGATTATGCTGAAGATGATATTTCTGAAATTGATGAAATTATTGAAACTAAACACTTTGAAACACCTAATAAGACTAGCTCTCCTAGGTATGAACTTCCTATTGTACCTGAGGGTTATATTATGGATGAAGAAACTGCTAGAGACTTTTTTGCTTGTAATGATAGAGATGATCTTAAGAAACTGTTAGCAAAGCTGAAAGAAAAGTCTTTGAATGCTAGAATGCAATATGATCCTAAGTTTGCTACTTCACCTATCTTTGTTACTGATAAGGATTATGAATTCTCTGTCGATCCTGAGTTAATTACTTTGGTTGAGTCTGATCCTTTCTATGGTTATGAATCTGAAACTGTTGTGGCACATCTTACTAAATTGAATGATATAGCCACCCTATTTACTCATGAGGAGAAAATTTGTTATTACTATATTCTTAAGTTGTTTCCTTTCTCGTTAAAGGGTGATGCTAAGTTATGGTTTAATTCTCTTGCTCCTGGTTGTGTGCGTAGTCTCCAGGATATGATTTACTACTTCTCTGAAAAATATTTCCCTACTCATAAGAAACAAGCTGCTTTAAAGGAAATATTTAACTTTGTGCAATTTGAAGAAGAGAGTCTCCCACAAGCTTGGGGGAGGCTCCTCCAATTACTTAATGCTTTGCCTGATCATCCTCTCAAGAAAAATGAAATACTTGATATCTTTTATAATGGACTAACCGATGCTTCTAGGTACCACCTAGATAGTTGTGCTGGTTGTGTTTTCAGGGAATGAATTGTTGAGCAAGCTGAATTGCTATTGAATAATATATTGAGTAATGATAATGATTGAACACTTCCTGAACCAACTCCTAAGCCAACTCCAAAGGAAAGAGGTATTCTATTTCTCAGTCCTGAAGATATGCAAGAGGTAAAGAAATCTATGAAAGAAAAAGGTATTAAAGCTGAAGATATTAAGAATTTACCACCTATTGAAGAAATACATGGTATTGATAACCCGACACAGGTAGTAGAGGTAAATTCTCTCTATAGATTTGATGAAGGTGATATCCCTTATAATAAGTTTGCTAGTCAATGCTTGGATGAGTTTGATAATTTTATTGTTAAACAAGAAAATTTCAATGCTTATGTTAGTAGGCAATTTAAACGCAATGCTCACATGCTTGACTGCTTGGGTGATTATATGAGTAGAACTATTAATGATCTTAAGCTTATTAGTAAACATGCTTCCATGGTTAAAACTCAAGTAGAACAAGTACTTAAGGCACAACATGATTTGCTCAATGAGATGAATAGTAAGAACAATGATAATGCTGTTAGGGTTATGACTAGAGGTGGCAAAATGACTCAGGAACCTTTGTATCCTAAGGGCCATCCTAGGAGAATTGAGCAAGATTCTCAGAGAATTAATACTGATGCACCTAGTCCAAGTAATAATAATAAAAACAAAACTGATAGGACTTTGCATGCTTCTAGTGAACCTGTCATAGATACACATGAGAATCCAAATGATATTTCTATTTCTGATGCTGAGACACAATCTGGTGATGAACATGAACCTAGTGATAATGTTAATGATGATGTTCATGTTGATGCTGAACCTAGTAATGATAACGATGTGGAGGTAGAACCTGCTGTTGATCTTGATAACCCACAACCAAAGAATCAACGTTATGATAAGAGAGACTTCGTTGCTAGGAAACATGGTAAAGAAAGAGAACCATGGGTTCAAAAACCCATGCCTTTTCCCCCTAAACCATCCAAGAAAAAGGATGATGAGGATTTTGAGTGCTTTGCTGAAATGATTAGACCTATATTTTTGCGTATGCGTTTGACTGATATGCTCAAAATGTCCCCTTATGCTAAGTATATGAAAGATATTGTCACAAATAAAAGAAAAATACATGAAGCTGAAATTCCCACCATGCTTGCTAATTATACTTTTAAGGGTGGAATACCAAAGAAACTTGGAGATCTAGGAGTACCAACTATACCATGCTCCATTAAAAGAAACTATGTTAAAACTGCTTTATGTGATTTGGGAGTCGGTGTTAGTGTTATGCCTTTCTCTTTATATCGTAGACTTGAATTGACTAAGTTGACACCTACTGAAATCTCTTTGCAAATGGCTGATAAATCAACTGCTATACCCATCGGTATTTGTGAGGATGTGCCTGTTGTGGTTGCAAATGTTACTATATTAACGGACTTTGTTATTCTTGATATTCCCGAGGACGACAGTATGTCGATCATCCTTGGTAGACCCTTTTTGAATATAGCAGGGGCTGTTATTGATTGCAACAAGGGCAATGTCACTTTTCATGTTAATGGTAATGAGCATACGGTACACTTTCCGAAGAAGCAACCTCAAGTTCATAGTATCAATTCTATTAGAAAATTTTCAACTATTACTATTGGAGGTTTTGAATTCCCTCTTCCTACTGTCAAAAAGAAATATGATATTCTTATTGTTGGGGACATGCATATCCCCGTTGAGGTAACCTAGTGTTATTCGAAAATTCTCCGGTTTCATGTTATTCGAAAGAAGTTTGTTAATAAGACTTGATCAACCTTGTTAATGGATTCCTTTTGATGAGCATGAGATGGATGAATTTAGAAAGCACAACTTTCTGTACCCACTTTTACTCTCTGTTTTTGAGAATAAATAAAGCAAAAGTAGTATTATCTGTCAGTTTTCTGAATTATCCGTGCAATAAAATATGTCCCTCCATCACCAACCTTCCTCCATCACCAATTTCATGATGCTCACTGCTGTGCGTGAGTTATTCCGTCGTAGGCTTGCTGGACGGTGATGGGTTGGATGAGATTTATCATGTAATCGAGTTAGTTTTGTTAGGGTTTGATCCCTAGTATCCACTATGTTCTAAGATTGATGTTGCTACGACTTTGCTATGCCTAATGCTTGTCACTAGGGCCCGAGTGCCATGATTTCAGATCTGATCCTATTATGTTTTCATGAATACATTTGTGTTCTTGATCCAATTTTGCAAGTTGTAGACACCTATTACGTGTTATGATCCGCATACCCCAAGGTGACGATAATTGGGATTCTTTACGGTGATTACCGTAGTTTGAGGAGTTCATGTATTCACTAAGTGCTAATGCTTTGGTCCGGTTCTCTATTAAAAGGAGGCCTTAATATCCCTTAGTTTCCATTAGGACCCTGCTGCCACGGGAGGGTAGGACAAAAGATGTCATGCAAGTTCTTTTCCATAAGCACGTATGACTATATTCGGAATACATGCCTACATTATATTGATGATTTGGAGCTAGTTCTGTGTCACCCTAGGTTATGACTGTTGCATGATGAATGCCATCCAACATAATTATCCATCATTGATCCATTGCCTATGAGCTTTTCACATATTGATCTTTGCCACGTTACTTTTTCGTTGCCACTGTTACAATTGCTACAAAACTGCTACTGTTACTTTTGCCACCGTTACCGTTACTTCCATACTACTTTGCTACTAAATACTTTGCTGCAGATATTAAGTCTTTCAGGTGTGGTTGAATTGACAACTCAGCTGCTAATACTTGAGAATATTCTTTGGCTCCCCTTGTGTCGAATCAACAAATTTGGGTTGAATACTCCACCCTCGAAAACTGTTGTGATCCCCTATACTTGTGGGTTATCAATGATGCAGCACAACTACGGTAGGTATCACCCTCAGTTATGAAACCAAGGTATCAATCCAGTAGGAGAACCAAGCAACACTATGTAAACGGTACCTGCACACAAATAACAAATACTTGCAACCCGACGATTAGGAGGGGTTGTCAATCCCTCTACGGGTAACGGTGCCAGAAATTGTCAAATTGACGGGATAAAAATTGTGATAGATTGGATAACTAGATCTCGATAAAACATGAAATAAAATAAATAGCAAAAAAGTGCAGCAAGGTATTTTTGGGTTTTTGGAATAATAGATCTAAAAATAAAAGCGAATGAAAATAGATCGGAAAGCAAATATGATAAAGAATAGACCCGGGGGCCGTAGATTTCACTAGTGGCTTCTCTTAAGAAAATAGCATACGGTGGGTAAACAAATTACTATTGGGCAATTGATAGAACATCAAATAATTATGACGATATCCAGGCAATGATCATTATATAGGCATCACGTCCAAGATTAGTAGACCGACTCCTGCCTGCATCTACTACTATTACTCCACACATCGACCGCTATCCAGCATGCATCTAGTGTATTAAGTTCATGGAGAAATGAAGTAATGCAATAAGAACGATGACATGATGTAGACGAGATCTATTCATGTAGGAATAGCCCCCATCTTGTTATCCTTAATAGCAACGATACATGCGTGTCCTGCTGTCCCTTCTGTCACTGGGAAAGAACACCGCATGATCGAACCCATCACAAAGCACCTCTTCCCATGGCAAGAAAAATTGATGTAGTCGGCCTAACTAAACTAAAGATTCGAAAAAGAAATAAGAGGCTATAAGTAATCATGCATAAAAGAGTTCAAAGAACTCAAATAACTTTCATAGATATAGATCTGATCATAAACTCAAAGTTCATCAAATCCCAACAAACACATCGCAAAAAGAGTTACATCAAATAGATCTCCAAGAGACCATTGTATTGAGAATCAAAAAGAGAGAAGAATCCATCTAGCTACTGCCTACGGACCCGTAGGTCTACAATGAACTACTCACGCATCATCGGAGAGGCACCAATGAGGATGATGAACCCCTCCATGATGGTGTCTAGATTGGATCTCGTGGTTCTGGAACTTGCGGCGGCTGGAATTGTGTTTCGTCGAATCACCTAGGGTTTTTGGAATATTTGGGTATTTATAGGGTGAAGAGGCGGTGCGGGAGGCCACCGAGGTGGGCACAACCCACCAGGGCGCGCCTGGGCCCCCAGGCGCGCCCTGGTGGGTTGTGCTACCCTCGGAGCCCCCCTCTGGTACTTCTTTGGCCCAACAGGTGTCTTTGGTCCAGAAAAATTCTCCAAAAAGTTTCGCTGCGTTTGGACTCCGTTTGGTATTGATTTTCTGTGAAGTAAAAAACAAGCAAAAAATAGCAACTCGCACTGGGCACTATGTCAATAGGTTAGTCCCAAAAAATGATATAAAGTTGCTATAAAATGATTGTTAAACATCCAAGAATGATAATATAATAGCATGGAACAAGCAAAAATTATAGATGCGTTGGAGACATATCAGCATCCCCAAGCTTAATTCCTACTCGTCCTCGAGTAGGTAAATGATAAAAACAGGATTTTTTATGTGGAATGTTGCCTAACATGTTCATCACATATTCTTTTCTTTGTAGCATGGACATATGGACTTTTATATGGTTCAAAGCGATAGTCTAGTTTGACATGAAGATTTCAATACTCAAGCATATCAACAAGCAACCATGTCTTTCAAAATATCAACACTAAATAAAGTTATCCGTAGCCCATCATGCTCAATCATTGATCCATTCATGAAACACACTCGCATATTAGCTACATCCAATGCTCAAGTACGATCATAGTGCCCCTTAGTTGGTGCTTTATAAGAGAAGATGGAGACTCAAATAAAAATAAAAATTGAATAAAGTAAATAGATAGGCCCTTCGCAGATGGAAGTAGGGATTTGTAGAGGTGCCAGAGCTCAAAGCTTAAATTGAGAGATACATTTTTTTGAGAGGCATACTTTTCCCGTCAACGAAAACGACCGAGTAATTCCCAACACTTTCCATGCTAGATATATCATAGGCGGTTCCCAAACAGAAAATAAAGTTTATTCATTTTTCCACCATTCTTTCACTTTCCATGGCTAGCCGTATCCACGGGTGCCCTCCATACCAACACTTTCCAAGGAATTTATTATTTG
Organism: Thinopyrum elongatum; assembly: GCA_011799875.1. Classification (NCBI taxonomy): domain Eukaryota; kingdom Viridiplantae; phylum Streptophyta; class Magnoliopsida; order Poales; family Poaceae; genus Thinopyrum; species Thinopyrum elongatum. The sequence continues at coordinate 493,883,029 of CM022303.1, read as the reverse complement.
ACAACATAAAGTAAATTTCTTTTTCATTTCGGGACTGGGCCTCCCTATTACCGCAGCACTCTCGTGCAATGACAAGTGAATAAACACTCATCTTGAGAATAACACATCTAGCATGGAAAATATTGGCCACCCCCTGCCGCTTCATGAGCGGTACGAGCACACAAAAAGGAAATTTATTTTGAAAATTAGAGATGGCACATACAATTTTTCTTAGAACGGCACGAGAATACCGCATATAGGTAGGTATGTTGGACTCATATGGCAAAATTGGGTTTAAAGATTTTGGATGCACAAGTAGTTTTTCTACTTAGTACAAGTGGAGGCTAGCAAAAAGATTGAGAAGCAACCAACCAAGAAACGAAAAATGACATAAGCGAGCATTAAGCATAACTAACACTGAATAATGCACCACAAGTAGGATGTAATTTCATTGCATGACTATTGACTTTCGTGCTTGCATAGGGAATCACAAACCTTAACACCAGTATTCTTACTAAAGCATAATTACTCACCAACATGGCTCACATATCACTATCATCATATCTCAAAACAATTACAAAGAATCAAGTTTATTTTGTCCAATGATCTTCATGAAAGTTTTTATTATATCCCTCTTTAATATCTATCACTTTGGGACTAGTTTGATATGTTGCAATTGCTTTTGACAAGCTCAAACAAATCTAAGTGAAGAACATGAGCATAAAATTTTTTGTCTTTCAAAATAATATAAATGAAGCATGAGAGAATTTCTTAAAAAATTTACTAACTCTCAAATAAATCTAAGTGAAGCATGAGAGCATTTCTTCAAAAATATTAAAGCACACCGTGCTAAAAAAGATATAAGTGAAGCACTAGAGCAATTCCATAGCTCAAAACATTTAAGTGAAGCATATAGAGCAATTCTAACAAATCATAGCATAATTTGGCCCTCTCAAATAGGTATGTCCAGCAAGGATACTTGTGAAAAACTAAAAATCAAAACAAGCAAAGACTCATATAATAAAAGTCGCTCCAAGCAAAACTCATGATATGTGACGAATAACAATATAGCTCCATGTAAAATACCGATTGTCGTTAGAAGAAAGAGGGGATGCCTTCCGGGGCATCCCCAAGCTTAGTTGCTTGGTTCTCCTTGAATATTAACTTGGGATGCCATGGGGCATACCCAAGCTTAGGCTTTTCTTACTCCTTATTCCTTCATTCATCGTGATCTCACCCAAAACTTGAAAACTTCAATCACACAAAACTTAACAAAACTTTTGTGGGATCCGTTAGTATAAAAAAACCAATCTTTACTTTAATTACTGTAGAAAACCCATCCAATTTTTTTTATTGCATTATATCTACTGTATTCTAACTTTGCCATGGCTTATACCCCCCGATACAATCCATAGATTCATCAAAATAATTACACAATGCAAAGAAAACAGAATCTGTCAAAAACAGAACAGTCTGTAAAGATGCGAATTGTTCTCATGATTCTGTAACTCGAAAAGTTCCGAAAAATTAGGAAAACAGGGGAAATTTGTATATAAATCTTGTGTAAAAAAATCAGAATTTTTAGTCAATTATGTGAATTTAGACAATTATTTTACTGGACGCAAAAGTTTCTGTTTTTCAACAGGATCAAATCAAGTATCACCAAAGCTATCCCAAAGGCTTTACTTGGCACAAACACTAATTAAAACATAAAAAACACAATTATAACAGAGGCATAATTGTGCAAATACTCAATAACAGAAAGAAAAAGGCAAAAATAAATTTTATTCATTGGGTTGCCTCCCAACAAGCGCTATCGTTTTATGCCCCTAGCTAGGCATAATAATTTTAATGATGCTCACATGGAAGACAAGAATTGAAGCACAAAGAGAACATCATCTAGCATATGAAAAACATATTTAAGTCTAACATACTTCCTATGCATAGTAATTTTATAAGCAATCAAATTATCATGACAAGAAATATCTAACATATGCAAAGGAAAGGAATAAAACATTGACAATCTCAACATAACGAGTGGAAATTTAATAACATGAAAATTTCTACAATCATATTTCCCTCTCTCATAATAATTACATGTGGGATCATATTCAAATTCAATAATATAACTATCACATAGAATATTATCTTCATGATCCACATGCATGCAAACTTGACACTCTTCGAAAACAGTGGGATTATCATCAAATAAACTCATGACCTCTCCAAGCCCACTTTCATCAAAAAATTTGTAAGATTGAACACTCTCCAAATATGTGGGATTATTTTTTACCTAAAGTTGATGCTCTTCCAAACCCACTTTCAATATTATTGCAAACATTATTATCAATATCATATTCATCATGAGGCTTAAATAAATTTTCAAGATCATAAGAAGAATCACCCCAATCATGAGCATTGCAACAAGTAGTGGACATAGCAAAGTTAGCATCCCCAAGCTTGGGGTTTTGCATATTATTAGCACAATTGATATTAATAGAATTTATAGTAAAATAATTTCAATCATGCTTTTAATTCAAGGAGTTATCATGAATCACTTTATAAATTTCTTCATCACAATTCTCAGATTCACGAATCTCAAGCAAAACTTCATAAAGATAATCTAGTGCACTCAACTCACTAGCAATTGGTTCATCATGATTGGATCTTTTAAAAAGATTAGCAAGTGTATGGGGATCCATATCAATAGATTTTTAGCAAGCGAAGATGCAAGCATATAGAAGGCACATGGCAACACAAGCAAACAAAAGATCAAACAAGAAAAAGGCAAACAAAAAGAAGGCGAATAAAATGGCAAATTTTTGTGAAGTGGGGGTGATGAAAACGAGAGGCAAATGGCAAATAATGTAAATTTCAAGGAGATGCAATTTGTGATTAGGAACCTGATAGATGTTGATGATGTCTCCCCGGCAACGGAGCTAGAAATTCCTTTTGATGTCGCTTGAACTACGTCGGTATTTCCCCAAAGAGGAAGGGATAATGCAGCACAGCTATGGTAGGTATTTCCCTCAGTTATGAAACCAAGATATCAATCCACTAGGAGAACCAAGCAACACTATGTAAACGGTACCTGCACACAAATAACAAATACTTGCAACCCGACGATTAGGAGGGGTTGTCAATCTCTCTACGGGTAACGGTGCCAGAAATTGTCAAGTTGACGGGATAAAAATTGTGATAGATTGGATAAATAGATCTCGATAAAACGCAAAATAAAATAAATAGCAAAAAAGTGCAGCAATGTATTTTTGGGTTTTTGGAATAATAGATCTAAAAATAAAAGCGAATAAAAATAGATCAGAAAGCAAATATGATAAAGAATAGACCCGGGGGCCGTAGATTTCACTAGTGGCTTCTCTCAAGAAAATAGCATACGGTGGGTAAACAAATTACTGTTGGGAAATTGATAGAACATCAAATAATTATGATGATATCCAGGCAATGATCATTATATAGGCATCACATCCAAAATTAGTAGACCGACTCCTGCCTGCATCTACTACTATTACTCCACACATCAACCGCTATCCAGCATGCATCTAGGGTATTAAGTTCATGGAGAAATGGAGTAATGCAATAAGAATGATGACATGATATAGATGGGATCTATTCATGTAGGAATAGCCCCCATCTTGTTATCCTTAGTTTGAAATTATATTTAACCTGACTCGAAATTTCGGGATAAAAATATTTCGGATCCCATCAAAATGTGGGAAATTTTGTTGATTTTTTTTGAGCGGTTGGTTGAAATTATTAACCATTGTCCTGGCTAGAAAATGGGATGTAATTTTAACAAACAGTAAATGGCTGAGTAAATTCCATTAGATTTCAAAAATGGGCTGTACATTATAACAAATCGCAAATGGGCTATATGTTCTATGCCACAGATGTGATGGTCACTTGTGGGCCTACTAAGTTGACACGTACGCAAGGCTTTGTCAACTTATAGTCAACACACGATTCTAGTCGAAGTGGCCGTTGGATGTCCATCTAACGGCTATGGTGCTTCTTCAATCTCGGATATTCATGCTTCAGCCGCCCAAACCACCGCCAGCGGTACCGCCTGCTACCGCCTCTCGTGGCCTGCTGTGCTGCCGCGCAGGCCTCACCGGCCCACCCTACTCCCATCGCCGTCCAGGCCATTCCTCCAGTCACCAACACCTCATGTTATTCTCCGGCGATGGCAGCCTCACACCGCAGCCAAACCAGTGAACCATCATACTCCCCTCCGCGTGGGCATCCACTGTTGTGTCTTCGCCGGCTCTGGGTCGTTCCCTTCCTAGGCCTCGCCATCGTCCACCGCGTTGGTTCTCTCGGCGCGGCGTGGTTAATTTGTCTACAAACGACAGCCATTAGAAGAGGCATGTACATAGAGTGGCTGATAGTAGGGACCCACGTGGCCCATGATCGCACGAGAGCAAGTCCCTCCTTATTATGCGAAAACATATGATTTCTCCCCCTGACAGGTTTGAGCCACCAGCTACATATTCGCACGCAAGGAAGTGTTTCCTTTATTACGCGGAAAAAAGTTACCTCTCCCTGACAGCTGGGACCCACCAGCTTTATTATGATCCATTTCGTGAAAATATAGATTGTACCAAAGATGCTAAATTGTTTTCTTTTTATTCTAACTGGAAAAAGAAGAAATTAAAAAACCAGAAAACATCTTCGCATGCAAGGAAGTGCCACCTTATTACGAGCAAAAAAATGATTCCCCTTGCTAGTTGAGACCCACCAGATTTGGAGGCTGACTTGTGGGCCAACTAAGTTGACGCGTACGTGCTTTGTCAACTTAGTCAAAACGATTCTAGCTGTACTGACCATTGGATGTTAAATCAACGGCCGTGCTGCGTCTTCAACCTCTGGTCTTCTTGCTCCAGCCGCCCAAACCAGCGCCCGCCGTACCGCCTGCTCTAGCCTCCCGTGGCCGGCTGTGCTGCCGCACAGGCCTCACGGACCAACCATACTACGACTGGCCAGGCCTTCCCTCTACTCACCCACACCCCCTGTTATTCTTCGGTGACGGCAGCCTTATGCCACAGCCGAACCAGTGAACCCTTGTACTCCCTTCTGCATGGGCATCCACCTGCCTCGTCTTCCCTGGCTCCAGGTCATTCCCTTCCTAGGCCTCGCTGTCGTCCACCATCTTGATGCTCTCGGCGTCTCGTGGTCAACGAGGTCAATGAACGACAGCCATCGGAAGAGGACTTTAGGCTGTGAGGCTGACAGCTGGACCCACCAGCTACATCTTTGAACATGAGGAAGTGCCTCCTTATTACTCGCAAAATAAAAATGATTCCTCCCCCTGACAGCCGAGACCCACCAGCTATATTTTCGCACGCAAGGAAGTGCGTCCTTATCCTCCCTGATAGCTGGGACCCACCCGGTCAAAGCGTACGTAGCATTGTATGTCTGGTCATGAACGTGTATGTACATACTGGTCGATCGGTCTCTCTACAATGATGAACCGTGGCCGAGCAAGCAGCAGGACATGTAGTAGTAGAGCCCCCGACGTAGCAGTTCAGGCAGTCCAGTCTAAACCATGTACACGTACTTACAACTAGATGCCAAAAAATATGACCACGTACGTATATACGGGCGCGGTCTCAAACGCCTACTCGCACATACGTACGGCCAGGGCTCATGTACATGGAGAGGCAACGGACGGCAGCAACGGCGTCCTGTTCATCGGAAGCCAACCGGCTGGGTCGGAACGGAGAAACTGCGTCATGTTCATCGGGAGGCAACAGAATGCGTCGTGTTCATCGAGAGCGAATCGACTTGGACGGAACAGCCGAAACGGGGTCTGGCGTACCGCAGTACGGAGGAAACAACCTTCTGTTCGACCGGCTATGGTCAAAACAGGATCCTGTTCATCGGGAGGGGTCTGGCGTACCGCAAAACAGAGGAAACGGAATTGTGTTCGAGCTCCTACGGTCAAAACGGGGTGCTATTGATCAGGAGGGGTGTGGCGTAACGCAAAACGGAGGAAACGGTCCTGTGTTGGAGCGCCTACGGTCGAAACGGTATCCTGTTCATCTAGAGGGGTGTGGCGTACCGCAAAACGGGACTCTATGGGCTACTGTTCATCTACCGTCTAGTGCCTCGCTCCAGCCTCCACGGGCTACTATCCATCCACCGTCGACTTCCTCCAGCCTCCACCTGCTACTGTTCATCCACCGCGACCTTCCTCATGCCTCCACTAGCTACTATTCATCCACAGGGCTACTGTTCATCCAGCCTCCACCGGCTACTGTTTAACCAGCCCTCCACGGGGTCCTGTTCATCCAGCCTCCACCGGCTACTGTTCAACCAGCCCTCCACGGGGTCCTGTTCATCCACCCCCAACCGGCTGGGTGTGGCGGCCTCCTCGATCAGGGTCCTGTTCATCCAGTGGTAACGGCCTCTACTACCACGGGGTCCTGTTCATCCAACCCCCAACAACAATCACTGTTCATCCAGAGGCAGGTTTGATCGGCTTCAGTTAGCAGCAGTAGCGAAGGAATCGCCCGGGTTCAGTTAACAACCAAGGGATCGATCGCTCGGGTTTAGTAGTGCAAGTAGCTAGTGCAATCGCTCGGGTTCAGTAAGCGAATGCCTCGCTCAGTTCAGTTAGGGCCCAACGCCTCGCACACACACGCGTGTGTGTACAAGAGAAACGTGCAAACCTCCGTGCATCGCTCGGCCCCGACCACCCACCGTAACCGGGAACTCCCCGATATTTTCCTCGCCCTCGCTTCTACCATGATTTTTTCCGTCATGGACGGCCCAAAGAATGTCATGCAGGTGCGTCCCCGGCCCGCCCAGGATGAAAAGCCCATTTTCTTTCATGATTTTTTGTCATAGAAGTAGGAGCCCACCACATCTATGATGATACGTGGTTTTTTCACAATTATCGTCATAGAAGTGTCATAAGCATGACAGAAAAAATTCGTTCGGCCCAAAATGTCACAGATGTGTCTTTTTTTTGTAGTGACGGTGCCTAGTCTGTCCCAAGTCCACCCTGCCGGGTGCCACCTGGTAGAAAAATAGCACTACCTACAAACACCAGAAACTAGTTGCAACTCCTGGACAGAGATCAAGTCGGTTAATAAGTCGAGAGGGGCACTTAAGCATTCCAACATGTGGTAGTAGCTAGTCTTGGACAACATACATAGAAGTCAGTTCTTAAGGACGGTTCCAGTGAGACAACCCAACCACCATGTACTCCTACATGGTCTCTCACCGCTACCTTTACCAAATCGTGTTCACACGCTTAACCCTCAGCATCAAAACATGGCATAACACTCTAATTCATTCCCAATGAATCAGACCTGACACACCTCTAAGCAATAGCAGGCATGGCATGGTAGGAACACAGCATGGCTCAATCAACTCCTACACATGCTAGTGGGTTTCAACTATTTACTGTGGCAATGAGAGGTCATGCAGAGGAATGGGTTCAGCTACCATAGCATAAAGTACCAGTTGAATCGTTGTTGTCCTAATGCAAAAAAAGAGAGCAGGAGCAAGAGAGTGGGGTTGTATCAGAATGCTCAAAGGGGGGTTGCTTGCCTGGTAGATCAATGGGGAGGCACTGCTCCTCTGACAGGTACTCTGGAACGGTCTCCAGAGCAGGACCTGTCGAGAAGGACGGTGCCGGCAATCAAAACACAGACAAATGCCACAAAATGATGCATGAACATGGCATGTAGATGTGATGTTTTTTGAGCTAATGCAACTAGCATTCCATTTGAATAGAGTTCATTTGATCCAAGGGTTCAAATGCAACTCTAAAATAAGCATTTAAAAATGCCATTTATGTGTTTTCATATATTCAGTAGGTATAACTTCATTTGTCATGCATGAAATTGGTACAAATGGATAGATTGAATTTTTTTGATAATTTTTCATATATAAATTATTTCAATCTGAGCTATAGTTGATTTTATATGATTTTTTTGAAGTTTTGGGTATTTTCTGGAATTTCTGAATTATTTTAAACCCAAAAAATCACTTACTATGTCAACACTGTGTCATGCCTATGTCAGCAAGTCAACAGCACTGACCAAGGTCAAACCTGATGTGTGGGGCCCACACGTAAGTGACACAGTTAGTTAACAGTGTTAATTAACACTAAGATTAATCCTAAACTACAATTAGTCAGAGCCGGGCCCCACCTGTCATTGACCCAGAGGGGGTCAAATCTAGTTAGTGGGGGTCAAACCCGTCGGCGTTTAGCTGCCGATGAGCTCAGCGGCGGCGAGGGGCTTCGGAAAAGCTCCACAGGGCACGGCTCGATGCGCTGAAGGCACCTTCGAGTAGCTGGAGCTCGTTCGTGTCGAACAATGGTGGTGTCTCGGCCTAAGGTGTCCTGTAGCGTCACCGACGATGACCGCAGCGGCGACTGAAGCTCGGGTACGCTCAGGTTCATGGCTGCGGTGCGCAAATGCATGGTCCTTTGCACTAGCGGGGCACTAAGCAAGACGACAAGCATGTTAAGCACCAGTGCGTGACCATATGGTCACCGGAGCATCATCGATGACGATCTCGGTGGCGGCGCGTTCGATCAGCAAGAGGACGACGGCTACGGTGGGTAACCGAGCGCGCAAATGAGGGGAAAAGAAGCAGGAGCTCACGGCGGGTCGACGGGTAGGCTCAGCGGCTCGGGGGAGGTGCTGACGACGGCGAATCGAGGACTGTGGCCGTCGGATGTAGAGGGCGATGGCGAGCTCGAGGACAACATCACGGGGCTCTTGGTGTCATGTGATTTGGCGATGAGGAAGAGGGCATCACGGCGGACCTCAAGGATAACTCGGAGAGGCGAGTGATACGTCTCCAATGTTTCTATAATTTTTTATTGTTCCATGCTATTATATTATTTGTTTTGGATATTTTATATGCATTAATATGCTATTTTATATTATTTTTGGGACTAACCTATTAACCTAGAGCCCAGTGCCAGTTTTCTATTTTTTCTTTGTTTTTGAGTTTTACAGAAAAGGAATATCCTACGGAGTCCAAACGGAATAAAACTTTACGATGATTTTCTTGGACCAGAAGACACCTACGTGACTTGGAGAGAGGGCCAGAAGAGTCCCAAGGAGGCCACAAGCCTCTAGGGCGCGCCCTAGCGGGTGCCCTGAGGGCTTGTGGGCCCCTCGGGTGTCCTCCAACCCTAATTCCACCTCTATAAATTCCAAAATATTGCCCAAACATCAGAAGCGTCCACCAAAATACTTTTCCGCCGCCGCAAGCCTCTGTTCCCATGCGATCCCATCTTGGGGCCTTTTCCGGCAATCTGCCAGAGGGGGATTCGATCATGGACGGACTCTACATCAACCTTGCTGCCCTTCCGATGATGCGTGAGTAGTTTACCACAGACCTATGGGTCCATAGCTAGTAGCTAGATGGCTTCTTCTCTCTCTTTGATCTTCAATACAATGTTCTCCTCGATGTTCTTGGAGATCTATTCGATGTAATACTCTTTTGCCGTGCGTTTGTTGAGATCCGATGAATTATGGATTTATGATCAGATTATCTATGAATATTATTTGTGTCTTCTCTGAACTCTTTTATGCATGATTAAGATATCTTTGTATTTCTCTTCGAACTATCTGTTTGATTTGGCCAAATAGATTGGTTTTTCTTGCAATGGGAGAGGTGCTTAGTTTTGGGTTCAATCTTGCAGTGTCCTCACCCAGTGACAGAAGGGGTGGCGAGGCACGTATTGTATTGTTGCCATCAAGGATAAAAAGATTGGGTTTATATCATATTGCTTGAGTTTATCCCTCTACATCATGTCATCTTACTTAAGGCGTTACTCCATTCTTATGAACTTAATAATCTAGATGCATGCTGGATAGCGGTCGAAGTGTGGAGTAATAGTAGTAGATGCAGAATCGTTTTGATCTACTTTTCACGGACGTGATGCCTATATTCATGATCATTGCCTTAGATATCGTCATAATTATGCACTTTTCTATCAATTGCTCAACGGTAATTTGTTTACCCACCATATGCTATCTTCAAGAGAGAAGCCTCTAGTGAAACCTATGGTCCCCGGGTCTATTTTCCATCATATATTTTCAGATCTATAAACCAAAAAAACCCAAAAATACCATGCTGTACTTTATTTATATTTACTTTAGTTTGCTCTTTTATTTATCTTTTATACCTATCTCTATTAGATCTCACTCTTGTTCGTGACCGTGAAGGGATTGACAACCCTTTTTTCGTGTTGTGTGCAAGTGTTTTTAGTTTGTGCAGGTGCATATATTGGAGACTTGCTTGTGCCTCTTACTGGATTGGTACCTTGGTTCTTAACTGAGGGAAATATTTATCTCTACTTTGCTACATCACCCTTTCCTCTTCAAGGGAAAAATCAACGCAAGCTCAAGAAGTAGCAGGAAGAATTTCTGGCGCCGTTGCCGGGGAGGTTCTACATCAAGCCTACCAAGTACCTATCATAGACTCTCATCTCTTGCACTTACATTATTTGTCATTTGCCTCTCATTTTCCTCTCCCCCACTTCTAAAATGTTTTCAGAAAAACACAAAAATATTTGCCTTTTTATTCGCCTTCTTTCCATTTGCCTTTATGTCTTACTTGGCTTGTTTGCTTGGCATAATTGTGTATTTATTGAAAATCAGAAAGCAAAAAGTTTATGGATCCTCATCCACTTGCTAATCTTTTTATAAGATCCAATTATAATGAACCAATTGCTAATGAGTTGAGTACACTAGATTATCTTTATGAAGTTTTGCTTGAAATTCGTGAATCTAAAAATTGTGATGAAGTGTTAAAAGAAGAAATTTATAAAGTGATTCACGATAGCTCCTTGAATGAAAAGCATGATTGCAATGATGTTATTATAAATTCTATTAATGCCAATTGTGCTAATAATATGCAAAACCCCAAGCTTGGGGATGCTAATTTTGCTATGTCCACTACTTATTGTAATGATCATGATTGGGGTGATTCTTCTTATGATCTTGAAATTTTATTTAAGCCTCATGATGAATATGATATTGATAATAGTGTTTGCAATAATATTGAAAGTGAGCTTGGAAGAGTGTCAACTCTAGGTAATAATGATCCCACTTCTTTGGATAATGAGCAATCCTATGAAATTTTTGATAAAAGTGGGCTTGGAGAGGTCATGACTTTATTTTATGATAATCCATCTATTTTGGAAGAGTGAAAACTTTGCATGCATGTGGAATAATTAAAGAATATGTTATGTGATAGCTATATTGTTGAATTTGAATATGATACCACATGCAATTATTACGAGAGAGGAAAATATGGTTGTAGAAATCTTCATGTTACTAAATTACCTCTCTTCATGTTTAGATTGTCAATGTTTTACTCTTCTTCCTTGCATGTGCTATATATTGCTTGTCTTGATAATTTGTTTTCTTATAAAATGCCTATGCATAGGAAGTATGTTAGACTTAAACTTGTTTTTCACATGCTACATGATGCTCTCTTCGTGTTTCAATTGCTATCTTTCAAGTGAGCATCATTAAAATTATCAACGCCTAGCTAAAAGGCTTTAAAGAAAAGCGCTTGTTGGGAGTCAACCTAATATTTTTATTTTCTATTTTTATGAGTATACACATTATTACCTCTGTAGTAATTGTGTTTTGGTGTTTTAATTAGTGTTTGAGCCAAGTAAGACCTTTGGGATGGTCTATGGTGATAGTTGATTTGACCTTGCTGAAAAACAGAAACTTTTGCGCTCATTGCCAGAATTTTAGAAAATCACAGAAACGTGCTTTTGATCTTAATTTTTTACACAAGATTTATATAAAAATTTCCCAGATTGTCCTAATTTTTTCAGAATTTTTGTAGTTACATAAGTATATTAAGTTTCCAGATTACTACAGACTGTTTTGTTTTTGACAAACTCTGTTTTCTATGTGTTGTTTGCTTATTTTGATGAATCTATGGGTAGTATCGGGGGGTATGAACCATGGAGAAGTTGGAATACAGTAGATATAACACTAATATAAATTAAGAATGAGTTCACAATAGTACCTAAAGTGGTGATTTATTTTATTATACTAACGGATCTTATGAGTTTTCTGTTGAGTTTTGTGTTGTGAAGTTTTCAAGTTTTGGGTAAAGATTTGATGGACAACTGAATAAGGAGTGGCAAGAGCCTAAGCTTGGGGATTACCAAGGCACCCCAAGGTAATATTCAAGGACAACCAAGCATCTAAGCTTGGGGATGCCCCGAATGGCATCCCCTCTTTCGTCTTCAATCCATCGGTAAATTTACTTGAGGCTATATTTTTATTGACCACATGATATGTGTTTTGCTTGGAGCGTCTTGTACATTTGAGTATTTTCTTTTTAGTTTTCCACAATCATCCTTGCTGTACACACCTTTTGAGAGGGACACGCATTAATCGTGAATTTATTAGAATACTCTATGTGCTTCACTTATATCTTTTGAGCTAGGCAGTTTGCTCTAGTACTTCACTTATATCTTTTTAGAGCACGGCGGTGGTTTTATTTTATAGAAATTGATGAACTCCCATGCTTCTCTTATATTATTTTGAGAGTCTTAAACAGCATGGTAATTTTCTTAGGTTATGAATTTATTCCTAATATGATGGGCATCCCAGAGAGATATAATAAAAACTTTCATATAAAGAGCATTGAATATATGAGAAGTTTGATTCCTTGCATTTGTTTTGAGATATAAATATGATGATATTAGAGTCATGCTAGTGATTAATTGTGGATTGGTACAAATACTTGTGTTAAAGTTTTTGATTCCCGTAGCATGCACGTATGGTGAACCGCTATGTGATGAAGTCGGAGCATGATTTATTTTATGATTGTCTTCCTTATGAGTGGCGGTCGGGGACGAGCGATGGTCTTCCTACCAATCTATCCCCCTAGGAGCATGCGTGTAGTACTTTGTTTCGATGGCTAATAAATTTTTGCAATAAGTATGTGAGTTCTTTATGACTAATGTTGAGTCCATGGATTATACGCACTCTCACCTTTCCACCATTGCTAGCCTCTCTAGTACCGCGCAACTTTCGCTGGTGCATTAAACCCACCATATACCCTTCCTTAAAACAGCCACCATACCTACCTATTATGGCATTTCCATAGCCATTCCGAGATATATTGCCATGCAACTTCCACCATTTCATTTATTATGACACATACCATCCTGTCATATTGCTTTGCATGATCATGTAGTTGGCATAGTATTTGTGGCAAGGACACCGTTCATATTTTTTATACATGTCACTCTTGATCATTGCACATCCTGGTACACCGTCGGAGGCATTCATATAGAGTCATATCTTGTTTTAGTATCGAGTTGTAATTCTTGAGTTGTAAGTAAATAAAAGTGCGATGATCATCATTACTAGAGCATTGTCCCATGTGAGGAAAGGATGAAGGAAGCTATGATTCCCTCACAAGTTGGGATGAGTCTCTGGACTTTATAAAAAAATAAAATAGGACAAAGAAGCCCAAATAAAAAAAAGAGGCCAAAGAAGCCCAAACAAAAAAAAAGAGAAATGAGAGAAGGGACAATGTTACTACCCTTTTTCCACACTTGTGCTTCAAAGTAGCACCATGATCTTCATGATAGAGAGTCTCCTATTTTGTCACTTTCATATACTAGTGGGAATTTTTCATTATAGAACTTGGCTTGTATATTCCAATGATGGGCTTCCTCAAATTGCCCTAGGTCTTCATGAGCAAGCAAGTTTGATGCACACCCACTTAGTTTCTTTTTGAGCTTTCATACACTTATAGCTATAGTGCATCCGTTGCATGGCAATCGCTACTCACTTGCATTGATATTAATTGATGGGCATCTCCATAGCCCATTGATTTGCCTAGTTGATGTGATACTTTCTCCTTCTTTTTGTCTTCTCCACAACCACCATATTCTATTCAACCTATAATGCTATATCCATGGCTCACACTCATGTATTGCGTGAAAGTTGAAAAAGTTTGAGAACACCAAAAGTATGAAACAATTGCTTGGCTTGTCATCGGGGTTGTGCATGATGAAATTGAAGGAAATATGCCCTAGAGGCAATAATAAAGTTGTTATTTTATATTTCCTTATATCATGATAAATGTTTATTATTCATGCTAGAATTGTATGAACCAGAAACTTGATACATGTGTGAATACATAGACAAAACATTATGTCCCTAGCATGCCTCTACTAGACTAGCTCGTTAATCAAAGATGGTTAAGTTTCCTAACCATAGACATGTGTTGTCATTTGATGAACGGGACCACATCATTAGGAGAATGATGTGATGGACAAGACCCATCTGTTAGCTTAGCATAATGATCGTTAAGTTTTATTGCTATTGCTTTCTTCATGACTTATACATATTCCTTTGACTATGAGATTATGCAACTCCCGGATACCGGAGGAATACCTTGTGTGCTATCAAACGTCACAACGTAACTGGGTGATTGTAAAGATGCTCTACGGGTATCTTCGAAGGTGTTTTGTTGGGTTGGCATAGATCAAGATTAGGATTTGTCACTCCGAGTATCAGAGAGGTATCTCTGGGCCCTCTCGGTAATGCACATCATAATAAGCCTTGCAAGCAATGTAACTAATGAGTTAGTTGCGGGATGATGTATTACAGTACGAGTAAAGAGACTTGCTGGTAACGAGATTGAACTAGGTATGAAGATACCGACGATCGAATCTCGGGCAAGTAACATACCGATGGACAAAGGGAATTACGTATGTTGTCATAAGGTTCGACCGATAAAGATCTTCGTGGAATATGTAGGAGCCAATATGAGCATCCAGATTCCGCTATTGGTTATTGACCAGAGAGTTGTCTCGGTCATGTCTACATCGTTCTCGAACCCGTAGGGTCCGCACGCTTAACGTTCGTTGACGATATAGTATTATGTGAGTTATGTATGTTGGTGACCGAATGTTGTTCGGAGTCCCGGATGTGATCACAGACATGACGAGGAGCTCCGGAATGGTCTGGAGGTAAAGATTGATATATGAGATAATAGTGTTTGGTCTCCGGAAGAGTTTCGGAATTCACCGGAAGGGGTTCCGGATGTTTCCTGAAATGTTTGGGTACGAGAACACTTTATTTGGGCCAAAGGGGAAAGCCCACGAGGCTTTTGGAAAGTGCAAAAGGAAGTTTTGCGGAGACCAGAGGCTAGACGCCAGGAACCCTGGCGTCTAGGGGGTAGACGCCAGGAACCGTGGCGTCTAGCCCTGGAGTCCGAGTAGGACTCTTGCCTTTCGGGCAAAACCGACTTTGAGGAGGCTTTTACTCCAAGTTTCGACCCCAGGGCTCAACATATAAATAGAGGGGCAGGGCTAGCACCCTAGACAAATCAAGAAACACCAAGCCATGTGCCGGCAACCCCGTCCCCACTAGTTTATCCTCCGTCATAGTTTCCGTTGTGCTTGGCGAAGCCCTGCGGAGATTGTTCTTCACCAACACCGCCACCACGCCGTCGTGCTGCCGGAACTCATCTACTACTTCGCCCGTCTTGCTGGATCAAGAAGGCGAGGACGTCATCGAGCTGAACGTGTGCTGAACATGGAGGTGCCGTACGTTCGGTACTTGATCAGGACGGATCGTGAAGGTGTATGACTACATCAACCGCGTTGATAAACGCTTCCGCTTTGCGATCTTCAAGGGTATGAAGATGCTCTCCCCTTCTTGTTGCTATGCATCTCCTAGATAGATCTTGCGTGAACGTAGGAAATTTTTGAAATTGCATGCTACGTTCCCCAACAGTGGCATCCGAGCCAGGTCTATGCGTAGATGATATGCACGAGTAGAACACAAAGAAGTTATGGGCGATGATAGTCATACTTCTTACCACCAACATTTTATTTTGATTCGGCGGTATTGTTGGATGAAGCGGCCCGGACCAACCTTACATGACCGCGTTCATGAGAACGGTTCCACCGACAGACATGCAACTTGTTGCATAAAGGTGGCTGGCGGGTGTCTGTTTCTCCAACTTTAGTTGAATCAAATTTGACTACGGCCGGTGTCGGTATCAAAACCGGCGGATCTCGGGTAGGGGGTCCCAAACTGTGCGTCTAAGGTCGATGGTAACAGGAGACGGGGGACACGATGTTTACCCAGGTTCGGGCCCTCTCTATGGAGGTAATACCCTATGTCCTGCTTGATTGATCTTGATGAATATGAGTATTACAAGAGTTGATCTACCACGAGATCGTAATGGCTAAAACCCTAGAAGTCTAGCCTATCTGATTATGATTGCCTCTACGGACTAAACCCTCCAGTTTATATAGACACCGGAGGGGACTAGGGTTGTATAAAGTCGATTACAGAGAAAGGAATCTCCATATCCGCACGCCAAGCTTGCCGTCCACGCCAAGGAGAGTCCTATCCGGACACGGGTGAGAGTCTTCTGTTTTGTATCTTCACGGCCCATCAGTCCAGCCCATGTTACGTAGCCCGGATGCCCGAGGACCCCTTAATCCAGGACTCCCTCAGTAGCCCCCGAACCAGGCTTTCAATGATGTTGTGTCCGGAGCGCAGATTGTCTTTGGCATTGCAAGGCGGGTTCCTCCTCCGATTACTTCAAAGTACCTGACTTAAGGAGCTGTATTCGGCCTTCCATTTAATGTCGTGCTCATCGGCTTCCACGCCTTCATGACTTCAGTTTCCACGTGTCGAGTGAATACGAGAGGTCAGGGTATCTTTGCACATAACTCCCTGTCCATGTAAGAAAGGCATCTATTTAAAGAGATCGGGTCCTCAGATCCATTCCACGCCAAGCGGGAAATCCTCAAAGCTTGCTAGGAGAAACCATTCCAACATGACTAGTGCTCCCAGTTCTTCCACCCGCCCCCACAGCTCCAAAAAAGGTGATTGGGAAAGATGTTCTGTATCCCATGATCAGCTGGCGAAGCTCCAAACACAGGGATTTCTTTCCCTCGCGGATCTGGTGCCTGTTTGAGCAGGTTTGACCTCCTTCTCAGGCAAAGCTTTGGCGGAAAATTTCCCCAATCCAACCAGGGGGAAAGGGTGTGCTTCATTTCTTATTTGCCAAGAGGCGTTGGGTTTCCAATCCACCCTTTCCTCCGAGGACTCCTGGAATATTACGGCCTCCAACTGCACAACTTCACACCGGCCTCTATCTTGCACATCGCGGGTTTTGTTGCCCTTTGCGAGCTTTTCCTAGGCTGTGAAGCCCACTTTGATTTGTGGAGAAAACTATTCTGCATCGTCCCTCGTACCCAAGAGGGATCCATATTCGAGGTGGGCGGCGCCGAAGTATGGCGCATAGCCAGGACCGGATACCTATCCGGCACACCGAAGAAGGCATCCGAGGAGTGGCCCTCAGAGTGGTTTTATATTGAGGATGTCGCTCTCCCTGACCCAATCCGAATGGGTCTCCCTGAATTTTCCAGCGCTCCTTTGAAGAAACGCCACAGCTGGCGCCCTAGGAGCCTCGAGGAGGAAGATAGTGCGGAAATCCATCAATTAATGAGAAAGATAAAGACGCTCGCCCAGTCCGGATTATCAATAATCGAGGTAATGGCGATCTCCATAGTGCGGGGTGTCCAGCCACTCCAATTTAGAGGGCTCCCTATGTGGCACTACAACGAGGAAGATGACGCCTCACGCTGTGGCCGGAAAGGTCAGGACACCCCCGCCGCTCTGGCCAAAATATTGGCCGATCTGTACAAAGGGGAGAAAGAAGAATTTATTCGTCTAAAACGCCGAGAGGGATTTTCCGTGTACAATCCTCCCAGCTGGGTGAGTTTTAATCCCACCACCATACTCAATCCTTTCCATGAGTCACTTTTGACTGATACTAACCCGTCCACTTGTAACAGGAATGGCGAAAGGTCGTCACGGGGATCTACAACCCCGCTCCATAGCCGGAGGACCATAACCAGGATCTTGACCCCGGATTCGAGGAGGATCCGGACATATTTGTGGAGCTTGAGGAGGGAGTATTTTACCAGGTGAGCTACGATGGCACAGAAGTGGCCATTATAGCCAACTATCCCGACCTCCTTCCTGCCTCACACGTAAGTAATCAGGAGACCTCTCCTCCGAAAGAGCTCCCTCATTATGCCTCACCCACCGCACTGTCTCGTGTTCCAAAGGGGAGGCGCTCGACGCGCCATGTTACACCAAAGGCGACTCAAAAGAGAGCGGCGCCTACATCGGGCAAGCCTTCGAAGAGGAAGGCAAACGAAGTCATGACCGAGCCGTCGTCAAAGAGGTATGACTTCGTAAATATGCCCCTTGGCAGTCACATCCAACTGTGACATTGTCCGTTTGTGTCTCATCAGGAAGAGCGTTCACCGGACTATGTCCGGGGGTCCTGCAGGTCACGCTCCCAACAGCCAGGCTCCAGAACCTGCCATAAAGACGAGGGCCGATACGGGAGTGACGCCGGATTGTCCTTCGGCAGAGGATTCGGATGATGTATCCGTCACAAACTCAGAAGTGGAGAGCGCCATGAGTCATCGGCGCCAGAGGGCCGCTCTTCGCGACCCTGGCTTTACAAAAGAGGCATTCAATGCCTTCAGCTCGGCTGATGCATACATCCGAGCTGCTCGAGACGGGCTTACCAGAGCCACAGACCAGCATTTGAAAGATATGCGGGTAAGTTCACATCATACAAACCTGATAATTGTATACCAGTAGCCCCCGAGACATGAAGCAGTTGATACAACTGATTTAAGGATCGTTGTATAACCAGGTGCTTACAGAGAAGAACAACCTGTTGTCTCAAGAACTGGAAAAGTGTCGGACTCAGCTAACTGCTGCCACTGCCGAATTGGAGAAATCCAAGAAGGCGTCGCCTGGTAATGTTCCCCTCCATCGAGAAAATATAATCATACACCAGCAAAGCTAACAGTGTTGCATATCTCATGGCAGGATCTTCAGATCAGCTGAAGGAGGCACTTGAAATCGCGCAAGCGGATAAACAAGAAGCCAAAAGGCTACTGGCCGCAGGTGAACGTGTGCTGACATGGGTCAAGGAGGATAAAAACAAGCTGCAGGATTCCAACATCCTGCTGGGCGAAGAACTGAAAGATGTGCGAGCCCAGCTAGCTGACTCCGTGAAGGAAAATAAGAGGCTACGAGGCGGCATATTTAGTATGCTTTCGAACTTACCTCCGTGTAATTCGGTGAGGAAAGGAACTGACAGATTTATGTCTGCAGGTATGCTGACCGGCCGTCCCGAAGAGGAAATGCCCGGATCTTCAGGCGATCTGCTAGAAGAGCTGTCGCAAATGCACGGGCGAGCTCGGCAGGCAATGCGTAGTGTTGCCAAGGCCTTGTGGCCATCCGCCTCCCCTCCAGAAAGTTTGGAGGAACTTGTGCAGCTATTCAAAGGAGCGCGGAGGCGTTTCCAATTATGGAAGATATCGGCCTACCGAGAAGGTGCATGAGAGGCCTAGGCCATGGTGAAAACACGGTATACCAAGCTTGATTCGAATCATATGGCTCGGGTCGGACCTCGAGGATCAGACGGAAAAGAAGTTCCAGTTAGTTTAGTATATGACCAAGTAAAGGTAGCCGCCGAATTGTCCCAATAGGATTGTAGGCTAGACAGCCTGTTGGACGGCATAGAGGAAGAACTTTTTGAGTCTAAGTGACTATGTGCTTCGATGGACAAATTTGTCCCTAGCCGGATTGTAAAACGATTGTCATGGCGGACCTTTTCGCTTCGACCTTCGTACCTGAAGGTGCAGAGTGTTTCCGAATACCCACACGGTAATATAGACCGGGGTATGCGTGGAAACCAGGCGTAGGGGTCATAGTTGCTTGAACAGATAAGTTGTATCCGGCTAGCTATGTTATATTACATGTAATTGTAAGAAACATCTTCCAGAGAGAATAGTTCCGTTAAGGGTTCCTTTCCCTGGGTGAACATGTGTTAATGTTTGAACTGTGACTAAAAAATCGCAGTATAGTCCGCCGACCGAATATTCCCTTAAGAACGCTAGCTTTCGGCTTCACCTAGTCTGAGGTACACATCCGGATGACCCGGCAGTAACAATCACAGAGGTGCTCCCTTTATGCCCTAGCCGAACTAACGGGAATGTAGGGCATAAGCACAGGAGCCAGGCAACCCAGCTTGGCCAAAACTTAAGTCATAACGATGCATATAATGGCGAAGAAAAGGTACATATGAGGAAAAGACACATATGTGGTGAGCTTGATGCTCGGAAAATAATAATAATAAGCTTCTGTACAAGAAGCCCCCAGGTATTATAGACGTACATATTTAAGGATGTGTACGCCATACATGCGCGGTTTAGCCGCACAAGAGCTTAAAGCTAGGAAAAAAATGAAAGAGAGGAAAAAAAAGGTAATGGACAAAAAGGGAGAAGAAGACGAGCAAAGAGTCCGGCTCTAGGTGTAGAATCTTCGGAGTCTGGCGGCGTTCCATGGGTTCGGCTCCAAGCGATTATCTAATGCATCACGCAGTCGGTATGCTCCTCCAGTGAGAACTTCGTCAATGATGAAGGGACCCTCCCATTTGGGCTTGAGTTTGTCCTTTTTCTTCTCTGGCAAGCGTAGAATGAGTTCGCCAACATTATAAGTCTTGGCCCGCACTTCTCTGCTTTGATATCTGCGAGCCTGTTGTTGATACAATGCTGAACGGGCCTTTGCAATGTCGCGCTCCTCCTCCAGGGCATCTAAGCTATCCTGCCGATCAAGCTCGGCCTCTCTCTCTTCATACATGCGCACTCGTGGTGAGTCATGCATAATGTCGCAGGGCAACACGGCCTCTGCGCCGTACACCATGAAGAACGGTGTGTATCCGGTAGTGCGGTTGGGCCTGGTCCGCAGCCCCCAGAGTACGGAGTCGAGCTCCTCAACCCAGTGCTTGTCTGATTCTTTCAAAGACCGCACTAGTCTGGGCTTAATGCCGCTCATAATAAGACCATTGGCTCGTTCGACTTGACCATTTGTTTGCGGGTGATAGACAGAGGCATAATCGAGCTTGATGCCCAGGCTAGTGCACCAGGTTTTCACCTCGTCGGCTGTAAAGTTGGAGCCGTTGTCTGTGATAATGCTGTGTGGAACACCATAATGGTGTACGGCACCGGATATAAAGTCTATCACTGGTCCGGCTTCAGCCGTTTTAACCGGTTTGGCCTCAATCCACTTAGTGAATTTATCTACCATGACCAGCAGATATTTTTTCTTGTGGCTTCCCCCTTTAAGGGGTCCGACCATATCAAGCCCCCAGATCGCGAAAGGCCATGTAATGGGGATTGTTTGTAGCGCAGTAGGCGGCATATGGCTTTGATTAGCGAAAAGCTGGCATCCGACACAATGTTGGACAAGCTCCTGTGCATCTGCTCGGGCCGTAGGCCAAAAGAAACCTGTACGGAAGGCTTTACTCACAAGGGCCCGAGCCGCAGCGTGGTGACCGCCAAGGCCAGCATGGATTTCGGCCAGGAGCTGCCGCCCCTCTTCTTCGGAGATACATCTTTGAAGGACTCCGGTAGCGCTTTTCTTGTAGAGCTCACCGTCATGGACCTTGTAGGCTTTCGAGCGCCGGACAATGCAGCGAGCCTCGTTAGGATCCTCAGGGAGCTCTCGCCTATTAAGCTAGGACAAGAAGGGTTCGGTCCATGGGGCAATTACTGCCATTATGAGATGGGCCGATGGTGTTGCTTCGGTGGCTGAGCCCCCGATGATATCAGTATTGTGCTCAGACTCAGGGGGTATGATCGGGTCCGGGCTAGTGTTGCCGCTCTCATCCTGCCAAACCACGGATGGCTTGAAGAGCCATTCCAGAAAGATGTTAGGCGGGACGGGGTCGCGCTTGGCTCCCATGCGAGCAAGGACATCCGCCGCTTGATTACTTTCTCGAGCCACATGATGAAACTCGAGTCCCTCGAACCGGGCTGATATTTTAAGTACGGCATTACGATAGGCCGCCATTTTCGGATCTTTTGCGTCAAAGTCTCCATTTATTTGGGATATTGCGAGATTTGAATCCCCGCGCACCTCCAGACATTGTATGCCCAAGGAGACGGCCATCTGAAGACCATGTAGTAAGGCCTTGTATTCGGCTGCATTATTGGAGTCTGTATATAAGATTTGGAGTACATACTGGACTGTGTCTCCCGTAGGGGATGTTAAGACGACGCCCGCTCCCAAACCGGCCAGCATCTTAGAGCCATCGAAGTACATGACCCAGTTGGAATATGTGTCGTACTCTTCAGGGAGTTCGGCCTCTGTCCATTCGGCGATGAAGTCAGCCAACACTTGGGATTTAATGGCTCGGCGCAGTTTATATGTTATGTCGAATGGCAGGAGCTCAATGGCCCATTTGGCAATCCGGCCTGTAGCGTCGCGGTTGTTTATTATGTCATTGAGTGGTACTTCGGAAGCCACCATGATCGAGCATTCTTGGAAGTAGTGTCGTAGCTTCCGGGATGCCATGAAGACCGCGTATGCTATCTTTTGGTAATGGGGGTACCGGGATTTGCATGGTGTGAGGACAGTGGATACATAGTATACCGGCTTCTGAAGCGGGAATTTGTGTCCGTCCTCCTCTCGTTCAACGACAAGCACTGCGCTCACCACCTGGTGTGTCGCAGAGATGTATAACAACATTGGTTCGCCGACGTTTGGCGCGGCCAGGATTGGGTTGCTTGCTAAAAGAGCCTTTATTTCTTCCAGTCTGGCCGTTGCTGCATCCGTCCACTCGAAGTGGTCGGTGCGTCAGAGAAGGCGATAGAGTGGCAATGCTTTTTCTCCAAGTCTGGAGATAAAGCGGCTTAAAGCTGCCACGCATCCAGCTAGTTTTTGGACCTGTTTAAGGTCTGTTGGTGTAGCCAATTGTGACAAAGCTGGAATTTTGGCTGGATTTGCCTCAATTCCTCTACTGGAAACAATGAAGCCCAGCAGCTTTCCAGCGGGGACGCCGAAAACGCACTTTTCCGGGTTGAGCTTGATGTCATATGCACGGAGGTTGTCGAATGTGAGACGTAAGTCGTCTATTAATGACTCAACATGTCTAGTCTTGATGACGACATCATCCACGTATGCTTCAACTGTCTTGCCGATTTGCTTCTCCAAGCATGTTTGAATCATGCGTTGGTAGGTAGCGCCGGCATTTTTAAGCCCAAAGGGCATAGTGTTGAAGCAGAAAGGCCCGTATGGGGTAATGAATGCCGTTGCGGCTTGATCAGACTCCTTCATTTTGATTTGATGGTATCCGGAGTATGCGTCAAGAAAACACAGTGAGTCGTGTCCTGCAGTAGCATCAATGATCTGATCGATGCGGGGGAGGGGGAAGGGATCCTTGGGGCAGGCTTTGTTAAGGTCTTTGAAATCGACGCATAGGCGCCAGGATTTATCCTTCTTTGGTACCATCACCAGGTTTGCTAGCCAGTCCGGATGTTTTATTTCTCTGATGAATCTGGCCTCGATTAACTTAGCCAGCTCCTCCCCCATAGCTTGTCGTTTGGGTTCGGAAAAGCGCCGCAGTGTTTGTTTGACCGGCTTGTATCCCTTCAATATATTGAGGCTGTGTTCGGCCAACCTGCATGGGATTCCTGGCATATCAGAAGGGTGCCAGGCAAATATGTCCCAATTTTCGCGTAGGAACGCTCGTAATGTGGCGTCAACCGTTGGGTCTAGCTGTGCCCCGATAGAGGCTGTCTTCTTGGGGTCCGTTGGGTGGACCTAAAATTTGACGATTTCGTCTCCTGGTTTGAAGGAGGTGCATTTGGGTCGCTTGTCCAGGATTACGTCGTCCCTATCCACCGTGGAGTGTAGTGCGGCTAATTCTTCGGCCGTGAGGGCTTCGGACAATGCCTCGAAGGCCAGGGATGCGGTTTTGTTTTCGGCGCGGAGTGCTATGTCCGGATCACTAGCAAGAGTGATAATACCATTGGGCCCGGGCATCTGGAGCTTCATGTACCCGTAATGAGGTATAGCTTGGAAGCGTGTGAATGCATCTCGCCCCAATAGGGCGTGATATCCACTGTTGAAAGGGGCCACTTGGAGGGTCATCTCTTCGGACCGATAATTCTCTGGCGTGCCGAATACCACGTCAAATGTGATTTTTTGCCGTGCACTGCGCCTCCTGACTGGGAATGATTCCTTGGAAGGTCGTGCTACTTTGCTCGATGCGGCTCCTGTCTATTTCCATTTTGTTGAGTGTGTCCTCATAGATGAGGTTTAGTCCGCTGCCGCCGTCCATGAGTACCTTGGTGAGTCGAAAGCCGTCCATGATTGGACTGAGGACCAAGGCAGCTGGTGCCCGGACTGTCCTGGATTTTGGTTCGTCATTGGCATTGAAAGTTATGGCCGTGTCGTTCCAGGGGTTTATTGCTGCGACTTGGCAGATTTTGGCGAGCTCGCGGAGTGCCCTTTTGCGCCTATTGTTTGAAGAGAAGGTATCGAAGACCGTCAATACTCTGAGGTCATCGTCTTTCGGGGGATGTTGTTCTGAGGTGTTTTTGGTGAGGATATCCTTGCCGCTCTTGGCCACTTGTCGGAGTATCCAACATGCTCTAAGGCTGTGAGTTGGTACGGTATCCGGTATTATGTGTATTTTGCATGGCCTATCGAGCCATCCCTCCAGAACGGTTCCGCGCCCCATAATGGGCTTAGATTTCTTTACTATTGGGTCGGGCACCCCATGGGGGTGCATCCTTTTTGCTCGGACGAGGCGTTGAGTGGAAACCAGTGGTTCCCAACGAGCTGCCTGAGTTTTCCAGGCGCTTTCCATTGCGCAGTACTTTTGTACTATGGTTGCCAAGTCAGCGAAGTGTGATACGCGACGGCGGTTGATGGCGTTGAGGATTCCTTCGTCCGTGCAATTGCTGCAGAATGCTGAGATCGCGTCTTCGTCGCGGCAATCTTCAATCTTGTCTTTGACAAGGAGGAATCTGGCCCAAAAGTGATGGACTGTTTCCTGAGACTGCTGTCGTACGGACAAGAGATTGCGTATATCTGGGTGGGTGGGTGGCTTTAAATCCGAACCCTGACCCAGTTTAGGATCCGGAGTTTGAGAAACTTCCGAGCTTAATAATTCAGGCTTCAGGATATCAACTGATTTTTCAGGCCCATCGTCCGATTCTAGGTTCGGAGGACAGGGCGTGCCGTTCCGCAGACAGGTATCCGGCTCTTCGAGCTCGGAAATCCGAACATAGTTCGTTCTCAACACAGGGGAAGAGTTGTTGTTTTGCTCCTCTACCACTGCTATCTGATGGGTGATCGGTGGAGATTTGATTTCTCTCTGATCGGGTTTAAGCCCAATCCGATCGTAGTCTGTAACGACCCCCAAGGCGGCGATGCGATCCAGGAGTTCGTTTAAAGATGACATCTCCGTCGGATCCATCCGTTTGGAGTATTCGGAGTCAACGCGGAGGCGATTTTCGATGACCCGAGAAGTCATCGTCGGCTTAACGGCCGGACGGGCGGTCATGATAAAGCCGCCCAGCCGGAGGGTTTGGCCTAAGGCCAGGGCTCCTCTGGAGGTGATATTGTCCTTGATAACAAGGCGAGCCATCAACCCTGTCTTCGACGTCACAACGGAACTCTCAATGAAAGCACCAATGTCGGTGTCAAAACCGACGGATCTCGGGTAGGGGGTCCCGAACTATGCGTCTAAGGTCGATGGTAACAGGAGACGGGGGACACGATGTTTACCCAGGTTTGGGCCCTCTCTATGGAGGTAATACCCTACGTCCTGCTTGATTGATCTTGATGAATATGAGTATTACAAGAGTTGATCTACCACGAGATCATAATGGCTAAAACCCTAGAAGTCTAGCCTGTCTGATTATGATTGCCTCTACGGACTAAACCCTCCGGTTTATATAGACACCGGAGGGGACTAGGGTTGTACAAAGTCGGTTACAGAGAAAGGAATCTTCATATCCGCACGCCAAGCTTGCCGTCCACGCCAAGGAGAGTCCTATCCGGACACGGGTGAGAGTCTTCTGTTTTGAATCTTCACGGCCCATCAGTCCGGCCCACGTTACGTAGCCCGGACGCCTGAGGACCCCTTAATCCAGGACTCCCTCAGCCGGTCCTTGTTGAAGGTTAAAACAGCAAACTTGACGAAACATCGTTGTGGTTTTGATGCGTAGGTAAGAACGGTTCTTACTATAAGCCCGTAGCATCCACGTAAAACTTGCAACAACAAAGTAGAGGACGTCTAACTTGTTTTTGAAGGGCATGTTGTGATGTGATATGGTCAAGACATGATGTGATACACGTTATTGTATGAGATGATCATGTTTTGTAAAAGTTATCGGCAACTGGCAGGAGCCTTATGGTTGTCGCTTTATTGTATGCAATGCAATCGCCACGTAATTGCTTTACTTTATCACTATGCGTTAGCGATAGTTGTAGAAGCAATAGTTGGCGAGACGACAACGACGCTACGATGGAGATCAAGGTGTCAAGCCGGTGACGATGCAAATCATGACGGCGCTTTGGAGATGAAGATCAAAAGCACAAGATGATGATGGCCATATCATGCCACATATTTTGATTGCATGTGCTGTTTATCTTTTATGCATCTTATTTTGCTTAGTACGGCGGTAGCATTATAAGATGATCCCTCACTAAAAATTTCAAGGTATAAGTGTTCTCCCTGAGTATGCACCGTTGTGACAGTTCGTCGTGCCGAGACACCACGTCATGATCGGGTGTGATAAGCTCTACGTTCACATACAACGGGTGCAAGACAGTTTTGCACGTGCGGAGTACTCGGGTTAAACTTGACGAGCCTAGCATGTACAGACATGGCCTCGGAACACTGGAGACCGAAAGGTCGAACGTGAATCATATAGTAGATATGATCAACATAGAGATGTTCACCATTGAAAACTACTCCATCTCACGTGATGATCGGGCATGGTTTAGTTGATATGGATCGCGTGATCATTTAGATGACTCGAGGGATGTCTATCTAAGTGGGAGTTCTCAAGTAATATGATTAATTGAACTGATTTTATCATGAACTTAGTCCTGATAGTATTTGCAAATTATGTTGTAGATCAATAGCTCGCATTGTAGCTCCCCTAGTTTTTTGATATGTTCCTAGAGAAAACTAAGTTGAAAGATGATAGTAGCAATTATACGGACTAGGTCCGTGATCTGAGGATTATCCTCATTGTTGCACAGAAGAATTATGTCCTTGATGCACCGCTAGGTGACAGACCTATTGCAGGAGCAGATACAGACGTTATGAATGTTTGACAAGCTCGGTATGATGACTACTTGATAGTTTAGTGCACCATGCTTTACGGCTTAGAACCGGGACTTCAAAAACATTTTGAACGCCATGGAGCATATGAGATGTTCCAAGAGCTGAAAATGATATTTCAGACTCATGCCCGTGTTAAGAGGTATGAGACCTCTGACAAGTACTTTGCCTACAAGATGGAGGAGAATAGCTCAGCTAGTGAGCATGTGCTCCGAAAGTCTGGGTACTACAATCGCTTAAATCAAGTGGGAGTTAATCTTCTAGATAAGATAGTGATTGACAGAGTTCTCTAGTCACTATCACCAAGTTACTAGAACTTCGTGATGAACTATAATATGCAAGGGATGACGAAAACGATTCCCAAGCTCTTCGCGATGCTGAAATCGGCGAAGGTAGAAATCAAGAAATAGCATCAAGTGTTGATGGTTAACAAAACCACTAGTTTCAAGAAAAAGGGCAAGGGAAAGAAAGGGAACTTCAAGAAGAATGGCAAGCAAGTTGCCACTCCCATGAAGAAGCCCAAATCTGGACCCAAGCCTGAAACTGAGTGCTTCTACTACAAAGGAAATGGTCACTGGAAGTGGAACTACCCCAAATATTTGGCGGATAAGAAGGATGTCAAAGTGAACAAAGGTATATTTGATATACATGTTATTGATGTGTACTTTACTAGTGTTCATAGTAGCCCCAGGGTATTTGATACCAGTTCAGTTGCTAAGATTTGTAACTCGAAACAGGAGTTGCAAAATGAACAGATACTAGTTAAGGGCGAGGTGACGATGTGTATTGGAAGTGATTCCAAGGTTGATAAGATCACCATCGCACACTCCCTTTACCTTCGGGATTAGTGTTGAACCTAAAATAAATGTTATTTGATGTTTGCATTGAGCATAAATATGATTGGATCATGTTTATTGCAATACGGTTATTCATTTAAGTCAAAGAATAATTGTTGTTCTATTTACATGAATAAAACCTTCTATGGTCATACATCCAATGTGAATGGTTTATTGAATCTCGATCGTGGTAATACACATATTCATAATATTGATGCCAAAAGATGCAAAGTTGATAATGATAGAGCAACATATTTGTGGCACTGCCGTTTAGGTCATATTGGTGTAAAGCGCATGAAGAAACTCCATGCAGATGGACTTTTGGAATCACTTGATTACGAATCATTTGATGCTTGCGAACCATGCCTCATGGGAAAGATGACTAAAACTCCATTCTCTAGGACAATGGAGCGAGCTACTGACTTATTGGAAATAATACATACTGATGTATGCGGTCCAATGAGTGTTGAGGCTCGCGGCGGATATCGTTATTTTCTGACCTTCACAGATGATTTGAGCAGATATGGGTATATTTACTTAATGAAACACAAGTCTGAAACATTTGAGAAGTTCAAAGAATTTCAGAGTGAAGTGGAGAATCATCGTAACAAGAAAATAAAGTTTCTACGATCTGATCACGGAGGCGAATATTTGAGTTACGAGTTTGGCCTTCATTTAAAACAATGTGGAATAGTTTCGCAACTCACGCCACCTGGAACACCACAGCGTAATGGTGTGTCCGAACACCGTAACCGTACTTTATTAGATATGGTGCGATCTATGATGTCTCTTACCGATTTACCACTATCGTTTTGGGGTTATGCATTAGAGACAGCTGCATTCACGTTAAATAGGGCACCGTCTAAATCCGTTGAGACGACACCGTATGAACTATGGTTTGGCAAGAAACCTAAGCTGTCGTTTCTTAAAGTTTGGGTTTGCGATGCTTATGTGAAAAAGCTTCAGCCTGATAAGCTCGAACCCAAATCGGAGAAGTGCGTCTTCATAGGATACCCAAAAGAAACTATTGGGTACACCTTCTATCACAGATCCGAAGGCAAGATCTTTGTTGCTAAAAATGGATCCTTTCTAGAGAAGGAGTTTCTCTCGAAAGAAGTGAGTGGGAGGAAAGTAGAACTTGATGAGGTAATTGTACCTTCTCTCGAATTGGAAAGTAGCTCATCACAGAAAACCGTTCCCGTGATGCGTGCACCAACTAGTGAGGAAGCTAATGATAATGATCATGAAACTTCGGATCAAGTTACTATCAAACCTCGTAGGTCAACCAAAGCACGTTCCACACCAGAATGGTATGGTAATCCTATTCTGGAAGTCATGTTACTAGACCATGACGAACCTACGAACTATGAGGAAGCGATGATGAGCCCAGATTCTGATAAATGGCTTGAGGCCATGAAATCTGAGACAGGATCCATGTATGAGAACAAAGTATGGACTTTGATTGACTTGCCCGATGATCGGCAAGCCATTGAGAATAAATGGATCTTCAAGAGGAAGATGGACGCTGATAGTAGTGTTACTATCTACAAAGCTCGAATTGTCGCAAAAAGGTTTTCGACAAGTACAAAGTGTTGACTACGATGAGATTTTCTCACTCGTATCGATGCTTAAAGTCTGTCCGAATCATGTTAGCAATTGCCGCATTTTATGAAATCTGGCAAATGGATGTCAAAACTGCATTCCTTAATGGATTTATTAAAGAAGAGTTGTATATGATGCAACCAGAAGGTTTTCTCAATCCTAAAGGTGCTAACAAAGTGTGCAAGCTCCAGCGATCCATCTATGGACTGGTGCAAGCATCTCGGAGTTGGAATATATGCTTTGATGAGTTGATCAAAGCATATAGTTTTATACAGACTTGCGGTGAAGCCTGTATTTACAAGAAAGTGAGTGAGAGCACCATAGCCTTTCTGATAAGTATATATGAATGACATATTGTTGATCGAAAATGATGTAGAATTTTCTAGAAAGCATAAAGGAGTGTTTGAAAGGAGTTTTTTCAAAGAAAGACCTCGGTGAAGCTACTTACATATTGGGCATCAAGATCTATAAAGATAGATCAAGACGCTTGGTAAGACTTTCGATGAGTACAAACCTTGATAAGATTTTGAAGGAATTCAAAATGGATCAGTCAAAGAAGGAGTTCTTTCCTGAGTTGTAAGGTATGAAGATGAGTAAGACTCAAAACCCGACCACGACAGAAGATAGAGAGAGAATGAAAGTCATTCCCTATGCCTCAGCCATAGGTTCTATAAAGTATGCCATGCTGTATACCAGACCTATTGTGTACCTTTCCATGAGTTTGGCAAAGGGGTACAATAGTGATCCAGGAGTAGATCACTGGACAGCGGTCAAAATTATCCTTAGAGGACTAAGGAAATATTTCTTGGTTATGGAGGTGATAAAGAGTTCATCGTAAAGAGTTACGTTGATGCAAGCTTTAACACCGATCTGGATGACTCTGAGTCTCAATCTGGATACATATTGAAAGTGGGAGCAATTAGCTCGAGTAGCTCCATGCAGAGCATTGTAGACATAGAAATTTGCAAAATACATACGGATCTGAATGTGGCAGACCCGTTGACTAAACTTTTCTCACAAGCAAAACATGATCACACCTTAGTACTCTTTGGGTGTTAATCACATGGTGATGTGAACTAGATTATTGACTCTAGTAAACCATTTGGGTGTTGGTCACATGGCGATGTGAACTAAGGGTGTTAATCACATGGTGATGTGAACTATTGGTGTTAAATCACATGGCGATGTCAACTAGATTATTGACTCTAGTGCAAGTGGGAGACTGAAGGAAATATGCCCTAGAGGCAATAATAAAGTTGTTATTTTATATTTCCTTATATCATGATAAATGTTTATTATTCATGCTAGAATTGTATTAACTGGAAACTTGATACATGTGTGAATACATAGACAAAACATTATGTCCCTAGTATGCCTCTACTAGACTAGCTCGTTAATCAAAGATGGTTAAGTTTCCTAACCATAGACATGTGCTGTCATTTGATGAACAGGATCACATCATTAGGAGAATGATGTGATGGACAAGACCCATCTGTTAGCTTAGCATAATGATCGTTAAGTTTTATTGCTATTGCTTTCTTCATGACTTATACATATTCCTTTGACTATGAGATTATGCAACTCCCGGATACCGGAGGAATACCTTGTGTGCTATCAAACGTCACAACGTAACTGGGTGATTATAAAGATGCTCTACAGGTATCTCCGAAGGTGTTTTGTTGGGTTGGCATAGATCAAGATTAGGATTTGTCACTCCGAGTATCGGAGAGGTATCTCTGGGCCCTCTTGGTAATGCACATCATAATAAGCCTTGCAAGCAATGTAACTAATGAGTTAGTTGCGGGATGATGTATTATAGTACGAGTAAAGAGACTTGCCGGTAACGAGATTGAACTAGGTATGAAGATACCGACGATCGAATATCGGGCAAGTAACATACCGATGGACAAAGGGAATTACGTATGTTGTCATAAGGCAACATTCCACATCAAAAATTCTGTTTTTATCATTTACCTACTCGAGGACGAGCAGGAATTAAGCTTGGGGATGCTTGATACGTCTCCAACATATATATAAGTTTTTATTGTTCGATGCTATTATATTATTTGTTTTGGATGTTTTATATGCGTTAATATGCTATTTTTTATCATTTCAGGACTAACCTATTAATCTAGAGCCTAGTGCCAGTTTCTGTTTTTTCCTTGTTTTTGAGTTTTACATAAAAGGAATATCAAACGGAGTCCAAACGGAATAAAACTTTAGGATGATTTTTCTTGGACCAGAAGACACCTATGTGACTTGGAGAGAGGGCCAGAAGAGTCCCGAGGAGGCCACAAGCCTCTAGGGTGCGCCCAGAGGGCGCCCTGAGGGCTTGTGGGCCCCTCGGGTGTCCTCGAACCCTAATTCCACCTCTATAAATTCCAAAATATTCCCCAAACATCAGAAGCATCCACCGAAATACTTTTTCGCCGCCGCAAGCCTCTGTTCCTGTGAGATCCCATCTTGGGGCCTTTTTCGGTGATCTGCCGGAGGGGGATTCGATCACAAAGGGCCTCTACATCAACCTTGCTGCCCTTCCGATGATGCGTGAGTAGTTTACCACAGACCTATGGGTCCATAGCTAGTAGCTAGATGGCTTCTTCTCTCTCTTTGATCTTCAATACAATGTTCTCCTCGATGTTCTTGGAGATCTATTCGATGTACTACTCTTTTGCGGTGCGTTTGCTGAGATCCGATGAATTGTGGATTCATGATCAGATTATCTATGAATATTATTTGAGTCTTCTCTGAACTCTTTTATGCATGATTAAGATATCTTTGTATTTCTCTTGGAACTATCGGTTCGGTTTGGCCAACTAGATTGGTTTTTCTTGCAATGGGAGAGGTGCTTAGTTTTGTGTTCAATCTTGCGGTGTCCTCACCCAGTGACAGAAGGGGTAGCGAGGCACGTATTGTATTGTTGCCATCAAGGATAAAAAGGTGGGGTTTATATCATATTGCTTGAGTTTATCCCTCTACATCATGTCATCTTACGTAAGGCGTTACTCCGTTCTTATGAACTTAATACTCTAGATGCATGCTGGATAGCGGTCGATGTGTGGAGTAATAGTAGTATATGCAGAATCGTTTCGGTCTACTTGTCATGGACTTGATGCCTATATTCATGATCATTGCCTCAGATATCATCATAATTATGCGCTTTTCTATCAATTGCTCAACAGTAATTTGTTTACCCAGCGTATGCTATCTTCAAGAGAGAAGCCTCTAGTGAAACCTATGGTCCCCGGGTCTATTTTCCATCATATATTTTTAGATCTATAAACCAAAAAAACCCAAAAATACCTTGCTGCACTTTATGTATATTTACTTTAGTTTGCTCTTTTATTTATCTTTTATACCTATCTCTGTTAGATCTCACTCTTGTTCGTGACCGTGAAGGGATTGACAACCCCTTTTTCGCGTTGTGTGCAAGTGTTTGTTAGTTTGTGCAGGTGCATATATTGGAGACTTGCTTGTGCCTCCTACTGGATTGATACCTTGGTTCTTAACTGAGGGAAATACTTATCTCTACTTTGCTGCATCACCCTTTCCTCTTCAAGGGAAAAAATCAACGCAAGCTCAAGAAGTAGCAGCGAGGCGGTGACTGTGGCCGCGGTGGCTTTTGACGGCGGCCATGGCGCGCTCAGCCATGAGTGAGAGGGAGATACAGGGGAGGGGGTGAGAGTGAGGGAGAGTGAGAGAGCCGAGGGTGCATCGTGGCGATATCTAGAGAGGCCGGAGCGTCGAGGGGGTAGGCAGGCAGCCTAGAGGTAGCCGGGAACGTGGCCGCGAGCGCCGAGCGCGTGCCCCTGTCCTCCTGGCGCGGGAAAGGAGACGACTGGCGCTGGCCAGTTGGCTGGGCTGACCTGCTAGGCCAGAACAGCTGTGCCGCCAGGCAAGTGGCCCAGGTAAGCCTCTTTCCTTTTTCCTGTTTTTGTTTTCTGTCATTTGTTTTGATTTACTTCTAGGCACTAAATCATTTTTGTTGCTTCTGATAATTTTTGCAGGGACTAAAGGGATTATTCCAAAGCCCCTCACCAAAAATTAGAATTGTTGGAGCAACAAAATATTTATAGCATTTATTTGCTCCAATTCAAAATACAATAAGTGTTAATTCAAAAATCCAAAATGTCATGGAAAAATGTGCATCACCTCTGATTACTGTTTCCAGCATTTTCCAAAAATGATGAACATTTTTTAAGGCCATTTGGGTTCACTGAAAATATTTTAGTTGAACGTAGTGAATTCCTTTTGATGCTAGGGTTTGAACATTCCCCATTTCAAGTTCATTTGAAATTTAAACATGATGCAAACACCAGTAGCTAGCCTAGAGCATACCAGAGCTAGGGATGTGACAACTCGCCCCCACTCGGAAGAGTCTCGTCCCAAGATTCAGATTCGGCGGAAAAAGAGTGGGGTACTCCAGTCGAAGGCGGATCTTCTCGCTCCCAAGTAGCTTCTCTCTCAGAGTGATGAGACCATTGAACCTTGAGAAACTTGATGTTCTGACGTCGAGTGACATGCACTGCTTGATCAAGAATGCGAACAGGGTACTCTTGATATGTGAGGTTATCTTGAAGATCAAGCATTTCGTGGTCCACTCCGCAGATGGGATTCGAGAAGTAACGCCTGAGTTGAGAGACGTGGAAGACATCATGTACTCAAGAAAGATGTGGGGGTAGTTCCATCTGGTAAGCAACCTCTCCTCGTTTAGTGAGAATGCGAAAAGGACCAATGTAACGAGGAGCCAACTTGCCCTTGATACCGAAATGATGGGTACCCTTTAAAGGAGTAACCCGAAGGTAAGCCTTGTCGCCAACTTCATAATCCACTTCCTTATGACAACGGTCATACTGGCTCTTTTGATGAGACTGGGTTGTTTTCAAATTCTCACGAATGACATGAACTTGCTCTTTTGCTTCCTGGATCATATATTGTCCAAAGAATTGTCTTTCACCAGTTTCTGACCAGTTCAAAGGTGTTTGACATCTTCGTCCATAAAGAATCTCGAAGGGTGTTTTCTTGAGGTTGGATTGGTAGCTATTATTATAAGCAAACTCGGTGAAAGGAAGGCACTTCTCCCAATCCATTCCGAATGAGATAACGCAAGCTCTAAGCATGTCTTCGAGAATCTGGTTGACGCGTTCCACCTGACCACTTGACTGAGGGTGGAAAGCAGTACTGAAAGAAAGATGGGTTCCCATGGCAGTCTGGAAACTCTCCCAGAAATGAGAAATGAAAAGACTACCACGGTCTGAATTGATCTCTAGTGGGACACCATGTAGTGACACTATTCGAGAAATATATAGATCAGCGAGCTGACTAGCAGTGATACTCTCTCGAACAGGTAGGAAGTGAGCCACTTTGGAAAGACAATCAATGACTACGAAGATAGCATTATTCCCCCTCTTGGTCCTGGGAAAGCCGATGATGAAGTCCATACCAACTTTTTCCCATTTCCACTCAGGAATAGCTAAAGGCTGAAGGGTGCCAGCAGGCTTCTGATGCTCTGCCTTAACGCGACGACAAACATCGCAGTTAGCAATGAACTGAGCAATTTCTCTCTTCATCCTAGTCCACTAGAACCTCTGGCGTAGGTCCTAATACATCTTAGTACTACCGGGATGAATCGTGAGAGGAGATTCATGAGCCTCCTTAAGGATCAGTTGCCGAAGATGTTGCTTCTTGGGAACCACCAGACAGTTCTCGAAGAAAACAACACCTCGATCATCTATAGAGAAACTACCAGGATTATCCTTGGCAATGTTTCTCTTGATCCGGGTAAGCCCCGTATCATGCTTTTGGGCTTCTATGATCTGATCCACGAGAGTAGGTTTCACCACCAAGGTAGAAAGAGATCCATGAGGAGCAATGTGAAGGTTAAGCTTACAGAATTCCTCATAGAGAAGTGGTTGATGTTGGGCAACGTTGCATGGAAAATTTTAAAAAATTATACGCACACGCAAGATCTATCCATGGAGATGCATATCAATAACAGGGGAGAGTGTGTCTATGTACCCTCATAGACAGTAAAGCGGAAGCATTTATTAACGCGGTTGATGTAGTCGAACACCTTCGTGATCCAACCGATCAAGTACCGAACGTACGATACCTCCGCGTTCAGCACACGTTCAGCTCGATGACGTCCTCGCCTTCTTGATCCAGCAAGACAGGTGAAGTGGTAGATGATGTAACATCCCCAGGTTACCACACCCTGGTTAAGCTACTTAACCTGCCATGTCATCATGATCATTCTAATAAAATTTCATTAGAAAATATTTCAACTTCAAATTCAAATTTCAAATGGAAGTCAAACAATTACTTCTTCAAATACTCAAACAAAATAGTTCATGGTGTTGCGAATATTCCCAAAGCAATTACAAAAATAAGATCAATATAAATTGAAATTAGTTATGTGACCCTAACATCAAGAACAGTTCCAAAACAGCACCCCTTTAATCCATTTCATTTGAACTAAAATTCAAATGAAACCACTTTGGATCCAAACCATTTTCTAGCAGTGGTGAATATTACATTGTAATTATTGAACCAAGTCTCATGTTTTATAAAATTCAAATAGTGTCCAAACAATTCACAAATCAGAGTAAAAGAAAAGATAGAAAAGAAAAACAAAAAGAAATGAAAGGGCCTACTGTGCGCTTACCTGGCCTCTGGGCCGAAGCCACAGTGCACCCAGCCAACCAACAGGCCCAGCCCACCGCGGTCGTCACCTTCCTCCCGCGCTGTCGCGCCTGCACGCCGACACGCCATCGCCCCGGCTCGCTGTCGTTCATCCGGCGACTCCGCGGCGCCCATAAGAGTACCCCGACACCCTCTCTTCCCCCTGGATGAACCCTAGTCTTCCCCCTCCTCCCCGTTTTCCTTCCCTCCCTCGATCTGGCTCCTCCCGAGCGCAGCCGCCACCCTCACCGCGTCGAACTCGCGGCCACCGGCGCCCTTGAGCCTCTCCGACGAGTCCAGACGATCCGCCGACGCCTGCCTCTTCCTCCTCGACCCCGCGAACGAGCTGCAGGCCTCGGCAACGCCCAGAGTCGACCGATCCCCACCTCGGATCACCGGAGCTCGCCGGCGTCGATCCCCTGCACGGCAGCTCCTAATCCACTCACCGGGCCTCCATGTGCCCTGTCGGTGAGCCTCCGTGCTGTCCTCCTCTCTCCCCTGCCATTCATCGCCCCGGTAGTAGCCGTGGTTGCCGCGCACGTAAACCTTGCCGCCGATGAGCTCCTCGTCACGGTCACGCTCGTTGTCGAGTGCAAATGAGCACGGCTCCGTACTTGGCGCCTCCCCGCGAACCCAACGCACTCACGCGCGCGCCTCCTCGTGACCTACAACGTCGATTTCGCCGACCGCAGAACTCCGGCACCGCCGTGCTGCTCACCGCCCTCGACTCCGACCATCTCTGGCTGCGGCACCGCCGCCAAACGATGTGCCTCTACGCCCTCTTTCGAATGCGCTGTCGCACGGGTCCGGAGACCCCCTATAGCGAAATCCCGACGACGCCCGACGCGCGCCGCCGCGCGAAACGGTCGCCGGAGCGACTCCGGCAACGACGATGACCTGGCCCCGGCGGACCCGACCCTGTGCCACTGACTGTGGGCCCCCGCGGGCCCCCTGTTGACCCGTTGACCCGAGTCAACGCCCATGTGGCTCCTCTGTGTCTATGACATGCGGACCCCATGCCATTTAATGAAATAAATAAAAAGAATAATTAGTCAATTAAATAGTTTAGTTAATTAAAACCCTAGTCTCCCACTGACCAGTAGGCCCCACTCGCTAATTAAACTGATTAGTTTGTTTAAAACCCCTCTGTTAGTGCACTGTCAATGACATGTGGGTCCCACTGGACCCACCTGTCTGGTTTGACTGGTCAACCGACCAGTTGACCTGCTGACATCACTATGATGTCATGCTTGCGTCATCGATCACTGTTCTGGATAATGTTGGAATTAAAAAGAATAAAAATAATTCCAGAAAATCAATTAAATCTTTGAAAATGCATAACTTTTAAACCGTAGCTCAGATTGAAAAACTTAAAACATGGAAGTTGCTCAGAACGACGAGACGAATCCAATACGCTCTCCATTTATCTGTCACATGCCTCTAACACTCCAAACATGGAACCTTCCCCCCTCCGGGTCACCTGTCCGATGATTGCCCGGAGCCGGGAAAATATCCCCAGATAATTTCCCCGCCCCGTCGGTAACGTGTAGCACTACGTTAGATCACCCCTAGCGTAGTTTTTTTTTCCTTGTCTTACTTTGTGATGTTTTATGTTGTTGTGTATTTATCTGTTTCTTCCCCCCCCCCCCTCCTCTTTGCCGGTAGGACCCGATACCGCAGTAGGACTTGAGTGCCACTACAACCGCTTCCGAAGATCCGTATCTGTCTGCAAAGCAACCAGGCAAGCACCCCCATTTTGAGCATTCCGATATCGCCCATTCTCTTCTCTCTCATGCTTGCATTAGAATTGCTGCTGCTACTGCTTTACCTATTCTGATGCATAGCCTGTTTATTGTAACCTGCTTTGTTACCTACTGCTTATCCTAAACTGCTTAGTATAGGTTGGATAGAGACCATATGAGACCCCTCTTATCCTGACTGCCCCGCTGGAGAATCAGAAGACCCGATCACCGGGATTGAAGACTAGGACCGGCACCGCACATCACTTCCCCTTAGTTGCCGACACTACTGGTTTACTATCGAGTGCCGAGGGTGATACCTCGTCAGCACTTACGATGATAATCTTGTAGGTTAGTTCTTCGGTCGTGGTAAGCGAGGGTGAATCCTCCTACACCACCCCCGATAACGACATTGTCGTGCAACTCTTCAAGTGTGGACCTCGAGGGTGATACCTCAGAGTTCCCTTGGTGTCAGACACACAGTTACTATTGATATTATGACTTGCACTGAAACATGTTACTAAAGACGGGTCGGCCCTGAGGGGTACCCGCGCGAGCATATTGCGAAGTGATGTGGAATCGGGTGTACCTGGAGGGTACCCGAGAGTTGAACACGAGGCGTGGCCGTGCATCCCTAGCCCTTGCCGCAAGTCCTCGAGACGGGGCGACGGGGTCACATCTTTCGTGAGTCTCTGCTCGTTACCGCGCGATCCTAAACCACTAAACGGTTTGGATATTTGATCCGAGGGGCCTCTGGCCCGATAGCACTAACCATCACATGGGCATAGTATGGGCATTCTGCGTCGTATACCTCAGCTGGAGCTTAATGGACGTCAGTGTCTGAGCGGCGTGCGCCGAATTGGACTAGAAACGCAATCGCGCTTGTATAAGGGGTTGCTAGGTCTGCTTTCGGCCGCGTACGCAACATGCAGGAGTTCCCGGGGCGAAGGCCCAAGACCCCTGGGCGCATAGGTTTAGTCCGACATGCTGACCTCTCCGTTAAGTATTCGGTCGGGTTGCGGCGTGTTGCTTAGCCGAGGCCGGGCATGATCCAGTAAAGTGTGTCCGGCCGGAGTTAAGCGAGCGTGGTGGGTAAGTTGGTGCACCCCTGCAGGGAAGATCTAATCTATCGATAGCCTGTCCTACGGTAACGGACACTCGAAGTTGTATCCCGATCGGTTCAACTAGAACTTGAGATGAGAATTGGATAGTACGGCTCTGGGATTGCTTTCTCGCAGGGAGTCGAGAAAGGATCTCAGGTCGAGGTTGATGACACCACTACTACTACTTTACATTATGTTGTTCTACTCTCTTCTTATGCTGCAAGACCGATGAAGAGGTTGAAGATGCTAGTCTTCGATAGGACTAGGCTTTCCCCCTCTATTCTGGCATTTTTGCAGCCCAGTCCACATATACAGCCCCCTTTGAAAATGTTGCATATGTAGTGTAGATCCTTGCTTGCTGAGTACTTCGGATGAGTACTCACATTTGCTTTATTTTCTTTTTCCCCATATTCCTTTTGCTGCTTCCAGACGACGGAGCCCCTGAGCCAGTTGTCCCCGCCGA
Source organism: Thinopyrum elongatum (assembly GCA_011799875.1). Taxonomy (NCBI): domain Eukaryota; kingdom Viridiplantae; phylum Streptophyta; class Magnoliopsida; order Poales; family Poaceae; genus Thinopyrum; species Thinopyrum elongatum. The sequence goes on along the minus strand of CM022303.1, from coordinate 493,843,383 downwards.
CGGCCACTACTACTACTACCCGTACGGCGAGTACTACTACTATGAGGAGCCGGCTGACGACCAGGAGTAGGATTGGAGGGTCCAAGGCAGGAGGCCTACGCCTTTCGATCTTAGTGTTTTGTTTTTGCCCCGCCTCTGTGAAGGCTTATCTCCTTTCTGTAATATATCTGTACCCAGATATCTAATGCTTCCGCTGACGCTTGTATGCCATTGAGCTATGTATTCGAGCCCTCGAGGCCCTGGCTTGTAATATAAAGCTTGTATGACTTTATTTATGTTTAGAGTTGTGTTGTGATATCTTCAAGTGAGTCCTTAGGCTTGATCATGTGCATTTGCGTGTATGGTTAGTGCACGATTAAGCCGGGGTCATCACAGGTTGGTATCAGAGCCGACTGCCTATAGGAACCCCCTTTCCAACTCCTTGGCCGAAGTTGAGTCTAGTTGTCAAAAACTGTTTTGCTAACTTGGCTGTGTGGCTTACGGGCCCACATCGCCAACTGGGTGGTATTAGGATCTTTTATTCCTCGTCTATACTCTGGGACTCTAATCTCTCTTCTAATTCGGGTTAAATGAATTTACTAACGCCGACACTTAGGTTCTCGTACCAACTTCCTCCCGGAGAGCCCTGACATTACCGATGATCGCTTGCTTCGCCAGAAGATTCTATAGATACTCCTCGATGTTTCCCGATACCCTTGTGCCCACTATCTTTGCAAAACCTTACCACCGATAATCACTATGAATAACTACACTTCCTTGTCATTTGTATCTTCATTCCCAGTTACTCCTTTATGTGTGACATACCCCATAATACTCCTCGTTAATCCGGAAATCCTTTGAGCCTACTGCTGTGCAGCTTCTTTCGCACTACGGTTAATTCCTCACATTACCGGGATTCGTTCATCCCCAGTTGCTCTTGTGTTTCCTGAAATATTTCATAATGCTATCCGACCTTCCAAAAATCATCTGCCGCCTACTGCTTGTGATATTCTTCTGATCTGCTTGCATTATGGTTAATTCCATACATTTAGTAATCTTCGTTGACATCCCTCGTCATTTGCCAATTTGAGCCCCTTGATTCAATCTGCTGCGAATGCTTTCTATCATCCGCCGATTCCTAGAATTCGTCCTTCCGGCTCAGTCACCATTCCGGACATGAGTTGGTTCTCGGCCAACCAAGTATTGATGGATTGTCCAACTAAGCATCTACAAATCACTCGTCCCTCTGCCCAGGTGAACTAATTGTCACTTCTGGCTTTGGAAATCATGAACCCTATGAATTTTATACTTGGGTTGTTCAAGTGCTTCCTTAATCCGATGTGCTTGCCTCCCGTCCTTCCTCGGGAGGACTCTCAGGTGGAACCAGTTGTTAAAACCTTACCCCGTTAGTTCTCACGGATCACTTGATTCCTTTTATGGACAATTATCCGACCGATTCTTTCTATTCTAAGAACCTTATCGGTTCCTTCCCCGTTGACATTGCCTTTGGCACTGAAGTATTCTCTACTTCTTGCCGTCTGTATATCCGCCCAGCTTGTATGGCATGGAGAGGTAGTGCATTCCTGCTCCTGATTGACTTGGGACTGACTACTGACCATGACATGTCACGTAACCACGGTTGGAGATCTCTGCAAGGCGGAACGCTAAAGTTGTCCATCTTATTCTATTCAACATACCCATCTTTTCATCAGAGCCTCTGTCTCTGATCCCCCGATTTTGGAATCGTAAACCCTTCAAAGTTAAGCTGCGGCTTAATCAGATGATTCTATAATCCGATGCCTTTGCATTCTTTCTTCTTCTGGTTGAGTACCGTTACTCACATCAGATCCCTTGTGGACCGCCAAATCCCCGTTGGATTATACCCGACGCTGTCCCTCGTATTCAATAATCTTGTGAGTTCTTCCCTAATACAAATACCTTCGGTAAATTGTATCATCCGCTTTGACTTCACCACTTTGCTTTCGAACTCATATCCCTTACTTTGGTTGATGGTTGAATAGATTCGTAAAATGTCCGGATGGGTTGCATCTAAGCTTCTGCCATCTGCGAGAACCCAGAAAACTTCTACGGGTCCCTCACTACTGGTGTTACGCCAGATAAATGTTCAACATTTCAACTTCACTAAAAGCGAGAAGTGAATGAAAGGTTATGCATTGAAGAAGTGGGAGTCGACCTTGAACCTTTGTGTTCATGCCCATGGACCCGATGTGGAACTTGACATGCTAGCTTCTTGTAATAATAATTCCTTGTTATAAATTCATCTTGTATTTTGCTTTGACCCTTTGCAATCGTGGTTCCGACCAAGATTGTTCTTCTTTGACCCCATTTCGCGGACAAGCTAAAGCACTTGTTTACTGCAAAACAATATGCCTGTCTACCCTCTATATTGAACTACATTGAGTATTACCCTATGGTATCTCAAGAATATCACTGGACTACATAGCTTCTTATGAGTTCCTCGTCAACTATTATTCTCGTCGATTCCCATTTTCACGGGTCTTGAGTTGTGAGTCACTCAAGGACACCGCTGAGTGAATCAAAATTCCACACTCTGACTCAATAACTCTAAATAATTTTTGTTGCTTACAAAAGTTTATTAAATCTTCTTGCCCTTCCTAGCCTGATCGGCTATATCATTATCGTGCTAAATTCTAACCGTGCTACCTGGTCCTTATACCCGTAGCAACTCCCAATGATGAGCTAAGTTTACGTCGATCTTCTTCATCTCGTCGCTTTACCTCGAACAACAAGCTTGATTCAGAGCTTGTGATATATCCGTGGCTCCAATAACCTTTCGCTTCATCATTCCTTTTGCTTGATGCCGTCGCTGTTTGATGGCCTCTTCATAGTACCTCGACAAATTTGTCATGATCACCATCAATATTCTAATCTCTTTCAAGATATCAAACGACTTCATCTTGAGAAGTACCATCCTTGTTCCTCGGTGATTTGTGTTATCATCAACAACTTCCTGGACTTTCTGCCAACACATGATTGGTCATGTCTTGGTTATACTTTGAGCTACTTGATACTCTTGTAACTGTTCCTTTGAAATTCTCATGATCTTCAGATTCAACCCTTACTTGAAACACCAAGTTAACGCTACCTCGAAGCATGACTATGGTATCCCGAATATCAACAGGAACATTGGCAGCGCAGTGCTAATTGTTTCACGATCAATTACCCAAAGACCAATGTTCGGGTAAACACCATGAATTTTCCCTCGTCCCTTTTACTAAATGCTTATGAACTTGCTATCCTACTAGGTATATCATGCTTCACTTTTCCTTGGGAAGGATATGCCCCATTCCTGGTGTGAAAACACATTTTCCTTTCCATTGTTCTGTTTAATCTGCTAATCACATTTTCCTTTCCATTGTTTTGTTTAACCTTTCTTGTGATCTATAAGATATAAGTAGAAATAACTCTCTGCTTATGTAAACACCCTCGATGCACAACCTTGTCAGTGAGACCCTGTTACTATTGTTGGAGACATTCCGGTAACCCCCGATGGACGAGAACTTTGCCTATTGGTCCGCCTCGTTTTAACGAGCAGGAGAATGGTTCTCTTCGTCCCTCGCCCTTGGTACCGACGATGTTAACGGCATAGCTGACAAGCTACCTTCTGACATACCTTATTGAGGTGACCGGTAAAATCTCACCGTTCTTCCTACTTTTGATCGACACCCTCCACAGTTCCACAGGATCGTAACCTGACTCTCCTGTATATCTGTGATTCCGAAGTATCATATGCTCTTGGTTTTGTGTGTTATCACGAGCCACTCTCCGAGAGATGATCTATTCCCGATGCTCTGTGTAACACCCCCAGTGGTTAGCCACAGTAATCCCATTTTGATAATGCCGTGTCATCATGTTTAACAGTGCATGATCATCATTAGCATCATATTGCTTTTCAACTCCTAAGTCAAATTCAAATTTTAAAAGAAAGTGAAAAATAAAAGTTATCCAACATAAAAACTAAAATGTGCAGCATGTTGCAAATATTCCCAAAGCTTTTATAAAATTGATTGCAACATTTATTGGAATTGTAAAAGGACTCAAACAGCAAGGAACAGCAGCAAAACAGCACTATTTAATCCTTTTTCAATTAAATAAAATCCAAACAAAAAGATATGGACAACAAACCAATTTCTAGCAGTGACTAATGATGCACCATATTTATTTGGGCTAGTCTCATATTTTACAAAAGTGTTTTGAAATAAAAACAAAAGCCTAAACAGAAACTAAAGAGAGAAAACAAAAAAGAAATTAGAAAAAGAAAAAGAGAAAGAAGCCCACCGCTGCCTGGGCCGCGAGTGCACAGTGCGGCCCGACCCACCTGGCTCTTCCCCTACCCCGCACTGCTCACCCGCGCTGCTTCGTTGTCGAACACCTGACGCGCGCAGGCACGCGGTAAGGAAGTACACAACGAGACATAGCAAAGGCTACATCAACGTCGGAGAAAACTGACGGAGCGAGGAATCTGCAAGTGACAACACAGGGTGCCCTCGATAAAAGGATCCTGTAAGCAGAACCTGGCCCAAAATCTTGAAGCAAGGGGGGATATTTTCAGAACTCCGGGTGGATGTGAGCACGAGAGCCTAATGTTGGAGTTAGTAAAATTTTAACCCGAATAGGAGAGAGATCAGAGTCCCAGATTAAAGGTCGAGGAGTAAAAGATACTAATACCACCCAATTGGCGACGTGGGCCCGTAAGCCACACAGCCAAGTTAATAAAAAAGTTTTCGGTTACTAGACTCAACTTCGGCCAAGGAGTTGGACAGGGGGATTCCTACAGTCAGTCGGCTCTGATACCAACTTGTGACGCCCCCGGCCTAATCGTGCACTAATCATACACGCAAATGCACACGATCAAGCCTAAGGACTCACGGGAAGATATCACAACACAACTCTAAAACATAAATAAAGTCATACAAGCTTTATATTACACGCCAGGGGCCTCGAGGGCTCGAATACATAAACTTGCGTACAAGCGTCAGCGGAAGCATCAGATATCTGAGTACAGATATAAAAGAAAGCACAGAAAGGCCTTTAGAAAGGCGGGGCAAAATAAAACACTACGATCGAAAGGCGCAGGCCTCCTGCCTGGGACCCTCCGATCCTACTCCTGGTCGTCAGCCAACTCGTAGTAGTATCCATCCTCTGGGTAGTAGTAGTAGTCGATCGACGGGGCATCTGTCTCAGGGGGCTCCGTCCTCTGGTCGCGACAAACTGATGTGGGGAGAAAAGGAAAACAAAGCAACCGTGAGTACTCAGAAGTACTCAGCAAGCAAGGATCTACACTACATATGCAACATTTTCAAAGGGAGGCTGTATATGTGGACTGGGCTGCAGAAATGCCAGAATAGAGAGAAGACCTAGTCCTATCGAAGACTAGCATCTTCAGCGGTCTTGCAGAAATAGAAGAGGGTAGAACAGTACAATATAATGTAGCAGTATCATTAAGTCTCAACCTCACCCAGAGATCCTTTCTCGACTCCCTGCGAGAAAGCAATCCCAGAGCCATACAGTCATCAACCTCGTCCGGAGATCCCTTCTCGACTCCCTGCGAGAAGCAATCCCAGAGCCATAGTATCCAAGTATCCAGTTCTAAATTGTATCAATCAGGATACAACTCCGAGTGTCCTTTATCGTAGGACCGGTTATCGATAGAAGTATTCTTCCCTGCAGGGGTGCACCAACTTACCCAACACGCTCGATTAACTCCGGCCGGACACACTTTCCTGGGTCATGCCCGGCCTCGGTCAAACGACACACCGCAGCCCCACCTACAGCTCAGCAGAGAGGTCCCCGCCGGTCTACATCCTAAGCACTCAGGGGTCTTGGGCCATCGCCCTGTGCACTCCGGGTCGTTGTGTGCAGGGTGGATACCAGCACCGCCTCGGAGGGTCGGTACGATCCGACCGTGCCACAATGCTGAACTGGACGTCTGACAGAACTTTCGGCTGATGCTACGATGCAGAACGCCCATACTATGCCCACGTGATGGTTAGTGCTATCAGACCAGAGGCCTGCTCGGATCAAATATCCAAATCGTTAGGACTAGGGGCTTGCGGTAACGAGCAGAGACTCACGAAAGATGTGACCCCGTCGCCCCGTCTCGAGGACTTGCTGCAAGGGTTAAGAATGCCCGGCCGCGCCTCGTATTCACCACTCGGGCACCACACTGGCACTCGTCTTCACAACACTCGCCTCTCAGGCGCACGCGGGTACCCCTCAGGGTCGACCCGCCTATCCAAGTAACAGTGTAAAGTCCAGTATCCGTGTGTCCATAACATCAGGGGAATCCGAGGTATCACCCTCGTTGGATTCCTACTCGATGTGTCTGTCAAGGTGAACTCGGAGGAATCACCCTCGCTGGGTTCACACTTGAGGTGTTGTACGACAGCGTCGTTACCGGAAGTGGTGAAGGAGGAATCACCCTCGATGGCCACGACCGAATAGCTACTCTACAGAGTTAACATCAGAAGTGCTACAAGAGGTTTCACCCTCGGCACTCGATAGTAACGCTGCAGTGTTGTTACAACTAAGGGGGGTGATGTGCGGTGTCGGGTCCTGGTCTTCAATCCCATTGATCGGGTCTTCTGACGATCCAGCGCGGCAGTCAGGATAAGTGGGGTCACTGATAGGTCTCTACCCAGCCTAGACTAAACAGTTTAGGATATGCAGGTAATTATCAACAGCAGGTTACAATGAACAGGCTATGCATCAGAATAGGTAAAGCAGCAGCAGCAGCAATTCTAATGCAAGTATGAGAAATAGAATGGGCGATATCGGGATGATCAAAAAAGGGGGGGCTTGCCTGGTTGCTCGATGGCAAGGGCAAGGTCGTCAACGGTGCCTTCGGTCTCCGGAGCTGCGTCGGTCTCGGGGACGACGTCGAGGTCGGGGGCTATCGAGAGAGAAGAGGGGGAGGAAACAGTATAAATATAGAGCAAACAAGTGCAGCACAAAGCATAAAAAGGCAATACACGGTGATGGAGGTGATCTAATGCAGTGCCGGGTGATACTGGCGAAGGTGGGATTCATCCGGGAATGTTTTCCCGGTTCCGGACATTTGTTAGACAGATGACCGGAGAGGAACGGTTGCATGTTCGGATAGTTAGGGACGTGTGACGGACGAACGGACAGCGTATTCGAATTCGTCTCGTCGTTCTGAGCAATTTTCATGTACAAAGTTTTTCGATCGGAGTTACGGATTAAAAGATATGATTTTCTAAAGTTTTATTGATTTTCTGGAATTTATTTAATTATTAAATCAACATTATCCGAAACAGTAGCAGGGTGACGTCACTGTGATGCAATGCTGACGTCAGCAGTCAACGGTTGGCTGACCAGGGTCAAACCTGACCAGTGGGGCCCACATGTCAGCCTCTGATTAGTCTAAACAGAGTTTATTTTTAACTAATTAACTAATTAGGCTACTGGGCCCACATGTCAGTGTGTAATTAGGTTAAACTAATTAACTTAATCAAAATAATTAATTAACAGGCGGTGGGGCCCGTGTGTCAGTGACACAGCCAGCCCAGTCAGCGGGCTGACCGGGTCAACTGGGGCCCGCGGGCCCACAGTCAGTGGCACGGAGGCGGGGCCCACCCTTGCCACGTTGGCTGGCCAGCGGCTGAACGCCGGCGAGCCCGAAAACGCGGCGGAGGCTCGGGAGAGCTGCGGGTTTCACGCACAGTGGGTCAAATCGAGCGCCGTTTCTTGCTCTCGATCGGGCATCCCGAGCCGCGTCGATCTAGCCTACCGGCGCTAGCTGCGGTGGTCAGAGCGGAGCGCGGTGAGCTCGTCGGCGGACAGTGGCATTCGGGTGAGACGGCGAACGGCGTTGCAGCGTGCGTGCGAACGAGCCAAGAGGCTAGGCGTGACCTGCGCGATGCGGTGAAGCGAGCGGGCACAGTTGCGGGGCCGTTTGGTCGCCGGAGCCATGCCGGCGACGAGGAGGGCAGCGGCGCATTCGGCTACGGTGGAGGCGCTCGCTAGGGGCCGCAAACGATGGCGCGAGGAGAGGGAGACAAGGCGGCAGCTTACAGCGCTCCTGCAGGTGTGCTTAAGTGGGTTCGGGGTGGGCTCGAGGCGGCGAATCGACGGCGGCGATGCGGGCGGCCGCAGGTTGAAGACGACGGAGTTGGGGACGATGCCAGGGTCCTCGGCTCGATCCAGTCGGCGCAGGCGAAGTAGAGGCCGCCAGCGAAGCTCAGGGACACGTCGGGGAGGCGTATGGAGCGCGGTGGCCGTGGCTACGCCGGAGCCATGGCGTCGTTGGCGCTCGGGCGAAGGGGAAGCAGAGAGGGAAGAGTTGAGGAGTGGCCAGGGGGGCCGGGGGAGCGCTGGGCGCTGCCCTTTATCCACGGCGAGCGAGAGCGCGCACTGTCGAGCGGGAGAGGGGGGGCCGGGGCGCGGGCGTGCGTGCGCGCGTCAGGTGTTCGACAACGAGGCAGCGCGGGTGAGCAGTGCGGGGTAGGGGAAGAGCCAGGTGGGTCGGGCCGCATTGTGCACTCGCGGCCCAGGCAGCGGTGGGCTTCTTTCTCTTTTTCTTTTTCTAATTTCTTTTCTGTTTTCTCTTTTTAGTTTCTGTTTAGGCTTTTGTTTTTATTTCAAAACACTTTTGTAAAATATGAGACTAGCCCAAATAAATATGGTGCATCATTAGTCACTTCTAGAAATTGGTTTGTTGTCCATATCTTTTTGTTTGGATTTTATTTAATTAAAAAAGGATTAAATAGTGATGTTTTGCTGCTGTTCCTTGCTGTTTGAGTCCTTTTACAATTCCAATAAATGTTGCAATCAATTTTATAAAAGCTTTGGGAATATTTGCAACATGCTGCACATTTTAGTTTTTATGTTGGATAACTTTTATTTTTCACTTTCTTTTAAAATTTGAATTTGACTTAGGAGTTGAAAAGCAATATGATGCTAATGATGATCATGCACTGTTAAACATGATGACACGGCATTATCAAAATGGGATTACTGTGGCTAACCACTGGGGGTGTTACACTCTGAACCCCTTTTCACACTCTGTTCAGGTGTCGATCGGATGCCCATTCGCTTGAAAACTTTTTACCATACCTTCATACTCTGCTCTCGATGCTTCCATGAGTTTCAACTCGAGAGATTCTTTTTGCCACACCCCCTGAGTTAACCACCAGATATTCGACCTTGCAAAGGTCAGTTCTCCCGTAGTTACCCTTACTTCCCCACTTAAATCTCGGGACGAGATTTCTTGTAGTGGAGGAGATTTGTAACATCCCCAGGTTACCACACCCTGGTTAAGCTACTTAACCTGCCATGTCATCATGATCATTCTAATAAAATTTCATTAGAAAATATTTCAACTTCAAATTCAAATTTCAAATCGAAGTCAAACAATTACTTCTTCAAATACTCAAACAAAATAGTTCATGGTGTTGCAAATATTCCCAAAGCAATTACAAAAATAAGATCAATATAAATTGAATTAGTTATGTGACCCTAACATCAAGAACAGTTCCAAAACAGCACCCCTTTAATCCATTTCATTTGAACTAAAATTCAAATGAAACCACTTTGGATCCAAACCATTTTCTGGCAGTGGTGAATATTACATTGTAATTATTGAACCAAGTCTCATGTTTTATAAAATTCAAATAGTGTCCAAACAATTCACAAATCAGAGTAAAAGAAAAGACAGAAAAGAAAAACAAAAAGAAATGAAAGGGCCTACTGTGCGCTTACCTGGCCTCTGGGCCGAAGCCACAGTGCACCCAGCCAGCCAACAGGCCCAGCCCACCGCGGTTGTCCCCTTCCTCCCGCGCTGTCGCACCCGCACGCCGACACGCCATCGCCCCGGCTCGCTGTCGTTCATCCGGCGACTCCGCGACGCCCATAAGAGTACCCCGACACCCTCTCTTCCCCCTAGACGAACCCTAGCCTTCCCCCTCCTCCCCGTTTTCCTTCCCTCCCTTGATCCGGCTCCTCCCGAGCGCAGCCGCCGCCGTCACCGCGTTGAACTCGCGGCCACCGGTGCCCTTGAGCCTCTCCGACGAGTCCAGATGATCCGCCGACGCCTGCCTCTTCCTCCTCGACCCCGCGAATGAGCCGTAGGCCTCGGCAACGCCCGGAGTTGACCGATCCCCACCTCGGATCACCGGAGCTCGCCGGCGTCGATCCCCTGCACAGCAGCTCCTAATCCACTCGTCGGGCCTCCATGTGCCCTCTCGATGAGCCTCTGCGCTGTCCTCCTCCCTCCCCTGCCATTCATCGCCCCGGTAGTAGCCGTGGTTGCCGCGCCCGTAAACCTCGCCGCCGATGAGCTCCTCCTCGCGGTCACGCTCATTGTCGAGCGCAAACAAGCACGGCTCCGTACTCGGCGCCTCCCCGCGAACCCAACGCACTCACGCGCGCGCCTCCTCGTGACCTACAACGTCGATTTCGCCGACCGCAGAACTCCGGCACCGCCGCACTGCTCACCGCCCTCGAGTCCGACCATCTTCGGCTGCGGCACCACTGCCAAACGATGCGCCTCTGCGCCCTCTTTCGAATGCGCCGTCGCACGGGTCCGGAGACCCCCTATAGCGAAATCCCGGTGACGCCCGACGCGCGCCGCCACGTGAAACGATCACCGGAGCGACTCCGGCGACGGCGATGACCTGGCCCCGGCGGACCCGCCCCTGTGCCATTGAATGTGGGCCCCTGCGGGCCCCCTGTTGACCCGTTGACCCGAGTCAACGCCCACGTGGCTCCTCTGTGTCTATGACATGCGGACCCCATGCCATTTAATGAAATAAATAAAAAGAATAATTAGTTAATTAAATAGTTTAGTTAATTAAAACCCTAGTCTCCCACTGACCAGTAGGCCCCACTCACTAATTAAACTGATTAGTTAGTTTAAAACCCCTCTGTTAGTGCACTGTCAACGACATGTGGGTCCCACTGGACCCACCTGTCTGGTTTGACTGGTCAACCGACCAGTTGACTTGCTGAGATCACTCTGATGTCATGCTTGCGTCATCGATCATTGTTCTGGATAATGTTGGAATTAAAAAGAATAAAAATAATTCCAGAAAATCAATTAAATCTTTGAAAATGAATAACTTTTAAACCGTAGCTCAGATTGAAAAACTTAAAACATGGAAGTTGCTCAGAACGACGAGACGAATCCGAATACGCTCTCCATTTATCTGTCACATGCCTCTAACACTCCAAACATGGAACCTTCCCCCCTCCGGGTCACCTGTCCGATGATTGCCCGGAGCCGGGAAAATATCCCCAGATATTTTCCCCGCCCCGTCGGTAACGTGTAGCACTGCGTTAGATCACCCCTAGCGTAGTTTTTTTTGCCTTGTCTTACTTTGTGATGTTTTATGTTGTTGTGTATTTATCTGTTTCTTCCCCCCTCCTCTTTGCCGGTAGGCCCCGATACCGCATTAGGACCTGAGTGCCACTACAACCGCTTCCGAAGATCCGTATCTGTCTGCAAAGCAACAGGCAAGCACCCCCATTTTGAGCATTCTGATATCGCCCATTCTCTTCTCTCTCATGCTTGCATTAGAATTGCTACTGCTACTGCTTTACCTATTCTGATGCATAGCCTGTTTATTGTAACCTGCTTTGTTACCTACTGCTTATACTAAACTGCTTAGTATAGGTTGGGTAGAGACCATATGAGACCCCTCTTATCCTGACTGCCCCGCTGGAGAATCAGAAGACCCGATCACCGGGATTGAAGACCAGGACCGGCACCACACATCACTTCCCCTTAGTTGCCGACACTACTGGGTTACTATCGAGTGTCGAGGGTGATACCTCGTCAGCACTTACGATGATAATCTTGTAGGTTAGTTCTTCGGTCATGGTAAGTGAGGGTGAATCCTCCTACACCACCCCCGATAACGACGTCGTCGTGCAACTCTTCAGGTGTGGACCTCGAGGGTGATTCCTCTTCTGTTCAACTTGACTTTAATCATCAGGTGGAACTCCGTCGAGGGTGATACCTCAGAGTTCCCTTGGTGTCAGACACACAGTTACTATTGATGTTATGACTTGCACTGAAACATGTTACTAAAGACGGGTCGGCCCTGAGGGGTACCCGCACGAGCATATTGCGAAGTGATGTGGAATCGGGTGTACCTAGAGGGTACCCGAGAGTTGAACACGAGGCATGGCCGAGCATCCCTAGCCCTTGCCGCAAGTCCTCGAGACGGGGCGACGGGGTCACATCTTTCGTGAGTCTCTACTCGTTACCGCGCGATCCTAAACCACTAAACGGTTTGGATATTTGATCCGAGGGGCCTCTGGCCCGATAGCACTAACCATCACGTGGGCATAGTATGGGCATTCTGCGTCGTATACCTCAGCCAGAGCTTAATGGACGTCAGCGTCTGAGCGGCGCGTGCCGAATTGGACTGGAAACGCAACCGCGCTTGTATAAGGGGTTGCTAGGTCTGCTTTCGGCCGCGTACGCAACGTGCAGGAGTTCCCGGGGCGAAGGCCCAAGACCCCTGGGCGCATAGGTTTAGTCCGACGTGCTGACCTCTCCGTTAAGTATTCGGTCGGGTTGCGGCGTGTTGCTTAGCCGAGGCCGAGCATGATCCAGTAAAGTGTGTCCGGTCGGAGTTAAGCGAGCGTGGTGGGTAAGTTGGTGCACCCCTGCAGGGAAGATCTAATCTATCGATAGCTTGTCCCACGGTAACGGACACTCGGAGTTGTATCCCGATCGGTACAACTAGAACTTGAGATGAGAACTGGATAGTACGGCTCTGGGATTGCTTTCTCGCAGGGAGTCGAGAAAGGATCTCAGGTCGAGGTTGATGACACCACTACTACTACTTTACATTATGTTGTTCTACTCTCTTCTTATGCTGCAAGACCGATGAAGAGGTTGAAGATGCTAGTCTTTGATAGGACTAGGCTTTCCCCCTCTATTCTGGCATTTCTGCAGCCCAGTCCACATATACAGCCCCCTTTGAAAATGTTGCATATGTAGTGTAGATCCTTGCTTGCTGAGTACTTCGGATGAGTACTCACGTTTGCTTTATTTTCTTTTTCCCCATATTCCTTTTGCTGCTTCCAGACGACGGAGCCCCTAAGCCAGTTGTCCCCGCCGACGACCAGGAGTAGGATTGGAGGGTCCAAGGCAGGAGGCCTACGCCTTTCGATCGTAGTGTTTTGTTTTTGCCCCGCCTTTGTGAAGGCTTATCTCCTTTCTGTAATATATCTGTACCCAGATATCTAATGCTTCCGCTGACGCTTGTATGCCATCGAGCTATGTATTCGAGCCCTCGAGGCCCTGGCTTGTAATATAAAGCTTGTATGACTTTATTTATGTTTAGAGTTGTGTTGTGATATCTTCAAGTGAGTCCTTCGGCTTGATCGTGTGCATTTGCGTGTATGGTTAGTGCACGATTAAGCCGGGGTCGTCACAGATGAGTTCCGGCAGCACGACGGCGTGGTGTCAGTGATGGTGAACTTGTTCCCGCAGGGCTTTGCCGTGCACTGCGGAAAACTAGACGGAGGACTAAACCGTGGAGAGGGGCGCCGCACACGGCTAAGGGATTGTCGTGGTTTGTATAGCGCCCCTCCCTCTCATATATATAGGTGGGAAAGGGGAGGCAGCCTTGGGTGCGCCCCAAGGTGGCCAGTCGGCCCCCTTGGGCGCCTGCCCTTTGCCCCCCCCCCCTTCCTTGTTTGCCTGTGGGGGGAAGGCAGGAGGAGGTGGCGCCTCCCCCTTTCCTTCCTCTTTGGTGGAGGGAAGGAAAGAGGGGCTAGCCCTCCCACCTTTCCATCCATAGGGTCGGCGGCCAGGGAGAGGGCGCGCCAACCCCCTTGTGGGCTGGTGTGTGCCTCCTCTTGGCCCATTAGGCCCATAGACCTCCCGGGGCCTCCCGGAACCCCTTCCGGTGATCTGATGACTACCCGATACACTCTGAAACCTTTCCGGTATCCAAATAGAATCGTCCTATATATCAATCTTTACCTCCGGACCATTCCGAAGCTCCTCGTCATGTCTATGATCTCATCCGGGACTCCAAACAACATTTGGTCACCAAATTACATGACTCATGTAATATTATATCGTCAACGAATGTTAAGCGTGCGGACCCTACGGGTTCGAGAATGATGTAGACATGACCGAGACACCTCTCCGGTCAATAACCAATAGTGGAACCTGGATGCCCATATTGGTTCCTTCATATTCTACGAAGATCTTTATCGGTTGAACCTTTATGACAACATACATAATTTCCTTTGTCTGTCGGTATGTTACTTGCCCGAGATTCAATCGTCGGTATCTTCATACCTAGTTCAATCTCGTTACCGGCAAGTCTCTTTACTCGTTCCATAATACATCATCTCGTAACTAACTCCTTAGTCACTTTGCTTGCAAGCTTCTTATGATGTCTATTACCTAGAGGGCCCAGAGATACCTCTTCGATACACGGAGTGACAAATCCTAATCTCGATCCATGCCAACTCAACAGACACCTTTGGAGCTACCTATAGAGCATCTTTATGATCACCCAGTTACATTGTGATGTTTGATAGCACACAAGGTATTCCTTCGGTATCCGGGAGTTGCATGATCTCATAGTCGAAGGAATATGTATTTGACATTAAGAAAGCAATAGCAATAAACTGAACGATCATATGCTAAGCTAACGGATGGGTCTTGTCCATCACATCATTCTCCTAATGATGTGATCCCGTTATCAAGTGAAAACACATGTCCATGGTTAGGAAACCTTAACCATCTTTGATCAACGAGCTAGTCTAGTAGAGGCTTACTAGGGACACTATATTTGTTTATGTATCCATACATGTATTTAAGTTTCCGATCGATACAATTCTAGCATGAATAATAAACCTTTATCATGAATAAGGAAATATAATAATAACAACTTTATTATTGCCTCTAGGGCATATTTCCATCAGTCTCCCACTTGCACTAGAGTCAATAATCTAGATTACACTGTAATGAATCTAACACCCATGGAGTCTTGGTGCTGACCATGTTTTGCTCGCAGAAGAGGCTTAGTCAATGTGTCTGCAACATTCAGATCCGTGTGTACTTTGCAAATATCTATGTCTACAATGCTCTGTATAGAGCTACTCTAGCTAACTGTTCCCACGTTCAATACGTATCAAGATTGAGACACAGAGTCATCTGGATCAGTGTTAAAGCTTGCATCGATGTAACCCTTTACGATGAGCCCTTTATCACCTCCATAACCGAGAAACATTTCCTTAGTCCTCTTTAGGTACCTAAGGATAATTTTGACCACTGTCCAGTGATCCACTCCTGGATCACTATTGTACCCCCTTGCCAAACTCATGGCAAGGCACACAACTGGTCTGGTGCACAACATGGCATACTTTATAGAACCTATGGCTGAGGCATAGGGAATGACTTTCATTCTCTCTCTATCTTCTGCCGTGGTCGGGCTTTGAGTCTTACTCAACTTCACACCTTGCAACACAGGCAAGAACCCTTTCTTTGACTGATCCATTTTGAACTTCTTCAAAACTTTTGCCAAGGTACGTGCTTTGTGAAAGTCCTATTAAGCGTCTCGATCTATCCCTATAGATCTTGATGCCCAATATGTAAGTAGCTTCACGGAGGTTTTTCATTGAAAATTTCTTTTTCAAGTATACTTTTATGCTATCCAAAAATTCTATATCATTTCCAATCAACAATATGTCATTCACATATAACATCAGAAATGCTACAGAGCTCTCACTCACTTTCTTGTAAATACAGGCTTCACCGTAAGTCTGTATAAAACCATATGCTTTGATCACCTCATCAAAGCGTATATTCCAACTCCGAGATGCTTGCACCAGTCCATAGATGGATCGCTGGAGCTTGCACACTTTATTAGAAACTTTAGGATCGACAAAACCTTCTGGTTGCATCATATACAACTCTTCTTTAAGAAATCCATTAAGGAATGCAGTTTTGACGTCTATTTGCCAGATTTCATAAAATGCGGCAATTGCTAACATGATTCGAATAGACTTAAGCATCGCTACGGGTGAGAAACTCTAATCGTAGTCAACATTTGTCAAAAACCTTTCGTGACAAGTCGAGCTTTGTAGACAGTGATATTACCATCAGTGTCCGTCTTCCTCTTGAAGATCCATTTATTTTCAATGGCCTGCCGATCATCGGGCAAGTCCACCAAAGTCCACACTTTGTTCTCATACATGGATCCTATCTCAGATTTCATGGCCTCAAGCCATTTGTCAGAATCTGGGCTCATCATAGCTTCTTCATAGTTCATAGGTTCGCCGTTGTCTAACAACATGACTTCCAGGACAGGATTACCACTCTGGTGTGGAACATGTTCTGGTTGACCTACGAAGTTCAGTAGTAACTTGATCTGACGTTTCATGATCATCATCATTAGCTTCCTCTCTAATTGGTGTAGGAATCACGGAAACATTTTTCCCTGGTGATCTACTTTCCAATTTGAGAGAAGGTACAACTACCTCATAAAGTTCTACTTTCCTCCCACTCACTTCTTTCGAGAGAAACTCCTTCTCTAGAAAGGACCCATTCTCGGTAACAAAGATCCTGCCTTCGGATCTGTGGTAGAAGGTGTACCCAATAGTTTCCTTGGGGTATCCTATGAAGACGCACTTCTCCTATTTGGGTTCAATCTTATCAGGCTGAAGCCTTTTGACATAAGCGTCGCATCCCCAAACTTTAAGAAATGATAGCTTTAGGTTTCTTGCCAAACCATAGTTCATACGGTGTCGTCTCAACGGATTTAGACGGTGCCCTTTTTAACGTGAATGCGGCTGTCTCTAATGCATAACCCCAAAATGATAAAGGCAAATCGGTAAGAGACATCATAGAACGCAACATATCTAATAAAGTACGGTTACGATGTTCGGACACACCATTACGCTGTGGTGTTCCAGGTGGCGTGAGTTGTGAAACAATTCCACATTGTTTTAAATGAAGGCCAAACTCGTAACTCAAATATTCGTCTCCGCGATCAGATCGTAGAAACTTTATTTTCTTGTTGTGATGATTCTCCACTTCACTCTGAAATTCCTTGAACTTTTCAAATGTTTCAGACTTGTGTTTCATCAAGTAGATATATCCATATCTACTCAAATCATTTGTGAAGGTCAGAAAATAACGATACCCGCCGCATGCCTCAATACTCATCGGACCGCATACATCTATATGTATTCTTTCCAATAAGTCATTAGCTCGCTCCATTGTTCCGGAGAACGGAGTTTTAGTCATCTTGCCCATGAGGTATGGTTCGCAAGTATCAAATGATTCATAATCAAGTGATTCCAAAAGTCCATCCGCATGGAGTTTCTTCATGCGCTTTACACCAATATGACCTAAACGGCAGTGCCACAAGTATGCTGCACTATCATTATCAACTTTGCATCTTTTGGCATCAATATTATGAATATATGTATCACTGCGATCGAGATTCAATAAACCATTCATATTGGGTGTATGACCATAGAAGGTTTTATTCATGTAAACAGAACAACAATTATTCTCTGACTTAAATGAATAACCGTATTGCAATAAACACGATCTAATCTTGTTCATGCTCAACGCAAACACCAAATAACATTTATTCAGGCTCAACACTAATCCCGAAGGTAGAGGAGAGGGAGTGTGCAATATTGATCATATCAATCTTGGAAACACTTCCAACACACATCGTCACCTCGCC
The DNA here is from genome assembly GCA_011799875.1 of Thinopyrum elongatum. Taxonomy (NCBI): domain Eukaryota; kingdom Viridiplantae; phylum Streptophyta; class Magnoliopsida; order Poales; family Poaceae; genus Thinopyrum; species Thinopyrum elongatum. The sequence goes on along the minus strand of CM022303.1, from coordinate 493,825,669 downwards.
CTTAACTAGTCTATGTTTATTCTGTAACTCCTGTTTCGAGTTACTAATCTTAGCAACTGAACCGGTATCAAATACCCAGGGGCTACTATGAGCACCAGTAAGGTACACATCAATAACATGTATATCAAATATACCTTTGTTTACTTTGCCATCCTTCTTATCTACCAGGTATTTGGGGCAGTTTCGCTTCCAGTGACCATTTCCCTTGAAGTAGAAGCACTCAGTTTCAAGATTGGGTCCAGCTTTGGGCTTCTTCACGGGAGCGGCAACTTGCTTGCCATTCTTCTTGAAGTTCCCTTTCTTTCCCTTGCCCTTTTTCTTGAAACTAGTGGTCTTGTTAACCATCAACACTTGATGCTCCTTCTTGATTTCTATCTCCGCTGATTTCAGCATCGCGAAGAGCTCGGGAATAGTTTTCGTCATCCCTTGCATATTATAGTTCATCATGAAGCTCTAGTAGCTTGGTGATAGGGACTGGAGAATTTTGTCAATCACTATCTTATCTGGAAGATTAACTCCCACTTGATTCAAGCGATTGTAGTACCCAGACATTCTGAGCACATGCTCACTGGCTGAGCTATTCTCCTCCATCTTGTAGGCAAAGTACTTGTCAGAGGTCTCATACCTCTCAACACGGGATGAGCCTGAAATACCAATTTCAGCTCTTGGAACATCTCATATGTTCCATGGCGTTCAAAACGTCTTTGGAGCCCCGATTCTAAGCCGTAAAGCATGGCACACTAAACTATTGAGTATTCATCAGACCGCGTTTTCCAGGCGTTCACAACGTCTAGATTAGCGGGAGCGGGTCTGTCACCTAGCGGTGCATCAAGGACAAAATTCTTCTGTTCAGCAATGAGGATAATCCTCAAGTTACGGACCCAGTCTGTGTAGTTGCTACCGTCATCTTTCAACTTAGCTTTATCTAGGAACGCATTAAAATTCAGGGGAACGGTAGCACGGGCCATTGATCTACAACATGGATATGCAAAACTATTAAGACTAAGTTCATGATAAATTAAGTTCAATTAATCAAATTACTAATGAACTCCCACTTAAATTAACATCCCTCCAGTTATCTAAGTGATACATGATCCAAATCAACTAACCCATGTCCGATCATCACGTGAGATGGGGTAGTCATCAATGGTGAACATCTCTATGTTGATCATATCTACTATATGACTCATGTTTGACCTTTCGGTCTCTAGTGTTCCGAGACCATGTCTGTACATGCTAGGCTCATCAAGTTTAACCCAAGTATTCTGCATGTGCAAAACTGTCTTACACCCGTTGTATGTGAACGTAGAGTCTATTACACCCGATCATCACGAGGTACTTCAAAACGACGAACTGATACGTCTCCAATGTATCTATAATTTTTGATTGTTCCATGCTATTATATTATCTATTTTGGATGTTTTATATGCATTATTATGCTATTTTATATTATTTTTGGGACTAACTTATTAACCTAGAGCCCGGTGCCAGTTTCTGTTTTTTCCTTGTTTTTGAGTTTTACAGAAAAGGAATACCAAACGGAGTCCAAACGGAATAAAACTTTCGCGATGATTTTTCTTGGACCAGAAGACGCCCAACAAACTTGGAGTTGAATGCAGGGGAGTCCCGAGGACTCCACAAGCCAGGGGCACGCCCTAGGGGGGTGCCCTGAGGGCTTGTGGGCCCCTCGGAGCTCTCCTAACCCTAATTCTTCCTCTATATATTCCCAAATATTCCCAAACGACCAGAAGCGTCCACCAAAATACTTTTTCGCCGCCGTAACCTTCTGTACCCGTGAGATCCCATCTTGGGGCCTTTTCTGGCATCCTGCCGGAGGGGGATTCGATCACGGAGGGCTTCTACATCAACTCTATTGCCCTTCCGATGAAGCGTGAGTAGTTTACCTCAGACCTATGGGTCCATAGCTAGTAGCTAGATGGCTTCTTCTCTCTCTTTGATTCTCAATACCATGTTCTCCTCGTTGTTCTTGGAGATCTATCCGATGTAATATTCTTTTGCGGTGTGTTTGTCGAGATCTGATGAATTGTGGATTTATGATCAGTTTATCTATGAATATTATTTGAATCTTCTCTGAATTCTTATATGAATGATTTGATATCTTTGTATTTCTCTTTGAATTATCGGTTTGGTTTGGCCAACTAGATTGATTCTTCTTGCAATGGGAGAGGTGCTTAGTTTTGGGTTCAATCTTGCGGTGTCCTCACCTAGTGACAAAGTAGGGGTAGCGAGGCACGTATTTGTATTGTTGCCATCAAGGGTAAAAAGATGGGGTTTTCATCATATTGCTTGAGTTTATCCCTCCACATCATGTCATCTTACTTAAGGCGTTACTCCATTTTTTATGAACTTAATACTCTAGATGCATGCTGGATAGCGGTCGATGTGTGGAGTAATAGTAGTAGATGCAGAATCGTTTCGGTCTACTTGACACGGACGTGATGCCTATATGCATAATCATTGCCTTGGATATCGTCATAACTTTGCGCTTTTCTATCAATTGCTCGACAGTAATTTGTTCACCCACCGTATTATTTGCCTTCAAGAGAGAAGCCTCTAGTGAAACCTATGGCCCCCGAGTCTATTTTTTGTCATACATTATCAGATCTATAAACCAAAAAAACCCAAAAATACATTATCAGTAATTTATTTACTTTTATTTTGTTTTACGTTTTAGTAAGCCTTTATATCTAGCAGGAAGAATTTCTGGCTCCGTTGCCGAGGAGATCTACATCAAGCCTACCAAGTACCCACCATAAACTCTCATCTTTTGCATTACATTATTTGCCATTTGCATCTCGTTTTTCTCTCCCCCACTTCTAAAACGATTTCAGAAAAACACAAAAAGATTTGCCTTTTTATTCGCCCTTCTTGCATTCGTATTTTCATTTGCTCGTATGTTAGATCGCTTGTTTTGCCATCATGGCTAGTCCTTCTACCATTGTTAGTACCCCTGAAAGTGAGGTTCTCAATTTTAAGCAAAGGGAGGGAGAAAATTTAAAAGATGCTTGGTATAGAATTTGTAATGCTCAAAATAGATCTACTCGTAAGCAATCTACTACCGTTCTCCTTTGCAATTTTTATGTGGGTGTCACTACTTGGTATAGATTCATGCTAGATACCATTACCGGAGGTAATTTCTTGGGGAGCCATACTTTGGATGCTTATAATGGTATGATAGATTTGGTAGGCTCACCACCACTCATGGTTAATGAAACAATTTTAACTTTGGAACATGTGATGCAAAGGCTTGATATTATTGAGAATAAAATTGCTACTGTAGAGCTCATTGAAAACTTGGATAAAAATATTCATAATCATATCACTCAATATGGATCTAAGGTAGGAGTCACTTTAAAGAATCTAAGGGAAAATGAACCCATAGTTAATGAAAAGATAGATCAAGATTCTACTAGAATTGGCAAGCTAGAAGATATTATTACCAACTTGGGATCCACCTTTGCCTCTGTTAAAACCACTCCAAATTTTCCTCCTACAAAAGCCACTAAATTTATTTATGTTCCTAAGAGTAAGGGTGAATCTTCTAGTCAAGGAAACGAAGATCTTAAGATGATAAGTGTTCACCCTAACTTTATTAATATTATTAAGGAACCAATTGCTACGAGTGAATTACTTGATTTATTGCCTAGGAGTGTGACTATTGATAAAACTAAAGAATCTCCTAAGGGTTATAAGTGTGCAATTGAGGAGTTGCATACCAAAGATGACAATACCTAGATCTATGTTTTATGCCTAGCTAGGGGCGTTAAACAATAGCGCTTGTTGGGAGGCAACCCAATTTTATTTTTATGTTTTTTGTTATTTTTTTCAATAATTACACATTATTACCTCTGTATTAATTGTGTATTGGTGTTTTAATTAGTGTTTGAGCCAAGTAAGACCTTTGGGATGGCTTACGGTGAAAGTTGATTTGATCTTGCTGAAAAACAGAAACTTTTGCGTCTAGTAACAGAATTGTTTAAATTCACTGGAGCGTGTAAAAACCCTGATTTTTTTACAAAATATTGATATACAGATTGTCTCTGCTTTCCTAATTTTTCTGAATTTTTGGAGTTACATAAGTACTATAAAAATTCAGATCTTCGCAGAATGTTCTATTTTTGACAGATTCTGTTTTCTATGTGTTGTTTGATTATTTTGATGAATCTATGGGTAGTATCGGGGGGTATGAACCATGGAGAAGTTGGAATACAGTAAATATTACACCAATATAAATAAATAATGAGTTCACAACAATACCAAAAAGTGGTGATTTATTTTCTTATACTAACAGATCTCATGAGTTTTCTGTTGAGTTTTGTGTTGTGAAGTTTTCAAGTTTTGGGTAAAGATTTGATGGACTATGGAATAAGTAGTGGCAAGAGCCTAAGATTGGGGATGCCCAAGGCACCCCAAGGTAATATTCAAGGACAACCAAGCATCTAAGCTTGGGGATGCTCCGGATGGCATCCCCTCTTTCGTCTTCGTCTATCGGTAAATTTACTTGAGGCTATATTTTTATTCACCACATGATATGTGTTTTGCTTGGAGCGTCTTGTATGATATGAGTCTTTGCTTTTTAGCCAAAATCATCCATGCTGTACACACCCTTTGATAGGGACACGCATGAATCATGAATTTATTAGAATACTCTTTGTGCTTCACTTATATCTTTTGAGCTAGGCAATTTTGCTCTAGTGCTTCACTTATATCTTTTTAGAGCACGGCGGTGGCTTTATTTTATAGAAATTTTTGAACTCACATGCTCCACTTATATTATTTTGAGTCTCTCTAAACAGCATGGTAATTTGCATAGGTTATAAATTTAGTCCTAATATGATGGGCATTCAAGAGGGATATAATAAAAACTTTCATATAAAGAGCATTGAATACTATGAGAAGTTTGATTCCTTATGATTGTTTTGAGATATAAAGATGGTGACATTAGAGCCATGCTAGTGAGTAATTGTGGATTGGTAGAAATACTTGTGTTAAAATTTGTGATTCCCGTAGCATGCACGTATGGTGAACCGTTATGTGATGAAGTCGGAGCATGATTTATTTATTGATTGTCTTCCATATGAGTGGCGGTCGGGGACGAGCGATGGTCTTTTCCGACCAATCTATCTCCCTAGGAGCATGCATGTAGTACTTTGTTTCGATAGCTAATAGACTTTTGCAATAAGTATGTGAGTTCTTTATGACTAATGTTGAGTCCATGGATTATACGCACTCTCACCCTTCCACCATTGCTAGCCTCTCTAGTACCGCGCAACTTTCACCGGTGCACTACACCCACCATATACCCTTCCTCAAAACAGCCACCATACCTACCTATTATGGCATTTCCATAGCCATTCCAAGATATATTGCCATGCAACTTCCACTGTTCCGTTTATTATGACACGCACCATCATTGTCATATTGCTTTGCATGATCGTAAGATAGCTAGCATGATGTTTTCATGGCTTGTCCTTTTTTTATGTCATTGCTATGCTAGATCGTTGCACATCCCGGTACACCACCGGAGGCATTCATATAGAGTCATATTTTTGTTCTAAGTATCGAGTCGTAATTCTTGAGTTGTAAGTAAATAAAAGTGTGATGATCATCATTATTAGAGCATTATCCCATGTGAGGAAAGGATGATGGAAGCTATGATTCCCTCACAAGTTGGGATGAGTCTTCGGACTTTACAAAAATAAAAGAGGCCAAAACAAGCCCAAATAAAAAAATGAGAGAAAAGAGAGAAGGGGCAATGCTACTATCCTTTTACCACACTTGTGCTTCAAAGTAGCACCATGATCTTCATGATAGAGAGTCTCCTATGTTGTCACTTTCATATACTAGTGGGAATTTTTTTATTATAGAACTTGGCTTGTATATTCCAATGACGGGCTTCCTCAAATTGCCCTAGGTCTTCGTGAGCAAGCGAGTTGGATGCACACCAACTTAGTTTCTTTTTGAGCTTTCATACACTTATAGCTCTAGTGCATTCGTTGAATGGCAATCCCTACTCACTCACATTGATATCTATTGATGGGCATCTCCATAGCCCGTTGATACGCCTAGATGATGTGAGACTATCTCCTTACTTTTGTCTTCTCCACAACCACCATATTCTATTCCACCTATAGTGCTATATCCATGGCTCACGCTCATGTATTGCGTGAAAGTTAAAAAAGTTTGAGAACAACAAAAGTATGAAACAATTGCTTGGCTTGTCATCGGGGTTGTGCATGATTTAATAGTGTGATGAAGATGGAGCATAGCCAGACTATATGATTTTGTAGGGATAACTTTCTTTGGCCATGTTATTTTGAGAAGACATGATTGATTTATTAGTATGCTTGAAGTATTATTGTTTTTATGTCAATGTTAAACATTTGTTTTGAATCTTATGGATCTGAATATTCATGCCACAATAAAGAAAATTACATGGATAAATATGTTAGGTAGCATTCCACATCAAAAATTCTGTTTTTATCATTTACATACTCGAGGACGAGCAGGAATTAAGCATGGGGATGCTTGATACGTCTCCAATGCATCTATAATTTTTTATTGTTCCATGCTATTATATTATCTATTTTGGATGGTTTATATGCATTATTATGCTATTTTATATTATTTTTGGGACTAACTTATCTATAATACCTAAATAGTTCACCCCCACTATCCTATTTCTCTAAGCATGCAAGCTATCCACATCATCATTCCTGCCACATCAGCAACTTACCTCTCACTACTGAATTTTTTCCACATATGGTGAAGCCACATCATTCATTGTTGTCCTCATCAGCGCTGCAGTTACTGCTACTGTAGCTTCATACTATTTCCCACAAGCCACCAGTTGCATGCGGATTTGACCTTTCGTCTCTCACATAACAAGGTGCATATAGACAAAACCGGCGAGGCAGACGGCCAGTTGGCTACCGATCTAAGCAGGCAATGGCCCACCCTCAAGCATGCAGGTTTGTCCCTTCGTCTCCTCTCGGCACGGTGTATACACAAAAGGAAAAGGCGAGGCAGGAGACCATCGGGATGCCGAAGTTAATGACCGGTACCTACATGCGTCCCTTCCTTCATTCAAGTTATGATCTAAGCAACCGAACGAGCGCTGCTCCACTTGCCTGATCCTTGGACCTCTCCCCCCTTCGATCTATAAAGCACTTTGGAAATCAAGAGCCCATTCATAGCTCTACTCCTCTTCCGACTACCCCCCTTCTCCACACCAAACTTCGCTTCCTCCGAGACTTGTAGACAATGCAGCGGTCTTGCAGGCATCGAGTCTCGATCTGGTCATTCAAGCCTAGAAGCTGAAGTGTTGATCATGCTATCGGTGACGTCAACATCATCGGTTCAAGCTAATTCAGCCCATCACCGTTTTTCTTGAATTCACCCAGAAGCCAACGCACAACCTGCATCCCTCCATGGATAGTACTCCGTATGGTTGGCAGGTAATAGAATGCTTTTTAGATTATGCAATTGGTGACCCTAGAAAAATTCAGAACTTTGTTCTTGCGATCTCAAGTGATTCTATTGTGTTAGACAATGCCGTTTCTCACATGAACAAGTCTCATGGGCCGTTCTGATCAAGCGGCCATGCATGCAATCATGCCCCACGTATCTAGCATCAGCTCACGTAAAGATAGGATCAGGCACCAGAGTTCTTTTTCTAAAGCGTGCGTGTGTATCTCTCCTCTCCCCTCTGATATATCTCATATAGAGCTGTACCCCGGAGTGGATGAATAGAAGCATGTTATCACTTAACATATTGGGAATGTCAAGTATGTTTTTCTTGGACCGCCATACCATTCTTTGCTATATTATATTCATAACAGTTGTTCTTAATTGACTGTGCCAGGGTTATTTCAGTTCTTGCTGTATAGGTTGATACATACAAAAAAATCTTGCAGCTTTCAGTTTTGTCTCAACGCACCACTGGAGTGATCGGGAGTTCTTAACTATCTGAAAGATAATATTTCCTCAGATTTATTCTGAACCTATTTCCAAAAGATAGATGAAACACCCATATGTGCAGAAGTGTTTTGTATTAGGGTGCAACATGGAGGCAAAAAAAACATTGTACATGGAAAAACCATGTCCATGAGGGCATGGACTTCTGATCCTAAAATCCATGATCTGCACTAATTCTATGAAGCACGTAGTACTGTAGTGGTGTAATCTCTGTGATGGCATTAAGTGAGATAGATGCATGGCAAGAATATGCCCTGTATATTTACTGCTCTTGGTGTGCTAATAGAACGTATGACATTTTTTTTGCGAAAGAATAGAATGTATGACATTGTTCCTTATTTTCTACAGCTCCAAAAATGGTTCTTGATTTTTAAGATGCATGGATCAGTTGGATAGGATTATGATATTTATCTACCTTTAGACTATCAAATTAGTTCGCACATCTAACTTCTTACCATATGTATTTACCTTCTATATATATCTTTTGACAGCAGAAAAATCCTTTTTTGTTCACATTCATCTATCCTACTTTTTTCCCATTCCTTCCTCTTTTTATAGAGGCCTGCTGTTATGAACTCATCCGATTGTTGCATATTCAACTCACATATACAAGATGAGATGTTATTTGTTATTTCTTTGAGAATTTCCCTTTAGACGACCTAACATGCTACATCATCAACAACGCATGCAGCTTCTTACAAACTACACTATAGATTCTACCTAAAATTAGTAATTAGGTTGCCTAAATTTAGAATTAGTTTATCACTAGAGCATCCGCCTTGATTTGTAATCAAGAAAAATGTCATTAGTACTCTTCGGCCAGCTTCTACTTGCAATTGTGCCATACCAAATCCTTACCATATTGTTCCTGTTTATAGGGTAATCACTTTGATCCTTTTTTTTATTTGTTACAATGTTTGCGACTATGAATTAACCTTTTGGTACGTCTGCGGTGATACAAAATTTCCGCAGCAATGTGCGGGGTATCATCTAGTTAACCTAGAGCCCAGTGCCAGTTTCTGTTTTTTTCCTTGTTTTTGAGTTTTACAGAAAAGGAATACCAAACGGAGTCCAAACGGAATAAAACTTTTGCGATGATTTTTCTTGGACCAGAAGACACCCAGCAAACTTGGAGTTGAAGGCAGGGGAGTCCCGAGGAATCCACAAGCCAGGGGGCACGCCCTAGGGGGGGCGCGCCCTGAGGGCTTGTGGGCCCCTCAGAGCTCTCCTAACCCTAATTCTTCCTCTATATATTCCCAAATATTCCCAAACGACCAGAAGCGTCCACCAAAATACTTTTCCGCCGCCGTAACGTTCTGTACCCGTGTGATCCCATCTTGGGGCCTTTTCCAACATCCTGCCGGAGGGGGATTCGATCACGGAGGGCTTCTACATCAACTCTATTGCCCTTCCGATGAAGTGTGAGTAGTTTACCTCAGACCTACGAGTCCATAGCTAGTAGCCAGATGGCTTCTTCTCTCTCTTTGATTCTCAATACCATGTTCTCCTTGTTGTTCTTGGAGATCTATCCAATGTAATATTCTTTTGCGGTGTGTTTGTCGAGATCCAATGAATTGTGGATTTATGATCAGTTTATCTATGAATATTATTTGAATCTTATCTGAGTTCTTATATGCATGATTTGATATCTTTGTATTTCTCTTCAAATTATCAGTTTGGTTTGGCCAACTAGATTGCTTCTTCTTGCAATGGGAGAGGTGCTTAGTTTTGTGTTCAATCTTGCGGTGTCCTCACCCAGTGACAAAGTAGGGGTAGTGAGGCACGTAATTGTATTGTTGCCATCAAGGGTAAAAAGATGGGGTTTTCATCATATTGCTTGAGTTTATCCCTCTACATCATGTCATCTTACTTAAGGCGTTACTCCGTTCTTTATGAACTTAATACTCTAGATGCATGCTGGATAGCGGTCGATGTGTGGAGTAATAGTAGTAGATGCAGAATCGTTTCGGTCTACTTGACATGGACGTGATGCCTATATGCATAATCATTGCCTTGGATATCGTCATAACTTTGCGCTTTTCTATCAATTGCTCGATAGTAATTTGTTCACCCACCTTGTTATTTGCCTTCAAGAGAGAAGCCTCTAGTGAAACCTATGGCCCCCGGGTCTATTTCCATCATATATTTTCAGATCTATAAACCAAAAAATCCAAAAATACCTAGCTGCAATTTATTTACTTTTATTTTGTTTTACAGTTTAGTAACCTTTTATATATATATCTCTATCAGATCTCACTTTTGCAAGTGACCGTGAAGGGATTGACAACCCCTTTATCGCGTTGGGTGGAATTTTATTATTATTTGTGCATGTGCATAGATTGGAGACTTGCTTGTATCTCCTACTGGATTGATACCTTGGTTCTTAACTGAGGGAAATACCTATCTCTACTTTACTGCATCACCCTTTCCTCTTCAAGGGAAAAACCAACGCAAGCTCAAGAAGTAGCACGAACTTTGGCAATGGTGCATACTCGGGGAGAACACTTTTATCTTGAAATTTAGTGAAGGGATCATCTTATAATGCTACCGTCGTTCTAAGCAAAATAAGATGCATAAAGGATTAACATCACACGCAATCAAAATATGTGACATGATATGGCCATCATCATCTTGTGCTTTTGATCTCCATCTCCAAAGCATCGTCATGATCTCCATCATCACCGGCTCGACACCTTGATCTCCATCATTGCGTCGGGGTCATCTCGCCAACTATTGCTTCTACAACTATTGCTAACGCATAGCGATAAAATAAAGCAATTACATGGCGCTTGCATTTCATACAATAATTAAGAGACAACCCTAAAGCTCCTACTGGTTGTCGATATTACAAAACATGATCATCTCATACAACAACATATATCACATCACGTCTTGACCATATCACATCACAACATGCCCTACAAAAACAAGTTAGACGTCCTCTACTTTGTGGTTGCAAGTTTTACATGGCTACTACGGGCTTCTAGCAAGAACCGTTCTTAACTATGCAAAAAACACAACGGTGATTATCAAGTTTGCTGTTTTAACCTTCTTCAAGGACCGATAGTAGTCAAATTTGATTCAACTAAAGTAGGAGAAACAGACACCCACCAGCCACCTTTATGCAAAACAAGTTGCATGTCAGTCGATGGAACCGGTCTCATGTGCGTGGACATGTAAGATTGGTCCGGGCCGCTTCATCCCACAATACCGCCGAATCAAATAAGACATTGGTGGTAAGTAGTATGACTATCACCGCCCACAACTTCGTTGTGTTCTACTCGTGCATATCATCCTCGCATAGACCTGGCTCATGATGCCACTGTTGGGGAACGTTGCATGGAAAACAAAAAAAAATCTATGTACACGCAAGATCTATCCATGGAGATGCATATCAATGAGAGGGGAGGGTGTGTCTACGTACCCTCCTAGACCGTAAAGAGGAAGCATTTATTAACGCAGTTGATGTAGTCGAACACCTTCGCGATCCAACCGATCAAGTACCAAACGTACGGCACCTCCGCGTTCAGCACACGTTCAGCTCGATGACGTCCTCGCCTTCTTGATCCAGCAAGATGGGCAAAGTATTAGATGAGTTCCAGCAGCACGACGGCGTGGTGTCGGTGATGGTGAACTTGTTCCCGTAGGGCTTCGCCGTGCACTACCGAAAACTAGACGGAGGACTAAACTGTGGAGAGGGGCGCCGCACACGGCTAAGAGATTGTCGTGGTTTGTGTGGCGCCCCTCCCTCTCATATATATAGGTGGGGGAGGGGAGGCAGCCTTGGGTGCGCCCCAAGGTGGCCGGCTGGCACCCTTGGGCGTCTGCCCTTTGGCGCCCCCCTTCCTTGTTTGCCTGTGGGGGGAAGGTAGGAGGAGGTGGCGCCTCCCCCTTTCCTTCCTCTTAGGTGGAGGGAAGGAAAGAGGGGCTAGCCCTCCCCCCTTTCCATCCATAGGGCCGGCGGCCAGGGAGAGGGCGCGCCAGCCCCCTTGTGGGCTGGTTTGTGCCTCCCCTCGGCCCATTAGGCCCATAGACCTCCTGGGGCCTCCCGGAACCCCTTTCGGTGATCCGATGACTACCCGATACACTCCGAAACCTTTCCGGTATCCAAATAGCATCGTCCTATATATCAATCTTTACCTCTAAACCATTCAGAAGCTCCTCATCATGTACGTGATCTCATCCGGGACTCCGAACAACATTCAGTCACAAAATCACATAATTCATATAATACTATATCGTCATCGAACATTAAGCGTGTGGACCCTACGGGTTCGAGAATGATGTAGACATGACAGAAACATCTGTCCGGTCAATAACCAATAGCGGAACCTGGATGCCCATATTGGTTCCTACATATTCTATGAAGATCTTTATCGGTCGAACCTTTATGACAACATACGTAATTCTCTTTGTCTGTCGGTATGTTACTTGCACGAGATTTCATCGTCGGTATCTTCATACCTAGGTCAATCTCGTTACCGGCAAGTCTCTTTACTCGTTCCGTAATACATCATCTCGTAACTAACTCCTTTGTCACTTTGCTTGCAAACTTCTTGTGATGTGTATTACCGAGAGGGCCCAGAGATACCTCTTCGATACACGGAGTGATAAATCCTAATCTCGATCCATGCCAACTCAACAGACACCTTCAGATATACCTATAGAGCATCTTTATGATCACCCAGTTACGTTGTGATGTTTGATAGAACACAAGGTATTCCTCTAGTATCCGGGAGTTGCATGATCTCATAGTCGAAGGAATATGTATTTGACATTAAGAAAGCAGTAGCAATAAACTAAACGATCATTTGCTAAGCTAACGAATGGGTCTTGCCCATCACATCATTCTCCTAATGATGTGATCCCGTTATCAAGTGACAACACATGTCCATGGTTAGGAAACCTTAACCATCTTTGATTAACGAGCTAGTCTAGTAGAGGCTTACTAGGGACACGGTATTTGTTTATGTATCCATACATGTATTTAAGTTTTCGATCAATACAATTCTAGCTTGAATAATAAACCTTTATCATGAATAAGGAAATATAATAATAACAACTTTATTATTGCCTCTAGGGCATATTTCCATCAGTTGACCCTGTTGCAACATGAGATTGTTGCAATAGGACTTACGACTTAGTGCATCAGCCATGACATTGGCTTTGCCTGGGGTGTAAGTAATCCCTAAGTCGTAATCTAAGATTAACTCCAACCAACATCTTTGCCTAAGGTTCAAATCTGGTTGGGTGAAGATATACTTGAGACTCTGGTGATCGGTGTAGATCTCGCAATGTCTACCAAGAAGGTAATGTCGCCATGTCTTAAGTGCATAGACTATGGCTGCAAGCTCTAGATCATGTGTAGGATAATTCTCCTCATGTGGATGCAAATGTCGAGATGCATAGGCAATGACATGGCGATCCTGCATGAGAATGCAACCTAGTCCCTGTCGTGAGGCGTCACAATAGATAACAAAGTCCTTAGTGAAATCCGGTGGCACAAGTATGGGAGCAGAAGTCAGGCGTCTTTTCAGTTCCTGAAAACTGTGCTCACACTGTGGGGACCACTCAAACCTTATCTTTCTTAAGAAGTCCCGTGAGAGGTTTGGCCACTTTGGAGAAGTTCTCAACGAAGCGGCGACAATAACTAGCAAGACCAAGGAAACTCCTAACTTGCTTAACCGTTTCATGTGGAGTCCAATCAAGAACGGCCTGAACTCTCTCGGGATTGACAGCAATGCCCTTACCACATATTACATGGCCTAGGTAGGTCACTTCTGGCAACCAAAATTCACACTTGGAGAACTTGGCATAAAGGCAGTGCTCTCTGAGTTTTTCTAACACAAGTCTAAGATGTTCGGCATGCTCCTCCTTGTTCTTCGAGTAAATAAGAATATCATCGAGGTAAACCACGACGAACTTATCTAAGTACTCCATGAAGATCGAGTTCATCAAGCGGGGGAATGTGGCTGGAGCATTGGTTAGACCAAAGGACATAACGGTGTACTCGTACTGGCCATAACGAGTGCCTTCTTAGGAATGTCCCCGTTTCTGATCTTGATTTGGTGGTAGCCTAACCTCAAATCCATCTTGGAAAAGACTGAGGATCCAGTGATCTGATCATATAGGTCGTTGATCCTGGGGAGCGGATACTTGTTCTTTATCGTGACCAAATTAACGGTACGATAATCTACAACCATCCGGTCCGTACCATCCTTCTTCTTGACGAAGAGGATAGGACAAGCCCAAGGAGAAGAACTAGGATGGATGAAACCCTTTTGTAAGGACTCATCAAGTTGTTTCTTAAGCTCAGCTAGCTCTAAGGGTGCCATCTTATAAGGTGTCCTAGAAATTGGGGCGGTTCCTGGGACAAGATCTATGACAAACTCTACATCTCTATCAGGTGGAATGCCTGGCAGTTCCTCTGGAATGACATCCGGAAATTCTTGGACTACCGGGATATCTTCAAGGTCTGGGAGAGGGCTGGCATTAAGAGAACAGAGTTGATGCTTTGCAACTCTTGTGGAGACAGTGACTATCTTGCCAGATGGGTGTGTAAGCTGAACAGACCTAGTGTAACAATCAATCTTGGGATGATGAGATGTCATCCAGTCCATACCCAAGATGATGTTAATATCTGAAAACTTGAGGGCTATAAGCGATGCAAGGAATACAAGTCTGCCAACAAGGATTTCATTACCATGGCTTACACTAGAAGTTTGCCATTTGGATCCAGGAGTTTGAATGACTAGCGGAGAGGGCATATCACAAAATGACATGTTGTGCAAGCTGGCATAGCTTTCAGAAATGAAGGAGTGAGATGCTCCGGTATCGAATAGAACCGATGTTGGATGGCAATTGACAAGGAGTGTACCAAGAACGACATTCGGATCATCATGAGCGTCTTTAGCTGAGACATGATGCACACGTCCACGTTCAGTGGGAGCTGGCTTGGCACTGATCATCTTGCGTGATAGCTTACCACGGCCAATAGACTTCTCGGGCTTGGGTGGAGCACAACTGGCCTGAGAGCAGTCACGTGCATAGTGTCCTGGCTCTCCGCATGTGAAGCAAGTCCCTGAAGTAGGACGTGGACCCGGATTGACAGGCGGTCTACCAACAGGCCTGGGTGGAGCATACAACTGAACTGGGTGAGTCGCCACATAAGATGGCCTCGGTGAATATCCGAGTGGAAGAACGGAGTTCGGAACCCAAATCCGGCGCTTCTGAGAACTAGAACAGGAGGAAGAACCCAAATCACGGGTGTGCTTACGAGACTCCTCGTAAGTGAGCTGAGTTGTCTCTGCATTAATGGCCTTGTTCACAAGAGCCTGGAATGTATTGCAATGGTGCAAGTGGAGATCACGATGCAACTTAGGGTTGAGACCCTTCCGGAGCCTAGCCTGCTTCTTGGCGTCCGTGGACACCTCCTCGGTAGCATAGCGAGCGAGGTTCTCAAACTCTCTACTGAAAGCATCAATAGCCTTCTTACCCTGGGTAAGATTACAGAAATCTTTCTCTCTTGCGATTGATGAGGGCTTAAGGAATGTGATGCTCGTGAAAAGCCTCAGTGAAATCTCTCCAGGTAGGAATCTGGCCAGCTGGAATCATAGCCTCATAGTTCTGCCACCAAAGACTAGCAGGACCCTCCAAGTGATATGTGTCATAGGTGACCTTGTCACCTTCAGCTACGTTCGTGGAACGCGGCTTATGAGTGATGCTACGGAGCCAGTCATCTGCATCGAGTGGCTCAATGGAATGATGGAAGGTAGGTGGGTGCAAGCTGATGAAGTCATGGATGGTTGCTGACTCGTTGCACTGGTGTGCGGTGTTCTCCTCAATATGTGCCAACAAGCGGTTAGACTCACGCTTGTTCCTCTCAATCTCTAACATGAACTCTACCAACGAAGGCTGGTCGGGAGGATCCTCATCCCCACCATCTCCGTGGTTCTGGCTACGAGCAACAGAACCTCGGTTAACCGGCGACATCCTGAAGAACAAAACCAAGGAAAACAAGGATGGATTCAGCATCAACATAAGGAAAACAAGGATGGATTCGTCGAAGTCCATGCGGAACTACTAGTGAGACAGAAGTCTCACTACAAAACATAAATTAAGCAAATGTGAGTACAAAGGTACTCAGCAAGACTTACATCAGATCCTATCATATATGCATTAGTGTAAAGAAGGCAAGGTGGGGTTGGCTGCAGCAAGCCAGCTTTGACTCGGTGGCTATCCTATTCTATGACTATGAGTAACTTCTTTGAGGTGAGAAAGGGCACACGAGGCCACTAATCACCACATCAATACACTACTACGGATTCATTCCCATATCCCTACGAGAAGGCCATCCATAGCACTCACACTTGTCTTGAGCATTTTAGAGTATCCACTTCAAGTTATCTATGTACCACATAAGTCTCCAAGTAGTCCATATCCGAGGACGCGACTATTCGAATAGATCATGTTAACCCTGCAGGGGTGTACTTCTTCACAAACGCTCTCGCCACTTACCGCCATGTACACGTCATGTATCTCGGCAACCTTCAAGCGGAAGCCTAGCGAGGGTGTCGGCCACGACCTGACTAACCACACAAGACTCTAGTCCAGGTTTATCGCCTATTTGAGGATGTATCTGCAAGGGAAGTCCGGCCAAGGTTTCTATTACGGCCTCAAACGATGTGTGCAGGGTTCCCGAGCCCACCATCCGGGTGCCACTCGGTACACCGGGCCACGGTGCCTAGTCTGTCCCAAGTCCACCCTATCGAGTGCCACCTGGTAGAAAAATAGCACTACCTACAAACACCAGAAACTAGTTGCAACTCCTGGACAGAGATCAAGTCGGTTAATAAGTCGAGAGGGGCACTTAAGCATTCCAACGTGTGGTAGTGAGACATACACAGAACTCAGTTCTTAAGGACGGTTCCAGTGAGACAACCCACCATGTACTCCTACATGGCCTCTCACCGCTACCTTTACCAAATCATGTTCACTCACTTAACTCTCAGCATCAGAACATGGCATAACACTTCAATTCATTCCCAATGAATCAGACCTGACACATGATGTCGCTTGAACTACGTCGGTATTTCCCCAAAGAGGAAGGGATGATGCAGCACAGCTACGGTAGGTATTTCCCTCAGTGATGAGACCAAGGTTATCGAACCAGTAGGAGAACCAAGCAACACTATGTAAACGGTACCTGCACACAAAGAACAAATACTTGCAACCCGACGTGTTAAAGGGGTTGTCAATCCCTTTCGGGTAATGGTGCCAGAAATTGTCACATGGATGGGATAAAATTATGATAGATTGGATAAATAGATCTCGAATAAACATGAAATAAAAGAAGTAACAAAAAAGTGCAGCAAGGTATTTTTGGGTTTTTAGTATAATAGATCAGAAAACAAAAGTGGCAAATAATAGATCGGAAAGCAAATATGAAGAAGAATAGACCTGAGAGCCGTAGATTTCACTAGTGGCTTCTCTCGAGAAAAATAGCATACGACGGGTAAACAAATTACTGTTGGGCAATTGATAGAACTTCAAATAATTATGACGATATCCAGGCAATGATTATTATATAGGCATCACATCCAAGATTAGTAGACCAACTCCTGCCTGCATCTACTACTATTACTCCACACATCGACCGCTATCCAGCATGCATCTAGTGTATTAAGTTCATGGAGAAACGGAATAATGCAATAAGAACGAAGACATATGATGTAGACAAGATCTATTCATGTAGGAATAGACCCCATCTTGCTATCCTTAATAGCAATGATACATACGTGTCATTTCCCCTTCTGTCACTGGGATTGAGCACCGTAAGATCGAACCGATCACAAAGCACCTCTTCCCATGGCAAGAAAAATTGATCTAGTCGGCCTAACTAAACCGAAGATTCGAAGAAGAAATACGAGGCTATAAGTAATCATGCATATAAGAGATCAAAGAAACTCAAATAACTTTCATTGATAAAAATATAGATATGATCATAAACTCAAAGTTCATCGGATCCCAACAAACACACCGCAAAAAGAGTTACATCAAATTGATCTCCAAGAGACCATTGTATTGAGAATCAAAAGAGAGAGAGGAAGCCATCTAGCTACTAACTACGGACCCGTAGGTCTACAATGAACTACTCACGCATCATCGGAGAGGCACCAATGAGGATGATGAACCCCTCCGTGATGGTGTCTAGATTGGATCTGTGGTTTCTGGAACTTGCGGCGGCTGGAATTGTGTTTCGTCGAATCCCCTAGGGTTTTTGGAATATTGGGGTATTTATAGAGCAAAGAGGCAGTGCAGGAGGCGGCCGAGGTGGGCACCACCAGGGCGCGCCTGGGCCCCCAGGCACGCCCAGGTGGTTGTGCTCCCCTCGGAGCCCCCTCTGGTACTTCCTTGGCCCAACTTATGTCTTCTGGTCCAAAAAAAATCTCCAAAAATTTTCGCTGCGTTTGGACTCCGTTTGGTATTGATTTTCTGTGAAGTAAAAAACAAGCAAAAAAACAGCAACTGGCACTGGGCACTATGTCAATAGGTTAGTCCCAAAAAATGATATGAAGTTACTATAAAATGATTGCAAAACATCCAAGAATGATAATATAATAGCATGGAACAATAAAAAATTATAGATACGTTGGAGACGTATCAGCATCCCCAAGCTTAATTCCTGCTCATCCTCGAGTAGGTAAATGATAAAAACAGAATTTTTGATGTGGAATGCTGCCTAACATGTTCATCACATATTCTTTTCTTTTGTAGCATGGACATTTGGACTTTTATATGATTCAAAGTAATAGTCTAGTTTTGACATGAAGATTTCAATACTCAAGCATATCAACAAGGAACCATGTCTTTCAAAATATCAACACTAAAGCAAGTTATCCCTAGCCCATTATGCTCAATCATTGATCCATTCATGAAACACACTCGCATATTAGCTACACCCAATGCTCAAGTACGATCATAGTGCCCCTTAGTTGGTGCTTTATAAGAGAAGATGGAGACTCAAATAAAAATAAAAATTGCATAAAGTAAATAGAAAGGCCCTTCGCAGAGGGAAGTAGGGATTTGTAGAGGTGCCAGAGCTCAAAGCGAAAAAGATAGAGATAAAACATTTTGGGTGGCATGCTTTTCATGTCAACGAAAACGATCAAGTAGTTCCCAATACTTTCCACGCTAGATATATCATAGGCGGTTCCCAAACAGAAAATAAAGTTTATTCCTTTTTCCACCATACTTTCACATTCCACGGCTAACCGAATCCACGGGTGCCGTCCATACCAACACTTTCAAAGGAATTTATTATTTGACAACATAAAGTAAATTTATTTTTCATTTCGAGACTGGGCATCCCTAATACCTTTGTCGTACTCTCGTGCAAGGACACATGAATAAACACTCATCTTGAGAATAGCACATCTAGCATGGAAAAATATCAGCCACCCCCTACTGTTTCATGAGCGGTACGAGCATACAAAAAGGAAATTTATTTTGAAAATTAGAGATGGCACATAAAAATTTACTTAGAACGGCAAAAGAATACCGCATATAGGTAGGTATAGTGGACTCATATGGTAAAACTAGTTTTAAGGATTTTGGATGCACAAGTAGTATTCCTACTTAGTACAAGTGAAGGCTAGCAAAAAGATTGAGAAGCATTGAACCAAGAAACGAAAAATCTCATAAGCGAGCATTAAGCATAACTAACACCGAATAATGCACCATAAGTAGGATGTAATTTCATTGCATAACTATTGACTTTCATGCTTGCATAGGGAATCACAAACCTTAACACCAATATTCTTACTAAAGCACAATTACTCATCAACATGACTCACATATTATATCATCATACCGCAAAACTATTACAATGATTCAAGTTTATTTTGACCAATGATCTTCATGAAAGTTTTTATTATATCCCTCTTGAATATCTATCACTTCGGGACTAATTTCATATGTTGCTTTTGATAGCTCAAACAAATCTAAGTGAAGAACATGAGCATAAATTTTTTCTTCTCTCAAAATAATTTAAGTGAAGCATGAGAGAATTTCTTAAAAAAATACTAACTCTCAAATAAATCTAAGTGAAGCATGAGAGCATTTCTTCAAAAATAATAAAGCACACCGTGCTCAAAAAGATATAAGTGAAGCACTAGAGCAATTTCACAGCTCAAAAAGATTTAAATGAAACATAGAGAGCAATTCTAACAAATCATAGCATAATTTTGGCTCTCTCAAATAGGTGTGTCCAGCAAGGATAGATGACACAAACTAATAAGCAAAACAATCAAAGACTCATATCATACAAGACGCTCCAAGCAAAACTCATGATATGTGACGAATAAAAATATAGCTCCAAGTAAAATACCGATGGTCGTTAGAAGAAAGAGGGGATGCCACTCGGGCATCCCCAAGCTTAGTTGCTTGCTTCTCTTTGGATAATGACTTGGGGTGCCATGGTCATCCCCAAGCTTAGGCTCTTCTTACTCCTTATTCCTTCATCCATCGTGATCTCACCCAAAACTTGAAAACTTCAGTCACACAAAACTTAACAAAACCTTCGTGAGATCCGTTAGTATAAGAAAACTAAACTTTACTTTAAGTACTGTAGAAAACCCATTCAAATTTTGTTATTGCATTATATCTACTGTATTCTAACTTTACCATGGCTTATACCCTCCAATACAAACCATAGATTCATCAAAATAAGCACACAATGCAAAGAAAACAGAATCTGTCAAAAACAGAACAGTCTGTAAAGATGCGAATTGTTATCATACTTATGTAACTAAAAAAATTCTGAAAAATTAGGAAAACAGAGGAAATTTGTATATCAATCTTTTGTAAAAAAATTAAGAATTTTTGGTCGCTTCTGTGATTTTAAACAATTATTTTACTGGACATAAAAGTTTCTGTTTTCCAACAAGATCAAATCAACTATCACCAAAGCTATCCCAAAGGCTTTGCTTGGCACAAACACTAATTAAAACATAAAAAAACAATTATAACAGTAGCATAATTGTGCAAACACTCAAGAACAGAAAGAAAAAGACAAAAATAAATTTTATTCATTTGGTTGCCTCCCAACAAGCGCTATCGTTTTATGCCCCTAGCTAGGCATAAAATTTTATTGATGCTCACAGGAAAGATAAGAATTGAAACACAAAGAGAGCATCATGAAACATATGACAAACACATTTAAGTCTAACATACTTCCTATGCATAGGCATTTTATAGGAAAACAAATTAGCAAGACAAGCAAGATCTAGCATGTGCAAGGAAGAAGAAAGAAACAAAAGCAATCTCAACATGAAGAGAGGTAATTTAGTGACATGAAGATTTCCACAACCATATTTTCCTCTCTCATAATAATTAAATGTAGGATCATAATCAAATTCAACAATATAGCTATTATATAAAATTTTCTCTTCATGATCCACATGCATGCAAAGTTGACACTCTTCCAAAATAGTGGGATTATCATCAAATAAAGGCATGACCTCACCAAGCCTACTTTTATAAAAAAATCATGAGATTGAACACTCCCCAAATATGTGGGATTATTTTTACCTAGAGTTGACACTCTTCCAAACCCACTTTCAATATTATTGCAAACATTATTATCAATATCATATTCATCATGAGGCTTAAATAAATTTTCAAGACAATAAGAATCGTTATCACCCAAATCATGATCTTGCAATAAGTAGTGGACATAGCAATCTTAGCATCCCCAAGCTTGGGGTTTTGCATATTATTAGCACAATTGACATTAATAGAATTTATAATAAAATCATTGCAATCATGCTTTTCATTCAAGGAGCTATCATGAATCACTTCATAAATTTCTTCATTTAACACTTCATCACAATTTTCAGATTCATAAATCTCAAGCAAAACTTCATAAAGATAATCTAGTGAACTCAATTCACTAGCAATTGGTTCATCATAATTGGATCTTTTGAAAAGATTAGCAAGTGGATGAGGATCCATATCAATAGAATTTTAGCAAGTGAAGATGCAAGCAAATAGAAAGCACATGGCAACATAAGCAAAGATAGCAAACAACAGATCTACCGAGAAAAGGCACACAAAAAAGAAGGCGAATAAAACGGTAAATTTTTGTGAAGTGGGGGAGATGAAAACGAGAGGCAAATGGCAAATAATGTAAATTGCAAGGAGATGAGATTTGTGATTAGGAACCTGATAGATGTTGATGATGTCTCCCCGGCAACGGCGACAGAAATTCGCTAGTTGACGGGAGACTATCTTGACTTGATCCTCCTCGGCAACAGCGCTAGAAATTCCTTTTGATGTCGCTTGAACTACGTCGGTATTTCCCCAAAGAAGAAGGGATGATGCAGCACAGCTACGGTAGGTATTTCCCTCAGTGATGAGACCAAGGTTATCGAACCAGAAGGAGAACCAAGCAACACTATGTAAACGATACCTGCACACAAAGAACAAATACTTGCAACCCGACGTGTTAAAGGGGTTGTCAATCCCTTTCGGATAACGGTGCCAGAAATTGTCACGTGGATGGGATAAAAATTATGATAGATTGGATAAATAGATCTCGAATAAACGTGAAATAAAAGAAGTAACAAAAAAAGTGCAGCAAGGTATTTTTGGGTTTTTAGTATAATAGATCTAAAAACAAAAGTGGCAAATTATAGATTGAAAAGCAAATATGAAGAAGAATAGACCCGGGGGCCGTAGATTTCACTAGTGGCTTCTCTCGAGAAAAATAGCATACGATGGTAAACAAATTACTGTTGGGCAATTGATAGAACTTTAAGTAATTATGACGATATCCAGGCAATGATCATTATATAGGCATCACGTCCAAGATTAGTAGACCGACTCCTGCCTGCATCTACTACTATTACTCCACACATCGACCGCTATCCAGCATGCATCTAGTGTATTAAGTTCATGGAGAAACGGAGTAATGCAATAAGAACGATGACATGATGTAGACAAGATCTATTCATGTAGGAATAGTCCCCATCTTGTTATCCTTAATAGCAACGACACATATGTGTCATTTCCCCTTCTGTCACTGGGATTGAGCACCGTAAGATCGAACCCATCACAAAGCACCTCTTCCATGGCAAGAAAAATCAATCTAGTCGGCCTAACTAAACCAAAGATTCAAAAAAGAAATACGAGGCTATAAGTAATCATGCATATAAGAGATCAAAAAAACTCAAATAACTTTCATGGATAAAAATATAGATCTGATCATAAACTCAAAGTTTATCGGATCCCAATAAACACACCACAAAAAGAGTTACATCAAAAAGATCTCCAAGAGACCATTGTATTGAGAATCAAAAGAGAGAGGAAGCCATCTAGCTACTAACTACGGACCCGTAGGTCTACAATGAACTACTCACGCATCATCGGAGAGGCACCAATGAGGATGATGAACCCCTCCATGATGGTGTCTAGATTGGATCTGTGGTTTCTGGAACTTGCGGCGGCTAGAATTGTGTTTCGTCGACTCCCCTAGGGTTTTTAGAATATTGGAGTATTTATAGAGCAAAGAGACGGTGCGGGAGGCGGCCGAGGTGGGCACAACCCACCAGGGCGCGCCTGGGCCCCCAGGCACGCCCAGGTGGGTTGTGCTCCCTTCGAAGCCCCCTCTGGTACTTCCTTGGCCCAACTTATGTCTTCTGGTCCAAAAAAATCTCTAAAAAGTTTCGCTGCGTTTGGACTCCGTTTGGTATTGATTTTATGCGAAGTAAAAAAACAAGCAAAAACAGCAACTGGCACTGGGCACTATGTCAATAGGTTAGTCCCAAAAAATGATATAAAGTTACTATAAAATGATTGTAAAACATCCAAGAATGATAATATAACAGCATGGAACAATCAAAAATTATAGATACGTTGGAGACGTATCAACACAACTCTAAGCAATAGCTGGCATGGCACGGTAGGAACACAACATGGCTCAATCAACTCCTACACATGCTAGTGGGTTTCAACTATTTAATGTGGCAATGACAGGTCATGCAGAGGAATGGGTTCAGCTACCGCAGCATAAAGTAGCAGTTGAATCGTTATTGTCCTGATGCAATAAAAGAGAGCAGGAGCAAGAGAGTGGGATTGTATCGGAATGCTCAAAGGGGGGTTGCTTGCCTGGTAGATCAACGGGGAGGGACTGCTCCTCTGACAGGTACTCTGGAACGGTCTCCGGAGCAGGACCTATCGAGAAGGACGGTGCCGGCAATCAATACACAGACAAATGCCACAAAATGATGCATGACCATGGTATGTATATGTGATGTTGTTTGAAATAATGCAACTAGCATTCCATTTGAATAGAGTTCATTTGATCCAAGGGTTCAAATGCAACTCTAAAATAAGCATTTAAAAATGCCATTTATGTGTTTTCATATATTCAGTAGGTATAACTTCATTTGTCATGCATGGCGCTTCCTATGGTGGGGGCGCTGACCCACGCCCGGTGACTGATGCCGGGCTGGTGGTGAAAGGCAGCGCCTTTCACTTCTACTATCGGGGTTGGGTGCTCGTGATGTTGATGGTTGGCAGTCCTAGGGTCATGGATGTGGGGGCAGTGGTCCTGGATGGCAGGCTCCACGGTTGGCTTTCAGGCAGGCCTCATGGTGTCGGTGGTGGCTCACCTCTTGGCCATGTGGGCGGCAAGGGGTGTAGT